>CM060942.1:446930647-448180647 GCA_030765085.1 Allium cepa
AAACAAGATGGCGATGATGTTTTTGAGGGGTTGAGCTATTTAATTGTAACATCTCAAGAACTTTTCAAAGATGATGTTTCTAAAACTGTCTCTTCTGTAATCGAGGCGACATCTTCTTTTCAACAAATGTCAACTCCTCCTACTCAAGTTATCACTACCTCTATTCCACAGAGTGGTTTGTAACTCGATGCGCGTAGTTTACACGTCACACGACACTTTGGATTTCTCATCACTTCTATGCACTTATCTTCTTGTACTTTAAAGATTTCTAAAGCTTATTATTTTAATTCCAGATTCTCCTATGGGGCGCAGCGGCTCGTATTACGATGATTTCCAACGCTACGGGAGGCGTAGCCAGTATGATTACAGGCGTTACCTTCCTTCTTACAGAGAGTCGGATGAAGAGAGGGCCATCAGGAAAGCCGACGAGAGACGAGCATATGAAGAGCGTCGCCGAAGGGAACAAGAAAGACATGATCTTCCCCACAGAGATGATGATACCCAAAAGAGAAAATCTCATGATGAGAGAGGAACGAGTCACATAGACGATTCTTCTAGCAAGCGGGCTAGACTTACTGAAGAAACAACTCCTTCAGCTTCTAAACATGTCCCTGCTCAATCTCCTGCTCCCGTTCGCTCCGACATTCAAGCAATCATCAACCGGCCCGCATACCAAGTCGGGCAAGGTCCTCCCACTCTTCAAAGTCGATTTCCTCAGTGGTGCCTGAGAGGGGTTCGATTTGATCTCGACTTGGTTCCTCTCGACAAACCGGCTATGCTGCGAAATCTTGATACTGTCACGACCGATATCGAAAGAATGTCGAACTGGCAAAAACTCGTCGACGAACTTCAGAGGGTTAACCGAGCCAATCTCGAGGCCATGCTAACAATGGAGAATGATAAGGCTGAGTGGCAGAAGACTCTCGAACAGCATGACGCCGAAATGAGAAGTATTGCTTCCTACAATGAAAAGTTGGAAGCGGAAGTAGAAAAACTTAAAGAAGAATTAGCTACTTCATCTACTTTCCATTCTCAAAAGGAGAGCATGCTTCAGCAACAAGTACGAGATGCGCATGCCAGTCAAAGAGCAGTCGAAGATAAGCTTGCATACAAGGAAAAGGTCATAGAAGAGTATCGTGCTGAAACTGTACAACTGCGAGAACAGACCGGCTCTCAAAGCTTGGAGATAGAGTTGTTAAAAACTCGACTTGCTATGGCCGAAAAGGAGCGCGACGAGGCTGTTGCTGGTAAACTTGCGGCCGAAGAGGCTCATCAAGCAACCAAAGCTGACATTAGCTCCACATTATTCGATTTTTATCTGCACAGCATTTTGGGACGTGGCAGCCTTGCCTTTCTAGGCCCCAAGTATGAAATCACACTGGCTGAAGTTTGGGAGGCAGCACTTGATATGATCGGTGGTAAAGGTGCTGGATATGCTGAGTCAGCCCTTGAAGAGCATTATCTTGATGATGAAGCCCGTGCCGCTCTTGCCAAGGGAAAGGAGCAGCTTGCCAGAGCGCGGGCCGGGATGGCGGAAGAGGAGCGTTCTGAAAAAGAAGTACCGCCTACTACCTCTGAACGTCCTCTAGTTTCTCCCGAGGTGGACATTACAGGATCTAGTGCTCATTCGCCGCCTCCTACAAGAACCGGGGTAATTACCCCTGCTGATGAAGAGGCTTTGGAGGACATTGGGGCTCAGAATTATGAGATTGAACTGACGAAGCCAACATCTTCAGGTAATTTCGACATTGGTCCGATTCAGGTGGATTACCTGCTTATTCCTCAAAAATTTGATGAGCTTCTCGATTACCTCTTGAATCTCGATGAACCCATATCTCCCTTCTTTCGGGAAGATACTAACATTTTCAATTTTTCTTCTTCTGCAGTTGAAACAACAAGTGCCGTGCAGACTTCGCCTTCTCTGGTTATTCCTCCTCCATCTCTTCAGGTGACTCCTCCTTCTGCTTCACAACCTGGGTCACAAGAGGAGAAAATCGAGGCTCTTCATGGCTTGGATGACCCTATTGCTTCGCAGGAGCAAAAAGATGAGGGACTCGAAGGAGGCGAGATCTCTCCGGAGCGGACTCCTTCTGACGACGTAGTTTTGTCCGCTCTCGTTACTCCGGGGAGTGAGTCTTCTTCGAAGAGAAGAAAGAAGCATGGGACATCGAAGAGGAGGGGGAAGAAAATTATCACCACTGAAGAGGAACCGGAAATTGCACCAGTTGCACCTCCCTCCCCTTCTTCCCTTATGCCTTCAGACCAACCTGAAAGACCTGAAAAGCTAACCACTCGGCCGGGTAAAGGGTCTAAAGGCAGCAAGAAGAAATGAAGAGTTGAGCTTTTTGATTCCTTTTTTGTGTAATGGTCGGATGTTGTGCAGGCACCGGCCCCTGCTTTTTATTTTGAAACCTGTATCTGCAATATCTGCAATTGAATAAAATGATTCTTTATTTGTACAGACTTTTGTTTGAATTTGAGAATGCATTTATTATTCATTTTTGCATAAGTTTATTTATACGATGTTGCGGTGAGCTTGTGGTATGTTGTTTGAGCGTACTTTACCGACATAGTTATACCGCTTTGTATGTAACTATACCATGTTGCCCCTATACCATGAGCTTACTGCAATATCGTATACTTTGAGGGGACTTGCACTCTCGTTTTCTAAAGAATAATTACTTCATTCTCGAAGAGAATTTTCGTAGAGTGCAACTTCCTTCATATAAGTTTCTACGCTTTGTCCTTCGAAGAAATCACCTTTTCCTTTTGCGTATGTGTATATTTTGCCAAGTGAATTCTTCTATGTGGTAAAGCGGACCTCTGAATGTACTTTAACTTTCTTCCCCTTCTTTTTTTTTAGAATAGGTAAAGTCATCAAGTACGCTCTTGATGAGGATTTTTCTCTTTCTTCTTTTTTAATAAAAATTTGTGCCTCTGAGGAGAGATTTTTTCACATTTCAACACTTGGAAGTTTTATTTCAATCTCGGTGAAACGTGGGCTTCTGAAGAGGTCTTTCTTTTTAATTGTGTCCCCGGGAGGGGGTTGTACCTCTGAGGAGGGATTTCTCACGTTTCAACACTTGGAAGTTTTATTTCAATCTTGGTGAAACGTGTACCTCCAAAGAGTTGTGCCTTCGAGGAAAGCCTTTTCACGTTTCGACACTTGGAAGTTTTATTTCAACCTCGGTGAAACATGGGCTTCTAGGAAGGTCTTTATCTTGTTTTGCATTTCAACTTTGGTGAAGTGAAATTCCGAAGAGCGGTTGTTACACTTCAACTCCTGGTGAAATGGGCCTCCGAAGAGGGCTTTTATTTTGTTTGCATTTCAACTTTGGTGAAGTGAAATCCCGAAGGGCGGTCATGACACTTCAACTCCTGGTGAAATGGGCCTCCGAAGAGGGCTTTTATTTTGTCTGCATTTCAACTCTGGTGAAGTGTAATTCCGAAGAGCGGTCATAACACTTCAACTCCTGGTGAAATGGGCCTCCGAAGAGGGCTTTTATTTTGTTTGCATTTCAACTCTGGTGAAGTGTAATTCCGAAGAGCGGTCATAACACTTCAACTCCTGGTGAAATGGGCCTCCGAAGAGGGCTTTTATTTTGTTTGCATTTCAACTCTGGCGAAGTGAAATTCCGAAGAGCGGTCATAACACTTCAACTCCTGGTGAAATGTGCCTCAGAGAGGGTTTTCATCGCCTGGAAGTTACTCTCTCATGGTTGGAGGGTCATGACTCCTCCAATCTTTTTTTGTTGAGTAGAGAACTTTCTTTTTTGTGGCGTATGACCCATTAGAGGTCTTTATCCTCCGAAGAGTCGTGCCTCCGAAGAGGGCTTGTGCTGCCGATGATAGCTTTGGTTGTTCCTCTGTTCACTTGCTTATGCCTTTTCAATGATCCTCTGCCCCCCCTTTTTTTTTCTTTTTTTTCTTTACAAGTAACTTGTTTAATCCAAGGAAGTGTGCTTCATTGTCAGGCAATTTCGTGAGAACGAGCACTAGCTTTTTAATTGGATGTTTGTTTGTTCAAACGATCTCAATTTATTAGCAAAGACCCGTTTCTGTCGAAATCATAGGCTGTTCAATTGAAGTACTTCCTATCTAGGATTTGAATTCGGGGCTCTTGTGACTTGAAATTTGGCAGAATCACTTGGTCTTTTTATGTGCAAGTTTCACTTCCATTGTCTGCAAAAATTCAAATCGACATTTCAGCAATACATTCTATGTACCTTTTATATCGAGAATAAAGCAAACATGTAATAATAATAAGGAACACAAGATTTATAGTGGTTCGGCCATGAAATTGGGCCTACATCCACTTTATATTCTTTCATTATTTACTTGCATCAGTTTTACAATTGCTTTCAATTACAAGAATCATACATTCATAATTCTTTTTACAATGTTTCAACAAAATTTTCAAGTAAAGTATGGACGCAAATGGTTGCTGTTCCATGCCCTTGGAATTTGATCTCCATCAACAGTGGTGAGTTTGAATGTGCCGTCAAGAAGCTTCTGACCTATTACATACGGTCCTTCCCAGTTTGGCCCAAACACACCTGTCGCTATCATAATTCTCTTCAGGACTAGGTCTCCAATTTCAAAGCTGCGTTGGCGAACTTTGGAATTAAAATGTCTGGCTATTCTTTGCTGATGAGCTGCAATTCTGAGATTGGCCTCATCTCTTTTTTCATCAAGGAAATCTAGCGCTTCAAGCTGTAGCCTTTCATTTTCTGCTTGGTTGAAATGGATCCTTCTGTGTGAAGGAACCTCTGTTTCTATCGGGATCATTGCTTCCGACCCGTATGCTAATGAGAAAGGAGTGTGCCCAGTCGCAGTTTTGTGAGTGGTTCTGTATGCCCATAGTGCAAGTGGTAGCTTATCGACCCAACCACCTTTTGCTCTTTCGAGTTGCTTTTTGATGGTTGATTTGATGATCTTGTTTACTGCTTCCACTTGCCCGTTTGCCTGCGGATGAGCAACTGCTTAAAAGCTTTTCTGGATTTTGAATCGCCTGCAAAAATCTTGGAATTCCTCGCTTTCAAACTGAGTACCATTGTCTGTGATTATTTTCTGAGGCACACCATACCTGCAAATGATATTCTTGGTCACGAAACTTATCATCTTCTTAGAGGTGATAGTAGCCAAAGGTTCAGCTTCAGCCCATTTCGTAAAATAATCAACTGCAACAATAGCATATCTAATCCCTGATTTGGCAATCGGTAGCGGCCCAATGAGATCCATTCCCCAAATTGCAAATGGCCATGGACTGACCATTTGTGTGAGTTCAGTTGAAGGTGCTCTAGGAATTTTGGCAAATCTTTGGCATTTATCACACTTTCGGGAATAGCTTGCAGCATCATGATTAATTTCTGGCCAAAAATATCCGTATCGGAGAATTTTCCTTGCTAATGTTTGACCACCTGAATGATCACCACATTCTCCTCCATGCACCTCAGCTAGGATTGTTTTGGACTCTTCCCGGGATACACATCGAAGCAATGGCATTGAGAATCCCCGTCTGTATAATCGGCCATCCTGAATTACATAGCGAGAGGCTTTCCTTAGTAGCTTTCGTCTTTCTATCGAATTTTCTGGCAGAGAACCTCTGAGTAGGTAGTCCAGTATTGGGGTCATCCATGACTCTTGTTCTTGAGATACATTCATAATCCAGTCAATATCCATCTCGTCTATACTTGGTGCTGAAAGGACTTCTACAGGGACCAATCCCAATAGTTGAGCTTCACCAGAACTTGAATACTTTGCGAGGGAATCTGCCTTCATATTCTCTTCCCGAGGAATGTGGCTTATTGAATAGTGATCGAGCTCACACAGAAGTTCCCAAGCCTTCGACAAGTAAGCGGGCAGGTTTCCCCCTTTCGTTTGAAATTCCTTCTTGACTTGACATACAATAAGCTGAGAATCGCTAAAGATCTGTAATGCTCGTATGTTTAGTTCTTTAGCGATTTTCAGTCCTGCGATAAGAGCTTCATATTCGGCTTCATTGTTTGTTGAAGGAAATTCCAATCTTAGTGCATAGCATAATGACCGACCTTCAGGAGTCTCAAGTACGACTCCGGCTCCAGAACAGTAATCATTTCTTGCACCATCGACATATAACCTCCACTGGATAGGGGAATTGTCGAACGTTTCTTCCTCACTGTTCCCTTTATCTGTAAACTCTGCAATGAAATCTGCTAAAGCTTGTACATTGACCGCTTTCCGGGGATGATAAGTGATGTCATACTGACTGAGTTCAATATTCCACTTTAGAAGACGACCCGAAGTTTCAGGGCGAAACAGGACTTGCTTTAAAGATTGATCAGTGAAGACTCTGATAGGATGAGCTTGAAAATATTGCCTCAACTTCCTAGACGCAATTAGTAAGCAATAGGCGAGTTTTTCCAACTTAGAGTAATTCATCTCTGCCCCAGTGAGTCTTTTGCTGATATAGTAAACTGGATGTTGAATCCTTTTGTCTTCCCGTATCAGCGCTGCACTTAAAGCGTGTGATGATACTGCCAAGTATATAAGAAGATCCTCGCCATCGCCAGGCCTAGAAAGTATTGGAGGCGTCTCCATATGGCGAATCAACTCATCAAAGGCTTTTTGGCATTCGGGAGTCCAATTGAAGTTTTTCTTTCCTTTCTTTAGGGCGTCAAAGAATGGGATACATTTATCTGTGGCTTTGGAAATGAACCGACTTAAGGCGGCAACTTTTCCATTGAGACTTTGCAATTCCTTCTTTGTTCTAGGAGCTTTGACTTCTTTCAAGGCAGTAATTTGAGCTGGACTAGCCTCAATGCCCCTAGCGCTGACGATAAACCCTAAGAATTTTCCGGACTCGACCCCAAACGTGCATTTCAGAGGGTTAAGCTTCATTCTGTATTTCCGGAGGACTGCGAACATTTCTGCCAAGTGTTCAATGTGATCCGCTGCTTTCTTAGACTTTACTAACATGTCATCAACGTAGACTTCCATAGTTTTGCCCAATTGCGGTTTGAACATAGCATTAACAAGTTTTTGGTAGGTTGCCCCTGCATTCTTCAAACCGAAGGGCATAACTCTGTAGCAATAAAGACCAACATCGGTGATAAAGCTCGTGTCCTCCTGATCCGGTTCATGCATCATGATCTGGTTATATCCGGAGTAGGCATCCATGAAAGATAACAATTCATGTCCCGCTGTTCCATCTACCAGTTGATCGATCCTGGGTAAAGGAAAGCAATCTTTGGGGCAGGCCTTGTTCAGATCTGAAAAATCGATGCACACTCTCCATTTTCCATTAGCTTTCTTAACCAACACAGGATTTGAAACCCAGTTCGGATATGTAGATTCTCTGATGAAGTTATTTTCCATGAGTCGATCAATTTCCTCTTTTAATGCTGCTGACCTTTCTGGACCTTGGGTTCTTCTTTTCTGTTTTACTGGTGTAAACTTTGGGTCAATATTCAGAGCGTGTACTGCAACTTCTGGAGATATTCCAAACATATCAGCATGAGTCCAAGCGAAGACATCCAGATTTGCTTTCAGGAATGATATCAAGATATTCTGAATTGACACATTAAGTTGTGAACCCACATTCAACACCTTATTTGGGTCCTTCGGGTCAACAGGTACCGGTACCGTCATTTCAACCGGCACTACTCTATTCTCCCCTGCACTGGCTTTTCTGGGATCCATCTCTTTCCGTGCCCCGCTATGCTCGCCAGTGCAGGGTCCGCCCCGTAATTGCTACAAGGCTGGCTCTTTGATGCGGACCGGAGTGGCCGCATCCTTTCCCATTTCCCTCTTTCTTGACTCTCGCAACTCTGTCAAATAGCACTCTCGCGCAGCATTTTGATCCCCTTTTATAACTCCTACTCCATTGTCTGTAGGGAATTTGATAGTGAGGCACCACGGGGCTAGAATAGCTTTGAATGCTGCGAGCGTTGGACGGCCAAGGAAAGCATTATAAGCAGAAAATTCATCGACAATCACAAATGTTTGCTTGTGGACCACTTTCCTTTCTCCTTCCTCAAGTTCTACTAGCAGATCGATGGTTCCTATTGGTTGCTTTGGCTCCCCGGTGAAGCCAGCGATCTTCTGCGATGAGGCTTGTACATCGACCATAGGGATTTTCATTTGGTCGAATGTCTTCTTGAAGAGGATATTACATGATGCTCCGCAGTCAATGAGAACTCTTCTGACAATGGCCGGTCCAATACCAGCAGAGATGACCAAGGGATCTAGGGTAGGAGCTTCGATACCTGAGGAATATCTGGCTCTGAAAATAATATCATCACTGAAAGTTTTCTGTTGTTTCAGGGGCGTAGTGTCTTCTAAAACAAAGACGTCTTCTTCGGCTGGAACATATTTCAAAGCTCTGGCATATCTCTCCATCTCTCCCCAGCTCTTGCCAGCTGGGTGAGGCCCTCCTGTAATGACATTGATAATGGGCCTTCCAGATTCATGCCCCGTAGCTTTCTCACCTATCCTAGGCTGATGAACAGGAGCCTGTTGCCCCTGACTTGACGATGCAGGATTGTTGCTATTCTTTTTCACAAATTGCTGCAGCTTGTTTTCTCTTAGCAATTCTTCAATCAGATTTTTCAACTGGCGGCATTCATCAGTCTCATGACCGGGTTGATTATGGAAGCGGCAGAACTTCCCACTTTGTATAGCCTTTTTTCCGGTCCTCAAAGGGATAGGTTTAGGGAGGTCAACAGAATCTTTAATGGCAAGGAAGATATGCTCCGGCGTGTCTGATAAAGGAGTATACTCTGATGGCTTGAAGGATCGGGGCTTCTTCAGATTACTCTGTTTCTTCCCATTGTTATTTTCCCTTTTTTCCCCTACAAATTCAATCTTGCGTGGTGCAACAGTGTTATCTTCAGCTTTTTCTGACACTGCCTTCACCGGTACAGGACGGCTTTCCAGGCGTATGAATTCGTCTGCCTTTTTGTAGAACTTTTCGAGGGAGGTTGGCTCCTTCATGTTTAACCATTTCCCAAATTCGCTCGACTTATCAATAGCCCTCATCAGATAAGTCAATATCATTCGCGGTTCAGCATTGTCCACCTCTGCCAGCGCTATATTAAAGCGGTTCAAGAAAGATCTGATAGATTCACCAGGATTCTGTTCTATACTTGACAATGACATGATGTCTTTGGCCTTTGAAGCATATAGTCTAAACTGTTCCTTGAACTTTCGGGTCAAGTCTGAAAACTGATCAATAGATCGGACTGGCAACTTGGTGAACCACAGTAGAGCCACACCTTCAAGGTATACGGGGAAATATCGGCACTTTATCTCGTCTGAGGCCCTGGCACCTGTCATGTGCCAATCATATTTATACAAGAATTCATTCGGATCACTTGTCCCTTTGTAAGCTGGGATAGTTGGAGGGACAAACTTCCTTGGAAACTCCGCCTTTAAGATTTTCTAAGTAAATGGAGTTTTACTTGGGGCGAAACCCCATTCTTTCTCATCTTCAACCCTTTGCATACTTTCTCTCATGATTTGCCGGACCATTCCAGAAAGATACTCCTCATCATGTCGAGTTCCAGATCCACCAACCTCAGGAAGCGTTTGCTCAAAGGGACTGGCAGCCCTTTCTGGAGCATTCCTCTCATTAGCATCATGAATGTTGCCAGTATAATTCCTTCCATTACCAGCCGGTTGATTATTTGCCCCGAGCAAATCATTCAACTTATTCAGAATTAGAGCATTTTGGGCACTCTGAGCTTCTAATTATGCATTCTGGGCGTTTATCTGCTGGTTCAGTCCTAATATTACAGCATCCAACTCTGCTTTCGTAACCCCAGCAGACGGAATGGGTTGATTAGGTACAGGGGAAGCGGAGGTTCCCTCTTGAATATTCCCAGATCTGACAGATCTACTCTTCCTTCCAGGAGCCATTATCTCGGATAGACTTCTGGTTTTCAGGGAAATTCTCTCTACAAACCTCTGTGAAGCAATGATGATAACTTGCCTGAGTTCAGTTCTCAGTGAAAGCACCAAAAATGTTAACGCTTGAATTTGAACGCTAACACCCCGATGTATGAGTTGTAATTGTGAAAGCACCACCCGACGACTCGGGAACAGATTACAAGCAGATAATAGTAGAAAAGCGGTAAACAACAACAATTTTATAGTGGTTCGGCTTTAGGGTATAGCCTACGTCCACTTTAAGTACTTTTATTAATAATCTCGTTACAAGCTGATACAATTCTTCCCCAATACAATACACTTTGAATTACAAGATACTTAGAACAAGTAGATTAAACTTCGATGGAGATGAGAGTTTTCGAATCCATGTTGGATGTATGTGATCTCTTCTTGAAGTTGTTTGTAGCGTTCTTAATATCTTGAGAGCTTCAAGTGTTGGATTGGATTAGTTTGGAATGCAGCAGAGTAACGGTGTTTGAAGGAAATCAGCCAAACAAAGTCCTTTTTTCAGTTGGAATTAGGGGTGTATTTATAGGCTTTGCTCGGACTTAGGTCGTAGGTCGTGACCGACCTAAGTAAGGTCGTAGGTCGTCTCCGACCTATGAAGCTCCGGTTTTCCTTTTTCATGAGTAGGCGCATGCTTTTTTCAACAAGTTCTAGGTCGTGCGCGACCAAACACTCAGCGGCATAGTAGAGGCGGCCTCTTTATTTACGTGTTTAGGTCGTTAGCGACCTACCCTAGGTCGTGAGTACTTTCCTGTGGCCATAGCTGATCTTAGGTCGCTGAATCCCTTAGGTCGCGAAACTTCATAGGTCGGTGGACAATTAGGTCGCATAAAGTCTTTAGGTTGCTTGCTTGCTTATCTGGTTAGGTCGTGAAGCTTGGTAGGTCGCGGCCTCCTTTAGGTCGCAGCTCTCTGTTAGGTCGCGAAGCTTGATAGGTCGCTCCATATCTTCAGGAATTAGGTCGCTACTCCCCATAGGTCGTAGGTCGTGACAATGCTTAAGTCTTTAGGTCGCATAGCTGCTCCGTGGAGTTAGGTCGCTAATACAATTATGCCGTTAGGTCGTTGAGACCATTAAGTCGTCAAGTACTCTTAGGTCGTTGGGCTGCTGAGTTATAGGTCGCGGAGTTTTAGGTCGTGGTAGAAATAGGAGTTAACAGATGATTTTTTGTTTTGTTGAGTTTGTTCAGGTAAAAGAAATGAGAGAGGAATGGAATTTGAAATATATACTTGCCTTAATTTTCTATGATTTGAAAAATGAAAGAAAATATAAAATTCTGACACTTGTTCACTTTAATGTTTCCTTAGTTAACACATGTTAATTCATTTCCTAAAATTTAAACACTTGTTAAATTGGGTGCCTTATTAATTAACACTTGTAATTTTTTACATAATTACATGTTTAAATAAAATTTGTATTACTTTTTCTTATTTGTATAATTATATTCCTTTATTATATTTATACAACTTCTAAAAGAGAATGTTTTAATACTAATTTATACATAAATAAAATCATACACATATGTAAATATTTCGAATCCAAATATTTTTCTTAAGATATTTATTTAAATTCAAATTCAAATACATATTCAAAATTCAAATTCAAATTTGAATTACAATTCATTCTATATATATAAATAAATAAACACAATATTGATTTGTTTTGAAAATTTAAATGTAATTCAAATTAACTCCAAATTTTCATATTAATTATTAAATTTTAATTTGATTTAGAAATAGGATCGTTGTAAATTAGCATTATTGCACTATAATATATTAAATTGTATATCTGTACACAACTTAGCTTGTACAATAATCAAATCAGTAATATATGTTAAGTGCATACATATAAGGAGTGAAACCATGTAAAAAGTGTTGGCGTAAATTCTATAAAATATTTTTGTGAGTAAATTTATTTTAAAATGTGAAGAAGAGATAGAGAGGAGGAGGAATAAGTGACTAGAATAGTCCCATATCCTAGAATATTAGGATCTATATTTATTTAAATATAGTGAAGGTTGGGCCTTTGGTACCCAGTGCTTGCTCTTTTTGGAGGAGGGAGGCCATGCATTACAACCACATGCATGACTCAACGCCATCCATCCGATGACTAGACCAGTTCGGGTTTGGATCTAAATTATAATTTTGGATAGAATTATTTTGGTTCAAATATGCCAAATGAAGAGACACCTCTTCGCAATTATAAATGGGAACACCCAAAGAGTTTTTCAAATTACATTTTCCTTTGTAAACAGAAACATTTGAAAAGCATTTTAGATTTTCAAATCTCCTTCTCTTCTCATCTATTATTTCTTAAATCATTTTGGATTTTTGATATTGCAGATCATAAACTTGATACTTTTATCACTACAATCAATTCAAAAGATAGTTTGATTCGATTTTGATTATGCTATATTAATCGATGGAACAAATTCGTCAGTTCGGCTCCATTGTATCTTTAGAGTCGATTTTTTTTAACAGATAGTACCCATTTGTTTGTTCAAATTCATGGTGAGGGCAAATAATGTCTTAAGGAGAGCATCGAAAATGTGCCTTTGAGCGATCTCTATAGATTTGATTTTTCCATTGTTGTGCTACTTTATGAGAAATCTAGGAATTCATATCAATAATCTTAAGACACTATATGACAATGGCACTACACATTTAAGGCGCTTCTGATTTTACGAAGTATAAAATGATCGATGGTGTTAATTTCGTGCATTGGAAGAAAAAGCTGCATTTCGTATTGGTCGAAGTAAAAGTGGTTTATGTTCTTACGATGCGAAAGCCAGAGGAAATATAAAAAGAGACTATCGCTCAAGCACGATAAAGACCAAAATTGGAGGAAGATGTTTACATAGGCAAGAGGCACATATGCAATGCAATGATGGATACTCTGTTCGATATGAGCTACAATAAATCAACTATCAAAGAATTATTGGATGCACTAGATGCTAAGTATCTAATGAATAACGGAAAAAGTAAGAAATTTTTCACTACTAAAATTTCAAATGCCTGATACTAGGCCATAGTAGAGAACTCCAATGATATTATACATATCCTAAACTAATCCAACCGGCATAATATGAGTATGGATGAGGATATAAAAGTCTCATCCATGATTAATAGACTTCCGTCATCTTGGAATGATTAAAGGAAAATCCTAAATACGAGAAGTAGGATATGAGTTTGGATAATCTTACACAATATTTTTAAGAGAAAGAATTAATTAGGTAGAAAGAAATCACTTAAGCAAAAGAAATCAATCTAAGATCCACATATTGGAGGAAAAAAGGAAATAAAACCTCTAGGAACTCTTTTAGTAAAAATAGAAAAAATTCATAGTAAAAAAAAAACTTTGATAACAAGAAAACCAAGAATGTTAATGGAAGGCAATTATGGAAAATCTGGTCACTTTAAAAGATATTATCGTTTCCTTAAAAAGAAACCTCAATCGATAAAGGAAAACTTAGGAATCGTAATCTCTAAAATCAACATGACTGAAAGAGAGGATTCTTGGTGGATCAACTCTAGTGCTACTAAGCATATCTGCAACGACAAGAGTCTGTTCAGTAAAGTAAAAATTATTAAAGGAGGAAAATTTTATCTATATGGGAAACTCAACAAAAGAAGCGGTTTAGGAGAAAGGAACCGTGGATTTGGAGTTTATGTCCAAGAAAATTCTGACATTAGATTATATCTATTATGTACTTGAGGTTAGAAAGAACCTTGGTTCTGGTAGTTTATTAAATAAATTTGGCTTCGAACAAGTTACTGAGTCAGATAAATGAATATTGACTAAAGGTGGAATGTTTATTGGAAAAGGGTACATGTGTGATGGAATCATCAAATTGAATATTAATAGAGTAGTTGCTTCTGCTTATATTGTTGACACTTTTTATATATGCCATAATACATTTTGACATGTTAACATTAGAAATATGGATAATATGATATCATTAAACATGATCCATGAATGTTTGATGATAATTGTAGGATATTGTCTTAAATCAAAATAACTAGAAAATAATTTTCACTGAAATGTGTTAGTACCCCTAATCTATTACAATTAATTCATAGTGATATATTTCTGATATGCATATTACTCCTACTGTAAGTGGAAAAAAATATGTTGTCACATTTATAGATGAATATTCAAAATACTATTATGTTTATTTAATGCATACTAAGGATGAAATATTAAATTTATTTTATGATCTATAAGACTGAAGAAGAAAAAGAATGCGATGTTAAAATTAAGACCCTTAGATCTAATAGGGGATGTGAATATTGTTTCCCTGCATTTTATGAATTTCATGGAATTTTACATGAGACATCTTTGGAAGGAAATTTACATGTGACATCTTTAGCTTATACTCCATAGCAAAATGGAGTAGCAAAACATAAAAATATGACCATTACTGAAATGGTTAATGTTATGTTATGTAATTCTGGTCTCAATATTGGGGCGAGAATTTACTCACCACCTGTTACATCTTAAATAGAATACCTTATATGAAGACCAAAGTTACACCTTATGAATTATGGACGATACACAAACCAAATCTTGGTTATTATCGAGTTTGGGGCTGTAGAGCCATTGTTGGATTACCTGAACCAAAAATCATAAAATTAGGTTAAAAGGGAAATAAGACTATTTTCTTAGGATACGCCCAACACAGCAAGCGTTATAGGTTTCTAGTAAGAGAGACTAATAATTCAATTGAGCTAAAAATAGTAATAGAATCTAGAGATGTTATGTTCTATGAAATTGGCTTCACATCAATTCCACCCAATCCATTAATTGGAGAAACGATGAAGGATAATACATCTATTAGTGAAACTGTGGAGGCCACTGAAACTATTTACAAATTTGAGAACACTAAAGGAAGTAATGATGAAACTGGTGAAACTCTAAGAGGAAGTAAAAGAATAAGAATTGAAAAGTCATACAGACTAAATTATATCATTTATGTGGTTGAAGGATCACGAGATGGTATTAGGCATTAAGTAATGCTTTCTACAACCATGGTTTTTAATCCACTAATATATACTGAGGTTATAAAGAATAAGGGTTCAGCATTTTGGCAAGAAGGCATAAATGATGAAATAGATTCTATTATGGAAAATCAAACATGGAAACTAGCATACTTAACTCCTGTTTCTAAAACATTAGGATGTAAGCGAATATTTAAAAATAAATTACAAGCAAATGGTACAATAGAATATTTTAAGGCTTAACTAGTTGCTTAGGGATATACCAAAAAGGAAGGAATATTTTTTTATGCACCTGTAGCTTGAATTTCAACAAAAAGGACATTGTTAATCCAAAAATTGGATCAACACCCTGGATTGAGTGTGAAAGCACCATCCCCGTTCTTATAGAGCAATAATATAGAGAATAAATAGAAAAGAACCAAAATAGAAAGAAGACAATAAAATTTTGTAGTGGTTCGGTATTGAGTAAGCCTACGTCAACTTTATAGTTTTTATTATTAACTAATTGCTATTACAGAATTAATCAGATTACAAAGTTCTTTAATGTCCATAATTAGATCGAGTCCCCAATGTTAGAGTTCACTGGAGAACCACAGCGGACCATTTGGATGATCTTTGTGTGGAAAGAGAAGAGTGAAGAAAGCTTTCTACAAAGTTCCAGCAACAAGTCCAGAAGATGCCTTTAATGTTGTTGGCAGGACTGTATTTATAGATGTTTGAGAGATACTAGGCCAAGCATGCTTGCCACATGATTACAGATCAATACAGGAAGGCGCACTAGAGGTCACGCCGTAACCCGAGCTAAAAGGATGGATCATTAGTGGTCCATAAAATTGGTTCGATGATGAGCCAATGCCTTTGCATTTTTTCTTTCCCTTGATCCATGAAGGTCGCAGGCAGTCGATGAAATAACATGGATCACTGGTGATCCATGGTACTTAGCTTAATTTTGAACTTTGCATTCTCGATAACCTTCGTTGTCTTGCGTCGATGTTGTCCATGCACTCCCGAGTTAATGCCATGGATCGCCAGCGATCCATGGCCCATGGATCACCAACGATCCTTGCCCTTAGACTATTTTTTCTTTTCTTTTTCCTAGCTTCCTTTGGCTCCTTGTTCTAGTCCCTCTAGTTGGGTTTTGAGCTGTTTTTCCTCGATGGAGTTCTTCCAACTTCTTCTGAATTCCGCTGGGTTAAAAACTCAAATAGCATTTGCCCTCCGGTGTATGTCTTCGCTGAAAACAAGGCATACTCTAGAAGTAATTGCTTTCCAATTTCTTCTTGTTGAATTTTAAGTCGTCATGTTATGGCTGCACGAATATGAACTAGATTAAACTGTTTCTTGCTAAGTTTTGACTTAGGCTGCCAGTTCTTGTCGTAACAGACTGTACTTTCTCTTCAGCATCCCGACATGCCTTAAAGTAGTATATGTTTTTCGTTAGAAAGTTTGAAATCGATCATAGGGGGCTCTATGGATCGCTGGAGATCCAATGACTTAGGATTTTTTTGCATTCCTTTAATTCACCCTTATTTAAACACTTCCTACGGTTCAAGTGACTTTTAATGATTTGATCCATCGTTTACGATTCAATCAACCATCTCTAGTGACCCGATCCACTTTCAACGAAGCTTCCATCGATGCTGCCGACTTCGCCATGTAGTTGACTCCATGGCTTTACCACTGCCTCGATGCTTGCTGCGCAAAACCCTAGTTTCTTCTATTTGCCTCCTTGGATCGTCGACGATCCAGCGCACTAAGCTCTCTGATTTGAAAACTTCGACCGTCTTCATGTTGTGATCGTTGATTCAAGGTGATTTTGCTGATTATGACATTCGTTGATCAATTTGGCGATGGAGTTGTATTCATGATGTTAGTCGTGAAGAATCAAATTCAATTGCGGTTTAATGGAGGAAGATAGTAAATCGAGTCTTGCCCAATTACATAACAGGTTTTGTTGTCTTTGTCCGTTGAACAAGAATTGACTTATGCCAGGTCCCATTGCCGATACTACATGACACATCTTGGATTAGTTTCACCCTTCTAGAAGATTCGGATTGGTTTTTTTCTTTTGCACATATGGTTTTTCTATACTGGAAGGAACTCTCCAATCCGTTTTAAACAACGGACCCGTTACTGATCGTTGTTCGATCACAGGTAAGTGTTTAAGCATTTTCATGAAGAAAATGACGTGGTAAGTCCTTTTTCCTTCATCTGCGAGCGTACTATCTACATGGGATAGAGTGTTTGTAGTGTTTAGGACATAGTGCCCATCATTGATAGATAACACACCGCACTCACCACTGTACGCACTTGAAATCCGCCATGTCAGCATGAACCAATATTTCCTTGGAATTCAAGTGTAGTAGGGAGAATTCTTATTTTAGTGTAGAATTACTTGTCCATTTCGAACACTAGTCATGTTGTTTAGAATAAAGCACATTTCTTCTTGCCATAAGTCTAGCGGAGGAAGTTCTACCCTTTTGTAGGCCGAGTCATCACCTATCGACCCTTCTTCTTCTACTTCACAAGCTGAATATGGCCAATTAGTTCTACTCGGTCCAGTCTTGGATCGAACTCCTCCTAATATTAGAGTTCTTCTCAATCCATCGAGGAGAGCCTCCTTCATGATTTCTTGTAAAGTCTTGCACAACCTACAGCTTGGCATTCCGAAGGAAGACGTGTGCCTCTTAGAGAATGTTGAATTTGCTCATATGTCGCCTCTAGGTTATACTGCATATCATCGGTATATGTGCCTAAATAGAGCAATGCCCCTTTAATGAATTTTTCAAAGAAACCCTCTCAAACATGGGAATCACTCTGTTTCATATTCATCTCAACGAATTAGCTATTCTAATCTACCTTGATGTTCTTTTCATGTGGACTCCCAATCGTGCCCCGAGCTTTGATGAGTTAAGATATTTTGTCTTGTTCAAAAGAAGAGATGAGTTTCCATCCTTCGTTGTGACTGAGGCGTAGAAAAACCATAAAATTTTGTTGCGATTGTAGAGCAATTTATCTCAATTCAAGACTCGATACTTCTTTGTCAGATTTCCTGAAGGATCAGTCGTCTCTGGACAACGGGGGTAAGTTCTTTTTATTACTTATGGAGCTTCGGTATGTTGCTATGGGATTTCTAGCGAGCTAAGTGCTTCTTATAATTATTATAAGGATGAATAAGGACTTATCTCTCAATAAAACATTCCAAACTTTGAAGGATGTCGATGCCGAGAAGTGATAAATTAAATTCTTATTGACAGACAAAAACCTGCTTTGGTATGGGCTGTTGCATCTAGGGAGATCTATAGTCCCAGTTGAGGTCCCTTCACCATCCCCATTTAGGATACGTACATTATCCACACCTTTATCTCATGGTTCAAAAGAAGGTGTTTTTCAAGAGAGGGAAGGCTTGTTCGATGAGTCAGCTGATGAGATTCTAGAGGGAAAAGACGTCGTGACCGAAGCAAGTTTCCCAACTAGAGTGCCCCGGATTTTGAAAGAAGAGGAAAAGGAGTTTAATCAAAGAGAAGGTAATGTCACGAAAAACATAGAAAAAGAGGAGGGTGAGAATGAAAGCAGCAGCGATGAGTCCTCCTTGAGTGATGACAGTGATTTCTATTCAAAATACGATGATGGAGATTTTGAATCACGTGATGAGACTTTAGGGAAGAGCCACACTATTTCGAGCTTGCCTCCCCTGGACACAAGTGCTAAAGATGATGCTTCAGAAGTCAAATGACATCGGGGTTCTACAATTATAGATGTTGGCATAGACTATGGAGATTTGAGCAATGTTTACGTTGATTTTGACATACTCATGGCGGAAGACTTCAAATTTTAGGAGTGTCGCCTTTTTAGGGCAATGTTGCACTCGAAGTTGGTCCGATTCCTTTAATGATGTCTTCCCAATCTGGTTTGTGACATCATTTTAGGCTCTCCCCTAAACATATTAAACGTTTCACTAGGGTTACACTCACTTATGCACATATTTTTCATGCTTAATCTCCGCTTCTAAGGCTCTTTTCTTTATATCAGGTCCATAAGTGGACATAGTTTCTATGATGGTTTTGAATAATTTACAGACTCTCAATTCTAGTCGAAACGAACCTCCAACCGTAACCAACCTTGCAAAACAATGGTGGAATAGAGAAGAAGAAGAGATTCAGAAGTTGTCGAAGCTGATCACTGAGACAAGAGGAAATGGGGTTGAGTGTATAAAGGAAGATATGAGAAAAGGAAGACTTTCAATGAGCGAGAGGATCCATCTAAAATGCCCAAAGTTGATCATGGTTCTCATTCTTCGGAACAACAGGCCTTTGCTCCAGCACCCCCTTCGATCGGTCCTGCTGTCGCTTCTATCTTCATTCCGTCTTCATCTTAAGTTAACTCATCTTATGTGGCACTTGCCCTCGGTTGTTCATGCCCACACCAGAGATCTGCCTATGTTCTTCTGTCTTGTTCTTCCAGGCTTGAGGTAGTGCTCCTTGGGTAGTTTTTAAAGGGAGTTAAATTTGATCATGATCTTCATCTTGTTCACCAAGGTACATACATGCCCCTACCTTTAAGAATTCTAAATTGATTTAGTGCAGACCGAGGGGTAGGAGAATCCTACAGACAATTGGCAGACACGAAACGCAATAACTATCAAAAAGTCCTCTCCTTTAAATTAGAGAGGGATGATTATAAAAAAGCGCTTGCAGAATGCATTGCCAAAGTTTAGCCGTTGGAATAAGAAAGAGACATGGCATTTCAAGAAAGCAAAAACAACACGCGTTTGCTGAAAGAACTTCAAGAGGCTTATTAGAGAATAGAGATCGTCTATAGGGATGAAATTAAGAAGGCTCATGAAGTGGAAACCAAGTTAAAAGAGGAGGTGTAGCTTGCAACGGAACAATTGAGGCCCAAAAGAAGACCATCTCCCGCCATGACCTTATTTTAAAGGCGCATAATAAAAAGATTATGGAATACGAAGAAACCGTGAAGTCGCGTGATAAAACCATATCCGACCAGGTTGAGACGATCGCCATGCTCCAAGATCGAGTTGGGCATCTTATTGCTGATAAAGCTCGTGTCGAAGTTGAAAAGGCCGCTGTTACGATGAATTACTTGGAGCTTCAAAACATCTTTGTGAGAAAGATGGAGAATGATGGAGAAGATGGATGAGACCATCTTAAACTTTTGTGTCAACTCTTTATTGCACTAGGGGAGTTTTAGTTACTTGGGCCCTAAATTCCCGTGCACTCTCGCCGTGGTTTGGAAGGAAATACTGACCCATTTCCATGATAGTGGGGATGTTTATATCAAGCAAGAGCTAGAGAATTCTTATCTCAATGAAGAATCAAATAAAGTGTTTCTAGAATGCCGGGAGATTTTGCGAATTGAAAAGGAAAAGAAAGCTGTAGATGCAACAATGACAACGACTATTGAAGTGTTGTCGAAGCCTTTGATTTCCAGTCGTGGTGAAACATCAAGGTAGCCCTGCGATCCACCAACAAGTTCTTGGCTTGAAGCTTCACTACATGTTGTGGAACCATCCAAGGAGGGGGAAGATGATGAATATCTGTTTGACATTCTATGTCACTCCTCTGGTGTAGGAAATCTTCTTGTTTCTCTCCAGTTCAAGAACATTCAACTCGCATCGCAGGAACAGGATGAACTTAACACTTTCATTTTTTATCTTATAATTCTGTCTTCCTTGTCCACTGATCTACCAGTTTCCTTGGTGCCTGGACTTGTCGCTATCTCAACTGCGTCCATGCTCGTCTCTATAGCTACTTAGGTTGTTGTGTCCGTGTTCGGCTCGCAGCCGAGGCCGGAGTCCAAGAATATCATCGTATTACATGGCCTGGATAATCCTTTCGTGTCTTTGAAGAGTGATCTCATGGCAGATGAAGTTTGAGATTAGGAGATTCAGATATACCAGCCATGCAACTCTTAATAACAACTGGTTGTTATCAAGAAGGAATAAGTTGACGCAATACAATCCAATAAGAGCTCTTGCGGATCTCAAAAGCACGGGACTAATGGGGTAACTTCCAAGAATGTCATAGAGCAGGAAGAAGGTATTAGCACCGAGGACATAGTCGAAATTACCATAGCGATACTACTCCCATGGTGAAGAAGAAACTTCAGGGGAGAGGTAGGAAAAGGAGTGGCAGAAAAAGGCCTTGAGAAGCTTGGATGATGGTTAATCCGATTCTGGGTCATTTTGTGTTGTTTTGTTAAGTGCAAGGTTTGCACTTACTATTTTTGTTGCATTTTCTATACTTTGTTTTCGTTGAATGGCTGTATGGGCACAGTCCCCACATTTTAACCATGTACAGAAAAGAATTATAAGTGATACATTGCTAATATTTTGAATGTAACTTCACTTGTCTTCTTATTAGTGTACAACCTACTGATATCTACTTTGCTTACTTCCATTATATTTTATCTAGTCCTGTGATAACTGATTTGAAGTAACTTAACTTGTGAAGTATTTTTGTTTTGGTTTTGTTTTTAAGCATTTCTACTTGAGTACATATGTATGCCCCCATTTCACGGGGTTGTTTACTTCAAAAACTTGGCAAACGCCAGGTGACTTATGTTTTGAGTAGTATGCAAACCAAAACATGGAATAAAACTAAGTTACAATTTGATTTTATGAAAGTATTGCAACTTTAGCATATATTTTACATTTTATATGTAATTTGAGTATATATTTATAAGGTTAACCATTAGAAAATTCAGAAACACTCTTGTTAACAAGATATCTTATCAACAGCCCAAAGTTGAGTTTTTATGACAAGGTCAATTCCTTGGGGCTTCTTTTAGAAGAGTTGAGAAGGATGGAATGTGGGTACTTACTTTGGTATCCTTGCGAAACAGGTTGTTATAATGAAAAATTGCTTAGGCTGACCTTTTGACTGATTCGTAACGGTTATTTCCTTTGCTTGTCAGCCTTTTGGTTTTGCTAAGATAACTGAGTTTTCCCCTTGGAAGCTCTCATTTCGAAGTGGAAGCAGAATCCAAATGGATGGTTGTTAGAATCACTAGATGAAGGTTAACACAAAGGATTTTGAACCTGTCGAGCGCCTAAGTTATTGAGTGGCTTGGTCTTTAGTCAAGGGTCTAAGGTAGAGGTATTGACCTTGTTGAAAGGTGTGGACTTAACTTCCCTGGATTAGGATTATTAATCTCAAGTCATAGTGATTTGGAGATAGTTTTCGACCTTTTCGAAAGCAAGACCCTTAGATTCCTTGTGTCAATCCAAGGTTTAAGTGGACTATGGTTAGGTTTCGACCATGTCAAAAGTGGTAGCCCAGGGAAGATAGCTTAAAGCATTTAACTGAAGTTATTTGAATATGCAAGGTTTCGAATGTGTCGGAAGGGTACTTTCGAGATAGGAGACACCTAAAACAAAATGTTAAACCTCATAAGAGCTTTAAGAATAGTAAAGTAATTAATAAAATTGACAACTTCCCTTTCACAAGCTAAAGATGATTTAATTACTCAAAATCCCCAAATCAATTTTGAAATTTGGGTTTACAACTCTTTCGATTAAGAAAATACATATAATGGAAAGGATCAGATCACCAAAACATGACCCCTTGGGTCTTATTTATAGATGTGGATCAGCACCTATCGACCCTGAAGCTTGCGACTTGATTGAAAGGTGGCTACTTAAATACCTCTAGTATCTTCCACCTTTGTCGAAAGGATCGATTGCACTTCTCTTCTTTGTGTTATCCTGTAAGAGCTTTTGACTCTATCGATAAGCTTTATCTAGTGGTTTCAATGGTGTTTAGTTACAGATGGCTTTGACACTGCTGGTGTCTTATGAACTCTTGTTTGTGGCTTGATGTGGAACCAATCGAGATAATAAATATTTCGACTATTTCAAAAGGCATGGCATTGCTTTCAAATGGGTTGTCCAACCTAATACATGCTTTCGAGCGATTTGAATGAAGGCGAAACCTTTGGTTTCCAAAGGTTTGTCACATATACAAGGAGTTGTTCTTCAATGTCTTCAAAAGGTGTTGCTTTGAGTCATTTGAAAGGTCTTCGCGCATATAGATCACCTAGTCGAAAGGTGTTTACTGACGGTGGAAGGGTACTTTCGATTCCTTCGACTCTTTCGAAAGGTGAGAACCTAATGGATATTGATTGTAGCATCGTTTCGACACCTTCGAATGGTTCTGAAGTGTTGAAACTGGTTGTTGCATTCCACTCTTTCAAAAGTACTAGTTAGAGATCTTTCCTCTTATTCTCCTTTGCTCTTTGCTTAAACAAGTTTCGAATTAGTGAAAAGGAGCTTTTGGTTGCAACATTTACCCCCTCCCTCCCGGGGAAGGAATGATCTTGACTTTTCAAGTCGTCTATGTTGAAACCTAAAAGTTTCCTGCCTCTTGGTCTTCCCGCGTGAATCTGGACCATTCATTTCAATCTAATTTATTGGTCTGTAGCTTCTTAATGACTTTTCCTATAAATAGGCTCTTACTTTCCCTATAAATAGGCTCTTACTTTCTTCTTCCTCATTTACCCACAATCGAATTTTCGAGTACAAGTGAAAGAATCCTAAAATTCTTAGATTTTCTTTTTCTCCAATCAAAGAAAAAATCAAATCTAATCTGTAAGTCAAAATCATTTTTGTTATATGAATCACTCTCTATGCCTATATTGGTACATCTTAAATTTCAGATCTCATAGTTGAGATTTTGATTTCAAATGTATGAATTTTAAATTTCTAAAACACCTTTGATTCGATTTTCTAAGATTATTTGATTTTTAAAATTTGATTCATTTGAGAAATTTTTTGTCAAAAGGCCCATTTTTCTATACCCTTTGAGTTGACAATAAACCACACATGTTTGACTCAAATTGAACAAAAAACGGAACATGAAGGGCGAAAACGAAAAATAAGACAGAATCTCACACGAATGGAATAATATAAAATATTGAACAATATCTTTACAGCAGCAAACATTTAAAATACATATATCAGAGTCTACCTAGATTTAGTTTGAACAGTTATAAACATCTATCTTACAATTCTGATGAACATCAAATAATAGCAGTGGATAATAGTACACGTCTATACGTAGACGAATATCTCCTGTTCTCCTCTAGAAACTCCAACCATCTTTAAATAAGCCTGAAACTGCACGTATCTGACCTGAGTATTGAAAATACCTAGATCAAGCTTGATAAACCAGCATGAGAAAAACTCAAATAATAAATGATAGCTTTATATATCAGCCTTTAAATGAAATCCTTTGGAAAAGAAAGAGTATCTCATAAGACCATGCCTATAAATAAACATGGACGTTTTTACCTTATGATAACTAAAACACTTTTATATCAAAACATTTTATATTATTTCTACTGACATTCTTTAAAAAACTTCTGCAAATAAACTTATAAATCATTGCTGAAATTGTTACATTGATTAAATTCCAACATACTAGGTTTACAACTAAGTCCAAAGGCACTTACCAGAGAATGATTTCCATACAAATGACCAGGTGAAGAGACTATCTTCCGTTGGGTACACATCTAGATGGATGTCCCGAGGCACAGAACATCTGCCCTCTACCAACACAAGACCGGCCTGCCTCTATAACTAGATAGTACCCAATATGTCATCCCCCGGTTGTTACTGACTTTAAACGAGCGTGCTCTAGCATACAAACCATATTAATTACATCTCGAATGTCACAGTGGGAAGAAATATATCTAGAAGGGGGATGATCATACCCAAATTTGGAATCATCCACTTTGCCTTGCTACATCTAACCTTGTTTCGGTCATTTCCGGTTGATGAGGCTTAAGGCAAAGATTACCTTTTCACATAGCACATCTTCTTTCACTTTGAATGCCACATTTTCATTCCATATTCACGACTGATTTCTACAAACATATAAATTCTTAAGCTCGCATGTCTTGGAAAAGGGTGCTATGCTAAGAGAATGAGTCTTCTCCACCGCCGATTAATATACATTTGTGGAGATCACTCAATTTGATTTAGAATGCAAGGTCACACACTTATCTATTCAAGTTTGTGCTAGGACTGAATGAAACTAAAGGTACATTCCTCGGCCATTATATGGCTAGAAGTCCCTATGGTCTTGAGATTTTTCATAACAAAGAGACCTTTGCTACAGTAAGTAAATCGGGAGTTTATCCCCAATTAATCAACAAGTAGACCTTCGTCATTATTTATCTCAATATCTCCATCTTCAAATAGCTTCATCCTACGAACACGTTTGTTGGTTCGAAGTGGTTTTTAGATAAGAATCGCCTAAATTCGACCCTATTCCTTCGAAATCCAATTATCGATAAAAAGTGAATATGAGAATAAAGGATTTATTAAGCTTCTTTTCACTTTAACTCTTTTTGGATGATTAAAAATTCTCTTCATTTTTTCTTAGAATAATCCTTAGTTCATTTATTCTATTTTTTTGGACAACGTTTCAAATTTCCATACTTAACACTCGATCCAAAGTCCTTAACTTTTTGGTAGGTCAAAAACAATGTTATCTAAGACATTGTTTGCTGTAAACCATAAAATCAATCTCAGCAAGCATTTTTGAATAAATAAGATCATAGAATCATTCTAATTTTACTCAATATCAATTTCTGTATTCAACAAGTGCTATAGGCAGAATAATGGTGAAATCACCTTTTAAATTCCATGAATATGACAAGTTTCCTCCTCGGAATTTAATACCAAGTATAAGAAGATTATCTCTATGAAATCCAATTGTACTTTATTTATTTTGGAGATTAAACCTTTTATACTTAAATTGCTTAATAGCTGGAAAATAGTAATTCTTTCTTACTTTGGAAAAGCTTAATATAATCTTTTTAGAGCGTCTAGGCTTTCCTTTCCAATTGTTCCACCACTCGTCTAAGAAAAGAAAAAATTGGTCTGGTAAGTTCAGGGCACTACTTGTTGCATCCCTAACCTTAGTTAAACACATTGTTTTATCTCCTTCGATCTCACAGGCGAGATAAATGTACTAGTCGTTACTGCATACTCGATTATTAGCTTTTATATTTGAACTGATTACAAAAGTTCCAAATTATCTTTTAAACACATGATTTTCCTTTTAAAAACTTTCATAATTGATTCAGGAAAATTTCGTTAAGTTTAAACCAACTTTTAAAAGGCCGTAGAAACGGTAGTAGAAAAGTGCTACGAAAAGTGCTTTATAAGCTTATTTGACTTAAACAACTTTTTAATATTTGAAAATTCAAAATTTTCACTTCAAATCTCTTTTAAACAGTATCAAATTTACTTCATATTTTTCCATAATTAAAATTGTACACTTAGACTAGTTTTCCCTTACGGTAACTTAACTACACTAGCGCAATTTTTCTAGAAAATCGATTTGGTCATAATTCAAAATCAACTTAACAAAATCTTGATTTTCTTCCTACGTTTATAAGATATGGATATAATAGTCTGGAATTTTCTTATCTCGAGGAAATTCGAACTATATTCCACTCTGTACACTTATTTGAACTTTTTGGCACTAAATCGCGAACTACCATTGCGCGACGCGTCTTGTTTTGTTTATTTTTCAATACTTGAAATAATACATTCAAATTGAATATTATTATTTATAAAATTATTAAAAATCATTTTAAATCAAGTTTTTCATTTTTTAAATTATTTAAAATGTATTTTCACTATTTTCATGCAATAATTTTATTTTATTTATGTTATTTTAATATTAAATTTAACAATCCAATTTCAATTCAATTTCAGTTCCAACTTTAAATTAAACTCAATTAAAACTTCAATTTCAAATTTGATTTCAAATCCATCTTTAATTTCAACTCGAATTTCAATTCCATTTTCAATTTTGATTTCACTTTCGATATTAACTTCGATTTCAAATCCAATTTCACTTTTAAATTCTAATTCTAATTTGCCTTAACTGTAATTTTAATTTCTCTCAAAAAGCGACTTATTTTTCCAAAGTATGTCATATCACAAAAATTGGTTCTTACTTAACAAAGGGGTTACTTAATCAATTGTGATAGTAATAGATATCCATATTGACATAATAATCATACAACCAATCACATATCATTAACATATATAAAATGGGTACAATATGATAATTGTCATATTATTAAAATGGATCGTCCAAACACATTCAAACAATCAATCAAATATTCATATCATCAAATTGTGATAATATAACATAACAATTAATTTTATAATCAATATAGCTCAAAGAGCGATGTAACAACCCGTATATTTGGACCATTTAAATTTGACAATAATCCTCACATGTCAATTTAAATAATACAAAACACGAATCATTATGGGATTATAAATACATAAATGTAAATGAGAATCAATACAACATCACAGTCACAGAACAGTCACAGAATAATGCAGTGGAAATACATCGTCATAATAGCAGTTCATGAAGCTACTACATATAGTACAACAATGTCTATACAAAAGGTAACTGCAAGGAAATACATAAATGTCCAATAGACACGGACATCAAAATAGGCAGATAAAGATAAATGCTAAGTCTTCAGCATCTTCAACCAACCTTGATCATCAAACTGGATTGCTTCAGACTGACCCGAGCATATACAAAAAGAAACACTCGAGTCAGGACTCAAAATCTTATACAGGATAATCAATGCAGGAAATAAAGTTCATAACTCAAAGATGAATAAAATAACATCTCTAAGGATCCGATAAACTATCTATATATACAATAGAATACGGAATGTAGGTAATGTCTAATCAGTAAAATAGAATATTAAAATAGCGTTAAGGCGTTACCATAATTCCCCTTAACACATTTTATATTCCCAAAAGCATATACAAGACCGTAGTTTCCCCAAAACCGGAAGTCACCAGAGGGCAATCCATATACTCAAGGTACAAATCAAAACGTAGTGGTTGCGAATAGGATAATCAGTATGACAAGGTACATGAGGCAATACCAACTAGGATACTAGTAGTTGCGTGATCCGGACTGATGTTGAGCACAGTAGCTGCTATCTCAACACCGCGAAACAACACTCCCAAGTCAAGGGTGCACCCAAATCGAATCACAAAAGTAATAGATATGGTATCGAAGAAGCGTGTCCGCTAGAGGTGGCGATCCTCAATGGCCCGGCGCGGCTCCTGTTTTAGTAATATCAGGGGTCGTCCAATATCGTTCTCTTTCTTCAGTCAACGCGTTCATCAAACCATCCACTTCATTCTGGATCAACACTTCGCGCATAATAGTTATTAAAGTGGTTTTCGGTATCGACAGAGAGTATGTCCATTCCCGATCCCGGTCTCTTTAATAACTACGTATTTATTACCCGATGGTTGGTTAAATTAACGTTAAAACAAATCAAAGTCCAAAAGTCAAGGTGCAAATTTGACTTCCAAAATTTGACATTTCACGATTCAATTAAATTTTAGATATTTTAAACATATTTCCGAATGCAATTTTTGGTTCAAACATTGAGTTACAATTTAAAATTTAGTATTCAAGTTCGACTTAATAAAGTCTAAGGTCGCTTATTAAATTTAGTTCAAAATCAACGAATTCAATTTAATGGTGAACTTAGTTAAATCATTAAAACAAGTTCAATTCATGTCACTTCATGATTTCATCCATAGTTATCATAAATTTGATTAAATTAACTTTATTAACTAAATTCTCCTTTTCCAAAACTTCATTTGTTTTATTTACCGATTCAATTAAATTTCTAATCAAAGAAGTCCATTTCCATTTACAATGTCCTGATTTGGTTAATTCGTTAAATTTAAAATCATTTAAATTTAAATTATCCCTAATTTGGATTCACTAACTTAGTAAGTCAAAATTTCCTAAATCTCAATTTAACTTATAACAAGTTCAAATCTATTTAATTAAAGCCTGAGTTTAAAACTAGAGCCAACAAATCTTTAAATCATTAAATTTTAAAACTTACTTGCTCCTAAATCTTATTTCAATTAAATTTCAATTCATTTTATCCAATTGGGTAAGTTTATTAATCCGTTTCAAATTTTAAATCCATTGATTTATTTCAACTTAAATCCCTTAAGTTCGTTATTTAAATTTTCAACAAATTGTTAAGTTCATTCCTTAATTTAAAATATATTTCAATTTCGAAAATGGTTTGTTGACCAATCGGGTTTCTTACTTTTATTTTCTATCCTAGGCCAAGTTGTTTAAACGGGTATTTATCATTTCAACCCAATATCATTCAATATAAAACAAAGCATAGCAAAGGGAACTTGCAGTGTGATAACTGGAATGGTGTCAAAGTAAATAAACAAGCAATAGCAACCATACATAACAATTTAACAATTTATTAAATAATCCCGAAATAATCGTATTAACTTACATTTGTTATTTATGCAAATTAGTATGATTATTCCTAGAATCTACACTATCGTTTCATGTAGATTAAAGATTATTATCTTATGGTTTCACTTGGTGTCTATTATCACATTTCTACATCAATCACACATATAATGGTTCAAAGTTTAGTTAATGCTATTTCTACGTGACGGTTGATTTAACAGTTAAGGGGTCAAGTTCAACATATATAGTCCAATTTAAATTTTGTCGACTATCCTATATCAATTTCAATTTCATATTCAAATTCACTTACATTAACAACCAAATTCAATCATCAAATAACAAATTTTAGTGTCACACTTGTTTGTCGTGAACTAACAATATTAAATTTTTAACTTGCACAGTGATTTGCAATCCTTATTTCAACAATTCTAAAAATCAACAATTTAACATCCAAATTAACATAAACAACAATTTATCACTTGATTATCATAGCATAATAGATTGAGTCGTGAATGAAATATTCACCTTGCGTGGTTGAAGAAGATGACGGCGAAGCCCAAAGACGACTAGAAAAAAGGCACGAACAAGCACGATGCAAAACGACACAAACTGCAATTCAAACAATTAAATAATTCAACCATTTGTTTATTGCAATATATATCAATTGAATATATATATATATATGTTAACCATACCGATCAACGAAGCAAGATAGGTTTCGATAATACGGATAGAGCCTAGGACTGAGGTTCCGTAGTGGATGCTGTCAAACAAATAAACACACCTGAGATCTTGTAACCCGTATTCATAAATATACTGTATATACGAATCACTGCTCAAATTTCTTTTAAACAAATACAACTAGCTAAACTCAACTCACAAACAAAACAAAACAGTAACAATTTATAATATATACGTAAACAGAGATTATTACAACTATCATATACATAAAGCTATGTGCTCGGTGAAATTGGCGGAGTAGGCGTAGGTGGACGTTGCAAACATGGGACGGGAGTGGGTTGCGGGTTCGACAGGGTGGCTGCGGCGTGTGAAGGCTGGTGGGTGAAGGCTGGCGGGTCTGGGCGAAGCTGGCGGGTCTAGGCGAAGCTGGCGGGGTCTGGACGAAAGCTGGCGGGGTCTGGGCAAAGCTGGCGGGGTCTGGGCAAAGCTGGCGAGGTCTGTACGACGCTGGCGGGGTCTGGACGAGGCTGGCGGGGTCTGGGCAAAGCTGGTGGGTCTGGACGAAGCTGGCGGGTCTGGGCAAGGCTGACGGAGTCTGGGCAGTTTCTTGTTGAAGAGAGAAGAAGAAAATGAAAAAGAAAAAAGAAAAATATGAAGAGAAAGAAGAAAGGGAGTGCAGAGCTATCACGTACCAGAGAGAAGCAGGAGATACAGTGAGCAATAAATGAGCTGAGTAATTAAAGCAGGGAGGGGATTGCAGAGATATATACACAGAAGGGTTTAGAGTCCCCAGGCCAAGCAATGATGTCTTCTGTAAAGGTGACGGCTGTTTGGTTTCTGAAGGGTCAAAGCTCCTAGAATTTTGAACGTTGGAAAAGTTGGGTACTGGTTTGCGCTGCGTAACGGACCAGTTTGTACTCCGTTAACAATTATAATTTTCAACGCCGAACTCCGATTGACACAAATAGATATACCGTTGTGATCAGCGCGTCGAGACGAACACAATGGTATAAAGATATTGATGGTTCGATGCCGTATGCAAAGTGGTAAATCTTATTGAACCATTTGCACGAGCGAACATTTTAGCTAGCACTTAAAAGCGAAATTTGACGAAACGAAATGCTCCGTCAAGTTCAGAATATTTTTCTTATGCAACATCAAGAAAATATTCGAGTTCGGACGATAGAAAATTTATACAAAAGATTTAAACTAAAATGCAAATGCGACGAGCGTAATTTACTTCAATATTTTTCAACGAAATTTGGCGCACGCCTATGTCTATCTAGACGCATTCCAAATGTGAAGTTTGGATGGTAACGGGAATTGTTTGTGAAAATTCGAATTTCTACATAAAATAAGCGATTTTAAAATTTTTAAACTGGGTCTGAATTTCACGGTCGTTACATTCTCCCCTACTCAAAACTTTTCGTCCCCGAAAAGGAACAAAGGAGAGAGTGGAAGAACAATAAAAGACGTACGATAGATATAGAATAGATTATCGAATAAAGTAAAGAATATAGAATGGAATTCACCTTCAACAAACAATTCTGCATTAGAATCTCGGATACTCTCCTCGGTTTCCCAAGTACAATCACGATCATCGGGACTCCATTGGACTTTGACTAGGCTAACAGTCTTCCTTCTAAGCTGCTTCGTATCCCTATCAACGATACGAAGCGGTCTCCTCTCTATAGTCAAATCCAGCTCAATATCAACCTCATCTAACTGAGCAATAGGAATGGTCATGGATGGATCATGTACAACCTTCCGAAGATGTGAAACATGGAATACATTGTGCACGCCCTCAAATTTCTCCGGCAGCGCAACTCTGTAGGCTAGTGAACCAATCCTCTCAGTGATAGTGAATGGTCCAACAAATCTAGGAGCGAGCTTCCCTCTATGACCAAATCGAATAACATTTTTCAAAGGTGATACTTTAAGAAAGACCTCATCTCCAACCTGGAATTTTAACTCTCTTCTGCGCCTATCGGCATAGCTCTTCTGCCTATCCTGTGCGGTCTTCATCTTCCTTCTGATCTCATTGACCTTCTCGGATGCTTCCATAATCATATCCGGGCCAAGAACTAATCGGTCACCAGGCTCAATCCAACAAGCTGGCGATTTGCATGGCCGTCCATATAAAGCTTCAAACGGTGCCATATCGATACTCGCCTGATTATAAAGATAATAATATTTCAATTCAAATTTTTACTTATTCAAATTGAAAATTTTGGATTACCTGATAGCTGTTATTATAAGTGAATTCAACCAAATGGAGGTGGTCTTCCCAAGATCCACCGAAATCAATAATGCAAGCTCGGAGTACTGATTTACCCTCTCAGTTTGGCCATCTGTTTGAGGATGATAAGCCGTGCTCAGATTCAGTTTAGTGCCCAAGACGTCCTGAAATGCCTTCCAGAATTTACTAGTGAATAAAGGATCTCTATCGCATACAATACTAGATGGAACTCCATGAAGTCTGACGATCTCTCTCATATAAATCTCGGCCAAACTTGAAGCAGTACGAGTGGTCTTAATAGGAATAAAGTGAGAAGATTTTGTCAACCTATCAACAATCACCCATATACTCTCGTTCCCTTTTCTGGTCCTCGGTAATCCGTCAACGAAGTCCATAGAAATCTGATCCCATTTCCAACACGGAATCTCTAGGGGTTGAAGTAATCCTGCTGTCTTCAGGTGATCGGCCTTGACTTGCTGGCAAGTGGTGCATCTAATGACATATATGGAAATATCTCTCTTCATCCCACTCCACCAATATAAACGCTTCATATTTCGATACATCTTTGTGACACCAGGATGAAATGAAAGTGATGACTGATGATTCTCTCTAAGCACTTCTTGTCTCAACCCGTCAACATTTGGAACACAAATACGGTTGTCAATCTTCAGAACTCCATTACCATCTATCTGTGCTCCCACTTTACTGTTAGCATTTCCAACTCTACCAAGAACTAACTCCTTAATGCGATAGAGCAAGGTGTCCTCATATTGCTTAGCTTTGATGCGATCCAAAAGAGATGGGGAAATAACCAGCTGAAATAGCATGCCTTCTACAAGATTACAACATGACAATGCTTTGCTACGGCTCAAAGCATCAGCTACAACATTTGCTTTTCCAGGAGTATAATTGATGTCGAGATCATATGAAGCTAAGAATTCGAGCCATCGGACTTGTCTCTGGTTCAAATCCTTCTGAGAGAAAATATACTGTAAGGACTTATGATCTGTGAATAATTCAAATTTTGTCCCCAAAAGATGGTGCCTCCATAGTCTCAAAGCAAATACAACTGCAAGAAGCTCTAAATCATGGGTTGTATAGTTTACTTCATGGGTCTTCAACTGACGACCAGCATAAGCAATCACCTTTCCATTTTGCATAAGGACAGCACCTAAACCTTCTCGACATGCATCAGTATAGACAGTTAATCCTTCACTCCCGTCAATTACTGCAAGAACTGGGGCTGAAGTTAACTTACACTTCAACTCATTAAAAGCTGATTCACACTTCTCACTCCAAATAAACTTGACATCCTTCCGAGTTAAAGCAGTAAGTGGGGCAGAAATCCGGGCAAAGTGCTCAATGAATCTGCGATAATAACCGGCTAGGCCTAAGAAGCTACGGATATCAGTAGGAGTTTTAGGAGTCTCCCAATCCTGTAGATAAATTTCAAATTAGAAGGGAATAAGATGAATCGAATAGAATTTATGAATAGAATAGAACTTACATTGATTACGGCGATCTTAGCTGCATCGACCGAAATCCCGTTTTCAGAAACAATATGGCCAAGGAATCGTACTTCGTCTCGCCAGAAGTGGCATTTAGAGAACTTGGCTTTAAGCTGATGATTTCGGAGAGTTCCCAGAACATAAGCAAGATGTGTTTCATGCTCTTTCTCATCTTTGGAAAAGACGAGAATATCATCAATGAAAACCAGAACAAACTTGTTAAGGACATCACGGAAGACTCTATTCATTAAGTCGACGAAATAAGAAGGTGCGTTGGTCAAACCGAACGGCACAACCAACCATTCATAGAATCCATTCTCGGTACGGAAAGCTGTCTTGTGAATACTATCTTCTGCTACTCTGAGTTGGTGGAACCCAGTGGCTAGATCAAGTTGTGAGAAAACTTTAGCTCCATGGAGCTGATCAAATAAATCATTGACGCGAGGCATCGGATAGCGGTTCTTGAGAGTGCGCTTGTTTAATTCTCGGTAATCAACACACATGCGAAGAGATCCATCTGATTTGGTGACAAAGACGACTGCGGCGCCCCATTCAGAACAACTTCTCCTGATCAAACCCTTAGCAAATAGATCATCAATTTGGGTTTTAAGTTCAGCTTTTTCTTTAGGAGCCATCCTTCTGTGAAGGAGAACTACGGGACTAGCTCCGGGAATAAGGTCAATGCGGAAATCGATCTCTAGCTTTGGTGGTAGAGAGTCGACCTCTCCAAATACATCGGGAAATTTCTGAACAATAGGAGTAGTACTAAGGTCATCCGGGTGAGCATCAAGAGAGAATATGAAGCTTCCGGCATATTTCTGAGGTGATTTGCATTCGATGACAAGCGGTAGACCCTTATCATTGACTAGAGCAACAGATCGAGCTTTGCAAGAAATAACAACATCGAATTTTCTTAACCAATCAGCACCCAACAAAATGTCGAATGCTACGAAGCCAAGCACATAAAAATCCCAAGTGAATCGATATCTTCCATACAGAAGCACAACCTCTTTAAAAATTCTACTGAGGTTGGCAAGTCCTCCAATAGGGTTGGAGACACATAAGGAAGTAGTAGTAAGAGTAGGTTCTAATTTGAGCTTATCACAAAGATCAACAGATATGAAGCTATGAGAAGCACCAGTATCGAATAATACCCGAACAGGTAAATTATGAAATGTAAAAGTACTTCGTAAGGTACCTCGGTCATCCTGAGCAGGTGGTGGAGGTGGTGCAGGAGTGGTGACAGCATATACTCCTGATGGTGTGCCTTTCTTCCTCAATGGGCAATCTCTCTTGAAGTGACCTGGCTGGAGGCAGACATGGCATAAATCATTCCTCATCTGAGGAGGCGGTGGAATAGCAGCTCCGGTAGATGGACAACTATTAGCATAATGGCCCTTCTTATCGCATTTGAAGCTAGTGATCTTAGCAAGGTCGATTGGGCTTTTCTGGGCATATCCTAATCATGTAGTCTTTTGCCAAGCTTTCTTTTGCTGATCGAAGTTCATCTTCCTCTTTCCAAGTTGGCTGGAAGAGGGCTGAGTAGGAGGGGCTTTGGCAGTGGGTCCCCTTGGCTTTGCCTCATATCGAAGAGCATAGTCGACAAGCTCTGTGAAGGTGCAGTGAGTGTGGCCAGTAAGCAAGTCATAATACTCTGGTCTAGCTCCCATAATGAACTTCTCATTCTTTAGAAGTGGTGTGTCGATCAATCCCGGGCCAAACTTGGAGAGTTCGTTGAATTTCCTCTCGTACTCAGAAATAGTCATACTGCCTTGCTTAAGATCCATAAAAGCTCTATAAAGTTGGGTTTTACCAACAGAGGGCATCCATTGTGCCGAGAAAGTATCCCTAATCAAAAGATAGACTAGATGAGTATCATTCTAAAGATTAAAAAAAAATTTAGACTACGAAATCCAAACAAATTTATACCTAAACTGGGCCTAAGTGATGGTGTTCTCCTCGATACGGGAAGTAACCGATTCCCACCAATCTTGCGCGGCATCCTGAAGTTGCCACGCAGCAAGCTGACGCTTCTGAGCATCAGTGATCTCCAATCCAGAAAATATCTTCTCTAAGCTTTTGAGCCATTGCTGAGCTTCGATAATGCCCTCGGATCCAGAAAACTTAGTACCTCCTAGCTGTGTATACTCCTTGCTAAGAGTGGTAAATTTGACTGGAGCTGGGGCGGCAGGTGCAGCCTGGGCAGGACCATGACCTCTTCCTCCCCTATTGTTTCTTCTGGTGCTCATCTTGAAACATCGAAAGAGATTTAGAACCAAGGATAGAAAATCATATAGCTTGAAGAATATCCAATGAACGAATCAAAGAAGTTTGAATTTTAAAGGATCGGGATATTGAATCGATTCTCCTTATTCTAGGGTATTGCTACCCTATCTCTAATGAGTTTATATAATCCCAAACTAAGGTTTTTAGGGAAACCAAAGCTCTGATACCAACTGTAACAACCCGTATATTTGGACCATTTAAATTTGACAATAATCCTCACATGTCAATTTAAATAATACAAAACACGAATCATTATGGGATTATAAATACATAAATGTAAATGAGAATCAATACAACATCACAGTCACAGAACAGTCACAGAATAATGCAGCGGAAATACATCGTCATAATATCAGTTCATGAAGCTACTACATATAGTACAACAATGTCTATACAAAAGGTGACTGCAAGGAAATACATAAATGTCCAACAGACACGGACATCAAAATAGACAGATAAAGATAAATGCTAAGTCTTCAGCATCTTCAACCAACCTTGATCAGCAAACTGGATAGCTTCAGACTGACCCGAGCATATACAAAAAGAAACACTCGAGTCAGGACTCAAAATCTTATACAGGATAATCAATGCAGGAAATAAAGTTCATAACTCAAAGATGAATAAAATAACATCTCTAAGGATCCGATAAACTATCTATATATACAATAGAAAACGGTATGTAGGTAATGTCTAATCAGTAAAATAGAATATTAAAATAGCGTTAAGGCGTTACCATAATTCCCCTTAACACATTTTATACTCCCAAAAGCATATACAAGACCGTAGTTTCCCCAAAACCGAAAGTCACCAGAGGGCAATCCATATACTCAAGGTACAAATCAAAACGTAGTGGTCGCGAATAGGATAATCAGTATGACAAGGTACATGATGCAATACCAACTAGGATACTAGTAGTTGCGTGATCCGGACTGATGTTGAGCATAGTAGCTAATATCTCAACACCGCGAAACAACACTCCCAAGTCAAGGGTGCACCCAAATTGAATCACAAAAGTAATAGATATGGTATCGAAGAAGCGTGTCCGCTAGAGGTAGCGATCCTCAATGGCCCGGCGCGGCTCCTGTTTTAGTCATATCAGGGGTCATCCAATATCGTTCTTTTTCTTTAGTCAACGCGTTCATCAAACCACCCACTTCATTCTGGATCAACACTTCGCGCATAATAGTTATTAAAGTGGTTTTCGGTATCGACAGAGAGTATGTCCATTCCCGATCCCGGTCTCTTTAATAACTACGTATTTATTACCCGATGGTTGGTTAAATTAACGTTAACACAAATCAAAGTCCAAAAGTCAAGGTGCAAATTTGACTTCCAAAATTTGACATTTCACGATTCAATTAAATTTTAGATATTTTAAACATATTTCCGAATGCAATTTTTGGTTCAAACATTGAGTTACAATTTAAAATTTAGTATTCAAGTTCGACTTAATAAAGTCTAAGGTCGCTTATTAAATTTAGTTCAAAATCAACGAATTCAATTTAATGGTGAACTTAGTTAAATCATTAAAACAAGTTCAATTCATGTCACTTCATGATTTCATCCATAGTTATCATAAATTTGATTAAATTAACTTTATTAACTAAATTCTCCTTTTCCAAAACTTCATTTGTTTTATTTACCGATTCAATTAAATTTCTAATCAAAGAAGTCCATTTCCATTTACAATGTCCTGATTTGGTTAATTCGTTAAATTTAAAATCATTTAAATTTAAATTATCCCTAATTTGGATTCACTAACTTAGTAAGTCAAAATTTCCTAAATCTCAATTTAACTTATAACAAGTTCAAATCTATTTAATTAAAGCCTGAGTTTAAAACTAGAGCCAACAAATCTTTAAATCATTAAATTTTAAAACTTACTTGCTCCTAAATCTTATTTCAATTAAATTTCAATTCATTTTATCCAATTGGGTAAGTTTATTAATCCGTTTCAAATTTTAAATCCATTGATTTATTTCAACTTAAATCCCTTAAGTTCGTTATTTAAATTTTCAACAAATTGTTAAGTTCATTCCTTAATTTAAAATATATTTCAATTTCGAAAATGGTTTGTTGACCAATCGGGTTTCTTACTTTTATTTTCTATCCTAGGCCAAGTTGTTTAAACGGGTATTTATCATTTCAACCCAATATCATTCAATATAAAACAAAGCATAGCAAAGGGAACTTGCAGTGTGATAACTGGAATGGTGTCAAAGTAAATAAACAAGCAATAGCAACCATACATAACAATTTAACAATTTATTAAATAATCCCGAAATAATCGTATTAACTTACATTTGTTATTTATGCAAATTAGTATGATTATTCCTAGAATCTACACTATCGTTTCATGTAGATTAAAGATTATTATCTTATGGTTTCACTTGGTGTCTATTATCACATTTCTACATCAATCATACATACAATGGTTCAAAGTTTAGTTAATGCTATTTCTACGCGACGGTTGATTTAACAGTTAAGGGGTCAAGTTCAACATATATAGTCCAATTTAAATTTTGTCGACTATCCTGTTTGCACAAAAAATGGACAAACACCTCCAAGTCGTATTATTTTAGTTGAGTATGTGTGATTTTCAATGATTTTAGATGAGTATGTAAATATGAGAAAAGTAAGGGCTGAAATGTAAAAGACACGCAGATTTATAGTGGTTCGGCCAGAATGTGCCTACGTCCACTTTATATGTTATTATCTTTCTTCTTCCAGATTACAAGTACAATGCTTTGTATACAAGTGTATGAAAGTAGTTTGAAAGTTCCTTCCTTGCTTGAGCTCTCAAACTTGTCTACCATTGTTGTACCCCTGCCCCTCTATTTATAGAGTGAGGTAGGGGGCAGGGGTCTTGGAAGTATATAGATGCTGGTGGGCCCGGGCTGAAGCAATCTGGCCTGGTAGCATTCTGGTTCGGCGGAGCTTGGTCCGGCCGTGTTTGGAGAAGTTGGAGTTTGGTCCGGTCATGGTTGGTTCGGTGGTAGTGGGTTTTGGACCGGTGATGGTGTGTTTTGGACCGGTGATGGTGTGTTTTGGACCGGTGATGGTGTGTTGGTTCGGTCGTGGAAGTGGTCCGGTGGTAGCATGGAGATGGAGTTTGGACCGGTGTTGGTTCTCATCCGGCAGTGGAAGGTTGGTTCGGTCTTGGCTGGTTCATCAGTGGGGGAATGCCGGATGGGCTTGAGTTTGGAGTGCCGAATGAACAGAGGTTTGGAAAGCCGAATGAACTGGAAAGCCGAATGAAACCCAATGCTTGCCATGCCGAATGAGCTTGTGTGTGTTAGGTTGGTTGCTGGCTGAATGCTTCCTTGCATTGCTTTGCCGAGTGGACTTATGCTTGTATTGTTGAAAGGGCTTTGTATTCGGATCTTGAGTGGAACTCTGGGCTTACATACGCTTGCTGGTTGCTTCTTCTTAGCTTGATCGTGGTGGAGACGCGCTCGACATTGATATTCCAGTTTTGACCAAAAAACGGGATAACAAAGTAGAGGTTGCTCGCGAGCCCGGGTGAAACTGCGGCTTCTTGGTCTTGAGATCTTCTGGGTGAAAATCCGCCCAACATTTGCCCCCCAAAGTGGGGCACGTGCTTGCACGTGTCGCGCTTTGTTTCTCGTTGGTGGGAAGACTCGTCTTGTAATGTCATGGGCTGGATGTTTATATCTTGTGGATGTCCTGCAAAGAGATTTATAGTTTTAGTGTGGTTTCAAATAACGACCGTTCGTGGTCGGAATATTTGAGATGGAGTGGACTGTGTCGCTCGGGACGAGCAAGCGTGCCCCGAAGGGGCTTAGCATTATCGATGCCAGGTTCACGTTAGAGTGGGTCCCTGGGTCGTTTGCCAAGGTGGTTTATCGCCAGCTCAGAGCATGCCTAGTGATCGTTCGCGACACCGTACATGTGTAAGTAGCTTAGCCATTTCACAATTATCAAATATCCATTTGACCGATGGGCTTAAAAATGCGTGTCAAAGTGTAAATTCCCACGATGGCAGGGTTGATAACCATTCAGAGCGTGCCTATGGACCATTCGAGGTCGCGTGCACGTGTAAACGATTTAATCCACGTTGGTGAGGATTTTACGACTTATTCATCGTTATCATAATCTTATTTTATTAGTTAGTTCTGGAGTTCGGGACTTATCTGAGTGAAGCGCCCTGCATGCCCCCTGTTTCTGGTTTCTGCTGGTAGAGACAGTTACATTCGGTTTTGAGTAGGCATATATTCTTATTCGTTTGGGGGTTGGTTTGGTATGGAAGGTTTCATTCGGTACATAGTTGGTCCGGTTGTTGTTGGTCTGGTTGTTGTTGGTCCGGTTGTTGTTGGTCCTCGTTCGGCATGGGGTTGGTCCGGCAGTAGGTTCTCGTCCGGTATTCCATAGCTCGCCTATATATAGAGGCTACACCCCCCTTAGTTTTTCTTTACCGAACAAGAGGAAGCCGAATCATAAATCCACCGAACCAAATCTTTGCCGAATCAAATATTCGCCGAATCAGGTATATACCCTCTTACCGAATGAACTCGATAACCGAATGGGCTTATGCCGAATGGGCACGAAAGCTTTGTTTTGCCGAATGAACCACAGATTCCATTGCCGAATGGAAGCCAGATCCTATTGCCGAATGAACATGAACTTGTACTGCCGAATGAACGTATAAGACCCTAGTGCCGAATGGTCTTGAACCTCCAGTGCCGAACGAACTTTGTGTCTGGACTTTGAGTGGAACTCCGGACTTATGTATGCTTGTTTGTTTATACTGTCGTTCTAACATCATGCTTTTTACTTTTGTGTATGCAGATAAATGTCTCGCAAAGTTGAAACTCGATCGGGCAAGAAGAAATCCAGGGATAGCGGAGAAACTTCTGCCGTGCCCCCAGCTCAGCCAGATCCAGCACAGCACGGACCCGCTCCGAGGTCACTAGTCGATGGGTATGGTCCCCAGGAGCTTCTCGTCTCTCCTCCTGATTGCTTTCCTAGCTCCTTAAAGGAGGAGCAACTTGACGTCATATCCCGTTCCTTTGGGATAGATAGGGCTCTTATGCTGCTGCCAGGAGATGGGGTGATGCCATATAATCCTCCCGAGGGCTACTTCGCTTTTAGTAGATACCATTGCATGTGCGGCGCTATCCCCCCTATCAACGCTTGGATAGTAAGCTTCACCACTTATTTGAAGGTGGCTCCTTTCCAGCTCCAGCCTAACTCATATGCCATCCTGGTGAGCCTCTTTGTTATCTTCCAGAGGAGGTACGGGCGTCCTCCTTCTAACCGGGAAATCCGATACTTGTACAACCTGAGAGGCTATAAGAAGGGGTCTCCGTATATTAGTCTGGAGGCGGCCGTGCCCTTCAAACCAGTTCTGGACTTGTATTCCAAGTTCACCATGTTCAAGAAAGAGTGGTTCTTCGTCAAGGACGATGCTGTTTCTTTCCGCCTTTTCACTTCCGGCTGTAAGATTGATTTCATTTATATTTTTCATGTGTTTTAACTGTAGTGTTTCTTCTGACATGCTTCTATTTCTGGCTAGCGACAGGTGGTATTGCAGTCGTGGAGGACGATTCCTTAGTGCGAATGGTTGCTGAACTAAAGGCTATTCCGGCACGGGACCGGTCGGCCTCTTTCTTGATCAGGAACGCAACCCTCTTGGAGTATAATTTGATCTTACCGCGCCAGTCCGTGGTTAAGCAAAGGGATACGGCTGAGGAGAGGGCTGCTAAAGCTAAGGAGGGGGCTACGGTAAAGAGCGGTAAGAGGGAGCCTTTCGCAGCGCGTCCTGCGGTTGGGGGGAAGAAACTGAAGAAGTCCGATGGCCCTTCTCCAAGTACTTGCCCGACTGTCCCGGAGGAGGAAGGTGTGGAAGAGGAGGAAGGAGGCGAAGTTGGAGAAGGGTCGGAGGGTGGAGGAGATGGCGACGGTCAAGGTGGTAGTGGTGTTGCTGCTCTAACCTCTGAACAAGACCTTGAACTGGATGAGGCTCTCCGTCGGGCCTTCGGGGAGTCGGAGGGAGAGTCGGAAACGGAGAAGGGAACGGAGAAGGCAAAGGAAACCGGCAAAGCTGTGGCTGGCACTGACCCATCCTCTAAGGGTTCCTCAGCTAGGGTGATTCCGGCGATGCAAGGTGAACTTTTGTCTTCTGCCGATTCTATTTTCGATAAGGACTTAGAAATTTTTTACGGTTCACTTCCGTCCTGGAATGAGATCCAGGACTTATTGCAGTATCCCACTCCTCCGCCGGGTTTGTATAATAGATGTGTCTCCTCACTTTTCTTTCTTTTTAACTTAGCATATTTTTTGAATTGCGGATTATTGTATGTTCGTAACACTTGTTCTTTATTCCAGGGGCAGGCCAGGCGGGTAAAACGTCGGATGTTCGACACCGCCTTGAACAATTTAAGTCGAGGAGAGCTTCCGCGAAACCTTCTACTGATCGCACTGGGGACGTAGTCAAGTACCGCCCTCTTCTTGGGGTCATCGAAGAGGGCATTCAGAAAAGGAAGCGGAGCCGTTCCTTATTTGAGTCTTCTTCTGCTTCGCAGCTTCCTACTCTGCCTCCCCCTACTCAGCCTCCTTGTGATACTACGGAGGAGAGCACGGAGCCCTGCCCCCCTCCTCCTCCTTCCAAGAGTTCTACTGTCATTCATATAAGGCGTCCCGATGTGCCTCGCCCCGTGCCTCGTGACCCTTTTGCCGGCCATCCTGATTTAGACCCAAGTTTTCGGGACATTTCATTCGATGAGACCACGGGCGAGCACCTCCTTCCCCGCAACCCCATGGTAAGAGTGCTGGACGAGGCCAAATCTTTAGATCTTGATTTACTTACTACACGGGTAGTCACCATGGGGGATGAGGCCAAAGCTAATATCGACCGGGTGGCCGCAGAGACCAAGAAGTTAATGGAGCATCATGCTAAGTTGGTCAAGGCCGGGGAAGAGATCGGGAGTGCTAACATTCGGTTGAGGTTAAAGGTTGCCGATCAGGCCAAGCAACTCGCCGACCAAGCCATCCAGATTTCCCAGCATGAGGAAGCCTCCAAGCGTCTGAAAGAGACCATGGAGAAGGCCAGTAGGGCGGAATTACGGAAGATGGAGGTCGCTTGCAGGGAACGGATTAACATAGCTATCGCAACGGTGGATGAGGTTCGAAATGCGGATCTCGAGCGGGTAGAGGAGTTGTCAGGGAGGCTCGAGGCTGCGGAGATGGCTCAGGCCGAGTTGAAGGAGGAGATGGAGGAGATGAGGAGGTCCCTCAAGTTGAAGGAAGAGGAAATGAGGAGGTCACTCCAGGCTGACTGCTTGAGATACCAATCAGAGAGGGACGTCGCCATCGCCAAGTTGCAAGCTTCCGAGGCCCGGGTGAGGGAGTTTGAGGAAAACGAGGGGATGATGGATGAGATGTTGCAGGATATGTACTTCCACACTTGGAAGGAGGGCGGCTTGTCTTGGATGGACGATTACCCTCGGGTCATGGCCAAGGTGTATCTCCAGGCTTTAGAGGAGGCCAGGGTGAATGCGGGTAAGGAAGGCGGAGAGGCTTTCAACTTGAGTGCGGTTACTGCTCAGTTCTCAAAGGAGGAGCAAGCGGCGGTGAAGGAGGGGATGCGGCTACTCGCTGCAGAGGAAGCGGGCGTGCAGTTGGATGATGAGGATCAAGCGGCGGATGCTGGTGAGTTATTCTTTTCCCTTTCTTTTCTTTTCGTGTTTTCATAACTTGATCGTTCGTTTAATGAATTCCTCTTCTGATCTGGACAGGTGGGACTTCAGATCCACATGCTGGGGGCTCCGATCCTGCGGCTAAGTAGGCTGGGGGAGTTGGTGATGGAGTGTGGATGCATCTGCCATCTTTTTGTTTCTTTTTTATCACTGTTCATGTTAGTCTTTGATATGCAACTGTAATAAAATTATTTGCAAAGAATAACTTCGTGTGATCTTATAATATAAGCTGATTTTGTCGTGTTTAAATGTTGTTGCTATCTTTATGTGCTGTGTGAGAAGTATAATTATGTATATGCCTGTGATTCCACTTGTGTTTGATGTTAAGTTTTTGCTTGAAATATAATTTCACGTTTTGCAATGTCAATGTATGAATAAGTTATAGTTACGCATTTATGTACAAGAGAAGAGAGTACCGCCCTTTATGTTTTATTCGCAGGCGGTAGCTTTGAGTGTCTTGTGTAACTGTTCACGGGTATAGCAGAGCGCCCTGCTACCCAGCACGCAGGCTTAGAGCCTCATGAGTGAATGCTTCCTATTTGGTTTCCTGTACTTTAGAGTTTGTTATACAGGATAGGAGAAAAATATTTAAATGAAATGGAAATATAGTAAAAGTAAAACTTCCAGTCACGGAAGGCCGTCGATGTGCTTAAGTTCGTGGCAAACGGGTTTTGTAGTCACTTTCCCTAGCTGTGGGTCTTGGAGACATTTGTCACCCATCTTACGCCTCCGCGGGGAGTTTTCTTTTTTACCACAGCCGCACTTAAGACACATCGGAGCCGAGATCGCGCACGGTAACTACCCGAACCATTATGGTCCGTAATCGTGGGTATTATTCGATTTACCGTGGCCGGCTAGCGTGGGTGCCGTTGGCCGTGAACTACCCCTGGCTGGCCACACCTTATGTTGGGGCTTAAAGTAGGTTCACAGTTACCGGCGAGCCGAACGCCGTAATGAGCTGCCATCGGCTATAGTCGGCCTTTATGATGACTTATAATCGGCTCATTACAGTTGGCTTTGAGGGCAGGCGCACAATGAGTTAACCCGCAGCAGAGGGATGCTGGAGCAAAAGTGTCTCATTGGCGAGTGCATAGAATCGTAGCGTACCTGTTAGGCCTAGTCCAGATGAGGCCGCGGTGCATCTTGAGTGGAGATGCCATAGGATTTTGTTCAACAGAAAGGGATAAAGCTTAACAAGCAGCCAAGATATGAAGGCACAAGGTAACAAGAGATAAGATTTTTAAAGTGGTTCGGCACGATAATGCCTACGTCCACCGTGTTAATACGCTTCATATGGGCGGTACGTGTTAAGCAAAGTATCGACGGAGGTGTCGGATGTTCCAAGCCCTCTGGAACACCACTCCGTCCACTGTTGACAAAATATAAGCTCCGTTGTTGTGAAGATCTTGATGAATTTCATATGGTCCGTCTACTGGTGCTTTCATGGTTAGGTAGCATGACAGGCTCAGCTATATCCGACCCCTGCCTGGCACCTCCCCCGTTGGGTTTGGTTCCAAGTGTTTCCTCAGGTCGGAATTCGGGCTGAGTCCGGGCTCGGCTCCTACCATGACCATTTCTTTATTAACCTCTTCGAAGAAGAAAGGTCATTGTTGTCTCACAGATCCTCCAGATTGGGACTCGGTCCATGATTCGGTGTTGCGGGAGGATCCGCATGAGGATAAGATCTCCCTCTTGTAAGCTGCGATGCTTGATTTTGGAGTTGCATTGTGCTGCCACTTTTTGCTTGTGGGCTTCTGCTTTTAAGTGTTGCATCGTTTCTCCTCTCCTCAATCAGATCCAAAGACATGAGGAGGAGTTCTTCGTTTTCTTCTGGGTTGCAGTGGGTCCCATGGTGAGATGGCGCTACAGTTTCAACTGGGGGCATGGCCTCCAATCTGTATGCCAAAGAGAAAGGAGTATGCCCCGTTGATGTTCTATGAGAGGTGCGGCAGGCCCAGGGTGCCGTAGGAAGTTCGTCCACCCAAGCGCCTTTTGACTTTTCAAGCTTCTTCTTGGTTAGGGTTTTGAGAATTCTGCTGACAGCTTTGACTTGTCCGTTTGCCTGAGGATAAGCTACAGATGAGAAGCTTTTGTGAATTATGTGCTCTTGGCATCGGTTGGTAAACTCTTTGTTGTCAAACTGGAGTCCGTTGTTTGATATGATCTTGAGTGGGACTCCGTACCTGCATAGAATATTTTTTGATCAAGAAGTTGATAATTTATGTAAGAAGTTGATAATTTGTGCCAAAGATATTTTATTTTAAAGGGTCCGCTTCCACCCATTTGGTGAAATGATTAAAAACATCCTTCTAGCCATCCAGGACAAAGTTTAAAGCAAGGGAGGGGGGCAAGAGTCAAATCTCTGTCCTGGTTGATATAAACGCTTTCCTCCCTTCTTGCCCCCAGCGTTATCTCTAGAGTCATTTCTTCAAACGTCCTTTGTTGCAGCGGGAGTGTCGCCATGGGTAGTCTTAGCCTGTTGTCCTGACTGTCTTTTAGCGGTAGCGTTTTCAAGCCTCATATACTTCCCAGCTTCATGGAAGAAGTCAGGTAACGTAGCTGGTTTATCTTTTGTTAACCTCCTAGCAAACTTGGTATCCGGATGCACGCCACTACAAAGGGCCGTTAGGATAAGTTTCTCATTGGCATCTTGAACTGTTGCTGTTGTGGCGTTGAACCGTGTTAGATATTGTTGCAGCGTCTCTCCGGATTTCTGTTTGATATTGGATAGAGAATAAGCATCCTTGGGTTGTTCCACATGGATGAGGAACTGGCTAATAAACCTTTCTTTCAACATCTCCCATGAGCTGATGGATCCTCGGGGTAGATGGCAGAACCAGGAGGTAGCTAGATCTGCTAGGAATAGAGGAAAGCATTTACATAATACTCCTTCTGTTGCTCCACTCATGAGCATATGCTGGGTGTATCTCTGTAAGTGTACGATGGGGTCGGAAGTTCCTTTGTAAGGTTCCATGGTTGGCATTTTCCATTCCCGGGGGGCGATGGTAGTTTCGATATTTCGGGTAAAGGGGCTGGTGACCCTAGCGCCTATCCTCCGGTCCCTTTGCTCTCGTTGGACACACTCTCTGAATAATCGTGCCATTCGTTCGTCCGAACTTGGAGCGGACAAAAATGAGCTTAGTTCTTCCCTGCGGGATCTATCTCGTCCAGATGACCTTTGCTGTCTCCGAGATCCTCCAGATTGAGACTCATCCCATGATTCAGTGTTGCGGTTGGATTCCTCAGCATCCCTTAAGCGTGACATAAGTTGGTCCACTAAAGCTTCTTGTTGGGATGTGAAGCGGTTGGTTACTTCAGCCACAACTCTGTCTAGATCTGCCCTAGTTATTGGTTGTTCGGTGGCAGGAGCTATCAGATTTGCCTGGTATCCATCTGGTGCTGCTGTTGAAATTGGATGATCCTCTTGATCTGGGGCTACTGGATCCGGAAGACTGCTAGTTGCGATGTTCTTTCCTTTGTTAACATCCTTCCGTTGCTTGGAAGGCATGATTTCTAAGCGACGAACGTCGTTATGAGGAAGAAGGTTGAGTGGGAGAAGCTGAAGCTTCGAGTTCAACTCTCAATGAAAGCACCAAAAATGTTTGCACAAAAAATGGACAAACACCTCCAAGTCGTATTATTTTAGTTGAGTATGTGTGATTTTCAATGATTTTAGATGAGTATGTAAATATGAGAAAAGTAAGGGCTGAAATGTAAAAGACACGCAGATTTATAGTGGTTCGGCCAGAATGTGCCTACGTCCACTTTATATGTTATTATCTTTCTTCTTCCAGATTACAAGTACAATGCTTTGTATACAAGTGTATGAAAGTAGTTTGAAAGTTCCTTCCTTGCTTGAGCTCTCAAACTTGTCTACCATTGTTGTACCCCTGCCCCTCTATTTATAGAGTGAGGTAGGGGGCAGGGGTCTTGGAAGTATATAGATGCTGGTGGGCCCGGGCTGAAGCAATCTGGCCTGGTAGCATTCTGGTTCGGCGGAGCTTGGTCCGGCCGTGTTTGGAGAAGTTGGAGTTTGGTCCGGTCATGGTTGGTTCGGTGGTAGTGGGTTTTGGACCGGTGATGGTGTGTTTTGGACCGGTGATGGTGTGTTTTGGACCGGTGATGGTGTGTTGGTTCGGTCGTGGAAGTGGTCCGGTGGTAGCATGGAGATGGAGTTTGGACCGGTGTTGGTTCTCATCCGGCAGTGGAAGGTTGGTTCGGTCTTGGCTGGTTCATCAGTGGGGGAATGCCGGATGGGCTTGAGTTTGGAGTGCCGAATGAACAGAGGTTTGGAAAGCCGAATGAACTGGAAAGCCGAATGAAACCCAATGCTTGCCATGCCGAATGAGCTTGTGTGTGTTAGGTTGGTTGCTGGCTGAATGCTTCCTTGCATTGCTTTGCCGAGTGGACTTATGCTTGTATTGTTGAAAGGGCTTTGTATTCGGATCTTGAGTGGAACTCTGGGCTTACATACGCTTGCTGGTTGCTTCTTCTTAGCTTGATCGTGGTGGAGACGCGCTCGACATTGATATTCCAGTTTTGACCAAAAAACGGGATAACAAAGTAGAGGTTGCTCGCGAGCCCGGGTGAAACTGCGGCTTCTTGGTCTTGAGATCTTCTGGGTGAAAATCCGCCCAACATATCCTATATCAATTTCAATTTCATATTCAAATTCACTTACATTAACAACCAAATTCAATCATCACATAACAAATTTTAGTGTCACACTTGTTTGTCGTGAACTAACAATATTAAATTTTTAACTTGCACAGTGATTTGCAATCCTTATTTCAACAATTCTAAAAATCGACAATTTAACATCCAAATTAACATAAACAACAATTTATCACTTGATTATCATAGCATAATAGATTGAGTCGTGAATGAAATATTCACCTTGCGTGGTTGAAGAAGATGACGGCGAAGCCCAAAGACGACTAGAAAAAAGGCACGAACAAGCACGATGCAAAACGACACAAACTGCAATTCAAACAATTAAATAATTCAACCATTTGTTTATTGCAATATATATCAATTGAATATATATATATATATATGTTAACCATACCGATCAACGAAGCAAGATAGGTTTCGATAAGACGGATAGAGCCTAGGACCGAGGTTCCGGAGTGGATGCTGTCAAACAAATAAACACACCTGAGATCTTGTAACCCGTATTCATAAATATACTGTATATACGAATCACTGCTCAAATTTCTTTTAAACAAATACAACTAGCTAAACTCAACTCACAAACAACACAAAACAGTAACAATTTATAATATATATGTAAACAGAGATTATTACAACTATCAAATACATAAAGCTATGTGCTCGGTGAAATTGGCGGAGTAGGCGTAGGTGGACGTTGCAAACATGGGACGGGAGTGGGTTGCGGGTTCGACAGGGTGGCTGCGGCGTGTGAAGGCTGGTGGGTCTGGGCGAAGGCGGGTGGGTCTGGGCGAAGGCTGGCGGGTGAAGGCTGGCGGGTCTGGGCGAAGCTGGCGGGTCTGGGCGAAGCTGGCGGGGTCTGGACGAAAGCTGGCGGGGTCTGGGCAAAGCTGGCGGGGTCTGGGGAAAGCTGGCGAGGTATGTACGACGCTGGCGGGGTCTGGACGAGGCTGGCGGGGTCTGGGCAAAGCTGGCGGGTCTGGACGAAGCTGGCGGGTCTGGGCGAGGCTGGCGGAGTCTGGGCAAAGCTGGCGGGTCTGGACGACGCTGGCGGGTCAGGGCAAAGCTGGCGGGTTCTGGGCAAAGCTGGCGAGGTCTGTATGACGCTGGTGGGGTCTTTACGAGGCTGGCGGGGTCTGGGCAAAGCTGGCGGGTCTGAACGAAGCTGGCGGGTCTAGGCGAGGCTGGCGGAGTCTGGGCAAAGCTGGCGGGTCTGGACGAAGCTGGCGGGTCTGGGCAAAGCTGGAGCTACTGACGGTGGGGCGGTGTAGTGTGGAGGTGGCATTGGTTGTGCATGGGCAGTTTCTTGTTGAAGAGAGAAGAAGAAAATGAAAAAGAAAAAAGAAAAATATGAAGAGAAAGAAGAAAGGGAGTGCAGAGCTATCACGTACCAGAGAGAAGCAGGAGATACAGTGAGCAATAAATGAGCTGAGTAATTAAAGCAGGGAGGGGATTGCAGAGATATATACACAGAAGGGTTTAGAGTCCCCAGGCCAAGCAATGATGTCTTCTATAAAGGTGACGGCTGTTTGGTTTCTGAAGGGTCAAAGCTCCTAGAATTTTGAACGTTGGAAAAGTAGGGTACCGGTTTGCGCTACGTAACGGACCAGTTTGTACTCCGTTAACAATTATAATTTTCAACGCCGAACTCCGATTGACGCAAATAAATATACCATTGTGATCAGCGCGTCGATACGGACACAACGGTATAAAAATATTGATGGTTCGACGCCGTTTGCAAAGTGGTAAATCTTATTGAACCATTTGCACGAGCGAACATTTGAGCTAGCACTTAAAAGCGAAATTTGACGAAACGAAATGCGCCGTCAAGTTCAGAATATTTTTCTTATGCAACATCGAGAAAATATTCGAGTTCGGACGATAGAAAATTTATACAAAAGATTTAAACTAAAATGCAAATGCGACGAGCGTAATTTACTTCAATATTTTTCAACGAAATTTGGCGCACGCCTATGTCTATCTAGACGCATTCCAAATGTGAAGTTTGGATGGCAACGGGAATTGTTTGTGAAAATTCGAATTTCTACATAAAATAAGCGATTTTAAAATTTTTAAACTGGGTCTGAATTTCAGGGTCGTTACAAGCGATGAGAATTTCTCACATTTATTTTCGCCCCGTTAATCTTTAAGCGAATTGGCGTGCTTACGGCTAACAAACTAACGCACGTTCCTCTCTTTTTTCTTCCTTTTCTTTTCTTTTTTTATGGAAGAGGGTATGACCATGTAGATGAGGAGGAGGTCGGAACAAATGAAAATGGAGAAAGAAGAAGATAGAGAAAGTGAAGAAGAAAAGAAGAGTTTGAGTGGTGAAAGAATGAAAGGTATACATGCATATTTATGCTTGAGTTTTGGAAAGTAAATGATCTAAATACTGTAACGGTCCAATTTTTCGACGATCGAAAGCCGACATCAATACGTCCACTATATCAAATGCCACATAATCGAATATCGTAAAACCGAACCGTTAGGGTTAAAGAAGAAGATAGAAGAAGAAAACAGAAACAATAGCAGAATCTCACATTTCGCAGCGGAAAAACATATAATAGGTAAATGAATAATCTTTAAAACAAAGAACTATATCGATTTATACATCACATTATCAGAGTTTATAACAACACAATACAAAAACTAGCAATCCTTACAACTTGAATACATAGAGAATTAACTTTGTAGCAATCCGAACGTAGAAGATAATACATAGTATAATGATACGTCTCAACATCTAGCTTGCCTCCAGATCTCCACAGCATATCCTTTCTGACTTTGCTACAGAATAACAGATAACCTGAGTCTAGGCTGCCCGTGTGGAAATTGGTGGGTACCCAGAGTTTAGAAAGGGAACAATCACTCTAGGTCAGTCATGGGACTTGTGCGACATCTTAAAAACAGTTATTTTCACATAGAAGATAAAAAAGAAGTCCACTATGCTTTTGGAAAATGAAACTACCATAAGTCCTCCCGTCACACACATAATGCAAATGCAGAATTAGAGGAGATTTCTCCTTATGATAGTCAAACATGCTTGATACTGAAATCCATTCGATATTATTATTAGTACATAGTGTAGAAAACATTTCGAAAGTATAATATTAATCTTAGCCAGCATAGACATTTCGAACTATACCAACTATAGCTACCATCTAAACAGTGGTGACCACCATAAGTAAATGGCAGGTTATACAACTAAAACCATGCACAACGCGTATTGGAGATTGGATTTCCAACAAATGGTCAGGCTAAGGAACTTCCCACTGTTACATGGCTACGCCTTTAGAGGGACGCCCCGTGAACTTAACCAGCTCTTTGCCAACACAAGGCCGGGTTACCTCTGTAACTAGGTAACTACTACACGAGTATGCCATCCCCAGGTCTTTTGCGACCATTATCCAAGGATCCTCAACCACAAAGCAACAACCACAAAGTATAATAAATTTGCAGCAACAACATAGGTTAAGTATCTGGGCTCCACACCGGGATACCACCCTTTTCCAGAAGGAAAAGACATACCCTAAAGGGCGTGACCCTCACGACCTTGCCTCATCTTTCATGTTTCGACCATTTCCGAGGTGTGAGGTCCGACGAAGTCTCGTCCACAAAGCTACACTTTTCACAAACCCATGCTTTGTTCAACAAATGATCAGCAGCACTTCGTATGCCACATTACCAAATTGAAAATGTATCGCTAGTAACAATCAACTACATGACCTCTGAGCTCGTACATCTCAGAGAAGGGTGTCAAGCTAAAAGAATAAATTCTCCGCACCACCATAAATGTATTTGATAGAAACCAGCATTACATCTCAAAGTGGAATGTTAGACACACATCCATACAAGTATGTTTCGGGATCAAACGGAGCCGAAGACACTTTAAAGAAGCCATTGCAATCCGGATATTCACTAATCACGTTCCGAATCCCCATCACAAAGGGTGATAAAATCTCTGTACCGGAGCAACCCAGTACAGAGACATTCGACAGTTAATCCTTTCATTTTTGAAAATATCCGGTCTTCTACACCATCTTCAATTTTTATCCCATTTCGTTGTATCATTATTTGGAATGGGTTTTATGACACAAAGTCCTCTCCCAGCTAATCCGATTAATGAGCGCTTATTTTAAAAATAAGTGTTACATTCAGATTTCAAACATATCACAACAATTTCCACGTTGATCTTTTAAACAAAAGATCCATCACAATCAAAAAGGTTCGATGTGGTTTTCAAATAACCATTTGGAATCCAACCCCTCTACCACCTCGAATCGAAACGACACTGGACCTATAGCCAATTGCCGAGCTTCCTCTATGCTCGCGACATCCAATGGCACCGCCGCAACGACCCCCAGCTGCTTCGCGCTCCATGACTGATAGCTCGAGATCGAGCTACGCCTGCGCACCGCCTACTCCACATCATAACGCGCGATGCACAGCTGCCAATGGTGCTATCGCGTGCGAGAATCATAACGAAATCGAACAGCCCCTCACTTCGATCGAACGATCGATTCTGTCCACTTAAAAACCCTTTCGTTCTTTTTCTATGACGATTTTAACTTTCGCGCTTTTGAATTAGGGAAGAAGGCCGCCATTTTTATTTATACGAATGCGATTGTTGATTTTAAAGAAGCCTCGGCCGTTATTTTAGCTGAGCGAAATCGGTTTTGAGTTTAAAAACGTTTCTCCCTCTTTGCATTTTTAATTCGTATATAGTACTACATTTATTTTTTAAAAGAAACGCGTGTCAAAACAATCGCCAGCTGTTGAAGATAGAAGCAATGTGTTCGTTGCCACAGCAATGGAATTATATTTTTTTATTTCAAATTCAAATTCAAAATTTAATTTGTATCGAAAATGCTATTTAACATTCGAACTCCTATCGAGGCATGCCGCCAGGCGTTTATAATGTTAAACCCCTATTCCGAATGCAATGGAAAAGGTTTCGAGTCCAAATTCGATTGTATGGAGAAGATAGCTTTTTGGACCAGTTATTAAATTAAATTTCAATATAATTTTCAACGTATTTTCTTATCGTACGGCCAAACGATCACTCCAAACACTACGAAAATTGAAATCCGATAATAATAATACAATGTTATGGATCCAATGGAACTTGTTTCACCGAATTCCGAGACTGTCCCTCAGAAGACTACTTTTAAATAATGATTTAAACGATTTAAATTTCAATACTGAACAAAACATTTTCAAATCCAATTTTGAAGCTTCTTTTATCTTCTGTATTATCAATATCAATCTCCTAAGCCATCAAATTATTTTTAACAGGCATTAAATTGAAGATTTTAAATTTATCCAAATTTCTGTAATTAAATTCAATAATTCAATTGCCAAATCCATAGTTCAAATTGAAATTCAAGTTTAAAATAACTTCCAGTTATTTAAAATCAATTAAATATCTCAATTTCGAATGGCAAAATTTCTGCATTGTCACATCCTTCCCCCCTAAAAGAATTTCGTCCCAAAATTACTTACGAAGAAGAATGATCCTCAACCTGTTTAATATTTTCCCAAAAACAAGTATTTTTTTCAATTTTCCAAAACAAATCTTTTTATTCAAGACTCATTCACTTCAAATAACTTTCTAAAGTTTTCCAATATTTCCAAACAGCCTCTTTATCTTTAAAAATTCAAATTTAAATTTTAATTTGAATTTTAAATTTTCAAAGTTTTCTTAAAAAATTTCTAACTCGCTAAATTTTCGAAAAATTTCGTTAGCATCTCCTTTGCACGGCTGGCTTGGTACGACTACAAAATGCCACAACGGGCCCATAGATTTCAAAAGAAAACGAAAAGCCAAGCGGCTTGACATGATAATCATCAAATTTCATACTGAAATTCAAATACATACCTTTTTCGAGCAATTTAAATTTATCTTCGAAATCAAAGTCCCAATTCCTGTTCCTTTATAAAACCTAGATATCCTACTAGTAATAATATCCAATTATCGTATCCAAAATTGTTTAATTCATTTCTTTACAGAATTTTCAACATATACTTCTTATACCATTTTTACTTCACTAATGAAGTTATATATCAATCTTAGATTTTCAATTTCATTTGAATTCAATTTATAATTTCAATTCTATTTGGATTCAATTTACCTTCTGAATATTGAATTTTATCAATTATCTTTCCTTCACAACTGATTCATATCACTATTTTAAATTAGTTTCATTTACTAATTCATTACAAATTCCAATTCATTTTATCTCAAACCATTATTATTATTATTATTATTATTATTTTATATCCACCTTTATTATCTCTAGTTCACTTCAGACTAATTTTAAAACTTTATTTATTTCACACAATTCGAATTGGTTTTCAATATTCAATTTCAATTCCAATTTTTATTCTTTTATTCACATTTGATTTTCATTCACTTATTCACAATTACCATTTCACAACTTTTAGTTTAATCTTAGTACATTATCCAGTACTAAATTTTACTTAAGAATTTTGCCACTTCGGTTAGTATCTACTTATATTTAAACTGGATTTCAAATTCCATATGAATTCAATTTACCTTTCATTTATAATTATTAAATTCAATTCATTTCAAGCCATATTTAATTTGTCACTACTTCAATTAGTTTCCCTTTTTAGTTTCATTTTAATGCTTCGCATTGTTTATCAGAAATCAAATTCAATTCCAATTCCAGTTCTATTTGATTACAAATTCGAAATGAATATCAATATTCAATTTCACTTTCATGTACTTGCAATTATAAATTTATTTATTCATTCACAATTTATTTCCATAATTCAAACTCAATTCCGATTCATTTGTCTCTACCCCAAATTTATTTTCAACTTAATAAATTTTATTTAAGTAATCATTTCACTTAGTCTCCTTAGACTTTTCTCTAAATTCACATCATTTAATTGATTCACTTATACTTACTTTAATTTAACTCCAACCTTTAATTTAAATTTATTCTATCAAAATTCAAATTGTATAAATTATCAACCAATTCATATTCCATAAATATTTTAAATAGAATTCCATAGCCTTTCGAATCTTTCAAAAACATCTTTGAAATCAATTCAAATTAACCTTTGAATTTATCAAAACCAAACGGTGCTTTGCAAAAAATTTCAATTTAAAACATTTTGGCATCAATTTCTCTCCTGGAAACTCGAAAATAAGCATCGATGATGTTGCGGTCATTATCAAAATTATTTTCCAATGACCAAAAAGAGTTTAGAGCTTTTATCCCTTCAAAAACATTTTTCTAACCTTTGAGAATTATTTTCAAACCAAAAATGGATTTGATTTCCAAATTTTCCAAATTTTAAAACCTTTCAAAACATTTCATTGAAATTCTATTTCAAATTATAAATCATATTTACAATTTATATTTATAAATCCCATTTGTATATGAATTTATTTCTTAACTTTTTAGTTATGATCTCTATTTCTTGTTCAATAACTAACGACCATAATTTAACATTATTTCTTGCTAACAACTAAACAACCATATACTATAATAATTTACAGAGATTATTTCCTTTTATATACAAAAATAATTTGGGTAAAATTATTTCATTTACCCGATTTTAAAACAATGCTGCGTCAGTTTATCTTGTTTAAGAGTTTAGAAACACCTATCGACACTGTTGGCCAAACTGTACTGACCAGAATCTATAAACAATCAATTGATAAGTCAACACAATATAAAGCAATTTTTTTGTCCACTAACAAATACGTGCCCATATCTATTAATACACTCAAACTCATTCTAGAGTACCACTGACTCTATCTCCAATGAGTAGCACCCACCAGAGCCAAGGTTGTCGCTTAACCAATTGCACTGATACCACAATGTAATAACCCAATTTTACGTCCACTGTTTCAAATATCGCACAATCGAATATCGAAAAAATGAACCGTTAGGGTTAAAGAAGAAGAAGATAGAAGAAGAAAACAGAAATAACAGCAGAATCTCACATTTCACAGCGGAACAACATATAATAGGTAAATGAATAATCATTAAAACAAAGAACTATATCTGTTTACACATCACATTATCAGAGTTTACAGCAACACAATACAAACACTAGCAATCCTTACAACTTGCCTACATAGAGAATTAGCTTTAAAGCAATCCGAACGCAGAAGATAATAAATAGTATAATGATATGTCTTGCCATCCAGCTTGCTTCAGATCTCCACAATATATCCTTTCTGTCTTCGCTCTAGAATAACTGATAATCCGACGCTTGGCTGCCCATGTGGAAATTGGTGGGTACCCAGAGTTTAGAACGGGAACAATAACTCCATGTCAGTCATGGGACTTGTGTGAGATCTTAAAAACAGTTATTTTCACAAATAAAATAAAAAAGAAATCAGCTATGCTTCTGGAAAATGAAACTACTATAAGGCATCCCGCCACATACACAATGCAAACGCAGAATTGGAGGAGATTTCTCCTTATGATAGTCAAACATGCTTGATACGCAAAATACACTCGATATTATTATTAGTGCATAGTGCAGAAAACATTTCGAAAGTATAATATTAATCTTAGCCAGCATAGACATTTTGAACTATGCCTACTATAGTTACCATATAAACAGTGATGATCACCATAAGTATATGGAAGGTTATACAACTAAAACCATACAAGGTGCGTATTAGAGATTGGATTTCCAACAAATTGTCAGGCTAAGGAACTTCCTACTGTCACATGGGTACGCCAATGGAGGGACGCCTTGAGAACTTAACCAGCTCTTAACAACACAAGGTCGGGTTACCTCTGTAACTAGGTAACTATTGTATGAGTATGCCATCCCCCGGTCGTTTGCGACCATTATCCGAGGATCCTCAACCAGAAAGCAACAACCACAAAGTATAATGAATTTGCAGCAACAACATAGTTTAAGTATCTAGGCTCCATACCATGATACCATCCTTTTCCAAAAGGAAATGACATACCCTAAAGGGCGTGACCCTCATAACCTTGCCGCATCTTTCCTGTTTCGACCATTTCCGGGGTGTGAGGTCCGACGAAGTCTCGTCCACAAAGCTACACTTTTCACAAAGCTATGCTTTTATCAACAAATGATCAACAACACTTTGTATGCCACATCAACAAATTAGGAATGTATCATTTGTAACCATTAACTACATAACCTCTGAGCCTATATGTCTAAGAGAAGCGTGTTAAGTTAAGAGAATAATTTCTCCGCCACCAGCAGAAATGTATTTGACAGAAACCAGCTTTACATCTCAAAGTGTAATGTCAGACACGCATCCATACATGTCTGTTCTGGAATAGAATGGAGCCGAAGGCACTTCAAACAAGACCTTGCAATCCGGATATTCACTATTCATGTCCGGAATCCCATTAGAAAGGGTGACAAAATCTCTATACCGGAGCAACCCGGTGTAGAGACAACCGACAGGTTATCCTTTCATTTTCGAAAATACCCGGTCTTTAACACCATCTTCAATTGCAATCCCATTTCGTCATATCATTATTTGGAATGAGTTTTATGACACAAAGTCCTCTCCTGGCTAATCCGAATAACGAGCGCTTATTTCAAAAATAATTGTTACATTCAGATTTCAAACAAATCACAACAATTTCTACGTTGATCTTTTAAACACAAGATGTGTCACAATCACAAAGGTTCGATGTGGTTTTCAAACATCCATTTGGAATCCGACCTCTACATCACCTCGAATCGAAATGATGCCGGACCTACAAGAAATACCGAGCTTCCTTTAAGCTCGCGACATCTACTGGCACCGTCGCGACGACCCCCAGCCACCTTGCGCTCCACGACCGATAGCTCGAGATCGAGCTATGCCTGCGCACCGCCTACTCCAAATTGCGATGCGTGATGCGTCGCTACCAATGGCACTGTCGCGTGCGAAAATCATCATGAAATCGAACAATCCCCCACTTCGATCGAACGATCGATTCTGTCCACTCAAAAACCCTTTCGTTCTTTTTTTATGACGATTTTGACTTTCAGGTTTTGATTTAGGGAAGCAGGCCGCCATTTTTTTATACGAATGCGATTGTTGATTTTAAATAAGCCCCGGCGATTATTTTATCTGAGCGAAATTGATTTTGAGATAAAAATGTTTCTCCCTCGTTTTGTTTTTAATTCGTATATACTTATACTATATTTATTTTTTAAAAGCAACGCGTGTCAAAACAATCGCCAGGTGTTGAAGATAGAAGCAACGCGTTCGTTGCCACAGCAATGGAATTATATTTTTTTAATTTCAATTTCAATTTCAAAATTTAATTTATATCGAAAATGCAATTTAAACTTTCGAACTCCTATCGAGGCATGCCGCCAGGCGTTTATAATGTTAAACACATATTCCGAACGTAACGAAAAAGGTTTTGAGTCCAAATTCGATTGTACCGAGAAGATAGCTTTTTGGACCAGTTATTAAATTAAATTTTGACATAATTTTCAGCGCTTTTGCTTGTCGTACGACCAAACAATCACTCAAACACTACGTAAATTGAAGTCCCTTTATAATACAATATCATGGATCCAACGGAAATGGTTTCATCGAATTTCGAGACTGTGCCTCGGAAGACTACTTTTAAATATCGATTTAAATGATATAAATTTCAATACCTAACAAAACATTTTCAAATCCAATTCTGAAGCTCTATTATCTTCAATATTATCAATATGTATCCCCTAAGCAACCAAATTATTTTTAACAGGCTTAAAATTGAAGATTCGAAATTTTATCCAAATTTCTATGATTATATTTAATAATTCAATTGCCAAATTCATAGTTGAAATCGAAATTCAAGTTTAATATAACTTCCAAATATTTAAAATCAATTAAATATTTCAATTTCGAATGTCAAAATTTCTATGTCATTATAAATATCCTTGCCTTACTTTTTGACTTTTGATTAAGCATGAAATGAAGTGCATTAATAGTGGAAAGGATGCTAAGATGTGATTTGCACTTAAGAAATGATGTTTATCACTTTTTATTACGCTTTAAAATGTTAATTTGTAAATTTGCTCTTTTTCCATGTATGAAGTGACTTGTGCATTTATGGTGATGGATGTCAAGATTTGATTCATGTACTTAAGGTAACGATTTTTGCCACTTTTCCATTAAATATAAAGCACCAAAATATTTGCTCATTTTCTATGTAAGATAAGACTTATGCATTGCTGAGAAAAGTGAGGTTAAGCCCTTTTTGTAATGAATATGTTTAGTAATTTAATTTTAATTACAAATTATCAAATCATGATACTTTTTTGAATAATGTGTTGATTTTGTCTTTTCAAAGTGAATTTGTTTTTATATGTTATAAATGTAAGTATCATATAGTTTGTAAAGATGTAATACACATGTTATATGGTTCAAATGTTCACACAACGTTGCCATAAATTGTTTTGATTGAAAACATCGTTTTTGTTGACAAATTTTATAGTCAAAATTTGACCTTTTTGCTAAACAATATTGATGTAAACCAAACATAAAAATGAACTTCTTACTTCCATAAATAAATTTAAGCACGTTTATTCATATTATAAAACAATGTTTAAATAATACCAAAATCTCCATTTTTACAACGTATGTAAAACTAACAAAATGCAACAAAATTTTGAATACTTTTGTAAAATGATTATAAAAATATTTTGAAATCCTTAAATATAGTTTTATTAACTTTGTGGTTTTAATATAACTTAATTTTTTGAACAAATATTTAAACATAATTATTTAAGCATCTATTTATTTTTAACAAACTTAACTTGTTGCTGATTTGTGATAAAATCCAAACTGTATACTTTTTAATTATTGGAATAAATAATTCCTTTATTATTATTCGTTATATATAACTTATTTATTTAAGTCTTAAAACTTTTTAAATTTTTAAATAAAAAATCTCTCATTTTCGAAGTATTGAAATTACAGGTCGTTACATTCTCCCCTACTTAAAAGCATTTCGTGCTCGAAATGAAGGTTAGATAAAGAATCTATCTCATATTCGTATCCTCAAACATTCTGGCTTATTTATACCGATGACAGAAAAATGTACATATAAAAAGAAGGTCAATACCATAACAACACTGGAACAAATGATACCAAACATACGTACATGGAACAGAGATTCCCCATACCAACCTAAGCACTTATCATGTACTTGAGGCTATATATACATACTAAAACATAAGTCTAACGCCTATATTTTAGTGCTTACTATGAATTTAAGTTAACTATCCAATTACCATGTAGACAGACCCAAAACGTCATACTTTATGTGATATTTGATTCAAATTATTCGAATCCACAACTTTACTTCCGAATTAGTGTCGTCCGCCAATTTTCTAGCGTGGATTTTTATCAAATTTTCGGATCACAAATCCTTGCTTTCCATGCGTATCTCTCAACTATGATAGAAAATTTGAGTACATAATCATGAACCCTTATCATTATTAACCGATAAGAATCGAGTGACAAATTCTTTCTCGAGTTGGAGTAAACACCTTAAAGTTCTACACTCAAATATTAGATCAAAATTAAGTGTGCCGAAATGATTTACGTATAACTTACATATTTATTCACAATCATTTTTACCTAATATATTTACTCAAATTTTCTGTTAATCTAAGTTTATTTACAACCATTTACTTTCTAATAAATCCATTATTACTTAAGCATACAAATATGACTTAAACATGTATAATAGACCTTCACTTCCTAAGAGTATATATACATATCCCTAAACTTCAAACCGCTGCTACTTCAATTACGGTTTTTAACAAATGTAGAATTTTACTATCATCTCACATTAATAAGTTACAAAATTGAACCCTTAATTTTAATTCTCTAAGGCCTTAGTTTAGCTAATATTATCTGTCATATCCATATATTAATAAGGCAACTTTACTAAGTGTACATCTTTTTCTTACTAATTCTATGATTATCTACTAAACTTATTTACCTATCCATTATTAAATCAAATTTATTAGTCTTAAATCCATCAAATACCTTATAGTCAAATTGTGAAACTTTATTCATATGGTATTTTCTATTTAAACATTTTCATCCAACAATCAACCTACTAACCATATAATTAAAACTTTCCTTTTTTCTAAACTATCCATTTCCAATCTTACTTCATTTTGAATTACGAATGCTACCCAAAATGTATCACTAATTCAAAGTTTTATATTAGGATGATATTTCTTATATCTCTTGTTCCTAAATTTCACTTTGATTTAAACCTAATCAAAGTGTACAAATTTCAAATTATCCTATCCCCTTTATAAGTTATAGAACTTACCCTTTTATATTATATTTATCCAAAGTCTCAATTTAAGTTTATCTTTTTCTATCTTGTTGATAAGAATTTTTCTAAATGTGAACTTTCTTTTTACATTCTCTATTACAACTTCTAGCTTCAATATTAATATCAAGTATCTTATAGTCAAATTATGAATTTTATTTCACAAGATATTTGTACTTATCTTTCCAATCCATCAATTTTGATGATCATTAAACCATTATTCTTAATAACCAAATCTCTAGGGGTATTAAAGTTCTAAATTCAAGCTTTCAACTAATTGATTCTATATGGAATATCTTGTAGTCAAATCGTGTAGTTATAATCACCCGATATTCATATTTTAGTTTTACTAAAATAAATTACAAACAATCCTTAATTTCTAACCTAAAAATAATAATATCCCCTTTATTACTTAAAATATAAACCCAAGGTAAAATTGTTTCATTTACAACTTCTTTTGAAACAAAACCATTTTTATAAAATTAACAAATACGCACTCATATAATATTCTCAAAATTCATTCTAGGGTGTTTCTAACCGTATCTCTAATGAGTTACTCATCCTTGGATATTATTAATCCTATATATGATGAGAATTACCCATATCAGGCTTCGGTCTTCGCTCAACCAAAATCCCAGACACCAATTGTCTTGGCCCGTTTTTCCATAACCTTTGAGTTGACAATAAACCACACATGTCCAATTCAAATTGAATGAAAAGACGGAACGTAAAGGGCGAAAAAGAAAAATAAGATAGAACAGAATCTCACATGAATGGAACAATATTTAATACTGAACAATATCTTCATAGCAAAAAATTTTAAAATACATATATCATAGACTACTTAGATTTGGCTTGGACTAAACTTATGTCCTTACAGTGCTAGAAACATCAAAAATAGTAGCGGATAATAGTATACGTCTATACGTAGATGAATATTTCCATCTCTCCACTAGATACTCCAACCATCTTTAACTAAACCTGAAACTAGTCGGATCTATCTCGAATATTTAAAATACCCAAATCAAGCTTGATAAACCAGCGTGAGAAAAACTCAAATAATAAATGACAGTGTCATATATCATCCTTTAAAATGAAATCCTTTTGAAAAGAAAGAGTATCTCATAAAACCACGCCCACACATAAACATGGATGGATTTTTACCTTATGATAACCAAAACACTTCTATATCAAAACATTTGATATTATTTCTAACCGACATTGTTTGAAAAACTATTGCAAATAAACTTGTAAATCTTAGCCAAAATTGTTACATTGATTAAATTCCAGCATACTAGGTCTACAACCATGTCAGAAGGAACTTCTCGAAGAATTGATTTCCATACAAATACCAGGTAAAGGGATAACCTTCCGATGGGTACACCACTAGATGGATGTCTCGAGGCACAGAATAAGTGCCCTCTAACAACACATAACCGGACCTCGGTAACTCGATAGTATCGAATATGTCATCCCTTGGTCGTTATCCACCTTTAACTAAGCGTGCTATAGCATACAAACCACATGAATTTACATCATGAATATCATAGCGGAAAGAAATATATCTATATAGGGATGGTCGTACCCTAATTGGGAATGACTCACTTAGCCTTGCTGCATGTAACACTGTTTTGGTCATTTCCAGTTAACGAGGCTTGAGGTGACGATTACCTTTTCACATAGCACATCTTCTTTCAATTTGAATGCCTCATTGCCATTCCTTATCCACAAGACTTATTTCTACAAAAGTATAACTTCCTGAGATCGTATGTCTAGGAAAAGGGTGTCAAGCCAAGAGAAGGTGTCTTCTCCGCCACTGACTGGTATACATTTATAAAGATCACTCGTTGTGATTTAGAATGCATTGCCAGACACTCATCTATACAAGTTCATTCTAGGACCAAACGAAACTGAAGGTACTTTCCTTGGGCATTACTAGAAGAGAAGTCCTTGTGGTCTTGAGATTTTTCATAACGAAGAGAATACTGCTATAATAAATAAATCGGGAGTTTATCCACAATTAGTCAACAAGTAGTCCTTCATTATTATTCATCTCAATATCTCCGTCTTCAAATAACTTCATTCTTCTAACACGTAGATTGGTTTGAAGTGGTTTTCGGATAGGAATCACCCTAATCCGACCCCAGTTCCTTTGAAATCCAATTATTGATAAATAGTGAATATGAGTGTACGCGATTTGTTAACTCTCTTTTAACTTTAATTCTTTTTGGATGATTACAAAATCTCTTCTCTTTGTCCTGGAATACTTCTAAGTTCATTCATTCATTTGCTTTGGACAACATTTCAAATTTACCCACTTAACACTCGATCCAAATTCCTTAGCTTTTAGGCAGGTCAAAAACAATGTTATTCAATACATCGTTTATTGTAAACCCTAAAATCAATCTTAGTAAATATTTTTGAGTAAATAGGATCATAGAAATCACTCTAATTTTAATCAAAATCAATTTCTGTATTCAACAAGTGTTATGGTGGAATAATAGTGAAATCACCTTTTAAATTCAATAGATGTGGCAAATTCCCTCCTTGGAATTTACTACCAAGTATAGGAAGATAATCTCTATGCAATCCAAGTTGTAGTTTATTTATTTTGAAGATTAATACTTTTATACTTAAATTATTTACTGGTTGGAAAATAGTAATTCTCTTTTACTTTGGAAAAACTTAATTTAGTCTTTTTAGAGCATCTGGCCTTTCCTTTTCATCTATCCCACCCCTCGCCTAAGAAAATAAAACATAAGCCAGATAAGTTCAAGCCATTGGTTGCCCCATCCCTAATGTTAGTTAAACACCTTGTTTTATACCCGTAGTTCTCATAGGCGGGACAATTCTACTAGTTTTTAACCCTGTTTGATCAACGAGTTAAGACCTGAGACGACTCACGAATTAAAGAAGCATAGCGACTTAAGGAGTGGTCCGATTCAATAAGTAACCGACTTATCAAGTTAACGACTCAAGGGAGTTACACGACTTAACGAGTCAGGGATTGGTCGACCTAAAGGAGTCAACAGCTTACGGAAGTGAACGACTTACGACATATAGCAGTCTACGACTTAACGGTTTAAGAAAGAAGGGATGGATCACGACTTAAGGTTCTTACCGACTCAATGGGTCTACGACTCAAGGTAATTCACGACTTAAAGGTAGTAGCGACTCAACAAGCTGGTGAGTTAGAATTCAAGGCGGCTTGAGAGAAGCGAAATGACTCAAGAGGTTAATGGTTTATGAGATAGGCTGACTCAACGAGTTACCGACTCAACAAATTGAGGAGTTGCATGAGTCACAGAATCGTGCAACGTACGACCTACCTTGAGTCGTCAGCGACTCAAGGAAGCGACTCACGACTCACGACTCAGCATGACCCACCTACAACCTAAAACCACTGAGTCGTAGCCTGCAGTCACAATGCTTATGTAAAAGTGAGTTGACTCGTGAGCGACTCATGACTTGTAATTCTGAAGAAGTGAAGCATTGAGGAACCAAGGGCTTAGTCAGATAAGTCGGCCATGATCTCTTAACTCGTGAACGAGTTAGGACTTGCGCTATATCCAGAAGACCGAAGGCGCTCTGACACCAAGCATGAATTCTACCAGCTGAATCGCCCACGACCCAACTTAACTCGGCTACGAGTTACCATGAGTCGAACACGACTTACGATCCAAAGGGAAGAATTTTCTATAAATACCGACCTACCACAAACATGAAGGGGACTTTTTGGCCAATCACTTCAAGCGCCGATACTCTGTTGAATTCTCGACTCATTCAACACTTCAAGTACTCCAAACACCAAGGACATTACTACAATCTTCAAGAGAAAATCTACATCATCCAACATGAATTCGAAAGATTATTCTCCATCAAAGTTTGATCTACTAGTCTAAAGTGTGTTGTAATTGAAGATTCCTGTAAAGTTGTAACAAAATTCAGTAATAAAGAGATTTGAAGTGGACGTAGGCTTACCCTAAGCCGAACCACTATAAAAACTGTTGTCTTTTCTGCTTTTTTCTGTGATTTGTCTACTTGTTTGTAGTTCCCGTGTACACGGGTGGTGCTTTCATTCAACTTCAGCTTACACCGGGGTGTTAGCATCTGATTTTCACGTTAACATTTTTGGTGCTTTCATTGAGAGCCCAACTCAGGAAACTTCCACTATTGCTCCGCAAAGGATTGTTGAAAGGATTTCTTTTAAAACAAGAAGTTTGTTGGAAATAATGGCTCCTGGGAGAAAACGAAGTTCTGTAAGATCCGATAATGTTCAAGAGAATACTGCTACCTCTCCTCCTTCAAATCAAGCAGCTCCAACTGTTGGAGTTACTCGAGCAGAGTTGGATGTCGTGGTTTTGGGGCTGAATCAACAATTGAATGCTCAGAATGCACAGTTGGAGGCCTAGAATGCCCAGAATGCCCTGATCTTGAGTAAGCTGAATGATCTGCTTGGGGAAAACCGTCAACCGAGTAATAATGATGGAAAACCTACTGCGGGAGTTCAAGATGTTGAAGGGAACATTTCTCAAAGAGCCGCAGACCCTGTAGAAAGGACTCCTCTTCAAGCTGGAGGGTCAGGGACGCAGCCGACCCTTCGTGAACGATTGTCAAGGCAGAATTCAGAGAGAGTGGCTGATGCATGTCCTCCAGAGCATCTAAATGATGAAGAGTATTTTTCGGGTATGGTTCGTCAAATCATGAAGGAAAGCATGCGAAGAGATGAAGACGAGAAAGAGTGGGGATTTGCTCCAAGCAAAACTCCATTTACTGAAATGATCTTGAAGGCAGAGTTCCCAAGGAAATTCGTTCCCCATACTATTCCGGCTTACAAGGGGACGAGTGATCCTAACGAGTTTCTGTACAAATACGACTGGCACATGACTGGTGCCAGGGCGTCTGATGAAATTAAATGCTGATACTTCCCGGTTTATCTAGAAGGTGTAGCTCTATTATGGTTTACAAAGCTGCCGGTCAGGTCCATCGATCAATTCTCCGATTTGACCAGGAAATTCAAGGAGCAATTTCGATTGTGTGCTTCTAAAGCAAAGGACATAATGTCTCTGTCAAGTCTAGAGCAAAATCCGGAGGAATCTATCAGGTCGTTCTTGAACCGCTTTAACATAGCATTGGCCGAGGTAGATAATGCTGAGCCACGCATGGTCTTGACATACTTGATGAGGGCAATTGACAAGTCAAGCGAATTTGGAAAATGGTTGAAAATGAAAGAACCAAACTCACTTGACAAATTCTACAAGAAAGCGGATGAATTCATGCGCTTGGAGAGCCTCCAAGCACCGGCTAAGGTGGTATCAGGGCAAGCCGGGAACAACGGTGCTGCTACGAACAAAAAAGAGCCAAACACTCAGAAAAGAGGAAACGATGGTGGAAAGAAACAGGGAGACGCTAAGAAAGGTCGTTCTTTCAATTTCACACCCTTGACCGATACCCCTGAAATCATCTACTTTGCAACTAAAGATGATGTCAAGTATCCGGCACCACCTAAAATGAGAGTTGCGGTTAAAATGGAAAAAAGTGGAAGGTACTGTCGTTTCCACAACCGGCCCGGCCATGACACCAACGAATGCCGCCAATTGAAAGAGTTAATTGAACAACTCTTAAAGGAAAACAAGCTCCAGCAGTATGTGAAAAGGAACAGAAATGCCTCAGCTTCGTCAACTCAAGAACAGCAAGTTCCCGCTCACCATCCTGGCTCAAGTGAGAAGGCCGTGGAAAATGAATCGGAAAGGCCTGTCATCAATATAATTACTGGAGGACCTCACCCAGCAGGCAAAAGCTGGGGCGAGATGGAAAGGTATGCCCGGGCCTTGAAGCATGTACCAGCTGAAGAGAATGTTTTTGTTTTAGAGAACGATGCCCCTTTAAAGCAACAAAAGACTTCCACAGATGATATTGTATTCAGTGCCAGGGATTCTTTGGGTATCGAAGCTCCGACCATAGATCCTTTGGTCATATCCGCTGGTATTGGGCCAGCAACTGTGAGAAGAGTTCTAGTTGATTGTGGAGCCTCATGCAACATCCTCTTCAAGAAGACCTTTGATCAAATGAAAATTCCAATGGCCGACGTTCAAGCTTCATCACTTAAGATTGCTGGGTTTGCTGGAGAACCCAAACAGCCAATTGGGACCATAGATTTGTTGGTAGAACTCGAAAAGGGACTGAGGAAGGTGGCTCGAAAGCAAACCATTATAATTGTTGAAGAATTCTCTGCCTACAATGCCTTTTTGGGCCAACCAACACTTGCTGCATTCAAAGCTGTTCTTGCTACATGGTGCCTGACTCTAAAATTCCCTACAGATAACGGAGTTGGTGTGGTTAAGGGAGACCAAGATGCGGGGCGAGAATGTTATTTTGCAGAATTGCGAGAATCCAGGAAGAGAGAGATGGGAAAAGGTGCGGCGGCTCCAGTCCGCATCAGAGAACCAACCTTGTAGCAATTACAGGGTGGACCCTGCACTGTTGAATGTAGTGGGGCACGAAGAGAGATGGATCCAAGGAAAGCCAGTGCAGGGGAGAATAAAGTGATACTAGTAGAGGTAACAGTACCGGTGCCTGTTGACCCAAAGGACCCAAACAAAGTGCTTAGTGTGGGTTCACAACTCAATCCGACAGTTCAGAATGTTTTGATTTCATTTTTGAAGGCTAATTTGGATGTATTCGCTTGGACTCATGCGGACATGTGCGGAATATCCCCAGAGATTGCAATGCATACCCTGAACATTGATCCAAAATTTACACCTGTGAAACAGAAGAGAAGGACTCAGGGTCCTGAGAGAATGGCAGCGTTAAGAGAAGAAGTGGATCGGCTCATGGAGAACGGGTTCATTAGAGAATCTACTTATCCAAATTGGGTCTCAAATCCAGTGCTGGTTAAGAAAGCCAACGGAAAGTGGAGAGTGTGCATTGATTTTTCGGGTTTGAACAAAGCCTGCCCCAAAGACTGTTTCCCGCTGCCCAGGATCGATCAGTTGGTGGATGGGACAGCGGGACATGAATTGTTATCTTTCATGGATGCATACTCCGGATATAACCAGATTATGATGCATGAGCCGGATCAAGAGGATACAAGCTTCATCACAGATGTTGGACTCTACTGCTACAAGGTCAAGCCTTGAGGACTCAAGAATGCAGGGGCAACTTACTAGAGGCTTGTTAATGCCATGTTTAAACCACAGATTGGCAAGACAATGGAAGTCTATGTTGATGATATGCTAGTAAATTCTAAGAAAGCAGTGGACCACATGGATCACTTGGCAGAGATGTTTGCAGTATTCCGAAAGTATAGAATGAAGCTTAATCCCCTGAAATGTTCATTTGGAGTGGAGTCCGGAAAGTTTTTGGGTTTCATTGTGAGCGCTAGGGGCATTGAAGCCAATCCAGCTCAAATCACTGCCCTGAGAGAGGTCAAGGCTCCTAGAACGAAGAAGGAATTGCAAAGTCTCAATGGAAAGGTTGCTGCTTTGAGTAGGTTCATTTCCAAAGATACTGACAAATGCATTCCATTCTTTGATGCTCTGAAGAGAGGAAAGAAAAACTTTGAGTGGACTCCTGAATGTCAGAAAGCATTTGGTGAGTTGATTCGTCATATGGAAGTGCCTCCGATACTTTCAAAGCCTGACAGTGGTGAAGATCTCTTCATATATTTGGCAATTTCGTCTCATGCTCTCAGTGCAGTGTTGGTACGGGAAGATGCAAGGATTCAACGCCCAGTCTATTATATCAGCAAAAGGTTCACTGGGGCAGAGATGAACTATTCAAGATTAGAAAAGCTCGCCTATTGTTTGTTGATAGCATCAAGAAAATTGAGGCCTTATTTCCAAGCTCATCCCATCAAAGTCCTCACTGATCAGCCTCTAAAGCACGTCCTATTCCGTCCTGAGACTTCGGGCCGTCTTTTGAAATGGAATATCGAACTCAGCCAGTATGACGTCACTTATCATCCCTGGAAAGCAATCAATGGAAAAGCTTTAGCAGATTTCATCGCAGAAAGTACGGGTAAAGGTGATAGTGAGGAAGAAGTCATTGATAGCATCCCAATCCAATGGAAATTGTATGTCGATGGCGCAAGGAATGATTACTGTTCCGGAGCAGGGGTTGTCCTTGAAACCCCAGAAGGGCGATCACTATGTTATGCACTGAGACTAGAATTCCCTTCGACAAATAATGAAGCTGAATACGAAGCTCTCATCGCTGGTTTAAGGATCGCTAAAGAACTAAACATCAAGGCATTGCATATCTTCAGTGATTCTCAACTTATTGTTTGTCAAGTCAAGAAGGAATTTCAAGCTAAAGGGGGGAATTTACCAGCCTATTTGTCAAAGGCCTGGGAGGTCCTTCAAGATTTTGACCGTTATTCAATAAATCATATTCCCCGAGAAGAAACTATGAAGGCGGATTCTCTCGCAAAGTATGCGAGTACTGGTGAAGCTCAACTGTTGGGGTTCGTTCGCGTTGAAGTCTTGTTAGCTCCAAGCAGAGATGAAATGGATGTTGATTGGATTATGAACACATCCCAAGAGCAAGAATCATGGATGACTCCGATACTTGAATATCTACTCAATGGTTCTTTGCCAGAAAATTCAAAAGAACGACAAAAGCTGATGAGGAAAGCTTCCAGGTATATAGTTCAAGATGGTCGTTTGTACAGACGAGGATTTTCAATACCATTACTCCGATGTGTGACAAAGGAAGAAGCTAAGACGATTCTAACTGAAGTACATGGAGGGGAATGTGGGGATCATACAGGTAGTCAAACTTTAGCAAAGAAAATCCTCCGTTATGGATACTTTTTGCCAGAAATTAATCAGGATGCTGCTGACTATTCCCGAAAGTGTGATAAATGCCAGAGATTCGCTAAAATTCCTAGAGCACCTTCCACTGAGCTAACACAAATGGTCAGTCCATGGCCGTTTGCCATCTGGGGAATAGATCTCATTGGACCTTTGCCGACTGCCCAATCAGGGATTAAATATGCTATCGTTGCTGTTGATTATTTTACTAAATGGGCTGAGGCCGAACCCTTGGCCACTATTACCTCTAAGACCTAAGGATTACGAGGCGAGTTAAGTTAGGTCATTTCAATCTTGGATTGTTAGTGCCTTAAGTCGGCCATGCTCTAAGTCGTAAACCATGGAAAATAGGAAAGGCTTCAGTCCAAAGCAACGTGAAATTCTCCAAGTCCTATCCCGGCTACGACTTAAGACTTATGTCGTGAAGGTTGGTAAGTCGGTCAAAGGATAAGTCGCGATGGTTATTGAATCGCTCAAAATTACTACGCTCAAGGTTACTGGATCGCGTCCAAGCTAGCGTCACGTGTCCTTCATCTGACCAACCTCTTCTCAAGTTAGTAGCCCGTTATCCTCCTAACTCCTAACCCATTATCCTTCTAACCCCTAACCCGTTATCCTCCCATCTCCTAACCCGATAAACCATACAAGACAGTATCATCTCCTCTAAATTCATGGATCAACTGACTCGGAATATAAAAACCATCGTCTCCTCCTTGCAAATCGTCTAAAAATTCAAATCAAACCGCTCCAAGCTTGTCAGAAATTAATCATAACATGACCCGAAATAGAGCACGGTTCGAGGATTTGGATTGAGGTTAAGAAATGGGAAGTCCATGATTGAAGGGTAACGGTAATTGCGAAATAGAGCAGGCGATAAGCTTACTTACATAGCGTAATGTTGAAGATTGTAGGAATTTGGTTGGAAATGAGGTGAGCTGGATGAATTCGACTCTGAAAGCTTCGAAGGTTGCTAATGGCGGAAGTAAACAATTCAGCAGGAAGGTGAAGTAGAAGGAGCGACTTAAGCCTTCTATACACCAGGACAGTGGAACTCGAAACGGAACACGCTGGTCAAGGGAAAGTCGAAGCACGCGACCTACAACTTAGGAACGCACTTCGAGGGGCAAATGTTAACCCCGTTTGATCAACGAGTTAAGACCTGAGACGACTCACGACTTAAAGAAGCAGAGCGACTTAAGGAGTGGTCCGATTCAATAAGTAACCAACTTAACAAGTTAACGACTCAAGGGAGTTACACGACTTAACAAGTCAGGGATTGGCCGACCTAAAGGAGTCAATAGCTTACGGAAGTGAACGACTTATGACATATAGGAGTCTACGACTTAACAGTTTAAGAAAGAAGGGATGGATCACGACTTAAGGTTCTTACCGACTCAATGGGTCTACGACTCAAGGTAATTCACGACTTAAAGGTAGAAGCGACTCAACAAGCTGGCGAGTTAGAATTCAAGGCGGCTTGAGAGAAGCGAAACGACTCAAGAGGTTAACGGTTTATGAGACAGGCCGACTCAACGAGTTACCGACTCAACAAATTGAGGAGTTGCGCGAGTCACAGAATCGTGCAACCTACGACCTACCTTGAGTCGTCAGCGACTCAAGGAAGCGACTCACGACTCACGACTCAGCATGACTCACCTACAACCTAAAACCACTGAGTCGTAGCCCGCAGTCACAATGCTTATGTAAAAGAGAGTTGACTCGTGAGCGACTCATGACTTGTAATTCTGAAGAAGTGAACCATTGAGGAACCAAGGGCTTAGTCAGATAAGTCGGCCATGATCTCTTAACTCGTGAACGAGTTAGGACTTGCGCTATATCCAGAAGACCGAAGGCGCTCTGACACCAAGCATGAATTCTACCAGCTGAATCGCCCATGACCCAACTTAACTCGGCCACGGGTTACCATGAGTCGAACACGACTTACGATCCAAAGGGAAGATTTTTCTATAAATACCGACCTACCTCAAACATGAAGGGGACTTTTTGGCCAACCACTTCAAGCGCCGATTCTCTGCTGAATTCTCGACTCATTCAACACTTCAAGTACTCCAAACACCGAGGACATTACTACAATCTTCAAGAGAAAATCTACATCATCCAACATGAATTCGGAAGATTATTCTCCATCAAAGTTTGATCTACTAGTCTAAAGTGTGTTGTAATTGAAGATTCCTGTAAAGTTGTAACCAAATTCAGTAATAAAGAGATTTGAAGTGGACGTAGGCTTACCCTAAGCCGAACCACTATAAAAATTGTTGTCTTTTCTGCTTTTTTCTGTGATTTCTCTACTTGTTTGTAGTTCCCATGTACACGGGTGGTGCTTTCATTCAACTTCAGCTTACACCGGGGTGTTAGCGTCTGGTTTTCACGTTAACACTAGTCATTTCCGCATACTCAGTTATTAGCTTTTATTTTGTAGTTGATTATAAAGAATCCAAATTATATTTTAAACACCTAATTTTTATTTTAAAAACTTTCAGAATTGATTCAAGAAAAATTCGTTAAGCATATTTCTTTTTTTTAAAAGTTACCCAGAGTGCGAACTAGAGTGTAAATAACTTAAAAACCTCCAAAATCCCCAGAGTGCAGATTATCAGTCCCCAGAGTACGGACTAGAGTGTAAACGACTTGAGAAAAATAACTAAGTTCCTGAAGCGAAATAGAGTACTCTAAGTCCTAGATTGCAGACTAGAATATAAACGAATTGACAAAAATCTCTACGTCCGAAACTGTGGAATATAGCATAAACCGTTCGACAAATCTCCAAGTCCCCAGTGCATGGACCAAAATAAGAACATAAATTGGGCGCGAGTTGAATAGGGGGTGAATAACACTAAGTCGCCAGAATACAGAGTGGTACATAAACATCGATAAATAGACGAGCAGATTCTGACCGTTCTCTATTCCACAAACTTCGGCCTGAAACTGACAAAAGGAGTATTAACTCGCTAAGGATGGAGTTCAACCATCCGATTAGTGGCCTCGCAAAATCAACGCTGGGACTAGGCGTACAAATCACTAAAACCTGAATACTATAGCTTACTACAGCTCTAGCTTGGTGTTCATTACAACTTAAGGCAACGACTATAGGGAGGCCTCAATACAGAACCAATCGAAATTGCATCCAAAGCTACGAGCTACCGACTATATCATACCTCAGATCGAGGGTCAATACCGATCCTCACCAAGCACATACGAATGTGCCTTGGATATTCCTTGAAAAACTATGACCTCTGGAGTGTGTAAAGGAGGGTAATGTCATGACCCGAAGTTCAGCGTTCAAAAATCAACATCAAATACCTCACTTGTACTCGACTGCCGGAGATTCGAACATCGAATTCCAGTTCGGATGGAGCTTATAACAACATTAGGTGAATATAAACAGCGGAAACAAAATGAACTGCGATACATCAATATCCCAGATACAACATCATCATAATATTCATTACAACAACATCACCAACATCAGAGTATTTTTATACATATAACGCAACTTCAAAATAGACTATCATGACAAAGCAACAAGTGATTGCATTCCAAGGAAGTCTTCAAAGAAATGAAATGATAGCGAACATCCAAACTAAGAACCTTGAGATACAAAAGTTTTCAAAATATCTCCAAGTCAAAAGCCTTCAAAAATCGGTAGCCTCCAAACCATAAGACTTCAAAATCCAGCTAGCACCAAAAACACAAAAACCTGCTACTAGGCTGCCCGTGTGGAAATTGTGGGCACCCAGAGTTCAGAAATGAAACAATAAACCCTGGCTCAGTCATGGGACTGGTATGAGTAAACAAAAAAACATATTATCTTTAAAGAAACAACAAAAGAATTTAAATTGAAATCCACAATGCTTTTTGGAAAATGAAACTACCATAAGACCTCCCGCCACACACACAATGCAATTGCAGAATTGGAGGAGATTTCTTCTTATGATAGTCAAATATGCTTGATATGGGAAAAATTCTTTGATACTATTACTAGTGCATAGTGTAGAAAATATTTTCAAAAGTATAACATTAATCGTTGTCGGCATAGACATTTTGAACTATGCCTACTATAGCTACCGTGGTTTGTGGCAGGTTACCGCCAAGCTACATGGCAAGTTATACAACTAAAATCGTACTGGGTTCGTATTGTTTATTTGGATTTCCAACAAATGGTCAGGCTAAGGAACTTCCTGGGCCATATTGGTACACCTCTGGAGGGACGTCCCGAGAACCTAACTGGATCTCTGCCAACACAAGGCCTGGTTACCTGTATAACTAGGTAACTACTGACACGAGTATGCCATTCCCCGGTTGTAACCAACCTTTATCCAGGTCCCGAACAACAATAATCACAAAGTAATATATGTTTGCGATATCCACATAAGTTAAGTATATGGGGTCCATGCACATACCTAAAGGGAGCTACCCCCAGTAACCTTACTGCATCTTTCCTGTCTTCGACCATTACCGGGTTGTGAAGTTCGATGAAGTCTCGTCCACAAAGCTACGCTTTTCACAAAAGCCATGCTTTGATCAACAACTAATCAGCAGCACTCAGTATGCCACATTACCAAGTTGGGAATATATTACTGATATACTTCAACTACATAACCTCTGAGCTCGTCCGTCTTAGAGAAGGGTGTTAAGCTAAGAGAATAAATTCTCCGCCACCGACAGAAATGTATTTGAAAGAAATCTGTTTTATATCTCAAAATGTAATGTCAGACATACAATCCATACAAGTCTGTTTCGGGTTCGAATAGAACCGAAGGCACTTCCGAAGAAGTCCTTGCTATCTGGGCATCCACAATCCAGATCGGACTCCCCATCACATATGGAGAACTCTATATCAGAGCAACTCAGCGCAGAATCATTCGATAGGTTATCCTTTCGTTCTCGAAGACGTCCGGTCTTCACCACTGTCTTCAATTACTATCCATTTCGTCGTATCACATATTCGGAATGGGTTATATGACACAAAGGTCCTCCCCCGGCTAATCTGAATAGTGAGCGTCAATTTAAAAATATGTGGATACGTCATTCACAAAGATTCACAGGTTCGATGAGGGTTTCGAATAACCCACTGGAATCTGACTCCCTATCGCATTGAAATTCAAGTGCCGTTTTACGGGCCAAAGAGGTTTCATATTCACACAGATGTATATTCATCACAGATACCATAGCTTGGCGTGAAGCAATTCACATCACAAAGCATCACAATTACAATCAGAGATATCAATCAATACACATCATACAATAGTTATAAATCATATCCAGCTAAGATGAATCAATTGTGTGATCTAAACTAATTAATCATATAATTAATTTCATTAAATGATTCTTTTAATTAACTTCCCAAATTAATCATCTTAATTAATCACAACCCCAATTAATTAAAGTTAAATACATTTAATTAAGTTAAACTTAATTACATCATTAAACTTATTAGAAAATATTTAGTAATCAATTTTATAATTAAAGAGATATAATTTATTTAAAAAACGAATTAAACATTTAATTTTAGCATTTAAAATATTTGGAAAACTTGATCAATTTTGTTTAATAAATTTAATAAAAATCTCATCCCTTTGGAAACTTAATTTAAATATATCTTTAAAACTTTATACATTTGACTTGATTAAATTTCTTTATTAAACTTAGTTAAAAACATTTACTTTATTTACATTTTTATTTTTAACTTAAAACTTGGTCAAGCTTCCATTAAATATCTGTCTTACATTAAAAATCTGATCACTATTTTCTTTAAATTAAAACTTAAATATGAGTACCTATTTAAAATTTTAAACCAGGAAATACTTTTTCAAACTTAAACCTGGTTCATTTTCAACTTTATATAAATTTTCAAATCCTAGAAACAAATTTTCTTAAGAACTGTAGCTTAACCACTAAAAACCAGAGACAAACAAAAGAAAACTAGAGCATTCACGATAACCACTCGAGTCAAACCCACGAATGACTCGAGAACGACTCGAGACCAAAACTTCATCTTCTTCCCCACCAAACAAAACTAGACATACAAAAGATCACCGTGAACCATGAATGACATTTCGATCACCGTTGATCATCTTCTAGGCCATCTACAAGTCGGAATCAACTACCTCATCACCCACGCCTACAAATCAAAAATAGGCATCGCGATAAAACTGGAACCCATTCCCACGTCAGAAAATCAACTCTGTCCATGACTTCCAACCTCCGGAATACGCGTCGTCCATCCCACAGCCGCACCACGTCTTGACGATCAGATCCCTTCCCAAGCAATCAGCTCCGACTCTCATATATCGTCGAGATCACCTCAACAACCAAAATCGACCAAAAATCCCGTAAAACCCTACTTCCTCCTTCTCTGGCCGCCACGGTCGACAAAAAAATCATCCTCCATTTTTCTAGCGATCCCCGACCCCCGACCACCATCAGGTCAAACTTTGCCGCACACCCCATCACCAATTAACGACAATTGACAAAAATCGTAAAATCATACAACACCGAATATCTTACTGAATTCCAAACTAGAAATTCCAATTCTTGTACCTAAATTCATGATTTGGTACAATGATTCAGCTTGCATAATCAAACATTAAAATTAACTAGTTTGATTTTGACCCATTTCTTGATTTTTACTGTAAAATTTAAAATTTTAGATCAAATACTAATTTCATGCCCTTGAATCTACTTTTAAAATTTGAATTGCATTGTTAGTGTGACAACCCGACTTCCTATCCCCAGGAAATCGTATTATCTTGAAGAAAGAAAGGGATAGAAAAAGAAAAGAAAGAGAAAGAAGAAAGACAACCACATCAGAGAACTCACAGCGGAACGAATGAAATATAGTATCATATTACGTCAGAGTAAACCGCTTATACAACACATATTAGATGGTTATAAACATCTGTCTAACTATACAACTCAAATACAACAGATACAGATACCAAACAATCACAGCGGAAACAATATATATCTACACGTGGAAGCCTCCTACTCCATATCTCCTCCAGAATTCGTCAAGCTAACCTGAATCACTTGACTACTCATACATCATATTAGCACACAAGATTATAATAAAACAGAAAATAAACACTCGGGTCAGACAGGGGTCTGATGTGAGTAAATGGTTAAATTGCTTAACTTTAGAAAAACCTTTGAAAAGAAAAGGTATCACGTAAGACTTCCTAAACATAAACATGAAAAAGTTTTTTCCTTATGCTAACCATAACATTTGATAGGAAATCCAGTGATATTATAAATAGCTGGAATGCTTACATCTCACATTCCAACATAGTTGGGCACAATCAAAACCGTACAGGCACTTATTGGATTTTGGATTCCATCAATGGCAGGGCTACTGGGGTACCGCCCGTCACAGTATGTGGCCTAGATCACCGTACCGAGGAGTACGCTCGCTCCCCTACAACACAAGGCCGGAACCATCCCTTACTGGACAGTCCCGAACAAGACCACCCGTAGTTGGCGCGACCAACCACACACTAAGCCGAAATGGAAAGGGGCCTCTAAACAGGGGTAAATCTCGCTCTCAAGTGGGGGCTACCCACGAAGCCTTGCTGCACCTCCCCTGTTTTAGCCATTCTCGGTGGATGATGCTTGAGGCTACGATTACCTTTATAGAACATATCTATCTTAGAATGCTCATCGTCCACCTGACGATGTTCTGAAAGCATTCGATCCATACAAGTTCGTTCCGGGTTCAAACGAAACCGAAGGCACTATCTCGTTGCACTCATTTTGGAATCACCCTCAGAGTCAATGACCATAGCCCTTGCTCTCTAAATCACCATCTTGAATCTATTAGCACTATTCCGTCAACTCGTTACGCAATCACCTACAGAGTTATACCGACGTATAGTCCTTACACCTCGAGTCTTCACTTGCTCCACTTGGATTCACGACCTAACGTTTAATTGGAATCGATTTGGTTTTCAGATTCCAAATATGGAAACCCGATTCCAGTCTCATCGAAACCAAATGCCATTTTAATGTCCAAGTTGTACTTAAGGGTTTAACAATTTAACTCATATTCAGGATGATATAAATAGATAGATGAATCATATTATCACAATAGATAATTCATAACAACATTCATCTCACAATAGCATATCACATAACAGAGATATCCAGTATCAACCAATATCAATCATCCAATATCAATCAATCAACCAATATTAATCAATCAATCCATATTAATCAATCATCCAAAACAGAATTGATTATCTCTTAATCAATTGGATTACCATAATCCTTATTTATTAATTATTATTCCAAAAAAATAAATTAATCATCTTTAATGATCTTCCTTAATTAATCTCCCTTGATTAATTATCTTTTAATTACAATCAGTAATTATCCTTATCCATATTCAGTAATTAACCTTTAATTACTATCATTAATTAAAATAATTAATGATCCTTCATTTAATTCTATTAATTAATCAATTATAATTAATTACATTAAAACTTAATTAATTACAATAAATTAATCACACTGAATAAATCACTTATATTAATCAACCTTGATTAATATCATTAATTACATTAGTTAAGGATCCTTATTAATTAAAAATTACTTTAATTAATTAAATAAATAACTTATAATTCATCATTCTATTAATCATAGTCAATAATTAACAATTTGTAATTACTTATCTTAATTGATTGACTTCTTTATTAATTAACTTCTAAATTAGTTATATTAATCCTTTATTAATTAATCCAATTAATTAATCTTTAATTACTTCATTAAGTAGTTGTTAAACCATTAAATTAATAAATAAATCCTTAATTAATTACTTTATTAATTAATTACAATTTTAATTAATTACTTTTATCCCATTTTTGGTCAAAACTGGAATATCAGTGTTGGGTGCGTTTCCACCACGACCGAACCAAGAAGAAGCAGCCAACAAGCGTATATAAGTCTGGGATTTCACTCATGATTCAAGTATAAAAGTCCATTCGGCATCAAAGGTTTAAAGTTTCATTCGGCAATGTAGAGCGAAATCTCATTCGGCATTCAAGATGCCTTGGTTCATCCGGCGTTCCCAATACAAGAGCTCATTCGGCACTCCCAAATATAGAAGTTCATTCGGCATTCCCTGCCGAACTAAGTACACCCCTTCAATACCGAACCAACTCCACTTCCCATCCTGGCTGAACCAACCACACTTCCATGTACTACCGAACGAGCTCCACCGAATCACCTCCACCGGACCAAGCTCCACCGGTCCAAGGCCACACCGAACCAACTCACCACCGAGTCAACCTCCACCAAACCAACCACTACCGGACCGGAGCTGCCGAACCAACCCACGCTCCACACACTACCGGTCCAATCAACACTCCACTCACCGCCGAACCAGGGTGTTGCCGAACCAACGTTGCCAGACCAGATTGCTTCGGCCCAGGTCCACCAGCAGCTATATACATCCAAGAGCTCTACCCCCAGCCTCACTCTATAAATAGAGGGGCAGGGTTACAACAATGGAAGAGAAGTTTGGGAGCTCAAGCACGGATAGAATTTTCAAACAACTTTCAGTTACTTGTAATCAAAGCTTTATACTTGTAATCTGAAGAAAAACGGAGAATAACATATAAAGTGGACGTACGCACGTTCTGGCCGAACCACTATAAATCTGTGTGTCTTTTACAGTTTAGTCCCTGCTTTTTATATATTTGCATAAATCACCCAAATCACTAAAAACAACTTAAAATCACCGGAATCATACGACTTGGTGGTGTTTGTCCATTTCTTATGCAAACATTTTTGGGTTATTTGCTGAGATCTGTGATTTGTGTTTGAATATTGCTGAGTTGTATTCATACACTGGTGCTTTCACGGTATTTGAGGTGTTTGCCCATTTTTTGCGCAAACAGTTACACTTTGTAATTAATCTTAAGTTAAACTCATTCTTACTTAATCACATAAATTAATTAATTAAGTAATTAAGTAATTAACTCTTAATTACTTAACAAGTAATTATCTCTAATTACTTCAGTAATAAATCTTGATTACTCTCTTAATTAATTACTTAACAAATAATTAAGATCATCATTAATAATTCTTAATTCATTAATTCATTAATTACTCCATAATTAATTAACTTCAATAATTATATTAATCAATTCTTTAATTGATAACATTAAGTGATTCCATTAATCACTTCAATTAATTACTCCCGCAAGTAACTTCTATAATTACTTCCATAAGTAATTACTTCCATTCTTAATTATATTCAAACATTAATCATTGATTACTCCATTAAGTATTTCACACTTAATCAATCCATAATTAAGTGATTAAATGAACAATTAATTAATTATTTAAAACTAATAAAAAGTTAATTTACTTCTAATATTAAAGAAAAAAATCTTTAATAAATTAAGAAAACCATAAATCTTAATCAAACTTTTATTAACAAATAAGTACTCTTAAGTTAATCATCCAAATAATTTGACCTTATTTAATTCCATAAATTATTAGAAACATTTCAAATTTGAACTTATTTCATTTCAAATAAATTTGAAACTTAAATTATTAACATTTCACAAAAATTAGCTTAAAACGTGGGTCCAATATTTAAATTCAAACACTTCTTTTAAATTGGATTTCAAAATTTCAATTAAGAAGATCATTTTCAAACAACCATCTTAAAACATTTTAAACCTGAAATATAAATTCAATTTACACTTTTATAAGTTAAATTAACATTCATTTTTTTTAAATTTTGGTTTACATTTATTTCAAAACAACAAGTTAAACTTTATATTTTTGGTTTTCTTTAAGAACTTGCTTTATACTACAAAGCTTCCTTTCATTAACTCAACATAAGTTACACAACAATCTTGCCACTACACAAAACAACCCCAAGGGAAAACACGCAACCCAAAACCACGAGTTGAACACAGTAGCATCACGAGTCACTCCCGAAGCAACCCAACGCTCCTTCCTCTTCGAGATGACACGCGAGAAACATGAGTCAAACTTCGAGAAAAAGCTCGTCTTCCCCAAATCACCATTTCCCAGTGTACAACATGTACACACGTGCATTTGCACCACGGCCTCCGGCCGGCATCGGTCAACGCGACCCCCAACCACCATCACACGGGACTTCGACAACTCGATTCTCAACCCAGAATCAAAATCCAAGCGTGAATCCAAAATTCGATCCCTTCAGCTAAAAACTGCAGCATCCTCAATCCACAAAACCCCATCGCCGCCGACGATCCTATCGACAGGCAACTCCAACACTCCTTCCAGAGCACCTCCATATCACCAGGCTACCATCCTTCCACTCGCGGTCGCACTCGATCAACTCCACCGCAACACAAAATACACGAACCTATCAATAAGCAAAACAGTCCAGAAAACCCTACTCATGCCAATTCCCATCGATTCAACAAATAGAAAAATTCTTTTGCATTTTTCCTATAACCAACAACCTATACACAAGCTACTATCAAAATTTCACCTGCAATCTTCCTACCGTTCTTCGGCAATCATCAAAACCCCCAAAAATATTCAAACCAAGGATTCAACTTAATTACTGATACTAACTGTATAATTCCTAACTTTCCAATTGAAATTAAATTATACATTCAAAACTAGAATTTGAAATTATAAATTTTTTGAGTAAACTTGATTTTTCACTGTAATTTGAAAAATATGAATAACTAATTCATTTAAAACCCTATAACTATTTTTAGATGATAAATCACTTTATTACAAACAACTTTCATTTACAAATCACAGTCCAATTTGTATTCAAAATCAAGTTATTGGGATTATTGAAGGATTTGAACTATTTTTTAAATAACACTGTAACCATTCTAATTCTAAAGGCAATTCAATATATATATATATATATATATATATATATATATATATATATATATATATATATATATATATATATATATAAATGTACATGCAAGTAAACGAATATACATCATCAAAATCAAATTCATTTGCATGCAACATTTAATCTTAGATTTTGTCATCGCTATTTTTAAAATAGGATTTACTCACCTCTAAAAATAATATGCAGAGCAGTTTTGAAGAAATGCAGATTTGAGGTTGAAGAAAAGAATCCATGCATGTTGAAATTGCAGATGAACCCACTTAATCTTAGGTTGATTTGAATTTGAAATGCAGGTCTTGGTTGAAGTTTTTATTTCCAACTTGATTCTCAGGTTGATCTTGAAGTTTCAGGTCGAAACTGAACCTCATTTGCAGATTGATTCTTTACACTGAAATGAAAGATTAGAACTTTTGAAATGCAGGTGAATCACCCATTAGAATTTTGCAAGTTGAATTCTATTTTAAAGTTGCAAAAGGTTTGAAGTTGTAGCTTTTAATTTCAACTTGATTTGCAGATTGAAGCCTTAAATAAATGCAGATTGACAATTGCTGATTTCCATTTATGAAGAAATAAAAATGTTTGAGAAAACAAATTTTCTTCTTAAAACCTTATTAAAAATAAATATGAGAATAATGCCACTTGTCTTAAGAATTTACATTTTCCATATTGATTACCTTAATAGTTTTACATGTGTTTTTAAAATGTCCTAATGTATTAATGTAACGACCCAGAATTTCTATCATTTAAAATTCGAATATTTAATTAATTTTAAATATTAATAAGTGAAATTTTTAAGTCGAATAATTTTATTTCCAATACTTGGATTTAATTGAATAATTAAATCGATAATTTAATAGTTGAAAATTCCAGAAATAATTGAAAATTGAGTTAAATATGATTGAAAATGATTTGTAAAATTTTATTTTATCATGTTGGAGTTAGAACGACGTTTTAGAACTTTTAAAATCGAATTAAAAGTTAATTTGTGAAAATTGAATATTTTAATATTTAATTATCGAGTGTAAAATAGCCAATTTTTGAATAGTCTCAGAATTGGACGAAACCAGTTTCATTGGATCCGTAATAGTTTGTTATTATCGGATTTCAATTTTCGTAGCAATCGGAGTTGTCGTTTGATCGTGGCAGCTCGAAACGCATCGAAATTGTTTTAATATTAATTTGGCGAGTTAAAATAGTCATTTTTCAAAAAGTCTCGGATTTCGACGAAACTAGTTTCATCGGATCCGTAATGTGATATTATTGTATGGTTTTAAATTTTGTGTCAATCGGATTTACCGTTTGTCCGGTGCAAGCTAAAACGCCTAGAAAATCGTTTAATCGGTTTAATTTTAAATCGAACGTTTATTGCCATAACTCTAACAAATGACTGAATTAGCTTCCGAAACCTGTTCCATTGTGTCCGGAACGCAGGATAAACCCTAGAAACACCGGTCGCCATGCGTAAATCGGAGTTTGGAAATTCCGGAATGAATAGTGTTCGATAGATTTCTATAAATAGTCCCCCTCTCTTCACAAAATAAAAAAAATAGGGTTTAAAACCCTAGCCGCCACCACCAGAAACCGAAGGCCAGAAATTCGTTTCAATCCTCCTTATTTATCTTCCAATCCATAAACTTTTACAAGAAATCTTCAACATGAAAGTTGGAGAGGGTGTCTAGTACTATAAGCTCAACGGTCGTGATTGGATATGGTTGCTGGACATGGGAGTTAGGGGAGTCCGTTTGAGCTCCGTTCAAGCATGCAATTTGAGCTCAATAGGGGGCCGAACCTGGCCAAAACGCAGCCGAGCGTGGCTCTTGCGAAGGGGGTCAGGATGGAGGTGTTCGATCGAGGTAGAAGTCATCGAGCTTGGTGCGTAAATTGAAGGATTGGGGGCGTCTATGGGTAGTATTCGAACGTGGTTTCTGCAGAGGGGAGAGGAACATGAAGTGCGGCCCAGATTTTTCGATAAGGAAACGTACGGTTATGATTTGATTTAGGGTTTTAAATTAAATAAAGGTGTAAATTATTGTATTTAAAAATTGTATTAACTTCTAAATGCGATAACTTGTTGATACGAGGTTGAAAAATTACGAAACGACTTGCGTCGGGTTCGTTTTGTCGAGCACTATGCTATGGAATTGGATTGGAGTTGATTGGAGCAAGCGAAAATTTTGGATAAAATTAAACGCTCATTTAATTTTATTCGAAATAAAAGGCTACAACAGAATTGAAATTACGGTGAGAACTTCTCACTCAATCGAATCGGTTTCGATTTTAATTTTAAATAGTTAGATTTAAAATTCTTGAATGCATGTTTGAATGATGATTGTTATCTATTGATTGTTAAAATAGACATTATGCGCCGTTAGTAAGCGGATGTTATTTATTAAAAACATATACCACGAATATTTCATAAATAGTGAAATTGGTATTATATATAATAGCAATATATATATATTGGCATATGTATATATTGCAGTTGTTGATTTCCCGCATTATATAGCGGATGAGTCCCTATTGCGCCGTCTATTAAGCGGATAATATTTTATAAATCCTATATACCGCGATTATTCCGTACTGGAGCGGAATTGGTATTGTGCTAATGTTTTTGGATGCAGGGAAACAGGTTGGAGGGATCCAACTGGATTCCTCTACTGTATTGATTTATTTACAGATATTTTGATACTTGTTGATTATCATATCGATATATGATATTTGGATGTCGTGATTGACTATTTGGTGATGCCGCATCATCGGATCCATTTCTGAAGTTTTAAAAATAATGATTTTGGTTTTAAAAGGAATTTTAAAGTGATTTTTCAAAGTATATGTTTTTATCAAATTTTGAATTGATTCATTTTAAATAATTAAAACGTTATAAATTTTTATGTTATAAAAATTTAGATTTTTGAGAAATATAACCGAATTAAGATTTTTGGAAATAAATAGTTAATTAATTTATAAATTGGTTTAAATTGTGATTTTTCAATTATTAAAAATGATGTGTATAAAAGATTTATAAAATGGATATTTATAAATTAAAAATATTGGAATATTAGAACGAGTTTTTATAAGTGTTAAAAATGAAATATAAATGGATTTCATAAGTGAACAGAATTTATAGATTTATAAATTGTGAAGTTATAAAAATGAATAGATTTTGTAAAATAGAAGATTTATAAGTAATTATCTTATAAATCGGATTTTTGCATTGAAATGAGATATAAATGGAATTTGTTAATAATGAGATTTATAAATCGAAGCATATAAATAGAAATGGAATTTATAAACATTGTTTATAACTTCGAAATCAATTGAATTTGATAAATTGAATATTGAAGTTTATTAAAGAAAATATATTCACGATTTTGGACAGTGAATACCTTATTGAATAAAATGGTCATGTTTGGCAAAATGAATATTATAGAATGAAGTTAATTATTTTAAAGATGTTTTAAAATGTATTATGAATCGAAACCATAGATTTCAACATTTATTGTTGAAATAGACGTTTTCGAGAAAGAAGGAAATTGTGGACTATAACACTGTTGTTATAGTAAATGATTTCCGAAAGGAAATGTTTTTGTATAGTATTGGGATTTATATATCTATCTAAATTTTGAATCCCTATACTAGTGATTTTGGATCGTCGTAACGATGTTTTACACAACATTCGTTTTTGACCCAACATAAATGTGTTGAGAGAATGATTTCCTTAAGGAATGAAATATATACTAAATTTTGATTTAAGTATATCGAATATTTTCAAATGTTGAAAATAAATAGATTTGTGATGTACTTATTATTTAATAAGTATGGAAATGTTTTCCAATATGAAGTGAATATTTTGAGACCTTATCTTTTAAAGACAAATTGAAAATGAATATTAGAAATCAATTTGGGAATCATATATTCATGAATATTTTGGGATTATAAATTCACTAAGGAATTTATAAAAGAAAATGGAATTTGTTTAAAAATAAAAGTTGATTTATTTTTGAAGTGTGGGAATTAATTTACGGATTTGGAACGTAAATATAAAGTAAATCGTTAAGGGTTTATTTAATTGGTTTAAATGAACCATGTTGGATTAAAAGTATTTAGCATAAGGAAATTGGTTGAAATTTGTTTTCAAAAGTGGTAAAGGTGAAAAGTGATTTGAAAATTAGTTTTCAAATGTTGAAGTATGGGAAATATATATATCTTGTAAAGATATTTTGGAAAATAAATAATTTGAAAAATTATTTGGAATTTGGTGATGTTGAGCATGCCTATTAGTAGTTAAATAATCCGACTATCAATATTTACCTTTAAATAGGTATTTGTTGTGATTGTTTGAATTTGAATGCCACACTTATTTTTGAATAAGCGCTCACTATTCGGGTTAGCCGGGAAAGGACCTTGGGGTCGTATAACCCATTCTGAATATGTGACACGTCGTAATGGATTGCATTCGATGACCGGTGTTGAAGACCGGATATTTTTGAAAACGGAAGGATTACCGTTGAGTTACTCTGCATCGGCTGATCTCCGATATATAGGTTTTATCACCCTTAGTGACGGGAAGTCCGGTCGTGATTAGTGAATATCCGGATTGCAAGGACTTCTTTGGAAGTGCCTTCGGTTCAGTTCGAGCCCGGAACAGACTTGTATGGATTGTATGTCTGACATTACAAATTGAGATATAAAGCTGATTTCTTTCAAATATATTTCTGTTGGTGGCGAAGAATTTATTCTCTTAGCTTAACACCCTTCTCTGAGACGTACGAGCTTAGAGGTTATGTAGTTGATGGTTATCAGCGATATATTCCCAATTTGGTAATGTGACATGCTGAGTGTTGCTGTGAAATGATCATTGTGTTGATCATTTGCGATAGGATCATTTGTTTGATCGTTTATTTTTGTGATCATTTCTATGATCATTTGTTGACCCAAAGCACAGCTTTTGTATAAAGCGTGGCTTTGTGGACGAGACTTCGTCGGACCTCACACCCCGGAAATGGTCAAAACAGGAAGGATGCAGCAAGGTTATTAGGGGGTAGCACCCCTTTAGTGTATGTCATTCCTTCTGGATAGAGGTGGTATCATGGTATGGAGCCCAGATATTTAACCTATGTTGTTGCTGCAAATTATGTGGTTGTTGGAAATCGAGGATCCTCGGATAGATCGGTTACGATCGGGGGATGACATATTCATGTCAGTATTTACCCAGTTAGGGGTAACCCGGCCTTGTGTTGGCAGAGATCCGGTTTGGTTCTCGGGACGTCATTCCAGAGGCGTTTCCATGTTGCAATGGGAAGTTCCTTGGCCTGACCATTTGTTGGAAATCCAAAGAAACAATACGATCTTGTACGGTTTTAGTTCTAGAACCTATCATTCACTTATGGTGGCGCCCCACTGTTTGGATGATAGCTATAGTAGGCATAAGTGCGGAATGCCTATGCTGGCTAAGATTTATATTTTACTTTTGAAATTGTTTTCTGCACTATGAACTAATAATAATATCAAAAGTTTCTTTTTAATGCGTATCAAGCATCTTTGACTATCATAAGGAGAAATCTCCTTCGATTCTGCGTTTGCATGTGTGTGTGTGCGGGAGGCCTTATGGTAGTCTCATTTTTAAAAGCATTGCGAATTGACTTTAAAAATATTCCTCTATTTTGATTTTAAAGATAAATAAACTGTTTGAGTTCTCATATCAGTCTTGCTGCAACGAAAAATCGCAATCGTTACATTTGGTATCAGAGCTTATGGTTAAGCGATAACTTTGGCTCTGTTGGGTATTACTCATTAGAGATAGAGTCAGTAGTACTCTAGAATGAGTTTGAGTGTAATAATAGCTATGAGAGCGTATTTGTTAGTGAATATAAAAAAATTGTTTTATATTGTGATGATTGGTTTATTGAGTGGCGTATGAACCTTCGTCAGCATGGTCTGTACAACTATGCCGAAGGGGTTTATAAACACTTGAATAGAACAATTCGACATAATATTCTTTTTAAATTGGGTAAATGAAATAATTTTACCTTGAGTATATTTTATATATAAAGGAATAATTTTTTAGCATTATTAAAGTGTATATAAGTTGATTGTTTGGTTGTTGAATAAGATGTTTGAATAATCTAAATAAAAGAATAATTGTATAAGCAAAAGAATTATAAGAATTGAATTATAATTAAAGTGATTTACAATTGTGAAATAAACTTATATATATAAGAAGTGAAACTATATGAATATATTTATGAATATGAGTTGTAAATAAAAAAATTGAATTTAAAGTTAAATGAAAATTTACTTTAGAATTGGAATCTGAATTGATTTATAAGTGGGAATTTAAGTTAAGTTAACCCAAATGATGTTTAAATGAAGTATAACTTAAGAGATGTTGAATGAAGTTGATATTGGTATCAAAGTAAATTAATAAAGTTTAGTGATAAATGTGTACTTAAGTTATATAAATGAAATTCAACTTTATATGGATAAAGGAATTAGCTATTGAACTAATGAATAAATTGAATGTAAATCAATTGAATGTAAAGAATTGATATGGAAAAATGTATGAAGTATTAATTCATTAAAAGGCTAGTTGAATAAATCGGAATGGAAATCAATTTAATGTTAAATCAATTGTAACGACCCAGAATTTCTGTCAATTAAAATTCGAATATTTAATTAATTTTAAATATTAATAAGTGAAATTTTTAAGTCGAATAATTTTATTTCGAATAATTGGATTTAATTGAATAATTAAATCGATAATTTAATAGTTGAAAATTCCAGAAATAATTGAAAATTGAGTTAAATATGATTGAAAATGATTTGTAAAATTTTATTTTATCATGTTGGAGTTAGAACGACGTTTTAGAACTTTTAAAATCGAATTAAAAGTTAATTTGTCAAAATTGAATATTTTAATATTTAATTATCGATTGTAAAATAGCCAATTTTTGAACAGTCTCAGAATTGGATGAAACCAGTTTCATTGGATCCGTAATAGTTTGTTATTATCGGATTTCAATTTTCGTAGCAATCGGAGTTGTCGTTTGATCGTGGCAGCTCCAAACGCATCGAAATTGTTTTAATATTAATTTGGCGAATTAAAATAGTTATTTTTCAAAAAGTCTCGGATTTCGACGAACCCAGTTTCATCGTATCCGTAATGTGATATTATTGTATGGTTTTAAATTTCGTGTCAATCGGATTTACCGTTTGTCCGGTGCAAGCTAAAACGCCTAGAAAATCGTTTAATCGGTTTAATTTTAAATCGAACGTTTATTGCCATAACTCGCACAGATGACGAATTAGCTTCCGAAATCTGTTCCATTGTGTCCGAAACGCGGGATAAACCACAGAAATGCCGGTCACCGCGCGTAAATCGGAGTTTGGAAATTCCGGAATGAATAGTGTTCGGTAGATTTCTATAAATAGCCCCCCTCTCTTTACAAAATAAAAAAAATATAGGGTTTAAAACCCTAGCCGCCTCCACCAAAAACCGAAGGCCAGAAATTCGTTTCAATCCTCCTTATTTATCTTCCAATCCGTAAACTTTTACAAGAAATCTTCAACATGAAAGTTAGAGAGGGTGTCGAGTACTATAAGCTCAACGGTCGTGATTGGATATGGTGGCTGGACGTGGGAGTTAGGGGAGTCCGTTTGAGCTCCGTTTAAGCACGCAATACGATCTCAATGGGGGGGCGAGCCTGGCCAAAATGCAGCCGAGCGTGGCTCTTGCGAAGGGGGTCAGGATGGAGGTTTTCGATCGAGGTAGAAGTCATTGAGCTTGGTGCGTTAATTGAAGGATTGGGGGCGGCTATGGGTAGTATTCGAACGTGGTTTCTGGAGAGGGGAGAGGAACATGAAGTGCGGCCCAGATTTTTCAATAAGGAAACGTACGGTTATGATTTGATTTAGGGTTTTAAATTAAATAAAGGTGTAAATTATTGTATTTAAAAATTGTATTAACTTCTAAATGTGATAACTTGTTGATACGAGGTTGAAAAATTACGAAACGACTTGTGTCGGGTTCGTTTTGTCGAGCACTACGCTATAGAATTGGATTGGAGTTGATTGGAGCAAGCGAAAATTTTGGAAAAAATTAAACGCTCGTTTAATTTTATTCGAAATAAAAGGCTACAACGGAATTGAAATCAAGGTGAGAACTTCTCACTCAATCGAATCGGTTTCGATTTTAATTTTAAATAGTTAGATTTAAAATTCTTGAATGCATGTTTGAATGATGATTGTTATCTATTGATTGTTAAAATAGACATTATGCGCCATTAGTAAGCGGACGTTATTTATTAAAAACATATACCGCGAATATTTCATAAACAGTGAAATTGGTATTATATATAATAGCAATATATATATATATATATATATATTGGCATATGTATATATTGCAGTTGTTGATTTCCCGCATTATATAGCGGATGAGACACTATTGCGCCGTCTATTAAGCGGATAATATTTTATAAATCCCATATACCGCGATAATTCCTTACTAGAGCGGAATTGGTATTGTGCTAATGTTTTTGGATGCAGGGAAATAGGTTGGAGGGATCCAACTGGATTCCTCTACTGTATTGATTTATTTACAGATATTTTGATATTTGTTGATTATCATATCGATATATGATATTTGGATGTCGTGATTGACTATTTGGAGCTGCCGCATCATCGGATCCATTTCTGAAGTTTTAAAAATAATGATTTTGGTTTTAAAAGGAATTTTAAAGTGATTTTTCAAAGTATATGTTTTCATTAAATTTTGAATTGATTCATTTTAAATAATTAAAACGTTATAAATTTTTATGTTATAAAAATGTAGATTTTTGAGAAATATAACCAATGAGATTTTCAGAAATAAATAGTTAATTAATTTATAAATTGGTTTAAATTGGGATTTTTGAATTATTAAAAACGATGTGTATAAAAGATTTATAAGATGGATATTTATAAATTAAAAATATTGGAATATTAAAACGAGTTTTTATAAGTGTTAAAAATGAAATAAAAATAGATTTCATAAGTGAACGGAATTTATAGATTTATAAATTGTGAAGTTATAAAAATGAATAGATTTTGTAAAATAGAAGATTTATAAGTAATTATCTTATAAATCGGATTTTTGCACTGAAATGAGATATAAATGGAATTTGTTAATAATGAGATTTATAAATCGAAGCTTATAAATAGAAATGGAATTTATAAACATTGTTTATAACTTCGAAAATTGAATACTAAAGTTTTTTAAAGAAAATATATTCACGATTTTGGACAGTGAATACCTTATTGAATAAAATGGTCATGTTTGGCAAAATGAATATTATAGAATGAAGTTAATTATTTTAAAGATGTTTTAAAATGTATTATGAATCGAAACCACAGATTTCAACATTTATTGTTGAAATAGACGTTTTCGAGAAAGAAGGAAATGGTGGACTGTAACACTGTTGTTATAGTAAATGATTTCCGAAAGGAAATGTTTTTGTATAGTATTGGGATTTATATATCTATCTAAATTTTGAATCCCTATACTAGTGATTTTGGGTCGTCGTAACGATGTTTTACACAACATTCGTTTTTGACCCAAAATAAATGTGTTAAGAGAATGATTTCCTTAAGGAATGAAATATATACTAAATTTTGATTTAAGTATATCGAATATTTTCAAATGTTGAAAATAAACAGATTTGTGATGTACTTATTATTTAATAAATATGGAAATGTTTTCTAATATGAAGTGAATATTTTGAGACCTTATCTTTTAAAGACAAATTGAAAATGAATATTAGAAATCGATTTGGGAATCATATATTCATGGATATCTTGGGATTATAAATTCACTAAGGAATTTATAAAAGAAAATGGAGTTTGTTTAAAAATAAACGTTGATTTATTTTTGAAGTGTGGGATTTAATTTACGGATTTGGAACGTAAATATAAAGTAAATCTTTAAGGGATTATTTAATTGGTTTAAATGAACCATGTTGGATTGAAAGTATTTCGCATAAGGAAATTGGTTGAAATTTGTTTTCAAAAGTGGTAAAGGTGAAAAGTGATTCGAAAATTAGTTTTCAAATGTTGAAGTGTGGGAAATATATATATCTTGTAAAGATATTTTGGAAAATCAATAATTTGAAAAATTATTTGGAATTTGGTGATGTTGAGCATGCCTATTAATAGTTAAATAATCCGACTATCAATATTTACCTTTAAATAGGTATTTGTTGTGATTGTTTGAATTTGAATGCCACATTTATTTTTGAATAAGTGCTCACTATTCGGGTTAGCCGGGAAAGGACCTTGGGGTCGTATAACCCATTCTGAATATGTGATACGTCGTAATGGACTGCATTTGATGACCGGTGTTGAAGACCGGATATTTTTGAAAACGGAAGGATTACCATTGAGTTACTCTGCATCGGCTGATCTCCGATATAGAGGTTTTATCACCCTTAGTGACGGGAAGTCCGGTCGTGATTAGTGAATATCCGGATTGCAAGGACTTCTTTGGATGTGCCTTCGGTTCTGTTCGAGCCCGGAACAGAATTGTATGGATTGTATGTCTGACATGACAAATTGAGATATAAAGCTGATTTCTTTCAAATATATTTCTGTTGGTGGCGGAGAATTTATTCTCTTAGCTTAACACCCTACTCTGAGACGTACGAGCTCAGAGGTTATGTAGTTGATGTTTATCAGCGATATATTCCCAATTTGGTAATGTGACGTGCTGAGTGTTGCTGTGAAATGATCATTGTGTTGATCATTTGCGATAGGATCATTTGTTTGATCGTTTATCTTTGTGATCATTTCTATGATCATTTGTTGACCCAAAGTACAACTTTTGTATAAAGCGTGGCTTTGTACAAAAGCTGTGCTTTGTGGACGAGACTTCGTCGGACCTCACACCTCGGAAATGGTCAAAACAGGAATGATGCAGCAAGGTTATTAGGGGGTAGCACCCCTTTAGTGTATGTCATTCCTTCTGGATATAGGTGGTATCATGGTATGGAGTCCAGATATTTAACCTATGTTGTTGCTGCAAATTATGTGGTTGTTGGAAATCGAGGATCCTCGAATAGATCGGTTCCGATCGGGGGATGACATATTCGTGTCAGCACTTACCCAGTTAGGGGTAACCCGGCCTTGTGTTGGCAGAGATCCGGTTTGGTTCTCGGGACGTCATTCCAGAGGCGTTTCCATGTGGCAATGGGAAGTTCCTTGGCCTGACCATTTGTTGGAAATCCAAAGAAACAATACGATCTTGTACGGTTTTAGTTGTAGAACCTATCATTCACTTATGGTGGCGCCCCACTGTTTGGATGGTAGCTATAGTAGGCATAAGTGCGGAATGCCTATGCTGGCTAAGATTTATATTTTACTTTCGAAATTGTTTTCTACACTATGCACTAATAATAATATCAAATGTTTCTTTTTAATGCGTATCAAGCATCTTTGACTATCATAAGGAGAAATCTCCTCCAATTCTGCGTTTGCATGTGTGTGTGTGCGGGAGGCCTTATGGTAGTCTCATTTTTAAAAGCATTGCGAATTGACTTTAAAAATTTTCCTCTATTTTGATTTTAAAGATAAATAAACTGTTTGAGTTCTCACACCAGTCACATGACTGACTCGGAGTTTATTGTTTTCCTTCCTAAACTCTGAGTGTCCACCAATTTCCACACGGGCATTCAAGAGTTAAGGTTTATCAGGATATTCTGGAATTCAGAAGTTGCTGGAAGTAAGGTGGATGGCATGGCATATTACTAGTATATTATATTTCTTTTCCGGTGCATGTTGTTGTTGTATACTCTGATGATGTAATGTAATGTAATATGATGTAATGTAATAACTGATATAGTTCTTTGTTTAAAGATTATTCATTTATTTATTATATGTTGTTCCGCTGCGATTGTGAGATTCTGATATTTTTCTGTTGTTTTCTTTATGTTCCGTTCTATTTTCTTTTCTCTCTATTTTCTATCTTTTTCTCTTTCTTTTGCCTTTTTCTTCTTCTTTAACCCTAACCTTTCGGTTTTTCAGCAACGAAAAATCGCAATCGTTACAATTAACACATGTTTTTATGTATTGTTAATTGAATTTTTATTTAATTTAAATGTAAATATAACTTACTTATTTTAATTTCTTAATTAATAAATGTTCACATATGTATAAATAAATGCACTTTTAAAAGAAATTATTCTAAAACTAATTATAATATAAATATACATCTTATGCATGTTATTTAAAATCTAGAACTTTTATTTTTATCATTTAACCATTTTAATTTGAGCATTTTAAAAGAAAACAAAAAAAAGCTTGTTTTAAATTCTTTTCAAACTATCATATTTTAAATACTTTAAAAGAAAGATAAAACAAAACTTTGTTTAAAACCTTTTAAACTATCTTATTTAAAAACAAACTGTTTATCTTATATTTTAAAACAAATGAATTAATCTTTAAATTAACTTTTGAAAACATTCATTTTAAAACAAAGCTTCAATCTACAATATTCATACATTATAAATTATCAATTGATTAAATTAAATTTCAAAATAACTCATATTATAACATATACAAACATATATATTAAAATTTGAAAATTCATTTTTGATTTAAAACAAAAGATCTTCTATTCACAATATGTATCAATTGTATATATTGTAAACATAATAAAATTTCATTTGCTTTGAAAAATAAATCTTATCAATATTTTGAATTATCAGAAAGATATTGATCACAATTATCACATTAAATATTTATTAACCATAAAAAGAATAAATTTATCAGTTTAAATTAAAATTATATAGAAAAATTATCAAACAAGTTAAATTATTTATACAGATTATTAAATTTATATTGCCCAAAATTCCAGGTCGTTACAGTTAGAAAACCTTTTCATTTACATGGTCAAGCCTAAAATTAAATGTTAATGAAGATAGAATTTTTTTCCTACCAAAGCTGAAGCCTGAAAAAAGAATAGAGAACATCTATATCTATTTACATGCCTATACAGTCATACAACTACATATATATATATTTATACACACATCATACATGTAAAGGTTGTTCATCATATTATTACCATATTCATCACTCAGGCAAGATATATAAAGGAGTAGGTTCAAACCCTTTTTAAAACATGTTTACTCACCTGTATAATTTTAGCAGAGACAGTTTTCTCCTATTTGAAAATCAAACCTAGAACTGTTTTTTTTCTTCTTAATTTGTTAGCTGCGACAAATTTTGTGTGAACTTGTTTAAATCTTTGATGTAATTTACTTACTTAATCTTCTAACAACAAATTAAAAATTAAATTTACTTACAATTAATTTTTAGTTTGAAACAGAGGGAAGAAAAGCTTTGGCCTACACCTTTAAATCTTGTGTCTGCGAAATTTTTTTTCTTCTTTTTAAGCTGATTCCTAAATCTCTTTAATCCTTAAAGTTCTCTTCTTGATTCTGTAATATTTGTTGAAGAGTTGAAATTAACTTTGAATTCTTCTTCTGCTTGAGATATGGACGAGAATTTGTTACAGGTTTATTTTTTTTCTGGAAATTTGTTTTCCTGTTTTCAAAGTAGAGGCAAATAGGCTTGTTTTTGATGATTTTTTTTCTTTTATGATGTAAGATTGAATAGAAATTTTCTTTTGAAATGAATAAAACAGTAAGAGGAGAAGATAAAATAACATATATAATTTATTTCCTTTTCTATAAATTTTCTAAGAAAAATGAAAATGATGCAAATGACACTTGTTAAAATTTTCTTTTCAGGAATTACACTTGCCTCTATAGTCATTGTTAGCTTATCACTTATAATTAATTTTTTTTTAGTATTTCAAATTTTTATACTCAAAAGAAATTTGAATTTTTTTTCATTTAAATTATCACTTATTATTTATTTGTTTTGTAACTTTTCAAATTATATTATAAAAGTTCAACAATAACCAAATTTAAATTGATAAAATTTTGATGTGTTAGATATTCCCCCCTTAAGACAATTTCGTCCTCGAAATTTTGAAAGAGAGAGAAAATCAAACAAAGAATATACGAATTCAGAAGAAGATAGATAAATGGCTTACCAGTTTAAGCCGAGATATCCACTCTACAATTGGGATAAGACTTTTGCATACTGTCTTCTGTCTCCCAAGTACAGTCCTTTGGATCACCGCTCCACTGCACTTTAACCAATTTCACAATTTTGTTCTTTAATTTCTTTTCATCATGATCCACAATCTTTATTGGTTCTCTTTTAACTGTTAAATTTTGTGTGATCTCTAGATCCCGCTGAGCTGCCTCTTCAATAATTCTGTCTGGATCGTGCACGTACTTTCGAAGATGTGAAATGTGAAATACATCGTGTACGCCAGGTAACCAGTTAGGTAGCTGCACTCGATATGCTAGAGGACCAATCCTTTCCAGAATAGGAAAAGGACCAATGTATCATGATGCCAGCTTACCAGTCTTCCTAAATCTTAATAAACCCCGCATTGGAGATACTTTCAAGAAAACAGAATCTCCAACTTGAAATCCCAAAGCTCTTCTTCTGCGGTAGTAATAACTCTTCTGGCGACTTTGAGCAGTTATTAACTTCTTTCGGAAAAAATCAACTTTTTCAGTGGCTTCTTTAAACATATCTGGTCCAAGAACGAGTCTATCACCGGATTCAATCCAGCATGCCAGTGATTGACACGGACGACCATATAAAGCTTTAAAAGGAGCCATTTCAATACTGGCTTGATAGCTATTATTGTATTAAAATTTGACCAAATGTAAATAGTCTTCCCAAGAACCACCAAAGTCAAGAGTAAAAGCTCGGAAAAGATCCTCTAATATTCGATTTATCCTTTCAGTCTGCCTATCAGACCATGGGTGTTAAGCAGTGCTGAAATTTATCTTTGTTCCTAACGTGGCCTGAAACGCCTCTCAAAATCTACTGGTGAAGATCGGGTCACGATCACTCACTATACTGCTCGGTATACCGTGGAGACGGACAATCTCTTTGATATATAGCTCAGCTAAACTTGCTGCTGTCCCGGTGGATTTCACTGGGATGAAATGGGTTCTTTTAGTCAAACGGTCCACAATAACCCAGATTGCTTCATTCCCCTTTCGAGTGCGGGGCAACCCATCGATGAAGTCCATCGATACCTGATCCCACTTCCACTTTGGTACCTCCAAAGGCTGGAGTAAACCCGCCATCATCTTCTGAACGCTTTTAATTTGTTGACAAGTAGAACAACGACTCACATATATAGATATATCTCTTTTCATTGTCTTCCACCAAAAAGTTTTTTGATATCTCTATACATCTTATTAACTCCTGAATGGATACTAAGTTTTGATTTGTGACATTCATCTAGAACTTCATGCTTCAAATCAAGGAAGTCTGGAACACATATTCTATGTTTCATCCTTATAACTCCCCTACTATCCATCTCAAAACTAGTGTCTTCTCCTTGGCATATTTTTCTATAAATTTTCCGAAGAAACTCATCTTCATGCTGCTTGCTAGCGATCTTTTCAAGGAGAGTAGGAGTAACTACAAGATATGCAAGAACAACATGCCTCCTACTTAAAGCGTCAACAAGGTACATTGGCCTTTCCGGCCGTATATTGAATATCTAGGTCATATGACGCTAGAAATTCTAACCATCGTTGTTGCCTTAGATTTAAAACTTTCTGAGTGAAGAGATATTTCGAAGATTTATGGTCGGTGAATAATTCAAAATTTTCACCAAAAACGAGGAGAGTTCATTAAGTATATTTATTTAGTTAAGTTAAATTTCTTATATCGTTAAGAAAGCTGAAAAAGGTTCTTACCCATAAGATTGTCTCGCCAGATTTTCAAAGCGAAAATAGCAGCTAAAAGCTCCAAATCGTGTGTTGGGTAATTTCTCTCATGCGGGTGTAATTGTCTACTCGCGTAGGCAATTACTTTCCCATTTTGCATTAGTACCACACCCAAACCATCTCCACAAGCATCAGTATAGACAGATAATCCTTGGTTTCCGTTAATGATAGCGAGAACGGAAGCGGTAGTTAATCTCCTTTTCAATTCCTAGAAAGCTTCATCACATTTTGGAGTCCAGTCGAATTTAGCATTCTTCATTGTTAGCTTAGTCAAAGGACTGGCCAACTTAGAAAAATCCTAGACAAATTTTCTATAATCTCCCACTAAACCCAGAAAACTTCGAACTTCTCAAGGAGTAGTGGGTCGTTTCTAGTCTCGAATTGCAGAAATCTTACTTCGATCAACAGAAATGCCTTCTCCATTAACAATATGACCGAGAAATCTGACTTCTTTGAGCCAAAAGTGACATTTAGAGAATTTAGCGAATAGGATATTCCTCCTCAATATCTCTAAAACAATTCTGAGATGTTCAGCATGCTCCTCTTCTGTTTTGGAGTAAATCAAGATATCATCAATAAATACAAGCGCAAATTTGTTCAGTACTTCTCGAAACACTCGGGTCATTAAATCTATGAAATACGCAGGAGCGTTGGTTAGTCCAAAGGGCATGACTAACCATTCGTAGAACATGTTAGGACCCATGAAAGCAGTCAAATGAACACAATCCTCAGCAATTCGCAGCTGATGGAATCCCCGAGCTAAATCCATCTTAGAAAAGAATCGAGTGCCATCAAGTTGATCGAATAGATCGTCAATTCTAGGTAAAGGAAATTTGTTCTTGAGAATTTGTTTATTGAGATCGCGGTAATCTACACACAATCTCAAAGATCCGTCTGATTTAGCAACAAACACAGCCGAACCCCATTCGAAAACACTAGGACGAATCAATCCTTTCTTCAGCAAATCTCGAGTTTGATTGACTGAATCAATTTTTTCCCTACGTGCCATCCTACGACTTGCGTGAACGACAGGATGGGCATTGGGCACTAAATCAATTCGGATTCTATTTCTTTGTATGGAGGTAAGGATTTTACTTCTTCAAATATGTCGAAAAATTCCCGAACAACAGGTATAGACTCCAAAATGGGTTCAGAATATCCCAAAGTATACATCAATTTATCTCTCTTTGGACTCGGATCCTCACAAGGGATTTAAATAAAATTTCCAAGGTTTTTTTTGACTAAAATTGTCTGGTCATTACAATCCAATTCAGCTTCGTATCTCGATAACCAGTTCATTTCGAGTAAGATTTCAAATTCATTAAATTTGAGGATATAAAGGTTGATAGGAAATTGATAGCAAGCATATGAAATAGGAATATTCCTACAATAAAAACAAAGATTTGCGGGACCTCCAACCGGATTTTTCAGGCAAATAGGGTCGTCAGCAAATTCAGTTTTAAGTTCTAATTCATTTACGGTTTGTTGGGAGATAAAGCTATGTGAAGCTCCCGTGTCAAATAAAACTCAAACAACTTTATCATAAATAGTAAGGTTACCTTCCGGAACACCTTTTCCTTTATCTGTTTTCGAAGTTGAAGGGTCTTCCTTTATCGCATAAACATTTTCCACCCGTGCTTGCTTCATCACCGGGCAATTCTTAACAACATGTCCAGGCTTGTGACAATTATAGCATTCTCTAACTCCTTGATCAGTCTTTACGGGTTGTTCCTTCTTAACTTGCTTCTTTGGATTCTTGCATCTGTTTGAATAATGGCTCTTTTCTTGGCAATTGTAACAAGTTACATTTCTAGCCGAATTTCCTTGATTGTTCTTCTTATCCTTGCCTTGATGCGGCTTCTTTCCCCCAAACTTTCTTTTTTTCCAATTATGATTACTTGAATTTCCTCTTTCCCTAGGGTGGCATACCTATATCCCATATCAATAAGATCAAAAAAAGATTCTTTGACGTGTGCTGTCATCCTTTTACGATACTTCTTGTTTATCCCACGAATGAACATTTCATTTTGCTTTAGAGGCGTGTTCACCAACTCTGGACCAAAACGGGGTAGTTCGTTGAACTTGTTTAAGTACTCCTCAAACGACAAGCTTCCTTGCTTTAAGTCCATAAATTCTTGATACACACGGGAAATTCTAGTTGACGGCATGTAGCGCTTTTCTAACACCTCCTTAAATCGACTCCAAGTAAATTCTTCCGTGGGTTCATCTACAGTGACTGTTTCCCACCAGGCTGAGGCTTCATCTTGAAGTTTCCAAGAAGCAATTAGTCGCATTTGATCTTCTTGCAGCTTAAGCCCTTTAAAGATCTTTTTACATGATCTGATCCATGCCTGGGCCTCAATAATTGACTCTTTGTCGGTGAACGGCCTACCACCAATTCCTGAGAAACTCTTATACAATCCGCCAGATTCGGCTGATGCTGAGTAGGCAAAGCTGCTTCTGCTGTAGGGGAAACTTGACTAGCTGTTATAGCATTCCCTTGACCCCTAGCTCTACCTCTTCGCCCGCTCATCCTTACTATCTGTAATTAGTAAGAAACTAGATTTAGATATTCGGACGGGATTTCTTAAGGAATATCAGCAGTTAAAGAAAATAGACTAAGAAAATTTCTAGGTTTCAGTTTCGGTTTATACTCATTCTAGGGTATACTTCACCCTGTCTCTAATGAGCCACCAAATATGTTATACACCGTAGCAAAAGTTCTTACTCAACCTTTAGCTCTGATACCACTTGTCATGACCCGAAGTTCAGCGTTCAAAAAACGACATCAAATACCTCACTTGTATTCCACTGTCGGAGATTCGAACGTCGAATTCCAGTTCGGATGGTGCTTATAACAACATTAGATGAATATAAACAGCGGAAACAAAATGAACTTCCATACATCAATATCCCAGATACAACATCATCACAATATTCATTACAACAACATCACTAACATCACCGTATTTTTACACATATAACACAACTTCAAAATAGACCATCACGACATAGCAACAAGTGATTGCATTCCAAGAAAGTCTTCAAAGAAATGAAATGATAGCGAACATCCAAACTAAGAACTTTGAGATCCAAAAGTTTTAAAAATATCTCCAAGTCAAAAGCCTTCAAAAACCGGTAGCCTCCAAACCATAAGACTTCAAAATCCAACTAGCACCAAAAACACGGAAGACCTATAACTAGGCTGCCCGTGTGGAAATTATGGGCACACAGAATTTAGAAAGGAAACAATAAACTCCGGGTCAGTCATGTGACTAGTATGAGTAAACAAAAAAACATTTTATCTTTTAAGAAACAACAAAATAATTTAAATTAAAATCCGCAATGCTTTTTCGAAAATGAAACTACCATAAGACCTCCCGTCACACACATAATGCAATCGCAAAATTGGAGGAGACATCTACTTATGATAGTCAAATGTGCTTGATACGTGAAAAATTCTTTGATATTATTACTAGTGCATAGTGTAGAAAACATTTTCGAAAGTATAACATTAATCTTAGCTGGCATAGACATTCCGAACTATGCCTACTATAGCTACAATGGTTTGTGGCAGGTTACCGCCACGCTGCATGGCAGGTTATACAACTAAAACCGTACAGGGTTCGTATTGTTTCTTTGGATTTCCAACAAATGGTAAGGCTAAGGAACTTCCTAGGCCACATGGGTAAGCCTCTGGAGGGACGTCCCGAGAACCTAACCGAATCTCTGCCAACACAAGGCCGGGTTACCTCTATAACTAGGTAACTACTGACACGAGTATGCCATTCCCCGGTTGTAACCAACCTTTATCCGGGGCCCCAACAACAATAATCACAAAGTAATATATATTTGCGATATCCACATAAGTTAAGTATCTGAGCTCCATACCATGATGCCACTTCTATCCAGAAGGAAATGCACATACCCTAAAGGACGCTACCCCCAACAACCTTGCTGCATCTTTCCTTTTTTCGACCAGTACCGGGTTGTGAGGTTCGACGAAGTCTGGTCCACGAAGCTACGCTTTTCGAAAATTCCATGCTTTGATCAACAACTGATCTATAGCACTCAGTATGCCACATTACCAAGTTGGGAATATAACCTCTGAGCTCGTCCGTCTTAGAGAAGGGTGTTAACCTAAGAGAATAAATTCTCCGCCACCAATAGAAATGTACTTGAAAGAAATCAATTTTATATCTCAAAATGTAATGTCAGACATACAATCCATACAAGTCTGTTCCGGGTTCGAATAGAACCTAAGGCACTACCGAAGAAGTCCTCGCAATCTGGGCATCCACAATCCCGATCGGACTCCCTATCACATATGGAGAACTCTATACCGGAGCAACTCAGTGTAGAGTCATTCGACAGGTTATCCTATCGTTCTCGAAGACGTCCGGTCTTCACCACTGTTAACGCTTAAATTTGAACGCTAACACCCCGGTGTGTGAAGTGTAGTTGTGAAAGCACCACCCGATAGATCGGGAAAGAATTATAAGCAAGTAATAGCAGAAAAGCAGTAAACAACAGCAATTTTATAGTGGTTCGGCTTATGGGAATAGCCTACGTCCACTTTAAGTACTTTTATTGATGATCACGTTACAAGTTGATACTAATCTTCTCAAGTACAACACACTTTGAATTACAAAAGACTTAGAACAAGTGGCTTAAACTTCGATGTTGACAAAAATCTTCAAATCCATGGTGGATGTAGATGATTTCTTCATGAAGTTCTTTTAGACGTTCTCTGAATCTCAAAAGCTTTAAGTGTTGAAGTAGTCTGGAATTCGGCAGAGTAATGGTGCTTGAAATTGATTGACCAAAAGTCCCCTTCATGTTGGAAATGGTCGTGTATTTATAGGGGTTTTCGGTCTTAAGTCGTGAGTCGTACCCGACTCATGGGTTACTCGTGGCCGAGTCAGGTTGGGTCGTGGACGACTCACCATGTTGAGCTCAAACTCGCCTTCGGTCTTCTGAATATAGCACAAGTTCTAACCCGTTCACGAGTCATCCTTTTTTAGTATGGACATCATAGCAGTGGACTACGACTTAGTGACCTTAGGTCGTGGACGAGTCATGGTGAATTGTCTCATATGATAGGTCGCGGGCTTGTTAGCGGTTCATGGTAGGTCGCGGCCGACCTACTGGATTTGACTCTCGGCTTGGTCCAATGTTATGCTCCTGTTCGAATGAACGATACAAGTGATAAGTCGTTCCCGAGTTAACCAAACATGACTTCCTTCGTGCTAGCATGAGTCGTACACGACTCATCATAAGTCGTAAGTCGTCAACGACTTATGTGTTGTTGACCCTTCCTTCCAATGTTTTGAGTCGTTACTCCTTTAAGTCGCATAGCTTTCCTTAGGTCGTTCAACCGTAGCCATTGTTAGGTCGCAACATGTTTTAGGTCGTAGGTCGTTCATCTCCTTAAGTCGTGCCATCCTTAACTCGTAAGGTTCCTTAACTCGTAAAAGCCTTAAACCGTGGAGGCCTTAAGTCGGAGACTGCTTAACTCGTAAGTCCTTCTAGAACTGTTTGCTGCCTTAAGTCGTAGGTCGTAAGCTTCCTGAGTCGTAGTTCTTAGGTCGCAGGCTCCTCAACTCATAGATCTTACCTTGTGGGCTCTTATCTCGTGGACTCTTTAACTCGTTGGTGAAACGGGATTAACACTTGCCCCTCGAAGCACACGTCTTAAGCCGTAAGTCGTGCGCTTCGACTCATCATAACCCGTGCCGATTCAAGTTCCAATGTCTCCAGATATAAAAACGCTTGAGTCGTTTCTCCTCTCCCACTTCTTATCTCACAGACGCATCCGCCATTAGAGACTCTCCAACCTCTCAAAAGCAAATCTGAGCTTACTGATCATTAATCCATCCTTTCCTCCACATCGCGTAAGTCATTCTGAACTTCAATCCAACCACGACCATCGCTAAGGCATAAATTTTCGCTTCTTGTTCCCAAATCACTGTCGTACGTCGTACTCGGGCTTTGAATTGAGTTGTGAACGATTCTGACCATTGTTGGCTACGTTGTTGTTGTGATCCTTTAGATTACAACATCGCGTTTGATTCGCCGTACACTTGAAGCGATTCGAATTGGTTTTTTGGGTGCTTTCTGATGATGTGAGGAGAAGATGATGAATTACAATGTCTTGATTTGACTGGCCCGTGGGTTCGGAGGAGATGAGGAAGTTCTTAACAGGTTAACGGGTTAGAAAGGAGTTGACTGGTTGAGGAAATGACTTAGGATCTCACGACTTAGTTGGTTTTGCTTTTTGGCCACTGATTCTGAAATACCTTGCAATCTCAACCGTACACGACTCAATGCTTTTAGCCATAAACCACAGACGATTCAAGCTATAAGTCGTGAACGACTTAAGCCATAGGCCGTGAATGATTCAAACCATAAACTGTGAACGACTCAGCACTTGCTACTTTCCCGTGACTCATCCTTTAAACGATACACGACTTAAACCATAAGCCGTGTACGACTCAGCAGCTTCCATGCGACCCAGTAGCCTTTACTATTGACTTTTAATCCGACCTAGCAAGTTTTACGACTCAAGCCATGAGTCGTAACCGAGTTAGAACTTAGAAGGTTTCTTGTTGCTTCGATCTGGAGCCTTCCCCCTGTTCTTTGACTTACGACTCATAGTACTGCCGACTTATAACATCAGCGATTTAGAGTTGGAACAACCTAACTTAACTTGCCTCACTTTCCTTAGGTCGTAGCCGAGTCATCCAAATAACCAATGACTTAGCTTAACCCGTACAAAGAATTCTTGAGTCGTTGACAACTTAACACTTGTAAATTTTGCTTGAACTTTGAACTGTTGATCTTTGCTGCATTCTTTTACAGATTACTTCAACTTGTAAGCTAATAATCTGTTAATACAACATTCACAGAAAACTGGGACGAATATACTGTCATTGATTGCCCACATCGAACGACAGATTAGTTAATGATAGATGATTAACTTAAATAAATCGTGTGAACGAAGTGCTACCGATTTCAAGTGGAATATTAAAGCAGCACTGGATTAGTCAATTGAAACTGACCAGCCCGCATTAATATTATGCTTGAGCTTTAAATAACAAGTTCCGAAATTACCATAGTCAATCAATCGTCAACCAGTTTAATTCCAGTTATCTTTACTTGTTATTATTATTTTTTATTAGCTTTGCACGACACTTCACACTTTTAGGAAACGTGCACCTTCGCATTTGAACATCCAGTTGCTTGTGTAGAATGACCTCTCATCAAGAAGAGCCGATGGGCCAGGCTGAAGATGTCTTTCCAGTAGCCATCCCTATAGACAACCCTCCGGAGAGAACATCCACAACTTTGAATCAGCGGGTATTTAACCAACTGCGCGTCCAGTTTGGCATTGATGATGCTGACATCTTATTTCCGGGGCCAAATGACACTGCTGACAATCCTCCCTACGGCTTTGTTGCAGTCAATCGCCAAATGTGCTTAAGTGGGGCGATTCCTCCTTTTAACGACTTTCTCCAACAGTTCCTGCTTCGGTTGTCTATCTCTCCATTCCAATTACACCCCAATGGCTACGCCATTCTGATGGGGTTATGTGTTCTATTCAGGAGAGTTTTGGATCGGTTACCAAGCTTCGAGGAGATCTGCTATTTTTGCTCATTCACGAAAACTAAAGACCATCCCTCCATCGTGGTTGTAAGAAGCGCTCGAAATCGCAAACTTATTACTGATCTCTCCGAAAGCGCTCACGGATTTTTGAATCAGTTTTTCTTCGTTCGCTGCCCTCCAGGGTTTTATGCCATCTGGAGAGTGGGAAGTAAGATTTCCTGTCTCTACTTTTTCCGTTTTGAAACTTTCTCGAGATCTGAACTCTCAGCTGCTAATTTCATTCTTTTCCTGTTTTTAGCACTTCCACCCCCTGCTAGGGACCCAAGTCTTAAGCAAATTTTTGAAAGATTAAATGCCGTGCCGGTAGAAGAGAGGAGCATAAAGTTTCTGCTAAACGATGAACTTTTACATCAATACGGACTCCTCCATCTCTCTCGCTTTACTCGGCCTCGTGAAGCTCCAACGGAGGTTCCTGACTCTCCGGTGAAAACTCCTGATCTTCCGATCTCCACTAAAGAGCACATACGAGGGGAAATTTCTGCAGAAACCTTATTAGTAAAGTGCTCTACTCCCAGAGACGATACGGGACCCTCCGAAAAGCCCGCACTTGCTCCCATTATTGAAGAAGAAGAGGAGCCCCTTTCCCAAACCAGGGAGAGTGCTGACAAAGGAGATGATGGAGGGAATCAGGTTGGGCATGCCGGTGATGACGTCTTTGGGGATTTAAGTGACATAATTATTACTTCCCAAGAGCTCTTTAAAGAAGACCCTGCTCATGGTAAAGCTATACCTCCGATGATTGAAGCAACATCTCCCCTCCAACAGACTCTAACTCCTTCATCTCAAGAATTGTCATCAACAGTGAAATCTATCACTTCCCCCCAACAGAAGAGTAGTTCGTTAGTCCAACGCGAGTAGCTTGCACTTCACACACAACTAAGGATTTTCCAGCACATTTATGCACTTATCTTCTTATACTTTAGAGATTTCTAAAGCTTATCTTTTCTTATTTCAGATTCTTCAATGACACGCGGCGGATCGTATTATCAGGATTTCCAACGCTACGGGGGGCGTGGTCAATATGATTATCGGCGTTACTTTCCCTCCTATAGAGAGTCTGACGAAGAGAGGGCTGCTCGAAAGGCTCGTGAAAGGAGGGATGCAGAAGAGCGTTATGACAGAAGGGATAGGGATGAGCACCATGATTCTCTGCAAAGGAGTGACGACTCTCACAAAAGGAAATCTTACGACGACCGAGGAAAAGGTCATGTAACTGAAGATTCAGGCAAACGAGCCCGACATGGTGAGAGACATACTTCCACTATTCCCGAAAAGCCTATTGCCCCTGCCCCTCTTGACATTACTTCCGACTCTCCCGCTCTTGGGAAGGAGGACATCCAGACAATAATAAGCACGCCTAAATTTCAAGTGGGACCTGGCCCAGCCACTTTACAAAGCCGTTTTCCACAATGGTGCTTAAAGGGCGTGAGATTCGACCTAGACTTGGTCCCCATTGACAAGTCTGCTATGTTGCGCAATCTTGATGCAGTCAAGCTCGATATCGAGAGGATGTCAAACTGGCAGAAGCTTGTTGATGAGCTTCAAAGAGTTAACCGTGCCAACTTAGAGGCCATGCTCACCATGGAAAATGATAAGGCTGAGTGGCAAAAGGTCCTTGAGCAGCACGACACTGAAATGAGGAGCATTACTTCCTACAACGAGGAGCTCGAAGCAAAGGTTGAGAAGTTGAAAGATGAGCTTGCTGCTTCCTCTACTTCATACTCTCAAAAAGAAGAAGTGCTTCTCAAACAAGTTAGAGATGCTCATGCCAGTCAGAGGGATGCCGAAGATAGGCTCGAGGCACAAAAAAGAATCAGTGAAGGCTATGTCTCTGATATTGCTGAGCTTCGAAAGAAAAACAACTCCCAGGAGGCGGAGATACAAATGCTTAAGCTTCAGCTTGCCAGAACTGAAAGGGAGCGCGATGAGGCTGTCGCCGGCAAAATCGCAGCCGAAGAATCCCATGAGGCGACCAAAAACAGCTTCGGCTCAGCATTATTCGACTTCTACTTGCATAGCGTCTTGGGGCGTGGAAGCCTCGCCTTTCTTGGTCCCAAGTATGAGATCACTTTAGCTGAAGTGTGGGAGGCCGCCCTCGATATGCTTGGTGCTGAAGGTGCTGGTTATGACGAGCCAGCCCTGGAAAGGCATTATTTTGATAAAGACGCTCGCGCTGCTCTCGCCAAGGGAAAGGAACAACTTGCCAAACTAAGAACCGAAGTGACGGAAGGGGACCAGCTGGGGAAAACCACTTCAACTACTCTAGTCCAGCCACCTTCTTCGTCTGAAGTCGACATTATTGGTTCCAGTTCCCATCTCGCTTCTCCCACCAAAGTTACCGCTGATATTACAAGCACACAAGGTGGAGACGAGGGTGAAGAGAGCGCTGATGCGCAAGCTTATGAAGTCGATATCAGGAAACCAGCTTCTCCAGGTAACTTCACTGTTAATCTCGCTACTGTCAATTCTGCTCAAGCTGGTTACTCGTTTATTTCACATGAGTTTCACGAGCTCCTTGGCTATTTTCTCAACCTTGACGAGCCTTCATCTCCTCTCTTTACTGACTTCATTGGTGAACCCTCATCTCCTCTTTTTACTGACTTTAACCTTTTTTCTTCTGTAGAGAAAGTACCAAGCACTGCTCAAACTTCTACTCCTCCGGTCATCCTTCCTTCATCTCTTCAGGCGGTGCCTCCTTCTGCCTCGCAACCTGGATCACAGGAGGAACAAATAGAGGCTCTTCACGGCTTGGATGATCCCATCGCTTCGCAAGAGCAGAAAGATGAGAGACCTGAGGGAGGTGACATTTCCCCGGAACGGACTCCTTCTGACGACATTGTTCTATCGAAACTTGTCACTCCGGGGAGTGAGTCTTCCTCACAAAGGAGAGAGAAGCGTGGGACATCAAAGAGGAGGGGGAAGAAAATCACCGCCACTGAAGAGGAGCCGGAAGTTGAACCGGTTACACCTGCCTCTCCCACTTCCCTTATACCCACTGGCCGACCTGAAAAGCTGGTTATTCGACCGAGTAAAGGGTCCAAAGGAGGGAAGAAGAAGTGAAGATTTTAGCTTTTTGCCTTTTGTATGAACTGGCCGAGAGTTGTGCGGGTACCGGCCCCCGCTTTTATTTTGAAACCTGTATCTGCATTATAGTTGAATAAAATGATTCTTCGTTTGTACAAACTTCTGTTTGAATTTGAGAATGCATTTACTATTTATTTTTGCACAAGTTTGTTTATATAGTATTGCAGCGGGCTTATGGTATGTTGCTTGAGTATTACTTTACTGAGGCAGCTATACTACTATACCATGTTGCCTCCATACCTTAAGCTTGTTGCAATATTTTATACTTCGAGGGGACTTGCACTCTTATTTGTTAAAGAATAATTATTTTATTCTTTAAAGAAAATTTTTATTGAGTACAACTCCCTTCGTATAAGTTTTTACGCTTTGTCGTTCGAAGAAATCACTTTTCTCTTTTGCTTATGTGCATATTTTACCAAGTGAATTCCTCTATGTGGTAAAGCGGACCTCTGAAGGGTACTTTAACTTCTTTTCTTTTTACAATCATTTTCCATTTGAAAGTTAAAGTACGCTTTTGATGAGGATTTTTTTTTATACAAAATTGTACCTCTGAGGAGGGATTTTTCACGTTTCAACACTTGGAAGTTTTATTTCAATCTCGGTGAAACGTGTACCCCCAAAGAGTTGTGCCTTCGAAGAAAGCCTTTTCACGTTTCAACACTTGGAAGTTTTATTTCAATCTCGGTGAAACGTGTGCTTCCAAAGAGGTCTTTTTTCTTGATTGTGTCCCCGGGAGGGGGTCGTACCTCTAAGGAGGGATTTTTTTACGTTTCAACACTTGGAAGTTTTATTTCAATCTCGGTGAAACGTGTACCCCCAAAGAGTTGTGCCTTCGAAGAAAGCCTTTTCACGTTTCAACACTTGGAAGTTTTATTTCAATCTCGGTGAAACGTGTGCTTTCAAGAAGGTCTTTGTTTTTGCATTTCAACTTTGGTGAAGTGAAATTCCGAAGAGCGGTTGTTACACTTCAACTCCTGGCGAAATGTGCCTCCGAAGAGGGCTTTTATTTTGTTTACATTTCAACTCTGGTGAAGTGAAATTCCGAAGAGCGGTCACAACACTTCAACTCCTGGTGAAATGGGCCTCCGAAGAGGGCTTTTATTTTGTTTACATTTCAACTCTGGTGAAGTGAAATTCCGAAGAGCGGTCACAACACTTCAACTCCTGGTGAAATGGGCCTCCGAAGAGGGCTTTTATTTTGTTTGCATTTCAACTCTGGTGAAGTGAAATTCCGAAGAGCGGTCATAACACTTCAACTCCTGGTGAAATGTGCCTCAGAGAGGGTTTTCATCGCCTGGAAGTTACTCTCTCATGGTTGGAGGGTCATGACTTCTCCAATCTTTTTTGTTGAGTAGAGAACTTTCTTTTTTGTGGCGTATGACCCATTAGAGGTCTTTTTTTCCTCCGAAGAGTTGCGCCTCCGAAGAGGACTTGTGCCGCTGATGGTAGCTTTGGTTGTTCCTCTGTTCACTTGCTTATGCCTTTTCAGCGATCCTCTTTTCTTTTTCTTTCTTTTTTTTTTTTTAAGTTTTCATTCCCCTTTTCTCACAAGTGGCTTGTTTAATCCAAGGAAGTGTACTTTATTGCCAGGCAAGTTCGTGAGAACGGGCACTAGCTTCCTAATTGGATGTTTGTTTGTTCAAACAATCTCAATTTATCAGCAAGGGCTCGCTTCTATCGAAATCATTAGCCGTTCAATTGAAGTATTTCCTATCTAGGATTTGAATTCGGGGTCTTTGTGACTTGAAATTTGTTTGTTGAATGATGGTGAGAATCGCTCGGTCTTATTATGCGCAAGTTTTATTTCCATTGTCTGCAAAAATTTAAATCGACATTTCAGCAATACATTTTATGTATTTTTATATCGAAAACAAAGCAAACATATAATGATAATAAGGAACACAAGATTTATAGTGGTTCGGCCATGAAATTGGGCCTACATCCACTTTATATTCTTTCATTATTTACTTGCATCAGTTTCACAATTGCTTTCAATTACAAGAATCATACATTCATAATTCCTTTTACAATGTTTCAATAAAATTTTCAAGTAAAGTATGGACGCAAGTGGTTGCTGTTCCATGCCCTTGGAATTTGATCTCCATCAACAGTGGTGAGCTTGAATGTGCCGTCGAGAAGCTTCTGACCTATTACATATGGTCCTTCCCAATTTGGCCCAAACACACCTGTCGCGGTCATAATTCTTTTTAGGACTAGATCTCCAATTTCAAAGCTGCGTTGACGAACTTTGGAATTGAAATGTCTGGCTATCCTTTGCTGATGAGCTGCAACTCTGAGGTTAGCTTCATCTCTTTTTTCATCAAGGAGATCCAGCGCTTCAAGTTGCAACTTTTCATTTTCTGCTTGATTGAAATGGATTCTTCTGTGTGAAGGGACCTCCGTTTCAACCGGGATCATTGCTTCCGATCCATATGCTAACGAAAAAGGAGTATGCCCAGTTGCAGTTTTGTGAGTAGTTCTGTATGCCCATAGTGCAAGTGGTAGTTTATCGACCCAACCACCTTTTGCTCTTTCGAGTTGCTTTTTGATGGTTGATTTGATGATCTTGTTCACTGCTTCCACTTGCCCGTTTGCCTGCGGATGAGCTACTGCCGAAAAGCTTTTCTGGATTTTGAATCGCTTGCAAAAATCCTGGAATTCCTCGCTTTCAAACTGAGTACCATTGTCTGTGATTATTTTCTGAGGCACACCGTATCTGCAAATGATATTCTTGGTCACAAAGCTTATCATTTTCTTTGAAGTGATCGTAGCCAATGGTTCAGCTTCAGCCCACTTAGTAAAATAATCAACTGCAACAATAGCATATTTAATCCCTGATTTAGCAGTTGGTAGCGGCCCAATGAGATCCATTCCCCAAATTGCAAATGGCCATGGACTGACCATCTGTGTGAGTTCGGTAGAAGGTGCTCTAGGAATTTTGGCATATCTTTGGCACTTGTCACATTTTCGGGAGTAATCTGCGGCATCCCGATTAATTTCTGGCCAAAAATATCCGTATCGGAGAATTTTCTTTGCTAGTGTTTGACCACCTGAATGATCACCGCATTCTCCTCCATGCACTTCAGCTAGGATTGTTTTGGACTCTTCCCGGGATACACATCGAAGCAATGGCATTGAGAATCCCTGTCTGTACAATCGGCCATCCTGAATTACATAGCGAGAGGCCTTCCTTAGAAGCTTTCGTCTTTCTATCGAGTTTTCTGGCAGAGAACCCCTGAGTAGGTAATCCAGTATTGGAGTCATCCATGACTCTTGTTCTTGAGATACATTCATAATCCAGTCTATATCCATCTCGTCTATACTTGGCGCTGAAAGGACTTCTACAGGGACCAATCCCAATAATTGAGCTTCACCAGAACTTGAATACTTTGCGAGGGAATCTGCCTTCATATTCTCTTCACGAGGAATGTGGCTTATTGAATAGTGATCGAGTTCATATAGGAGTTCCCAAGCCTTTGACAAGTAAGAAGGCAGATTTCCACCTTTTGCTTGAAATTCCTTCTTGACTTGGCATACGATAAGCTGAGAATCACTGAAAATTTGTAATGCTCGAATGTTTAGCTCTTTAGTGATTTTCAGACCTGCAATAAGAGCTTCATATTCCGCTTCATTGTTTGTTGAAGGAAATTCCAGTCTTAGTGCATAACATAATGATCGACCTTCAGGAGTTTCAAGTACCACTCCGGCTCCAGAACAGTAGTCATTTCTTGCGCCATCAACATACATCTTCCACTGGATTGGAGAATCATTGATCGCTTTTTCCTCACCATTATCTTTCTCTGTGAATTCTGCAATGAAATCAGCTAAAGCTTGTCCGTTGATTGCTTTTCGGGGGTGATAGGTGATGTCATATTGACTAAGTTCAATGTTCCATTTTAGAAGACGACCCGAAGTTTCAGGGCGAAATAGGACTTGCTTCAGAGGTTGATCAGTGAGCACTTTGATAGGATGAGCTTGGAAATATTGCCTCAGTTTCCTCGATGCAACTAGTAGGCAATAGGCGAGTTTTTCCAACTTGGAGTAATTCAGCTCTGCCCCTGTGAGTCTTTTGCTGATATAGTAAACTGGATGTTGAATCCTTTTGTCTTCCCGTATCAGCGCTGCACTTAGAGCATGAGATGATACTGCCAAGTATATAAGAAGATCCTCACCATTGCCTGGCCTAGAAAGTATCGGAGGCGTTTCCATATGACGGATCAACTCTTCAAAGGCTTTTTGGCATTCGGGAGTCCATTCAAAGTTCTTCTTTCCTTTTTTCAGGGCATCGAAGAATGGGATGCATTTATCAGTAGCTTTGGAAATGAACCGACTCAAAGCGGCAACCTTTCCGTTGAGGCTTTGCAATTCCTTCTTCGTTCTAGGAGCTTTAACTTCTTTTAAGGCGGTAATTTGAGCTGGACTGGCCTCAATGCCCCTAGCACTGACGATAAAACCTAAGAACTTTCCGGATTCGACCCCAAATGTACATTTCAGAGGGATAAGTTTCATTCTGTATTTCCGGAGGATTGCGAACATTTCTGCTAAGTGTTCAATGTGATCCGCTGCTTTCCTGGACTTTACTAACATGTCGTCGACATAGACTTCCATAGTTTTGCCCAATTGCGGTTTGAACATAGCATTAACAAGTCTTTGGTAGGTTGCCCCTGCGTTTTTTAATCCGAAGGGCATAACTTTGTAGCAATAAAGCCCAACATTTGTAATAAAGCTTGTATCCTCCTGATCCGGCTCATGCATCATGATTTGGTTATAACCGGAGTAGGCATCCATGAAGGATAACAATTCATGTCCCGCGGTTCCGTCTACCAGTTGATCGATCCTGGGTAATGGGAAGCAATCTTTGGGGCAAGCCTTGTTTAGATCAGAAAAATCGATGCACACTCTCCATTTCCCATTAGCTTTCTTGACCAACACAGGATTTGAAACCCAATTCGGATATGTAGATTCTTTGATGAAGTTATTTTCCATGAGTCGATCAACTTCTTCTTTTAATGCTGCTGACCTTTCTGGACCCTGGGTTCTTCTTTTCTGTTTAACTGGCGTAAACTTTGGGTCAATATTCAGAGCGTGTACCGCAACTTCCGGGGATATTCCACACATATCGGCATGAGTCCAAGCAAAGACATCCAAATTCGCCTTCAGGAAAGATATCAAGATATTCTGAATCAAAACATTAAGCTGCGAGCCCACATTCAACACCTTATTTGGGTCCTTTGGGTCAACAGGTACCGGAACTGTTGTTTCCACCGGTACTACTCTATTCTCCCCTGTACTGGCTTTTCTGGGATCCATTTCTTTCCGTGCCCCGCTGTGCTCGCCAGTGCAGGGTCCGCTCTGTAATTGCTACAAAGCTGGTTCCTTGATGCGGACTGGAGTTGCCGCATCCTTTCCCATTTCCCTTTTTCTTGACTCTCGCAGCTCTGTCCAATAGCATTCTCGCGCAGCATTTTGATCCCCTTTTATAACTCCTACTCCATTGTCAGTAGGGAATTTAATAGTGAGGCACCACGGGGCTAGGATAGCTTTGAATGCTGCGAGTGTTGGACGGCCAAGAAAAGCGTTATAAGCAGAATATTCATCGACGATCACGAAGGTTTGCTTTCGGACCACTTTCCTTTCTCCTTCCCCAAGTTCTACAAACAGATCGATGGTTCCTACTGGTTGCTTTGGCTCCCCAGTGAAGCCAACGATTTTCTGTGATGAGGCTTGCACATCGATCATAGGGATTTTCATCTGGTCAAATGTCTTCTTGAAGAGAATATTACATGATGCTCCGCAGTCAATGAGGACTCTTCTGACAATGGCTGGTCCAATACCAGCCGAGATGACCAAGGGATCTAAAGTAGGAGCTTCAATACCTGTGGAATCTCTGGCTCTGAAAATAATGTCGTCACTGAAAGTTTTCTGTTGTTTAAGGGGCGTAGTGTCTTCTAGAACAAAGACGTTTTCTTCGGCTGGAGCATATTTCAAAGCCCTGGAATATCTCTCCATCTCACCCCAACTTTTGCCAGCTGGGTGAGGTCCTCCTGAAATGACATTGATAACGGGCCTTCCAGATTCATGCCCCGTAGCTTTCTCTCCTGCCCCAGGCTGATGAACAGGAGCCCGCTGCCCCTGACTCGACGATGCAGGATTGTTGCTATTCTTTTTCACGAATTGCTGCAACTTGTTTTCTCTTAGCAACTCTTCAATCAGATTTTTCAGCTGGCGGCATTCATCAGTTTCATGACCTGGTTGATTGTGGAAGCGGCAGAATTTCCCACTTTGTATGGCTTTTCTCCCAGTTCTCAAAGGGATAGGTTTAGGGAAATCGACGGAATCTTTAGTGGCCAGGTAGATGTGCTCCGGTGTATGTGATAATGGAGTATATTCTGATGGCTTGAAGGATCGGGGCTTCTTCAGACTACCCTGTTTCTTCCCATTACTATTCTCCCTTTTTTGCCCCACCGATTCATTCTTGCGTGGAGCGACAGTGTTGTCTTCTGCTTTTTCCAACACTGTCTTTACTGGTAAAGGACGGCTTTCCAAGCGAATGAATTCGTCTGCCTTTTTGTAGAACTTTTCGAGAGAGGTTGGCTCCTTCATATTTAACCATTTCCCAAATTCGCTTGACTTATCGATAGCCCTCATCAGATAAGTCAATATCATTCGTGGTTCAGCATTGTCCACCTCAGCCAGTGCTATATTGAAGCGGTTCAAGAAGGATCTGATAGACTCACCAGGATTCTGCTCTAAACTCGATAGTGACATAATATCCTTGGCCTTCGAAGCATATAGTCTAAACTGCTCCTTGAATTTTCTGGTCAAGTCTGAAAACTGATCGATAGATCGGACTGGTAACTTGGTGAACCACAGTAAAGCCACGCCTTCCAGGTATACGGGGAAATATCGGCACTTTATTTCATCGGAGGCCCTGGCACCCGTCATGTGCCAATCATACTTATACAAGAACTCATTCGGATCACTTGTCCCTTTGTAAGCTGGAATAGTCGGAGGGACAAACTTCCTTGGAAATTCCGCCTTCAAGATTTTTTCAGTAAACGGAGTTTTACTTGGGGCGAAACCCCATTCCTTCTCATCTTCAACTCTTTGCATACTTTCTTTCATGATCTGCCGGACCATTCCAGAAAGATATTCCTCATCATGCCGAGTTCTAGATCCACCGGCGTCAGGTACTGCCTGCTCAAAGGGACTAGTAGGCCTTTCAGGAGCATTCCTTTCATTAACATCATGAATGTTGCCAGCATAGTTCCTTTCATTACCAGCCGGTTGATTGTTTGCCCCAAGTAAGTCGTTCAATTTATTCAGAATCAGAGCATTCTGGGCACTTTGAGCCTCTAGTTGTGCATTTTGGGCGTTTATCTGCTGGTTTAGCCCTAGAATCACAGCATCCAATTCCGCTTTTGTAACTTCAACAGACGGAGTGGGTAGATTAGGCACAGGGGAAGCGGAGGTTCCCTCTTGAATGTTCCCAGATCTGATAGATCTACTTTTCCTTCCAGGAGCCATAATCTCAGATATACTTCTGGTTTTTAAGGAAATTCTTTCTTCAAATCTCTGCGAAGCAATGATGACAGCTGTCCTGAGTTCAATTCTCAGTGAAAGCACCAAAAATGTTAACGCTTAAATTTGAACGCTAACACCCCGGTGTGTGAAGTGTAGTTGTGAAAGCACCACCCGATAGATCGGGAAAGAATTATAAGAAAGTAATAGCAGAAAAGCAGTAAACAACAGCAATTTTATAGTGGTTCGGCTTATGGGAATAGCCTACGTCCACTTTAAGTACTTTTATTGATGATCACGTTACAAGTTGATACTAATCTTCTCAAGTACAACACACTTTGAATTACAAAAGACTTAGAACAAGTGGCTTAAACTTCGATGTTGACAAAAATCTTCAAATCCATGGTGGATGTAGATGATTTCTTCATGAAGTTCTTTTAGACGTTCTCTGAATCTCAAAAGCTTTAAGTGTTGAAGTAGTCTGGAATTCGGCAGAGTAATGGTGCTTGAAATTGATTGACCAAAAGTGCCCTTCATGTTGGAAATGGTCGTGTATTTATAGGGGTTTTCGGTCTTAAGTCGTGAGTCGTACCCGACTCATGGGTTACTCGTGGCCGAGTCAGGTTGGGTCGTGGACGACTCACCATGTTGAGGTCAAACTCGCCTTCGGTCTTCTGAATATAGCACAAGTTCTAACCCGTTCACGAGTCATCCTTTTTTAGTATGGACATCATAGCAGTGGACTACGACTTAGTGACCTTAGGTCGTGGACGAGTCATGGTGAATTGTCTCATATGATAGGTCGCGGGCTTGTTAGCGGTTCATGGTAGGTCGCGGCCGACCTACTGGATTTGACTCTCGGCTTGGTCCAATGTTATGCTCCTGTTCGAATGAACGATACAAGTGATAAGTCGTTCCCGAGTTAACCAAACATGACTTCCTTCGTGCTAGCATGAGTCGTACACGACTCATCATAAGTCGTAAGTCGTCAACGACTTATGTGTTGTTGACCCTTCCTTCCAATGTTTTGAGTCGTTACTCCTTTAAGTCGCATAGCTTTCCTTAGGCCGTTCAACCGTAGCCATTGTTAGGTCGCAACATGTTTTAGGTCGTAGGTCGTTCATCTCCTTAAGTCGTGCCATCCTTAACTCGTAAGGTTCCTTAACTCGTAAAAGCCTTAAACCGTGGAGGCCTTAAGTCGGAGACTGCTTAACTCGTAAGTCCTTCTAGAACTGTTTGCTGCCTTAAGTCGTAGGTCGTAAGCTTCCTGAGTCGTAGTTCTTAGGTCGCAGGCTCCTCAACTCATAGATCTTACCTTGTGGGCTCTTATCTCGTGGACTCTTTAACTCGTTGGTGAAACGGGATTAACAACCACCGTCTTCAATTGTTATCCATTTCTTCGTATCACATATTCGAAATGGGTTACATGACACAAAGGTCCTCTCTCAGCTAATCCGAATAGTGAGTGTCAATTTAAAAACATGCGGATACGTCATTCACAAAGATTCATAGGTTCGATGTGGGTTTCGGATAACCAACTGGAATCCGACTCCCTGTCGCATCAAAATTAAAGTGTCGTTTTACGGGCCAAAGGGGTTTCATATTCACACAGTAGTATATCATCACAGATATCATAGCTTGGCATGAAGCAATTCACATCACAAAGCATCACAATTACAATCAGAGATATCAATCAATACACATCTTACAATAGTTATAAATCATATCCCGCTAAGATGAATCAACTGTGTGATCCAAACTAATTAATCATATAATTAATTTCATTTAATGATTCTTTTAATTAACTTCCCAAATTAATTATCTTAATTAATCATAACCCTAATTAATTAAAGATAAATACATTTAATTAAGTTAAACTAAATTACATCGTTAAACTTATTAGAAAACATTTCGCAATCAATTTTATAAATAAAGAGATATAATTTATTTAAAAAAATGAATTAAACATTAAATTTTAGCACTTAAGATATTTGGAAAACTTGATCAATCTTGTTCAATAAATTTAATAAAAATCTCATCCCTTTGGAAACTTAATTTAAATATATCTTTAAAACTTTATACATTTGAACTTGATTAAATTTCTTTATTAAACTTAGTTAAAAACATTTACTTTATTTAGAATTTTATTTTTAACTTAAAACTTGGTCAAGCATCCATAAAATATCAGATTTTCAAAAATCTATCTTACACTAAAAATCTGATCACCATTTTCTTTAAATTAAAACTTAAATATGAGTACCTATATAAAATTTCAAACCAGGAAATACCTTTTCAAACTTAAACCTGGTTCATTTTCAACTTTATATAAATTTTGAAATCCTAGAAACAAATTTTCTTAAAAACTGTTGCTTAACCACTACAGACCCGAGCCAAACAAAAGAAAATCCGAGCATTCACGATAACCACTCGAGTCAAACCCACGAATGACTCAGAACGACCCGAGACCAAAACTTTGTCTTCTTCCCCACCAAAGAAAACCAGACATACACATGATCACCATGCACCATGAACAACATTTCGATTGTTATCCCGCTTTTTGGCAAAGCCGTGATACCAAAAGATCGATCAAAAGAAAAGGGTGGTTCGTCTCGGGGATTGGTCATACTTCGCTTCACTATGGATATCGATGAATTTTATCCGAGTCCAAATTGATCTACAATTGATAGGACATGACAAGAAAGATCATAGAAGTCAGCATCTCAAATTTCAAGTCAATCCGAGTTCATAGGCTTAAGTTATGATCGATTCAATTCGAGGGAAAAGGCCTCAGTTTCGTATCCATCCTCACGCTCCAATTCGAATCGATCACGTTCGTATCGATCGAGTTCGAATCCATCGGGATGCCTCAATTCGACTCGATCGCATTCGAATCCATCGGCTCCCCCTGCTTCGTATGCATCGTGGAAGTCCCTCTGCGAAACCATCTAGGCAGAGCATTTCGTAGCCATCGATTGTCATTGGTTCGTATCCACTGGTGCGACTACTATTCGAATCCCTAAGCATGGCCTCACTTCGAATCCATTGTCCTCGTATTGATCAGAGGCACAAGTCCCTCGCATCCATCTTTATCTAGTTCATCAGGTGACTTCGCATCCATCAGAAAGCTTCACTTCGCATCCATCAGAAGTCTTTTTTCGAATCCCTAAAAATAACTTGTTCGTATCCATCGAGTCAACTAGCCTTGGTGACGTGTAATCCATCGATGCGAATGCGTCGAGATACATGGAGCCGAATCCATTGACTTCCAAATGTCAAGCTCGAACTGGTCAATTGATTCATCTGGATGCGCCGCTTTCTCCTCCTCAATCAACTGACTCCAGGCGTTGTGAAGATGTACCGGATAATTCTTGAGCCAAACCAAATTCTTATGCCTTAGCACGTTGGCGTTATAAGTAATAAGGAGGTCTTCAATGTCGGCCTCCAGCTTGGACTCGGCGATTTCAATTTTTCTATCAACATCGGCCTCGATCTCCATTACTTTAGCCATCGCAGCATCACGCTCGGTCCGGAATTCTACCGTCTGATCACATGCCTCCTGTGCAGAAATATTGGCGGTATCCCTTTCCTTCGTAATTTCAGAAACTTTAGCCTTAAGCTCATTAAGCTCTTTCAAAGCCGCATCTCGCTCGGCAGTGACGATGATGTTCCGGTGGCCCATGTCTTCCACCGTGACATAGTGCTCTTTTTTCATCCTATGCATAGCCGCTTGAGCTTCATCGGCCTTCGTAAGAGCCTCCATCTCTGATTTTCGAGATGATTCAGCTTTTGTGTTCAGCACTTGTATGATGCGATCTTTTTGAGTCAGCTCGGCTTGAAGCTTTTCAATGATAGCGGCTCGTTCGAAGGCTAATGACGACGCTCGCTCGGCTGCCTTATACCACGCCTTGTATTGGGTATAAAAATCGTGCACATAATCGTGCGCCACCTGCTCGGCCTCCGGCGGGTTTCTTTTCAAGTGAAGAGGAAAAATGTAGTTGTCAAAGCAAATATTCGTGAAGTCCTTCTTTAATTGAACAAGCCTGATTGCTCCTTCCCCCGAAATTTCAGTAGGAGGCTATTCCGCAACTATTGGAGACATTGCCTCAGATCTGGGATAGTAGGGCTCGAATCTAGAAGATTGAGAAGCTGACTTGTATCTAGAAGGTTTGGAAGGGCGAGAAACATAGGCAGTAGGTTGTATAGGAGCTTTGGAAGGAGGAGTGCGAGATCGAGACCGACGTCTGTAGTCCCTATCTCTATCATACCGTTCTTGGCTAGAATACCCGGAGTACCTGCGATCGTAATCCCTATCTCCTTCTCTTCATTGTGACTCGTAATATGAGGAAGATTTACGAGCCTGTCGTAGACATCCTAACATCAACCCGCGTCTAGTCATAATATCTACAGAGCGAAATGAGAATAAAGTTAGTGGTTTCTTGAAACCGATGACCTACGACTAAGGGTTGTGTAGTGTCGTGAAATGTGTATGAATATGCATTCCCCCCGACCAACCAGAAGTGTCGACCACGCTAGTAATAAAAGGCTTGCTCAATTCTAGAGCACGATGGAATTCCTCCAACCCGACATCATGTTGAAAAGACACATCATCCGGGATTGGAAGATCGGCAAGCCCTTCAAAGAGACTTTATGTTCTTGGGGGAGTCCTCTCTGAAATTCTAATTCCGAGGGTGAGCCGGGACATGACGACTGACTTCCGTCTTCCCTTTTCAGGCAACTTAAAAACAGCTGCCTTGCCTTTTCTCTACTCTGCGACATCCTGAACTACACCTGTAGGCCCGGCCAACGGCTCATCATCAGTATGGGTTTTTTCAGAATCAGCTTCCTCGGCTATAATAACTTTGGGCTTCTTGTGCTTGACTCGTTTTTTCAAGACGGTCCTTAGTGCCCCGTCAAACTTTATACTCTGCCCTCGTTCGATCAACCCAAAAGTTCGGAGATTCCTATCCGTCAAAAGCAATTCGATATCCCTATCTTCGCTTGGGACTTCTCGGAGAACTCGCACTATCTCCTTAAAGTGTTCGCCTTCAGGTCGCTGAATTGTTGCTGTAAAAAGGAAAAAAATATAAGTTTCACTTTGACTGTAATTGTTATTGGTACTTATTTGAGATCTCAGCTATACTCACGTCTGAATAACCATTGCCAGGCAAACCCTGGAGGACATCTGACGTAAAACCATTCCGTCCTGTAATAGCTTAGCCTGGTCCAGGACCCAGTGACCACTTGACAATTCTTCACTGCTTCCAAAAATGTGAAGGAGGGGTAATCACTTCGGGTTTTGAAATTGAAAAGATATCTAATCTCGGTCGGGATCGGTGGTCGATGAAGGTACTCCATGAAGACAATGAACAAGCTATTCAGGGAAGCATATCCGTTCGGGTGTAGTTCAGATGGGGTGATCCCCAAAAAAGACAGTACTTCTCTTATGTACTCATTGAACGGAGGAGGCGTCCCGGCCGCGCACGCTTGGCGATGGAATACGGTGTATCCCTCCGGTAGATTATGTGGTCTGTCATTCGGTCCCGGTAATAACACGTCGTCCATTGACAGGCCATGCCTTAAGCATATCCTCCCCAACATATCTTCAGAAATATTGGATTGAACGGAGTCCGATGGATTGGAGATAAAAGACGCATTGGGAAATTCGTCTGGGGCTGGACCGATGATCTCAGGTTCAATATTCGGAACCTCTAGTCTCGAAGTAACTATACTTTGAATCCCCAGCTACTGCGAACTTGAAGGTTCCACGACTAGCTAAATCATGAGAAACCATCATTAGACGACAAAGGACCCGTGCATTCCCCAATGTAAAGTGTATGAATGTGTGTTGTACAGTGCTGTGCATTACTTGAATAAATGCCGCAGAGTTAAAGGAAATATGCAAATGACGAAGCTACGGACTCCAGTTATAATGACCGTCATCGCTGACTGTCATCACTAAATTATTTATTTGATGGAAATTGATTCGGATAGAAGTTGTTATGGTTCCATCGACGAGCTTCGAAAGGTGGTCGAGTATGCAGTTTAATTATCAAGTCCAAATGTGCAGGAATAAAGCTCATCAGAATTAAGCTATGAAAATGTCAAACTTTCATATCCATCATGGAGGGTTTCGAATCGATCGCAGGAAGCTCGTTCGAATCCATCACGATACCACTTCGAATCGATACAGATGGGCACGCTTCGAAACGATGATCAAGAGCTGAGTTCGTATTGATCATTTTAGGATGACTTCGAATCGATCCTTGGTTAACTGGTTCGTACCGATCGGGAAAACCTCAACTTAACATCGATCACGTTCGAATCGATACCTTTTGTATCGGTCATAAAGATGTAATTCATAGCGATGTAAAGTTAAAGACTTCGAATCGACCAATAGCCATTTCTCGTATCGATCATTTCGTATCGATGCGACCCATCACGATAGTCAATCGGTACGAACTACGTCACCCCCAAAAGGGCATCCTAGGGATCGATGCGAAATCCAAAGAAAAATGATGCCGCCCTCACCGATTCGAACATGAGTCCCCAGATCGATTCAATTTTTCTCCAACCAGATCTGGCTTTACCAATCACCAGAGTGGTTAATCGATGAAGAAGAGATAGATCTGAAATAGCTTTGCCGCTTGGATTCGTGGTTAATTACCTAATTTGAGTGTGGAATTCGAAGAATTAAAGATTTGGATCTTGATCGATTCAAAGACATGACACAGTTCTTTTCTCTCTAAATCTTCGAGTCGATGCAAGAACACAGTAAACACAAGGCAACATTGAAAAGTGAAAAAGTGAAAAATGGCAAAGCCCCTTCTATTTATATGGAACCTAGAAAGTGACCGGGTCGTTTCGCATCCCAGTCAACTCGGCCGGTCATAACAAGTCAAACCACAGATCGGTTCGAAAGCACAATTCGAGGCCATACGCTTGAAGCTTCATCGATATGAAACACACAACTAAGGCTGTGATGAAGAGCATTAAGTCGCATCGATGCGAAACAAACAGTGGACACATCGATTCGAAGCCCCTGTTCACATCAACAAATTCACAACTCTATCCACAACCTACCGATACGAACAGAAATTTCGTATCCATCATTTCTCATCAATATGAACCGCAATTTCGTATCCATCAAAACCGATCGATACGAACAAAAATTTCGTATCCATCCTTTCTCATCGATACGAATGGGCGTACTCATCCAAGCCATCAATATAAATGTCGATTTCTTACCCGTCATAGCATAAGCATACTTCATCAATACGCATGTTGATCTCGTATCCATTGATGCTCATACCCATCGATTCGAAATATTACATTCGCGCAACACAAAGCCGATTCCTTCAACCTTCTATATCGGTTCAGGAGAGGATCGATACGAAGGAACTTTTCAAAACAACCATCAAGCGTTGTCTCAACTCAAATTTCCAAATTGGTTCAGGAGAGAATCGATACAAAATTCAATAGCAAACAAAACTGACAACGACTCGTGGACGCAGGACGTTAACGAAGGTCGGACTAACATATATGCATATATGTCGGACTAACATTCGATTTTAAACATTTACAGGGATCGAATACTCATCTTGTTACGAATACAACAAACCAACAGCTAAGCACTATTATACAGCAATCAATCATATCAATGCAAGGTTACAACAATACAGAGTACGAGTCTCAACAAAAAAAGAGCAGCAATTGTTCAGAGAGAAATTGCAGCTTTTCAAAGCACGTCGTGTTTCCACAAGACGTACTTTAGGGGGCAAATGTTATCCCGCTTTTTGGCAAAGCCGTGATACCAAAAGATCGATCCAAAACAAAGGACGGTTCGTCTCGGGGATTGGTCATACTTCGCTTCACTATGGATATCGATGAATTTTGTCCGAGTCCAGATTGATCTACAATTGATAGGACATGACAAGAAAGATCATAGAAGTCAGCTTCTCAAATTTCAAGTCAATCCGAGTTCATAGGCTTAAGTTATGATCGATTCAATTCGAGGGAAAAGGCCTCAGTTTCGTATCCATCCTCACGCTCCAATTCGAATCGATCACGTTCGTATCGATCGAGTTCGAATCCATCGGGATGCCTCAGTTCGACTCGATCGCATTCGAATCCATCGGCTCCCCCTGCTTCGTATGCATCGTGGAAGTCCCTCTGCGAAACCATCTAGGCAGAGCATTTCGTAGCCATCGATTGTCATTGGTTCGTATCCACTGGTGCGACTACTATTCGAATCCCTAAGCATGGCCTCACTTCGAATCCATTGTCCTCGTATTGATCAGAGGCACAAGTCCCTCGCATCCATCTTTATCTAGTTCATCAGGTGACTTCGCATCCATCAGAAAGTTTCACTTCGCATCCATCAGAAGTCTTTTTCCGAATCCCTAAAAATAACTTGTTCGTATCCATCGAGTCAACTAGCCTTGGTGACGTGTAATCCATCGATGCGAATGCGTCGAGATACATGGAGCCGAATCCATTGACTTCCAAATGTCAAGCTCGAACTGGTCAATTGATTCATCCGGATGCGCCGCTTTCTCCTCCTCAATCAACTGACTCCAGGCGTTGTGAAGATGTACCGGATAATTCTTGAGCCAAACCAAATTCTTATGCCTTAGCACGTTGGCGTTATAAGTAATAAGGAGGTCTTCAATGTCGGCCTCCAGCTTGGACTCGGCGATTTCAATTTTTCTATCAACATCGGCCTCGATCTCCATTACTTTAGCCATCGCAGCATCACGCTCGGTCCGGAATTCTACCGTCTGATCACATGCCTCCTGTGCAGAAATATTGGCGGTATCCCTTTCCTTCGTAATTTCAGAAACTTTAGCCTTAAGCTCATTAAGCTCTTTCAAAGCCGCATCTCGCTCGGCAGTGACGATGGTGTTCCGGTGGCCCATGTCTTCCACCGTGACATAGTGCTCCTTTTTCATCCTATGCATAGCCGCTTGAGCTTCATCGGCCTTCGTAAGAGCCTCCATCTCTGATTTTCGAGATGATTCAGCTTTTGTGTTCAGCACTTGTATGATGCGATCTTTTTGAGTCAGCTCGGCTTGAAGCTTTTCAATGATAGCGGCTCGTTCGAAGGCTAATGACGACGCTCGCTCGGCTGCCTTATACCACGCCTTGTATTGGGTATAAAAATCGTGCACATAATCGTGCGCCACCTGCTCGGCCTCCGGCGGGTTTCTTTTCAAGTGAAGAGGAAAAATGTAGTTGTCAAAGCAAATATTCGTGAAGTCCTTCTTTAATTGAACAAGCCTGATTGCTCCTTCCCCCGAAATTTCAGTAGGAGGCTGTTCCGCAACTATTGGAGACATTGCCTCAGATCTGGGATAGTAGGGCTCGAATCTAGAAGATTGAGAAGCTGACTTGTATCTAGAAGGTTTGGAAGGGCGAGAAACATAGGCAGTAGGTTGTATAGGAGCTTTGGAAGGAGGAGTGCGAGATCGAGACCGACGTCTGTAGTCCCTATCTCTATCATACCGTTCTTGGCTAGAATACCCGGAGTACCTGCGATCGTAATCCCTATCTCCTTCTCTTCATTGTGACTCGTAATATGAGGAAGATTTACGAGCCTGTCGCAGACTTCCTAACATCGACCCGCGTCTAGTCATAATATCTACAGAGCGAAATGAGAATAAAGTTAGTGGTTTCTTGAAACCGATGACCTACGACTAAGGGTTGTGTAGTGTCGTGAAATGTGTATGAATATGCATTCCCCCCGACCAACCAGAAGTGTCGACCACGCTAGTAATAAAAGGCTCGCTCAATTCTAGAGCACGATGGAATTCCTCCAACCCGACATCATGTTGAAAAGACACATCATCCGGGATTGGAAGATCGGCAAGCCCTTCAAAGAGACTTTATGTTCTTGGGGGAGGCCTCTCCGAAATTCTAATTCCGAGGGTGAGCCGGGACATGACGACTGACTTCCGTCTTCCCTTTTCAGGCAACTTAAAAACAGCTGCCTTGCCTTTTCTCTACTCTGCGACATCCTGAACTACATCTGTAGGCCCGGCCAACGGCTCATCATCAGTATGGGTTTTTTCAGAATCAGCTTCCTCGGCTATAATAACTTTGGGCTTCTTGTGCTTGACTCGTTTTTTCAAGACGGTCCTTAGTGCCCCGTCAAACTTTATACTCTGCCCTCGTTCGATCAACCCAAAAGTCCGGAGATTCCTATCCGTCAAAAGCAATTCGATATCCCTATCTTCGCTTGGGACTTCTCGGAGAACTCGCACTATCTCCTTAAAGTGTTCGCCTTCAGGTCGCTGAATTGTCGCTGTAAAAAGGAAAAAAATATAAGTTTCACTTCGACTGTAATTGTTATTGGTACTTATTTGAGATCTCAGCTATACTCACGTCTGAATAACCATCGCCAGGCAAACCCTGGAGGACATCTGACGTAAAACCATTCCATCCTGTAATAGCTTAGCCTGGTCCAGGACCCAGTGACCACTTGACAATTCTTCACTGCTTCCAAAAATGTGAAGGAGGGGTAATCACTTCGGGTTTTGAAATTGAAAAGATATCTAATCTCGGTCGGGATCGGTGGTCGATGAAGGTACTCCATGAAGACAATGAACAAGCTATTCAGGGAAGCATATCCGTTCGGGTGTAGTTCAGATGGGGTGATCCCCAAAAAAGACAGTACTTCTCTTATGTACTCATTGAACGGAGGAGGCGTCCCGGCCGCGCACGCTTGGCGATGGAATACGGTGTATCCCTCCGGTAGATTATGTGGTCTGTCATTCGGTCCCGGTAATAACACGTCGTCCATTGACAGGCCATGCCTTAAGCATATCCTCCCCAACATATCTTCAGAAATATTGGATTGAACGGAGTCCGATGGATTGGAGATAAAAGACGCATTGGGAAATTCGTCTGGGGCTGGACCGATGATCTCAGGTTCAATATTCGGAACCTCTAGTCTCGAAGTAACTATACTTTGAATCCCCAGCTACTGCGAACTTGAAGGTTCCACGACTAGCTAAATCATGAGAAACCATCATTAGACGACAAAGGACCCGTGCATTCCCCAATGTAAAGTGTATGAATGTGTGTTGTGCAGTGCTGTGCATTACTTGAATAAATGCCGCAGAGTTAAAGGAAATATGCAAATGACGAAGCTACGGACTCCAGTTATAATGACCGTCATCGCTGACTGTCATCACTAAATTATTTATTTGATGGAAATTGATTCGGATAGAAGTTGTTATGGTTCCATCGACGAGCTTCGAAAGGTGGTCGAGTATGCAGTTTAATTATCAAGTCCAAATGTGCAGGAATAAAGCTCATCAGAATTAAGCTATGAAAATGTCAAACTTTCATATCCATCATGGAGGGTTTCGAATCGATCGCAGGAAGCTCGTTCGAATCCATCACGATACCACTTCGAATCGATACAGATGGGCACGCTTCGAAACGATGATCAAGAGCTGAGTTCGTATTGATCATTTTAGGATGACTTCGAATCGATCCTTGGTTAACTGGTTCGTACCGATCGGGAAAACCTCAACTTAACATCGATCACGTTCGAATCGATACCTTTTGTATCGGTCATAAAGATGTAATTCATAGCGATGTAAAGTTAAAGACTTCGAATCGACCAATAGCCATTTCTCGTATCGATCATTTCGTATCGATGCGACCCATCACGATAGTCAATCGGTACGAACTACGTCACCCCCAAAAGGGCATCCTAGGGATCGATGCGAAATCCAAAGAAAAATGATGCCGCCCTCACCGATTCGAACACGAGTCCCCAGATCGATTCAATTTTCCTCCAACCAGATCTGGCTTTACCAATCACCAGAGTGGTTAATCGATGAAGAAGAGATAGATCTGAAATAGCTTTGCCGCTTGGATTCGTGGTTAATTACCTAATTTGAGTGTGGAATTCGAAGAATTAAAGATTTGGATCTTGATCGATTCAAAGACATGACACAGTTCTTTTCTCTCTAAATCTTCGAGTCGATGCAAGAACACAGTAAACACAAGGCAACATTGAAAAGTGAAAAAGTGAAAAATGGCAAAGCCCCTTCTATTTATATGGAACCTAGAAAGTGACCGGGTCGTTTCGCATCCCAGTCAACTCGGCCGGTCATAACAAGTCAAACCACAGATCGGTTCGAAAGCACAATTCGAGGCCATACGCTTGAAGCTTCATCGATATGAAACACACAACTAAGGCTGTGATGAAGAGCATTAAGTCGCATCGATGCGAAACAAACAGTGGACACATCGATTCGAAGCCCCTGTTCACATCAACAAATTCACAACTCTATCCACAACCTACCGATACGAACAGAAATTTCGTATCCATCATTTCTCATCAATATGAACCGCAATTTCGTATCCATCAAAACCGATCGATACGAACAAAAATTTCGTATCCATCCTTTCTCATCGATACGAATGGGCGTACTCATCCAAGCCATCAATATAAATGTCGATTTCTTACCCGTCATAGCATAAGCATACTTCATCAATACGCATGTTGATCTCGTATCCATCGATGCTCATACCCATCGATTCGAAATATTACATTCGCGCAACACAAAGCCGATTCCTTCAACCTTCTATATCGGTTCAGGAGAGGATCGATACGAAGGAACTTTTCAAAACAACCATCAAGCGTTGTCTCAACTCAAATTTCCAAATTGGTTCAGGAGAGAATCGATACAAAATTCAATAGCAAACAAAACTGACAACGACTCGTGGACGCAGGACGTTAACGAAGGTCGGACTAACATATATGCATATATGTCGGACTAACATTCGATTTTAAACATTTACAGGGATCGAATACTCATCTTGTTACGAATACAACAAACCAACAGCTAAGCACTATTATACAGCAATCAATCATATCAATGCAAGGTTACAACAATACAGAGTACGAGTCTCAACAAAAAAAGAGCAGCAATTGTTCAGAGAGAAATTGCAGCTTTTCAAAGCACGTCGTGTTTCCACAAGACGTACTTTAGGGGGCAAATGTTATCCCGCTTTTTGGCAAAGCCGTGATACCAAAAGATCGATCCAAAACAAAGGACGGTTCGTCTCGGGGATTGGTCATACTTCGCTTCACTATGGATATCGATGAATTTTGTCCGAGTCCAGATTGAGCTACAATTGATAGGACATGACAAAAAAGATCATATAAGTCAGCATCTCATATTTCAAGTCAATCCGAGTTCATACGCTTACGTTATGATAGATTTAATTCGAGGGAAAAGGCCTCAGTTTCGTATCCATCCTCACGCTCCAATTCGAATCGATCACGTTCGTATCGATCAAGTTTGAATCCATCGGGATGCCTCAGTTCCACTCGATCGCGTTCGAATCCATCGGCTCCCCCTGCTTCGTATCCATCATGGAAGTCCTTCCGTGAAACCATCTAGGCAGAGCATTTCGTAACCATCGATTATCATTGGTTCGTATCCACTGGTGCGACTATTGTTCGAATCCATAAGCATGGCCTCACTTCGAATCCATTGTCCTCGTATCAATCAGAGGCACAAGTCCCTCGCATCCATCTGTATCGAGTTCATCAGGTGACTTCACATCCATCAGAAAATTTCACTTGGCATCCATCAGAAGTCTTTGTTCGAATCCGTAAACAATCACTTGTTCGTATCCATCGAGTCAACTAGCCTCGGTGATGTGTAATTCATCGATGCGAATGCGCCGAGATATATGGAGTCGAAGCGGTCAACTCGGAGAAAAATCCGGATCATGGCGAAGTGTGCGCTCCACGTCAACACAACAGCGCGTGCCACCATCGATTCGAAACCATCGGTTCGAAGGGATGGTTTCGAACCAAACAGCTGCACGAAGTATATCATCTCGTATCCAAGATAACTCGAGATCTACTGATCCAAATTCCATGAAATTTTCACAGAAGCTTGCATACATGTTGAAGAATGTCCATACCAAATTTCACCTCGATTGGATGATTTTCTGATCGATTCGAATGGAGTTCGAATCGATGCCAAAGTGGGACCAAATTTCCTAAGGCCGGGCGCGTGGGCCCCCTCACGTGCCAGAAGTGGTCTCCCGAATTTTCAGCGAAATATCAGCTTCCTACGCCTATAAATAGAGCCCCAGAGCCAATAGAAAAGGGGACTTTGGATTCTCAAGCGCCTAGACTCTGCCGGATCAAGATCTCCATCATCCTACATCATATTCTTGCTGTTGAATTCGAATTTCCAGTTGTAACTTGCTGTTGATCGTTGTAACATCTTGTAATGATTGAAAGAGAATCAATAAAACTGCAAAAAACTTCATAGTGGACGTAGGCAACACGCCGAACAACTATAAATCGCTTGTCCACGTATTTACTTTACTGTTGATTGGAGTTTTTGTTAGATAGTACTCATTTTGAATTTACATTCCCCATTATTATCTCTTCAACGACTCCCGAAGAGTGTTGTGACCAATTTTGGTGCAAACATCGATCACCATTGAACGTCTTCTAGGCCATCTACAAGTCGGAATCAACGTCAACGCCTGCAAATCAAAAATAGGCATCGCAATCGAACTGGAACCCATTCTCACGTCAGAAAATCACCTATATCCATCACTTCCAACCTTCAGAATACGCACCATTCATCCCACAGCCGCGCCACGTCCTGACGATCAGATCCCCTCCAAGTGATCAGCTCCAACGCTCATATATCGCCGAGATCAACTCAACAACCCACATCGACAAAACGTCCCCTAAAACCCTACTTCCTCCTTCTCCGACCGCCACGGTTGATAGAAAAATCATCCGCCATTTTTATAGCGATGCCCGACGCCCCAACCACCATCAGGTCAAACCTTGCCGCACACCCCAACACCAATCAATGGCAAATGACAAAAATACCAAAATCATACAACACTGAATATCTTCCTGAATTCCAAACTAGAAATTCCAATTCTTATACCTAAATTCATTATTTGGTACAATGATTCAGCTTGCATAATCGAACATTAAAATTAACTAGTTTGATTTGGACCCATTTCTTGGTTTTTACTGTAAATTTTAAAATTTTAGATTAAATACTAATTTCATACCCTTGAATATATTTTTAAAATTTGAATTACATTGTTAGAAAACCTTTTCATTTACATGCTCAAGCCTAAAATTAAATGTAAATGAAGATAGAATTTTTTTTCCTACCAAAGCTGAAGCCTGAACAAAGAATAGAGAACATCTGTATCTATTTACATGCCTATACAGTCATATAACTACATATATATATTTATACACACATCATGCATGTAAACGTTGTTCATCATATCATTACGATATTCATCACTCAGGCAAGATATATAAAGGAATATGTTCAAACCTTTTTTAAAATAGGTTTACTCATCTGTATAATTTTAGCAGAGACAGTTTTCTCCTATTTGAAAATCGAACCCGGAACTGTGTTTTTTTCTTCTTAGCTTTATTTGAATTTGTTAGCAGCGATAAATTTTGTGTGAACTTGATTAAATCTTTGATGTAATTTACTTACTTAATCTTTTAATAACAAATTAAAAATTAAATTTACTTAAAGTTAATTTTTAGTTTGAAACAGAGGGAAGAAAAGCTCTGGCCTGCACCTTTAAATCTTGTGTCTGCTAATATTTTTTTTTCTTTTTAAGTTGATTCCTGAATCTCTTTAATCCTTGAAGTTCTCTTGCTTGATTCTGTAATATTTGTTGAAGAGTTGAAATTAACTTTGAATTCCTCTTCTGCTTGAGACATGGAAGAGAATTTGTTATAGGATTATTTTTCTTCTTCTACAAATCTGTTTTCTTGTTTTCAAAGTTGAGGCAAATAGGCTTGTTTTTGATGATTTTTTTCTTTTCTGATGTAAAGATTGCACATAATTTTTCTTTTGAAATGAATAAAAGAGTAAGAGGAGAAGATGAAATGACTTATATAATTTATTTCCTTTTCTATAAATTTTCTATGAAAAATGAAAATGTTGCAAATGACACTTGTTAAAATTTTCTTTTCATGAATTACACTTGTCTCCATAGTCATTGTAAGCTTAGCACAGGTAATTAATTTTTTTTTTAGTATTTCAAATTTTTATACTCAAAAGAAGTTTGAAATTTTTTTCATTTAAATTATCACTTATTATTTATTTGTTTTGTAACTTTTCAAATTATATTATAAAAGTTCAACAATAACCAAATTTAAATAGATAAAATTTTGGTATGTTACAGGTAAACCATGAAGACTTGGTCAAAAATTCTCTAGCACCCTCCTTCGATCCGTCAGGAGGAGTATGAAATTGGATGAGCATGACCCGACTGCATTTGAGCCAACATTACCTCGGGATCTGATTACAGAACATGAATCAAAGTGGACATGGATGATTGTCCAGTGTCCAAATTACGCCCTGAAACCGACGAGGCATCGAAGTATTCCTCTTGTAATGAAACACCATAATACAATCCAAGATAGGTGAGACCCAGACTCCCATCAACTGACCTAATCCCACGATTCAATGGGAAAGAGAGTGAAGCTAAAGTGGGCATGGCTGGTCTTCCTACTTAGGGGTGTATGCCCTGACCTAGGGGCACGAGCGAGAAGCAAGATGAATGTGAACCGACTATTCACCAATCAACTTTGCTTCTTTGGAGTTTAGGTGGGAATATAAGCATGGCTAGGGCATGACTCAACCATCCATGCAGTGCATTTTTCCACCCGAGACTAGGAGTAGACGCATGGTCATCCAAAGACTGGCTACGATAGCTCAATATTGAAACTTATATATAGTGCTTACAGCTATTGAAGGCTACGACCTAAAGAACGCCTAGAGATAGAATCATTAAATCGATACCTAATCTCGTGGGCAACTGACTGTCACTCTAACCCAAAGCAAGGGTAAAGGATCATGAATGCATTGAAAAAAAAGTGTGTTACTCGAATATACAAGCAAATTCAAACTCATAGCAAGATCCGCCTATGCAGCTGCACACAACTCGAGGCTGACCCCTACTCGACATTTCTTTGCACGTGCTTTTAGGCATAACTTTGGCCATTTGCAGATAATCGTTTAGACCATTCAGAGTCCATCACTATTAGACTTAATAACTCATGACAAGATTTTAGGATTCGACTAGAGTAACCATCAACGTCTATGCCTACCAGCCGTTACGACAGGGCATACAGCGACCTGAGACGTTTGAAAGACTACTTAAATAGAATACCGAAATAAGCCAATTCGATATCATTTATTTCCCTCGAATAGTTATCCAAGTTGAAAATTAGCAGACCTCATATCCAAATTCACTACATCAGATGACTATTAGAAGAGTAGTAGAGAACCAACCAATAGGTGGAAAATGTACGCGGATGGAGCATCCAATGATCAGTGTGATGGCGTAGGATTCATGATAATTGCTCCTAAGGAAAATTCGATCTGCTACTTCCTGAAACTTGATTTCCCTGTAACAAACAATGATTCTTAGTATGAAGCCTCGACCACCAACCTCAAAATTTCTAGAGGATTTGGAGTGAAAACATTACATATCTTTTGTGATTCTTGATTGGTATTGTGAAAAGTTAAGGAAGTTAATCTAGCTAGGGGGCATTGTCTTGCTCCTTATCTCGGCGAGGTCCAAGAGCTACTAGCTGACTTCGCGTATTACATCATTACACACGTACTCAACGAAGAAATTGAAAAGAATCCAATCACTGGTCAAGCTAGCTAGCTTTAGGGATATGCAATGGACATACATTGTTTCAGTTGAAATACTCAATATTCCAAGTGTTAATGGATGGAGATCAACTAGATCTTAGAGACAGAGCCAGAAAAGGGGTCATGGTTGACTCCTATCGAAGACTATCTACAATGAGGAATTCTCACTGAACGGAGGAAGGAAAAACAATAGATCCTACTCAAAGTTTCATTCCAAATCATCCAAGAAGAAGTCATGTGTAGAAAGGAGTTTATCCATTCCCATGCTTCGGTGTATCACCCATGATGATATCAAATGAGTCTTGAGCGAAATCTATGAAGAAAAATGTGGTGATTACATCAGGGGGAAACCCTAATAAAGAAAATACTCTGCTATGGGTATTAATAGCCAATTGTCAATCCAAACACGGTTGATCATGATAGATAATGTGAATAGTGTGAGATTTTTGGAAAAAATCCGAGAGTCCCGCCGATGGAGATTACTCAAATGACTAGTCCATAGCTGTTTTCCACTTGGGGCATTGACATCATCTTCTTACCGATCCTAAAGGTGGTACGAAATATGCGATCATAGCAGTTGATTGCTTCACCGAATGGCCAGATGAAGAACTTTTAACCACGTCCAAGTTGAAGAAAATAGTCAAATTCATTGTCCGTAACGTCATCCATCCTTATTACCTTCCATGATCCATTGTAGCTGCAAATGGATATATTGAAGCTGTGAACAATATCATAAAGTCTATTCTGAAGAGAAGTTTGGAAAAGGCTAGAGGTAAATGCGTGGATGAACTCCCAGCAGCATTATGGGCTTATAGAACTACCCATGGGTCCATGACTGGCCGTACTCCATTCGCCCTTGTTTACTGCTCTAAGGTCGTCATCTATGTAAAACTTGAAGTCCCTTCTCATCAAGTGGCTGATTGCAACCCTTATTTCATAAAAAATACAAATAAGGAATCGCAATTGAGTTGCATTTAAATTAGGTGGAATTGGTAACGACTCATGAGCATATAAAACGCATCCGAGAGCAAATGGCAAGAACAAGTACCCAAATATGCATATGTACATCCGATAAAGTTTGACTTCTTGAAATGGACAAAAATTGAATTCTCTGTTAAGGTCATTAAGAAAAGATTGGATCAGTTAGCCGAAGCTTACTAGCTCTGTAGAACCAGATGTGGATGGCCACTGATGAACTGCAAACCTGGATTTTAAAAATTGGGAATCAGCCAAGCGTCAAGACGACCAAAGAAGCATATGACAAATTGGGAGGATAAAATAGAAGGACAGTGACAATTCAGAAAATGTTACGGATTTCTTTTTGGAAACAAGGAGTACTCACTGATTCAAAGCGTGTCGTGTTGCTTCACGCGACAGACTTTGGGGGGCAAATGTTACCCGACACCTTGGCCCGGCTACAGGACGACAATTGAAGATATTATTATTAGCACTAGATAAGATTCTGACCAAGAAGAGCCTGATGGTATAAGGTTTGACGCAATCGGCATGTTTCAGCATCTCTGGCTTGGTGCATACTGGGGGTGTTAGCAGGTTGTCAAGCCCACAACAAAGCAGGAGCGTTCGGCATGATTCTGCTTCGAGTCATTCAACGATCGACTGGACAATTCTCGACCGGCCTTCCTCGTTCAGCATGCCTAGCCTGGTGCACAGAAGTTACCTACTATGGGCCGAGGTACCTTGTTCCAAGGCCAAGGAGGGAAGTCCAACCCATCTTCATCTTTAAATAGAAGGGCAGAGGCACAGTGAAAGGGACCTTTTCAAGAACATTGGAGAGACTCTGCCGCTTCCAAGACTCATTCTATTTTACTTAGCATTTATATTAAAGTCTTTATAATACATATTTTATCTGTATTCAATCAGTTGTGAAAGCAATAAAGATCAAAACTTAAAGTGGACGTAGGAAATTACGCTGAACCACTATAAATTCATTGTTCTTGTTTTTGCATCTAATTTAGCATACAGTTCTCTGTTTTAATTTACTTTCTTCATTAATCTCTCCACATAACTCTACTCAAGGGTGTTAGTGACCAAATCTGTTACTAACAGGAACATATACCAAAAATGTACAAACCAACATACAACATGCATTCAGGTTAAAAGCTTGGGACACAACATGTGTACATGCATACAACATACAACATGAAGACTCAACATAAGGGATGCAACCATACCTCTATGACACCATAACGCACAGCATACTACAAGAACAACCGGCAAGACAACAGCTTAACTATATGTACAAACATGCAAACAACTCAACGTAGCAATGTTAAGTCAAAGCAATCGAGTAAGAGCTTGCATATACACAGGTGTACATGTACACTTGTGTCTTGAGAATTGTAGTGCAAACCAGTGTTGATGGGTAATGCAAAACAACAGTGCTCACAAAAACAGCAAGACTAACAAGCACACTGTAAACAAGTCTGACCATCAAATTTACGAAGATCCAAACAACATGCAACAGACCCTAACTAGACCAGAATTCAAATGGGCCATGACAAAATTAAAGAACGACTACAATAACATGAAATAAAGCAATCAAGCATGTTGGAGCACGCAACAAATGCACACACGAAAACAAGATTAATATGGAACCAGACTTCAATGGAACCAGTTAACATTAACATGAATGTAAAGAAACAACACAGCATGAGAAATGGACGTTTGCATGTTCAACTTCAACATATACAAAATTGTGCATCAAAATGTGACATGTACACATATTTAATAGAGGAGTCATCAAAACATTGGAAATAGACACAGAACTCGAACAGCCAGATAATGATATGTATATACATATGCAACAGAGGAGACAACATGAATTTATGGCCAGAGAATCACATAGACATGATCACATATGAAAGCAAGCAACATGAAGTAAAAGAGCATTCAATAGTTTGAACAAAGTCAAATGAAGCTGGGGTCATAAATCGGTCATATGGAAACTAAAAATTCAGAAAACTATTTTTGTCGCAGTGGGTAGAAAGTCAAAATTCATAAAGTCAAGATTAACTAAAATTCAAATGCAAAAGTAGTAGAAGCAAAGAACAGAACCAACTTAATCTATTCACTCAAATTCGAATTCATCTGAATTATCTTTGACCAATGAACAAGTCAAAAAAATCACACAACCGTTCGATTGGAAATCAACGCAAGATCCAAACTCACTGACAAATTCAAATCAAAATAAATGAACGAGATTATAGTGTTTCGATCCCTATAAATACCAAAATCATCATCGATAAATAATTATCGAATTCGAGTTCAGGAAATAATTCAGAGAGCTTACTTAGAATGAATCACAAATGAATCCAAAACTTGTAACAAAGTCGAGCATAATCAAAAATCAAAAAGAGGAAAATCACGTACCGATTCAAAGCAACATCCCGCTCGACACAAATTGAAGCAACTATGAGCGATCAAAGTCAGGGAGTCGATTGGCAAAGCAAATAAAAGCAAAAGCACACTTTAATCGAACCAAATTCGAAGTGGTATTGTCAATTCAAATAAAACCCTAATTTCTAAGGAGCAAAAAAAAGGGTTGAAGTCAATACACAAAAGAAAAGGGGAAACAATTTTTCTCTAATTATATAATAATACTTGGATCAGGTTTTATATTGGACTTAGTATATAAAAATACGATTCTGTTTGTTTCATTTTTATTTGTAACTTTCAATTTTAAAATTATGTAAATTTGTAGTTGTGTAACTAGGTACAAACTAAGGGGCGTAGTTTGAGAATTTGCAAATCAGTGGTTGGGTTGTGGTTGGGTTTTGAGCTTACAATTAGGTTAATCAAGTTAGCGAGTATTGCCAGTTTACATGTGTTTATACACGTCTGATTACTTAGTTTCTAGTACAAACCTTGAGGGCAACACGTACGCAGGGTTTTTCTGAAGCTAGGTGAATCTATGTGTGATCTCTATTGCATTACTTTCTGTTTTTATTCTTGTATTAATTATTAGTAGACCCTACTTCCCCCCTCTAGTGTGAAAACGATCCTACAGACTCCTACTACAATCGATCCCCTCTCTTAAATTACCAACTCTTGCTCTCCGGCCGCAATCGAACAAATGCAACAAGCTTTGGAGGTGACCCTTGCTCGGAAGTGTATTCCTCAAAAGTCATTATTTCCTTCTCCTTCCATCAATTTTGAAGAGATAGCCCAGTCTATCCTATATTCCGAGTCCTTTATTTCTATCTACCAGCCTTCCTCCATTCCGGACTTGGCGGTTCTCATTCTTTGATAGAAAAAAATTCTTAGTAAGCTTCTCTTTACTTTGAGTTTATCATTACTGTTCTTCTCTAAATTTCTAACTTGTGCTACATTTCCTCTTTTAGATTTCTAAGAGTTGGTTAACTATATACAACAAAGCTTGTAAATCTTCTGTTGAGTCCTCCAAGTTCCAGGCGGAGATTTTTTCTTTAAGGAATCAAGTGTCTTCTTTATCTACAGCACAAGATGAAGCAACCTTTGAATTGGAAAGATTAAGACCTTCTCTTAGACGGCTAAATTATGATCTCCTGAAAAAGAGAAGGGCTCGCCAACTCCTTGCCGATGAAAATTTTGCCCTGCATCTAACCCTGAAAGAAACCAATAAGGAGAGGCTGCAAAGAATGCCTTATTGAATAAAATGTTAAAGAAAACCAAGGCTTCCTTGGAACTTCGTATCGACACTATCTTTGATGCTAAATAGCGAGTGTCGCATTTCCTCGATACTACACTTAGGGAAATGATGTTGTGATCTTTTGAAAATGCCTTGATGCTTCCCTATGTAGATAATGTTAGCAAATGCCTAGAGCACGGCTTTCCTACACTCAATTCAGCGCTCGTGGATAGAGTTATGGGCAAGATAAGCTTGATGAACCAGGGAGCCGAGACTGTCAAAATGGAAGAGAAAATGATGCCTCCTAGATTCTCTTTTTCGAAGTCCTCTCTTTTGAAATCGAATCCGATTCAGAGGATAAGAGTGACAAAGATGATTCCTCTGAGGAAGAGGGCAATGGTGATGGTGATGATAACGATGTTGATAATGATTACGACAATGATAACATCAACGGTGGCCAAGGTTTAGGTGGTGATGGAGGGGGCACACCGAAACCTCTGATAAAGATGGAGATGATAGCACAAGAGCTTTTTAAAAAGAGCCATCTTCTCATGAAGCTTCCTTGCCTGAATCTGCTACCCTTCTACTCCTCAAGAAGAAGACCCTGCTCCTATTAATGTTGAAAAACTGAAAGGAAAAGTGCAAGTTTCTCAGAATTCCATCCCGATATCTCAAGTATGGAATTCTTTGTCTAAATATCTTTTACTTCGAAGATATTAATAGGTTAAATCATTCATTCTAGATAAGGAAGGAATCTGTCCTCTCTTATAAAACCAAACTCGAGAGAAAACAAGTTGAGATAAAAATATTATTTAAGGAGTTAGACAAGCAAATAAAGTAGCATAATGTTCTATTAGTTAAAAATCATAGGCTTGATAGAAATACTTCAGTGCTGGCATCTTATAAGCATCAAAAAGCTTCCCCCTAATAGAGAGCACACCTTCACTACATGCACTCTTGAAAGAAAACCGAGTGTTGATTACCTTATTTTGGATACTAATTGAAGGGAGAGATATTTTAATCAACTTCTTATATAAAGCCAACTATAGACACTGGATTGTTGATTTTTCATATCTACGCGAATATAGTGGCATTCTACTAGGCATTATCATAAAAGATACGTGGATGAGTTTGGATCTAACCCACGCCCTAAAGCTTGTTGGAACTTAACACGGGTCAAATACATTCCCCAAGATCTCCCTTTTGAAAAATTTAAGTATTTTAAAGATTTGTTTTTCTCTTAATTATTTTCTAAGTTTATTTTGCATGAACCAGACAAATAATTGTAAACACACAATAAAACATTGATTATGTATATATTTGCTTTAGTTTTGCTTTTTATGCTTAGCTTCATTTTAACATATCATCATAGGGTGAGTATTCATTAGGTCAACTTGTTTCTAGAGATTGTTTAAGACAATATGTTAAACTGAGAAGATTTTCTCTTGAAAAGGCAACAATTTTAAAGTCTTTTAAGTTAGCAAGATATTGTTTTCCTGGAGATTTACAAAAACCGTACTTGGAATATCCTCGTCTCTGCTTTGACCACCTTAGTGGTGAAAAAAAAGCTTCTTAAGCAGATTAGAACATTTCATATGAAATAAATTTGCAGTCACGATAGTCCTCTAGTGGGGAAGTGGGATTAGAAAATGCCACCAGTTATTACTCCAGAGGGAGTTACTATTCCTTTTGATTCGACAGCTACCCTCTTTGCACTTTCATTAGTTAGTGTTAGAAATGTAGTTACCCAACATTAGATATGAATAGTTTCATTTTGTTTCATTGTTGTTTGAGTTAGAATCTATTTTCATAATAATAAAGAGACTTTTCACTTGATTTTGACTTTATTTTGATTTTTTTACTTAAATAGGAGTTACAATTTTCTACAGCTCCTCTCTCCCTTGATTTAACATCATGCCTCACTAGTCTTAGAGATAAACTATTAAAAAATTATGGAAGGAGTGAACCTCTTGATGATATCTTACTTGCACACTTCTATGGCAATGCTGAAGCCTTGAATTGGCATAAAAGATATTTACTTTGGAAAATCATTATTAGTAATCCTAAAGATCAAATTGACTGTCTTGAGGCCGATGTCAAAAGCCAAAATGAAATGATTTCTTCACTGAAACGACAAGTAAAGTCAAACCCTTCAATCGACTTCGATCATAAGACGTTAGAACTTATTCAAAAAATTAGCAACCTGGAGTTGAAATTGAAGGACTGTCAAGCACAGTGCGAATCATTGGGATACATTACGGAAGATAAGATTTTGAGAATTGATTTATTGGCTCCTCGCACTACTCCCTCTGTTTCCAGACCTACGAGGTATACTTCCCTTAGTGCCCAGAAATTCCCTACATTGCTCAACCCTCCTCCAAGCTTAGCGAGAAAGTTGTGGGTGAACGGTGCAGGAAAGTCAAGTTAGAAATAGCAGGTATTTTGATGAGCAGCAAAATGCGAAATATTTTCAAAGTATCTATAACACTCCAGATTATTGATAACATTATTTAGAATATTTAGTCAGTTAAATTAAAAAATAATGTGTTGATTAGTGGATTGATATTTGATTATAATTAAGGTGTAGCCGTGCCATTTAATAATGAATTAAGATAAGAGATAGACTGAAATTGAAGAGGGGTAAAATAGGAAAGTGGCAATTCCTATATCCTCCAAAAATTAGCCATGTATTAGAATACACGTTCATTTCACTTTGAAAACTCTAAAATAAGAGGACGACCACCATTAACAAGGAAAAAGGGAAGAAGAATAAGAAAAGCTAAAGGAAATGCTTAAGAAAATCGAATATATTCAAATCTCAATCTCTTTAATCACAAAGGCTAAGGGAATAATATTTACATCTCATTTTTTGTTTTTTCCAGTTTTAACATGAATTCCAAATATTTTATAGTGATTTGCCATGTTTTTGAAGGATGGAATGAGTATATACACTTGTTGATGAATTATGAATTTTCATAATGAATTTATGATATGCTTTAAAATGAAAACCTATTAAATGACATCCAATTGCCTTTCGAATTTTTATGAAGATTAAAAATAATACTTTGGTGCTGGGTTTCAATTTTCAGACTTTTTGTGAATTTTCATGGAACTGATATGAATTTTCTAGTAAATAAAATGGTATTTTTTGTTATAAATTATTTACGGGTAAATAATTAATTGTTTGAACCTAAAAATTTATATGTTAGAAAACATATATAAATTGATTTTCTAGTATTTTTCCTAAGTGCTTTTATAGTTTTATAAAATTATTTAAGGTATAGAACTTAAATGTTTTACATATTTTAAAATGGAGAAAGGGCTTTTTGTGAATAATTTTAATTTTTAATTCAAAAAGGGCAGCACTTTCGAAAAAGTTACGTGACAACCAATCATATTTAGACAAACAAGGAAAGTCAGGTACAAAATAAATAGTTTAAAATTATAAATAAATAGGTTATTCACTGTTTCGCCTCCTTTGGCACCAGGTTCCGCCTCCATACAAACGCCTCCGACATAGTCCAAACTAATGCATATCGTATCAGACAACTTGTACGTAATGAATTGGATGTGGGCGAAAGGTATGGGGATGAAACCTTGGGGTTTCGAATGGGATGAAGCTTTGCTTTGGTTTTAATGAAAAATGCACCTACTTGCTTTTGACTAAGATGCTTTCGACTTAGTTGGGTTTCGACTAGGTTAAATGGTATAAAAGGAAATGGTTTTGATTGGATTGCTTCCTTGTTTTAGATAAATGCTTTTGACAAAGTTGAAACATCTAGCTGCCACATTTTACCTTTCGATCCAGAAGGTTTTGAAGGGGTTGTTTTATTTTAGAAAATACGTCCATCTCTCCGATGCTTTTGAAGAGATGGTTTCGACACCATCACTTCATTACTTAGGAAATGATTTTGAAACTAACGCTTTTGACTAAAAAAAATTTAAGACCCTTTTTCTATGCTTGAAGAAAAACCTAAAATGGTTTCGAAATATATTGTTTTAAATGGTTTTGAAGCAAATGATTTTGATTTTAATGGGTTTTTGATCCTTTTGCTCTACGTGAAGGCAGAATTCAAATGGTTTTGACCGAGGCATTTTCAAAGGTTTTTGATGGAGTTAACATAGAATGGTTTTGAAAGGTTGCCTCATGTTTTAAATTGAAACCAAAGTGCTTTTCGAAAGGACTGAATTTTGAAGCTTTCGAAAGGTTTTAGTGAACGGTTTGAAAGGGGTGGTTGCCTAGGGTTTTGATAGAGTTGAAAAGGAAGGTTTTTCCTATGTTTTTGAACGGCAAGGTTTTAAAGGTTTTAAAGGTGAATGTCTAATGTTTTAAAGAATTCGAAGAAAAGACTTTTATTGATTTTCGAAGAGTTGCTTTTAATGGTTCTAAAGGGGTCACCTTCAAGGGTTTCGAAAGGTTGTTTAAAGGTTTTAGACATAGGTTTCGAATGTGTTGAATAGGGAATATGGCCTAAGTGTTTCAAGTTAAAAAGGACTTTAACTTATTTTGGAGGGTGTCTGATCCTCATTAAAATTCATTAACATTTTTTTTGAGTAAAGTATATATATCATGGCAAAATGGCTTAGAGTAAAGCTAAAGAAATATTATCCATGTATATATATGATTTTAAGGACTAATCGTTTTATAAAGGTTTTCAAGGAAAATATACCCTAAGAAATAATTCGAACAGTTAGTCCTTTATAATTCAGATAGTTAGTCCAGTTTGCAGGCGGTCAACCCAGTTTTATGGATAGTTAGTCCATTATTACACAACGGACCTTGCTGTTGTTTTTCAGATAAATATATATCTTGTTAGCATAATGGCCTTGCTATTATGTTGTGGGTAGATAGCACACATATTACAATTTTTATGGACATATTGTCTATTTATTGGCGTAAAGGATATTGCTATTTTGATATAATCGTTTTTATTAACTACTTTTGTTACAGGAAAGGAATTGCAAAATAAATATGTTTTGAAAAGGATATTAAAAAGGGGAAACATGTGTCGTTAAGCGGCGTAGTCTCAATTAATATTAGTAAACCTAAATGTAACAGAATTATTCACATAGGCTTTATGTCTAACTCGTTGTTTTGTTTAACCTTAAACTCTCAGGTGCTTAAAATTGATTTGAGTAGGCTGAGGTTTAAGGTTTACAGGTTTTAATATTATGATGAATAAAACTTCCGAAGATGAGCAGGTGCCTGACAGATAGCTAATTACGAATACAGATTATTCTGTTCATTTTTCCACTTTGTATAATAAGTTAGATATGAATATATTTCTCTGATCAACCAACGGGGCATAGCCATATATTGCTCTTGGCATAGTTTTGTAATGATTATAATTAATCTTTACTTGTGAAACAGACATGGGATTATGTAATTTGAATATGAATTTGTTTTAAATGTAATCAAAAAAATGTTATTTTTTCTAAATCTGTTATTTTGTTCATATTCAAGTGCATATGATATAATGAATACCATTAGCATATCTATATTTTATCACCAGAAGTTAATACTATAGATGACTACATCATCCACAACATTTAGCTTTTGGCCTCCAGATATGGGATGTTACAACTTGGTATCAGGGCATAGGTTTGTGAAAAACTTTGAGCTAAAAAAGATTTTTAAAACATGGTCCTAAAGAAGTAGATTAAGGTTGGGGGTATGGGTTAACGTTATAGTAACATACTTGTATTTACTATATATAAGTATATGCTTTATCTCTAGTCTCCTATCTTTATTAGCTTATTTTCTATACCTCGTGAGGTTTGAATACATATATGGAAGGTAGAAGAGGAAGAGTTAAACGGGAGGGGATGGCACCGGTTGGAATGCCAGGCCTAATGTGAGAAGTGGTCAAGGTCAGGCACAAGCAAAGAATGTAGGTTTTGGAGTCCCACAAGTTGGCTTGGAAGCTATGCATCAGTTCTTCGTGAATATGGTGCAGGAAGATGTTGCTATTGGAGTAGGTGGAGGAGGAGTTTCGAGACCTCTATTTGTCAATGACTATGCTAAGTAGAGTGGGGACTACATTAATCTTAGAGGGTAGACATTTGTTGGAATAGAGAATGCTATTGAGGCAGAGAATTGGTTGTTGCTGTAAAATAATTTTTGCATACTTGCTCTTAATGATGAGAAGAAGAGAAGGTTAGCATCTAGATAGCTTTAGGGAGATGCTTTGTTCTAATGGAATAGTGCGACTATGGCATTAGATGAGGAGGTTATGACCTAGGAAGATTTATGGGAAGGTTCCATGAGAGGTTCATTCTGTAATGGCACGGTCAGCTTTGATCAAAAAGTTTGCTGAATTACAGTTGGGAGAGATATCGATTCTAGAGTATGCTAGGAGGTTCGAAGAGTTCGCTGGATATGGATATGCTTCGGTGGATATCGTCATAAAGAGGAATGTGAAGTTTATTAGGGGGTTGAAGCCTTAGTTAGCTGGGGCTATAGTACCTCATATTAGATATCCTTCTTATTTTGTAGTGGAGATGGCCTTAAATCATGAGGAGTTGCTTGATTCTCTAGAGAAGAGTAAGGCTAAAGAATTCCAGGTTAGGCAGGACCAGAAGAGGAAGTTCTTCCTAAGAAAGGTGCTCAAAAGTGTAGAGCAACTAAAAAAGGGAAGTCTGAGATTGTTTGTTTCAAGTGCGACAAGAAAGGGCACTTTTCTAAAGAGTGTCATGCTAGGAAGGCAAAGGAGATAGCTGGAAAGAAGGGCGTCCTATGCTAAAAATGTGACCAAATAGGCAATTATAAGAGCCAATACAAGAAGCCCGCTAAGGATGGAAAGGGAAAAGTGTATGCATTGGAGCCTGCTACTCCGAAGACAATGGCTCAGAAGAAGGGAAATGCATTTTTAGGAGGTACGCTTCAGATTCATGGTTTGTCTGTTAACATTCTATTTGATATAGGTGCATTGTATTCTTTTATATCTAGATCTTTAATAGATAAGCTTAGCCTAGAACCCATATATTTAGTTACTTCCTTACCGGTAGTGAATCCAATATGAGGGCATTCAACTCTAGGGTTGAGATGTGACGGGTTGGAGTTTGACATGTTTGGTCATAAATTTGTTTGCAGTTTGCATGTGTTTGATTTTGTGGGGTCCGAAATCATTCTTGGGATGGATTTGTTAAGTGAGTATGATGCTAGGATATTTTTCTAGGATAGTAAAATATCTCTTAGACACCCAGGTTGTAGTAACAGGATTGTTTATACCATAAAAGGTTCTTGTAGGGAGGTGTATGCTTGTTGGGTGCTATGGCATTAGATGATGAGTTGAGTTGTATTTTCGTGGTTAGAAAATTTGCACATGTATTTGAGCATGTAATAGGATTGCCACCGAAACGAGCCATTGAATTTCAGATAGCTTTGGTTCCAGGAGCAGTACTAGTGAGTAGACCACCAAGCAGGATAACCCCTACAGAAATGAGTAAGTTGAAGGTGCACTTCATGGATTTAGAAGGCAAGAGTCTTATTAGCCAAGTAGTTCTCCTTGGGGAGCAGTTGTAGTGTTTGCTAAGAAGCCGATAAATTGTTGAGGCTTTATATCGATTATTGTAAGTTAAATGAGAGGATGATAAAGAATCGATATCCATTGTCAAGGACTGACTATTTGTTCGACCAGTTGAGTGGAGCCTAGGTATGTTTGTAGTTTGATTTACCAATAGGTTTTCATCAGCTCAGGGTGGCAGAGGATGGTTTACCTTTGATGGTGTTTAGGACCTAGTATGGGTCGTATGAATGGATAGCCATGCCGTTGGGACTGATTATGCACCAGCTTTCTTTTTGGATTTGATTAACTAGGTTTTTCGAGAGCACTTGGATAGGTTCATATTGGTTTTTATAGATGATATCTCCATATACTCTAAGGTTGAAAGAGAACATGAAGTTCATCTTAGAATGGTGCTTGAGGCGTTGAGGCAGCATCTGCTTAAAGCAAAGTTTTTGAAGTGTCAATTCTAGAAGAAAGAAATGAAACTTCTTGTTCATGTAGTCTTAGAGGAAGGGTTGTATGTAGATCCAACTATGATTGATGCAGTGAATAGTTTGAAGAGACCTAAGACAGTAACTGAGATAAAGAGTTTTCTAAGGTTGGCTAGTTATTATCAAAGATTCATGAAGGGATTTTCATGGATAGCGGCACCGATCACCAGCTAACAAGAAAATATGTGAAGCTTATGTGGACCGATAAGTGTGAGGAAGCATTCCAAGATTTGAAAAACATACGGACACATGTGCATGTATTCGTTGTTTCGGATGGAAATCAAAATTTAGTGATTTACACCAATGCATGTGGAACAGGACTAGGAGTTATGCCGATGCGGAGAGGTAAAGTGATTGCCTACGCTTCTAGATAGCTTAGACTGCATGAGGTCAGGTATCCGACACATGATTTGGAATTGCCTGTAGTTATTTTTGCTTTGAAGGTGTGTTCACATTACCTTTTAGGAGAAATATTTAACTTATATACAGATCATAAGTCGCTGAAGTAATTGTTCTCTCGGAAGGAGTTGAACATAAGACAGTAGAGGTGGTTATAGTTTACAGTCGCTTATGATTTTGAGATTGAGTACACACTGGGGGAAGGCATCAAGTTGCAGATGCACTTAGCATGAAACATCAGAATGCAGTTTTAGCAACGATTGCTGAGTGGAAGGATTTGAAAGCATTAGTAGATTACAGAGTGTAGTGGAGATTCGAGGCTGGGTCTAGTGGAGATACAGTTGTATTACCTTGTTTGGAAGTCCGGCCAGTGATGAATGTAAAGATTTCTTCTAAACATATAGAGGATCTAGTATTAGCTGAACAGATCAGGAAGCTAAAAGAAGGAACGAAGATCAATGACTTGAAAGATTTCGTTCTTGACCATAATAGGTGGTTGAGAAAGAAAGGAAGATTATTTTTTCCGAGTGTAGGAAACATAAGGAAAGAAGTCTTGGAGGAATGCCATCGTTGGAAGTTCACCATTCATCTAGGAGGTACTAAGATGTATCATGATATGAGGAGGAGTTTCTTATGGGAAGGTATGAAGCGGGATATTGGTTTGTGTGTAAAGAAGTGCATGATTTGCCAACAGGTAAAGTCCAAACACCAGAAACCAAGTGGGTTGCTTTAGCCATTAGATATTCCCATATGAAAGTGGAATTCAATTTCTATGGATTTTATTGACAGCTTACTAAGGTCTAACATGGATAATGGTAGTATACGGGTCATAGTTGATAGACTGTCCAAGAATGCCCATCTCCTTGCAGTTAGATCAAACAGAATGGCGCCTGTTTTAGCAAGGTTGTTTATGAGGAATGTGGTTAGGCTACATGGAATTCCTAGTAGCATAGTGAGTGATAAAAATCGTTTATTCACTAGCAAGTTCTGGAAGAGTCTGTAGGAGGTTTTGGAAACCAAGCCTAAGATGAGTGCCGCTTACCATCCATAGACAAATGGGCAAACAGAAAGGGTTAACAAAATCTTAGAAGATTTGTTAAGAGCTTGTGTTCTAGTTTTCGGGAGATCATGGGAAGAGCATCTGCATTTAGTCAAGTTATCTTGAAACAACAGTTATCAGACTAGTACTAGGATGGCACCGTTCGAAGCTTTTTACGGAAGGCATACAAATCTCCCGTATGTTGGCTAAAGACAAGAGATAGGCTGGTTCATAGTCCATATTAAGTAAGAGAAGCAAAAAAAAAAGTGAGGTCATTCAGGCTAGAATGAAGGAGGCTTAGTCTCGGTAGAAAATTTATGTAGATAAGAGACAGAAAGATCTAGAGTTCTTAGTTGGGGACCAAATTTTTGTCAAAATGACACGGATGAAGGGTGTGATTAAGTTGGGGAAATAGAGAAAGTTATCACCGAGATTCGCTGGACCATTTCCTATTGTTGAGAGGATCCGAAAACTCGCATATAGGGTTGAGTTACAGAGTAGTTTGGCTGGTTTCCACAGATTTTTATGTTTCTCATCTTAGAAAGTGTGTTAGAGACCCGAAGACTGCTATTGCACCAAATGTGCTAGATTATTTAGTAGTAAAACCGGATTGACTAAAGTGAAGAAGCCAGTTCGTATTGTTGCGAGAGATGAGAAAAGACTTAGAACAAAGACGGTCAGGTTAGAACCCATACTTGTCGGAGCACAGCAGGTCCGATTCCCATTTTCACCATCATTGGATCGAGAGTTAGAGCTTCGATCCCTTCGGTATCTTGATTTCGGAATACATAATTGTCACTCAAAGTTTTCTACTGCTTGGTTGCAGCCTCATCTTCGATTGTGAGATACATTCCTACGGAGCATGCTTTAATGAACTTGCATACCACTCCATCTCTCCCCAATTTCTCTGCACAAGATGTGGGCCTCTAGATATTATTTCAATGATAGGTCTCTGGTCATTTCGCTTTGATTGCTTTTCATTGGTTCTGGCTTGGCTTTTTTGATTCCTTGGTGTCTGAGGAGCCGTGGGCTGATAAGGATTCTTTGATTTTATCACGTATTGTTGAAGCTTATTTTCCCAAATTAGCTCTTCAATCAAGTTATTTGGCGGCAGCATTTGTTTATATGGTGACAGTGCATCTCATGGAAGCACAGAACATCCCCGAGTGCTTTTTTTGTTCAATTGCTTCCTTCTTAGGAGGTTTCTTATTTTCCTTAGTCCGTGTATCACGAGATAGATGTTTTCTACACTACAGTTGAGAGGAATGTAATCTTTAGCATGAAGCCTTTACGGCGTTTATTGTTTCATTTCTCTTATTGGAATTCTAATTCTTTCTTTTCGATTTCCATCTTCCCTATGATTCCTTAAACTATTCCAAAAGCGTTTGTATTCTAATTCATCGCCACATCGCCCTACATGACGTTCATCGTTTGCATGCTAGTGGACTTCCTTTCTAGCTCCTGCTCCTATTCCAGTCTCAAGTATTGACTTGCCTTGTGGTTAAAGTCCTTCCTCGTAGTGGGTTGCTTCATTTTGATCAAATTCTCGAATTCAGTTTCAGGATGAATGGCATGAACCAAGGCCATGAAAACCATGTCCTCATTTGGATAGCTCGCCTCTGTCACTGTAGTACTGAAAGCATGAAAGACATCAGCATTTTGTTTTGTCCCTAGAATAATCATTATAGGGACATTACGTCTCTAGGTAGCGCGGTACGAAGCATGAACTGATCGTGGAATCTTGTTGCTAGTTGTTCGAAAGAGAAGATGGATCTCAGTGAAAGCCTAGTGAATCACATGGAAGCAATTCCATCTACAAAGGTGGGAAATCATCTAAGTCGAACAACCTTCAAAGCATTTGCTATGTCCATGTACCAACTATACTTGTACAAATGGGGTTTAAGATCTTTTGTCTCACAATAGGATCGAATAGTTGGCATCGTGAACTTTTCAAGATATCACTCATTCAGGATCTCATCGCTAAAGGAAGTCTGACTTGGTGCGGATCCCGTTCATCATCTCTTCTATTTTTATTCTCGTCCGTTAATCGCTTAACCATATCCACGATAAATGCATCTGATGTCCTGTAGTCCTAGGGATGAGTGTAAGTCATTGTACCATCACTACACATAATGTTTGGCTTTGCAAACGGTCTTGTCGAGTGGGCTGAAGCCGAGGCTCTCCTTTCTTTGGGAGAACCACTCCCTCGGGATCCCGTTGGCTAGCAGTTAGCCTGACTGGGGAAATTTTGGCATTTTCAGCATTATCGAATGCATTAGCGCTTTCTTTCAACTTAACATCGTTGAATTGTTTTCCATCTTCTGAGTTGGAGAAGTCCATGGCTATGTCCTCTTGTAAGGTTTTTGCCTCTTGGTTCAAGTTCAAAGTTGGTGGCCTTGCGACTAACGAAGTACTTGTATTTCCTTCTACGTTGATTCACAAAGTTCCTGCTGTCACGCTTCTTTGTGGCTACTTCTCATTTCTTCTATTTAAGCCAGAAAGGGAAGAGTTTTCATGTTTCATGACTGCTGCAGGTTCAGCAATAGTTCTTGAAGTATGATTTGACTATATGGATAAGAGAGAATTGAGCTTATTGATCAGAGCTTTCTGACTGCTTTTCATTTTTTGTTGATTTCAATAACTAATTTTTTTCAACTCGTCTCTTGTAACGACTTCATGTTGATAGGAGGATGCTGGCACTTGATCTCCGACGTTGGCACCACTTACTTCAGTTTACTGATGGTTCGTATCTTCTCCAGCTACAACTGCCCCTATGGATCATCCACATGTAGTTCTCTTCCTTCCCCGAGCCATTGATTCTAAGCAATAGATTTTTCAAGCAAAGAATAAGGATCTATCTTTAGGACCTATCTGATCCAAAGTAGATAGCAAGATCTAAACGCTGAATTGGGTTATCTGTGAAAGCACCAAAATAAATGTTATCTGGCTATTAACTAAAGGCCAACTGGTGGTACTAGAATAAGGAGCCAAAGGAAGCCCGGAATAGGAAAGAAAAATACCCTAAGGGCATGGATCGATGGCGATCCATAGCCTATGGATCGCTAACAACCCATGGCTTTGACTCGGGAGCTGACGAACAACATCGATGCAAGACAGCGAAGGTTATCCAAAAGGTAAAGTTCAAAATTAGGCTAAGTATATGGATTACTGCCGATACTTATACCATAGATCGCCGGCGATACATCCTATTTCATCAACCGTCTACAACCAGCATGAAGTAAGGCAAATAAAAAATGCCAAAGTATTGGCTCACCTTCGAATCAATCCTATGGATTGCTATCGATCCATCCTTTTACCTCAGGTCACGGTGTGCCTCTAGTGCACCTTCCTACATTGACCTACAATCACGTGGCAAGCAGGCTTAGCCCGGTAGCTTTCCAACCTCTATAAATATAGTTCCACCTGCAACACAATGGGGATCTTATGTATTGGTTGCTAAAACTTTACAGAAAGCTTCCTCCACTCTTCTCCTTCCTCATAACGGTCTTCCAAATGGTCCACTATGATTCTCCAGTGAACTCTAACATTGGGGACTTCATCTAACTAGGGAAATTCAAGAAATTTATGACCCGATTAACTTTGTAACAGCAACTAGTCAATAATAAAACTGTAAACTGGATGTAGGCTTTATTAATAGCCGAACCGCTATAAAAATTACTTTGTCTTCTTTCTATTTCCGCTTTTTTACGTTTATTCTCTATATTATTGCTCTGTAAGAACTGGCATATTGCTTTCGCACTCAATCCAAAATTTTGATCCATTCATTAGATTAACAGACATTAACTGCATTAGCATCCAGGTGCAAACTTTAAATTCATCAAATGGTCATTAAGATTGCATTTCATAAATGGAAAATTTGATAAAGAGGTGTATATGTCTCTACAAAAAGGTTTTGTGATTACTGGACAAGAATGTAAAGTATATAAACTTATTAAATACTTTATGACTTAAACAAGTTCCAAAATAGTGGCATGAGAAATTTAATAAAATCGTAGTATTAAACTGTTTTAGAATTTGTGATTTAGACAAATGTATCTATAGCAAATTTTGTGCTAGAAAATTTGTAATTATATGCCTTTATGTTGATGATCTGCTGATATTTAGGACTGGTACACTGAGTTTTGAAGAAATGAAAAGATTTCTATCTTATTTTTTGATATGAAAGATATAGGGGTAAGCTGAAGTGATTCTAAGAATAAAAATAATAAAAGTAGCAGAAGGTTTGGTCATTACCCAGTATCATTACATAAAGAAGATTTTAAAATGATTCAATTAATTTGATCGCAAACCTATAAGCACCCAATTTGATTGCAAATGTGTTGGCTTATAAACTGAAAACGAGCATGTGAAACACATCCGGTACGTCACATAGGATCATTGGTTTAATTCTTAGTCAACCATTCCATCATGGCGGCGTGCTCTAATAGGTTATCGCTAACTTACGCATAAATTTTCCTACTACAAACGACAAAGGAAATTTCATCAAAATTTTATGGAGGATTGTTTGTGTAAATTTTATATAATATTTACGTGCGTAAATCTGTTTTGAAATAGGAAAAGGAGAAAAAGATGAGGAACAATGAGGGATTAGATTAGTCCTATATCATAAAATATCAGGAACTGCATTTGTCTAAATATAGGTTCCTCAAGGGAAGGTGAGTCCTTTGGGCACCAAATGCTTCTTCTTATGTGAAGACGAGGTCATGCATCACAACCACACATTCATGCACCACCGTCGATCGATCGGTTCAGGTTTGGGTGTAAATTATAAGTTTAGACAAATTATACAATGTTTCAAATGAAAAGATAAATCTTTCCAACTATAAGTAGGAATGCCTACAAAGCTTTTCAGCTTACGCACATTTTTTCTTTGCAAATAGAAATATCTAAAAAATGTTTTAGATTTTCAATTCTACTTCTGTTCTACTTTTTTATTTCTTTCAATATGTTTTGGGTTTGTTACTGCAGATCACAAACCCGATGCTCTTGTCACGGCAGTCAATTGAGAAGATAGTGGGTTCGATTTCAATAATGTTATCGCAGTCAATTCAACAGACTCATCATCATGGCTCCGTTGCATCTTGGGAGATGATTTTCTTTAGCTCATAGCACCCATTTGTTTTTTCAAACGAGTGGTGATGGAAAATAATGTCTTAAGGAGTGTGCGAGCTTTATGGACGTGCCTTGAAGCGATCATTACCGATTTGATTTTACCAACCACTTCCAGAGAAATCTAGAAATTCACACCAATAAAAAGTTCCAAACAATAATTGATTGCATTGCAAACTTGCAACTGCTTTATGTTAATGTAAATATTCAAGTGTCCATCTCAATCTCCTTATATTAACAACTATAACTTTAATGCTAAACCAGCTTAATGCTATGAATTTATAATGTATATGTATGTGGTGTAGGAAATATCCACTTTGTCTAATCAAATAGAACATAAGCCCCCTACACCACACACAAAAAACATGCAACAAAGTAGAGAAAAATCGAATACAAAATGTTATATTAAATTTTATTAGTATGATTTATAATCATTATTAAAAAAAAATCATGTGAAGGTTACTTCATGCTACAGTGGGTGTGCTTTTTTTCTAAACGTGACATACAAGTTCAAGAGAATATTGTCATAACCAAAAAAATAACTAACCTTTATATTAGCTAGGTTAAAATAAATATATTCATGTAATTGCTAAAAAATTATAAACAATTCAAGAGTTATAAGAACTAATACAAATTATGTAGATGCATTACGTTAGTTACATTAAACCTATTTTTATGAAAATGACCAACTTTTAAATGTATATAGTGGCATTTAAGTATACTTGCTGTCATGGGATGCATGAAACAGTAATATCCGCACTTGTATCTATATGTTTTTGCAATTATTAAATAAGAAATAGGTGGTATTAGTTAGGATTATTAAAGTTAATCATTAACACTCAATGCACAAACATAAAAACCAAAAAACTCATGAGTTAGCATACTTATAGAATGTCCATGTCCATATGACATAAGTGACCCCTTAACAAGACGAGTATGTGCTCGATGTTCTTATTTTTAGCATTCTATATACCCATAAAATGACAATAACAACTTTATTTGTTTTATTTTGGATTTTAATAAAGATGTATTTATCCTTAGAGCCCATGTTTGGATAAAATTATGGAAAATAATATATATATATATATATATATATATTGGTAAAAGCATGAACCAACCTTAAAAACCAATATGAAGTAACTTTCAAAACCCATCTGAACTAATAGAATAAACTGGATAAAAAATATATGAATAACTGGCAAGAAAACATGAATTAATCTCAAAAACCCATATGAATTGTCGAAATGCATCTGTTGTACCTTAAAACCAATTCATGCCTGCTTCACTCGGTCGTTGTGTTGCTAGCAAAACAATATTCAAAAAATTATATAATCTTGTTTGGATAAGAGATGTGCATGTTTGAAATGTACATACTGTAGTGTATGTAATACAAAAGCATAACCAGTTACAACATAAAAGGAAGCATCATATTACATTGCTACAATCAGGATTTTCAGAAATTTTGGTGCAGCGCACCATGATAGTCACAGTTCCTTAAGTCGATCGGCGTGCTATGAGTCGCGCCATGTTGAGTCGCAACCACATAAGTCACTCCACGACCTTAAGCCGCCTCAACCATCAGTGCATCATGATTTCCTTAAGTCGCACCCACTTAAGTCGCTCAATGACCTAACGGATCAAGGAAACAAAGCCGCATCTCTTAGGTCATTCCCGGAAGCCACATTCCTTAAGTCGCACTCCTTAAGTCGTTTTGAAGCTTAGGTCGCTATGTTCTTATGCCGCTTCTCTTAAGTCGCTTGATTTCTCAAGCTGTTGATTTCTTATGTCGCGTGGAGGATGATTTAAGTCGCTCACCTATGATGCTTCCTTAGGTCGCATCTGTTATGTCGCTATTTTCTTATGTCGTTTCTGAAGCTCATGTTCCTTATGTCGCTACAGAAGCTTAAGCCATTCCTGTGCTTATGTCACTGATCTTCTTATGCCGTTATGTTTTAATTCTGTTAAGTCGTTTGATGTTATGTCGCAAATGTTAAGTCGCGTACTATTGTAACTTATTGTTGTTATCTCATATGTCGTAGTTCGTTTATTGTGTTGTACTATGTCGCAGTGATGTTGTAACTTCTTATGTCGTTGTGTCGTATGTCACGTGTGTTGTTGTACTGTTAAGTCATGTAACGTGTAACTCGTGTGATGTTGGGTCATGACTTGTTAAGTCGCAAGTGTTAAATCGGTCCGTGCGTTGTAGTTCCTATAAATAGGGTTGTGATGTCATTGTAAAGGAAGTTGATGTTTGAATAAAATTTGTGTGTGTGCTTTTGCCACCATTGTTGAAGTTGAGTGTGATCTCCTTCTTCTTTCCTTCTTCGGGTTATTCGTGCGCAAATCAACGAAGTAGAAGCCAATTCTCGGTATCACTTGCGAGTGATCAACGATCGAATTGTAGATCGTTCAACATGGTATCTTGCGAGATCAACGGGTTGGAGATAGCTAGATTCTGATATCGTTATGACCAACGGAATTGGGCATTTATCGTTTTATCGAATTATTAGACACAAAATCATTATTTCATGAGGGAGAAAGCATCATTAGCACGTCAAAGTTATATCCGCTGCGCCACTTTCTAGTATCAGAGTAAAGTAAGATCAAGGCCGGATTGAAGCTAAGTCAAAGCCGAGCTAGATTAGAGCCGTGTAGAGTCAAGTCAGAGCGAGTAACAGCTAAGTCGGAGCGAGTCAAAGGAAGTTTGATCGGAGCCAAGTTAAAGAAACGAGATTGTTTGAAGATCATGCCTCCGAGACGTGCTAATCACTATCATAATGTTGAAGATGTGTATAGAAGACAAGAAGCTGAACAGATGGAGCAACGTATCAATGAGAAGTTCAATGAGGGTATTGAAAAGTTGGAGAAATTGATGAAAGACATGAATCATAATCAAAGGAGAACGTCACCAGTTTCGAATCAGAGTGGAAACAGGGTTTCACCATCGGTTTCGGAAGAAAGGAGAATGTCACCCCAGTCTTATCGAGATAGGAGAGAATCTTCAGTTACAATGAGGTAAGAACACCGTAAGTATCGAAATGAAGAAAGAAGAACCCCACGTGAGTTTGACAATGAACCTTATCGTGATCTTGAAAGACAGGGTTGAAGGGACATGTATGGTCGAAGAGATGTAGATAGACGGGATCGATATCGAAGTACATATGATTTTGATGAATATGGTGATGGAGGTAGTATTCATTATCGAGATTAATGCCAAGTGCGAAATCGATATCTGGATTCAGAGAATGATCGTAAATGGGAGTCAGGTATGAGGATGGAAATTCCAGAATTTAAAGGTGGTATGCAATTTCAAGAATTTCTTGATTGGTTGTCTAATGTTGAAGAAATTTGGAATTCAAGTAGGTGCCTGAGAATCGCAGAGTTCGATTAGTTGTTACAAGGCTAAAGGGAAGAGCTATGACTTGGTGGCAGCAAACTAAACTAACTTGGGAGAGAATGGAAAAATAAAACGTTGTCACTTGGGAGAAGATGAGAAAGATGATGAAAGAAACTTGCTTGCCGTACAATTATCAGTCTCTTATGTATCAACGTTTGCAGAATTTGAGACAAGGGACTAGGACAGTGAATCATTATGCAGATGAATTCTATCAATTGATTGCAAGGAACGATATTATGGAAACAGAGGAACAGTTAATGGGTGGATATATTGGAGGGTTACTAATGCAAATTCAAGACATGGTGAATATGTTTAATCCAATGTCTGTTGCTGATGCACATCAGAAAGCTCTAGCTTGGGAGAAACAAGGAGATGAGGAGGTGCTGTGTTTACGAGTTCCAACAATGAGAATAAGGGTGCTAGTAGCAGTGCTAATGTTTCCAAGGCAGTCCATAAACAGTTATCAACAAAGCCGCTAAAGCAAAGGTCAACAACAGTATCAAGTGCTATAACTGTTAGGAGTTTGGTCATAAAAGTAATGAATGTACAAAGCCAAAGAAGAGAGCATTAGTTGCAGAGGAATGTGAGTATGAGGATGTGGAAGCTGAAATTGATTATTCTCAACCATCGAAGTTTGATGAAGATGAAGAAGTTGTGTCAGGAGATGAAGGGTTTAATTTGATGATAAGAAGGTCTTGTTTAGTGCCAAAGCATGAGATGAATCTAGTTGGCTAAGAAGCAATATCCTTCAGTCTACATGTATTGTCTTGGGAAAGGTCTGTCGATTTGTTGTTGATGCGGGAAGCGGTGATAACATTATTTCTGAAGAAGCCATCACGAAGTTAGGGTTGAAGACTGAAGAACATTCTAGACCTTATAAACTGGCATGGTTAAAGAAAGGTGGAGAAGTGACAGTGGGAAGACGAGCATTTGTTACATTTTCTATTGGAAAGAAGTACAAAGATGATATATGGTATGATGTTTTAGATATGGATGTGTGTCGTTTACTTTTGGGAAGACCATGGCAATAGGATAGAGATGTACAACATAATGGTCGCACCAACAGCTACAGTTTCATGTTTGAAGATACTCAAATTACTTTAGTTCCTAAGAAACGAGAACAAAGTGAAAGCAAGGCAGAGAAGAAAGTGGATTCAACTAGCCTATAATCTACGAGAGAATTTGTTGAAGAAGTGAGAGATAGTGCTGAAGTGTTTATGTTGATTGGGTATGAAAAGTGAAGATCGTGAAGTTCCTACGGAAGTTAGACCAGTGTTAAATGAATTTGAAGACGTCTTTCCTGTGGAATTACCCAAGGAGTTACCGCCATTGAAGGACATACAACATCAAATTGATCTAATGCCAGGTGCTATTTTACCGCATAGGCCACATTATCGTATGAGTCCGAAAGAGCGTGAAGAGTTGAGGAGACAAGTGGAGGAGATGCTTGAGCAAGGGCATGTTCGAGAAAGTCTCAGTCCTTGTGTTGTACCAGCTTTGTTCGTACCGAAGAAAGATGGTTCATGGAGAATGTGTACCGACAGCAGGGCACTTAACAAAATAACTGTCAGATACAGATTTCCTATGCCAAGACTTGATAATCTATTGGATCAACTAAGTGGGCCTGTAATCTTTTCGAAGATTGATCTTAAGAGTGGTTATCATCAAATTCGCATAAGACTAGGTGATGAATGGAAGACAGCATTCTAGACTCGGGAAGGATTATATGAATGGCTAGTCATGCTGTTTGGTCTATCTAATGCACCAAGTACATTTATGAGGGTGATGAATCAAACTTTCATACCTTACACTGGGAAGTTTGTTCTAGTTTACTTTGATGATGTCTTAATCTATAGTGTAAGTACAGAGGAGCACATTGAACACTTGCGAAAGGTGTTAACTATTCTTCGTCAAGAACAATTCTATGCAGCAACGAAGAAATACATGTTCATGACGCCAAGTGTTTTATTTCTGGGTTATGTTGTGTCTGAGGAAGGGATACAGGTGGACCAGAGTAAAGTAGCCGTAATCAGAAATTGGCCACTGCCCAAAACTATAACAGAAGTCCGAAGTTTTCACGGGCCGGCTTCATTTTATCGAAGATTTATACCGCACTTTAGTGGTGTAATGGCCCCTGTTACTGATTGTATGAAAGGAAAGAAGTTTTCATGGACGAAAGAGGCAGGATATGCTTTTGAGCAAATCAAGGAACTTTTAACCTCAGGACCGGTTCTAGTGTTGGATTTTCAGTTACTATTTGAGTTACATACGGATGCATCTAAAGTTGGAATTGGAAGAGTGTTGAGTCAGAAGGGTCGTCCAATTGCCTATTTCAATGAAAAAAATTTGGGAGCAAAGATGAGATACAATACTTATGATGTGGAGTTTTATGCTATTGTGCAGGATGTGAAGAATTGGAGACATTACTTGTTCCACAAAGAATTTGTTTTGTATACAGACCATGAAGCGTTGAAACATTTGCAAGGGTAGAATAAAATTGCAGCTAGGCATGCATCGTGAATAGCTTATTTTCCGCAATTTACATTCGTCGTAAAGCACAAGTCTGGAGTAACTAATCGCGTTGCCGATGCATTGAGTCGAAGGAGTAGTTAGCTAACAACTATGCGAGTAGAGGTGATGAGTTTTGACTTATTTCCAGATTTGCTTACTACAGATTCATATTTTTTCGGAATCCTAGACAAAGTCAAGGAGGGAAGCATGGATGGATATGTGATGGTTGAAAGTTTTCTGTTAAGAGGAAATCAGTTGTGTATTCCAGATTATAGTTCATGAATGAAGATCATTAAGGAATTACATGAAGAAGGGCACGTGGGTCGTGATTGTACTATGCAGTTGATCTCAAAGCCTTATTTTTGGCCGTCAATGAGGAAGGAGTTTGAAAAGTTTGTTCAGAGGTGCCATATTTGTCAAGTTCCAAAAGGGACCGCGACAAATGCACGTTTATATTTGCCGTTGCCTATACCTACTAAACCATGGGTGGATGTTAGTATGGACTTTGTATTGGGTTTGCCAAGAACGCAACGTGGCAATGATTCTATCTATGTGGTGTTTGATCGTTTTTCAAAAATGGTACATTTTATCGCATGCAAGAAGACGACAGATGTAGTTAATGTCGCACAGTTATACTTCAGAGAGATCTATCGTCTTCACGGGTTGCGTGAATCTATTGTATCAGATAGATGCACTCATTTTCTGAGTCATTTTTGGATGAGTCTCTGGAGAATGGTCGGGACAAAGCTGAAATTTAGTAGTGCTTATCATCAACAGACGGATGGACAGACAGAAGTTGTGAATAGATCCCTAGGTAATCTATTGAGTGCCTCGTGAATGATAATTTGAAGAGTTGGGATTCCAAGCTGTATCAAGCTGAGTTTGCACACAACCATGCAGTTATCCGTAGCATTGGTTTCAGTCTATTCCAGGTTGTTTATTCAACAATTTCGAAGGGACCATTGGATTTATCTATAGTACCACAGTAGAAAGGAGTGATCAAATGAGCTAGTGATTTGGTGAATGAATTGCAAGAATGCCACAAGGTAGTGCAAGAGCGATTGCTTAAGGCGAATGAGAAATATAAGTAATCCGTAGATATCAAACGACGACATGTTGAATTCAAAGAAGGAGATTTTGTGTATGCTGTACTAACTAAAGATCGATTTCCTATTGGTTCTTACAACAAGCTAGCCGCTAGAAAGATTGGTCCTTTGGAAACCGTAAAGAAGATCAATGAGAATGCTTATCAGTTAAGATTGCCGGATCATATCCATACTGCCAACGTTTTCAACGTCAAACACTTGATTCCATATCATAGGAATAAGCATGTCGAAGAATAGGAAAGTGTGAATTCGGGGTCGAATTCTTTTCAACCAGGGGAGGATGATGCAGCGCACCATGATAGTCACAGTTCCTTAAGTCCCTCGTCCTGCTATGGGTCGCGCCATGTTGCGTCGCAACCACAAAAGTCGCTCCACGACCTTAAGCCGCCCCAACCATTAGCGCATCGTGATTTCCTAAAGTCGCACCAACTTAAGTCATTCAACGACCTAACAGATCAAGGAAACAAATCCGCATCTCTTAGGTCGTTCCCGAAATCCGCATTCCTTAAGTCGTTCTGAAGCTTAGGTCGCTATGTTCTTATGCCGCTTCTCTTAAGTCGCTTGATTTCTCAAGCTATTGATTTCTTATGACACGTGGAGGCTGATTTAAGTCGCTCACCTATGCTCCTTCCTTAGGTCGCATCTGTTATGTCGCTATTTCCTTATGTCGTTTCTGAAGCTCATGTTCCTTATGTCGCTCCAAACTTCTTAAGCCGTTGTGCTTATGTCGCTGATCTTCTTATGCTGTTATGTTGTAATTCTGTTAAGTGGTTTGATGTTATGTCGCAAATGTTAAGTCGCATACTGTTGTAACTTGTTGTTGTTGTCTCGTATGTCGTAGGTCGTGTATTGTGTTGTACTGAGTCGCAGTGATGTTGTAACTTCTTATGTCATTGAGTCGTATGTCGCGTGTATTGTTGTAATGTTAAGTCGTGTAACGTGTAACTCGTGTGATGTTGGGTTGTGACTTGTTAAGTCGCAAGTGTTAAGTCGGTCTGTGCGTTGTAATTCCTATAAATAGGGTTGTGTTGTCATTGTAAAGGAAGTTGATGTTTGAATAAAATTTGTGTGTGTACTTTTGCCACCATTGTTGAAGTTGAGTGTGATCTCCTTCTTCTTTCTTTCTTCGGGTTATTCGAGCGTGAATCAACGAAGTAGAAGCCAATTCTCGGTATCACTTAAGAGTGATCAACGATCGAATTGTAGATCTTTCAACATGGTATCTTGCGAGATCAGTGGGTTGGAGCTAGCTAGATTCCGGTATCGTTACGATCAACGGAATTGGGCATTTATCGTTTTATCGGATTATTAGACACGAAATCATCATTTCATGAGGAATAAAGCATCATTAGCGCGTCAAAGTTATATCCGTGGCGCCACTTTCTGGTATCAGAGCTAAGTAAGATCAAGGCTGGATTGAAGCTAAGTCAGGGCCGAGCTACAATGATAATCTGCATAAATTATTTGTAGGGAAGAAAATTAAATAAAACTTGGTTTTAATAAGCCCTATTTAATGGAGGATAAACCTTGATCAAAACCCTTGGAGTGATCTCTTCTTTGAATTCAAAAAACAGCTTATATAGTTAACCATCATTCCTTGACAAATACCTAATTTTCTCATTGAAGCCTTATAAGAAAATACACAAATTCTGACCTAAAAAAATAGCAGCGTGTCTAACGTCTGACAAAATCGTTTAGATATAGGCTGCAACTTTCAGGCTATAGGATTCCTACTGCCAAATGTCTGACTAGTTCTATTAGACATCTGACAAAACTCATAATTTATAGGAGTCGTGTTGTTAGATGTCTGGAGATTCCTGCCAAATGTTCGACACAACTTTCAGCTTGTGCATGACCCAGCTTCAAATCACGATTAGTTGAGCATCCGAGCTCCAATTCATGCATCGTTTTCGTCATTGGCAAGCTATTTTTGACTTTTCAATTCTCCATGTACTATTGCTAAAAATTCAACACTCCACCCCGACACTATATCCATCTCCAACACCAAGAACCGATAGTACCAAACTATCATCACATATACCTTCTACCAAACAAGCTTGAATGATTTTCCAATGAGTTTCGACTAAGACATCAACCATTACACTCCATCAACGAGCTTTGGAAAAGTCAACAACATTTATGCTCTATCAACGAGCTCCAGCGAAGCCACTACTTGCAAATAAAGTGATAAAAGTATCCAAATCCAAAACTATCTCACCAAAAGACGAAAGTACTTAAAAGTGTAGATTAGTACTCCCCATGAAGATAGAAGCACAATCTATCACCGATGCTCTTCCTCGTCTATAACCAAGCTTCTCCTTCAACTGTGCTACCTCGTGGCACTTGGAACTTCAAAAAGTGAGTCAAGTTCGAGCAATGCTAGTTTCCCAATCGATAATGATTCATTGAACATATCTATCGTGTTACCCTTTATGTAAAATTTCAAAAGATATACTTGGTTATCTTCATCCATGGCTACTAAAAATGATTCTCACATCAATATGCTTAGTCTGTGATCTAAATGCCAAATTCTCTGCTAAGTGAATAGCACTCTGGTTATGACATTGAACATCGATACTACCATGTTCAAATCCCAAGTCATATAACGATCGCCATATAAAGTTCCTCCTTTTCCACATCCACCGTAGCTATCAACTCCACCTCTGTAGTGGACAAGAAAACTACGTTTTGCAATTTTGTTCTTCAACTTATGGTTGTACCATCAAGTGCATAGACATATCCAGAAGTTGATTTCCTCCTATCCCTATCACCGGCATAATTTGAATCACAATAACCAACCAACTTGCAATTCATTCCTTTGCTACTGCAAAAAACAAGACCATGAGATTATACACCTCTAAGGTATCTCAAAGAAAGCTTCACATGTTCCCAATGTGAATCTTTAGGATTATCCATATATTAACTTACCATCCCGATAACATTTGCAATATCGGGCCAAGTGTGCACCATGGCATATATCAAATTTCCAACCACACTTTCATATGGCACCCTTGCCATATAAGCTTTGTCTTTCTCCAAGATAGGCGATCTATTACTCGAAAGCTTCACATGCAAATCTAAAGGTGAATTTGACGCTTTTGCATTCTCCATGCTAAACTAGCAAAGCATTTTCTCAACATAATCCTTTTGAGTCAATTTTAACTCAAACCGTATTCGTTCCCATTCTATTTCAATGCCTAATATCCTCTTTGCTTCTCTAAGATCTTCCATTTTGAATTATGATTTTAAACTCAATTTTAACTAATTGATTCCATTCTTATCCTTAGAAGCAATGAGCATGTCATCCACATATAAGAGTAAATACACCCAACAATCATTTTCCAACCTCTTGAAATAGACACAAGCTTCCTTGATTCTTCTATAAAAACCATTTTCAAACATAAAATGACAATGTCTCTTATACCATAGTCTAGGTGATTGCTTTAAAACATATAGTAATTTCTTTAACTTGTAAACAAAATTTAACTTTTCATCTATGACAAAACCTTCATGTTGCTCCATGTAGATGTCTTCTTTCAAGTCACCATGCAAGAAGGCGGATTTTACATCAAATTGCTCCAACTCAAAGTCATGAATAGCAATTATAGCTAGAATATCTAGACTTAAGTATTTCTCACAACCGGTGTGAAAATCTCACCGTACTCATTTCCCTTCCTTCGTGCAAACCCTTAGCCACTAATCTAGCTATATATCTCCCATCATCCTTCGATTTGTATATCCATTTCATCCTATATAACGATTTCCTTTAGGAAGTGGAACCAAATCCTTAGTTTGATTCTTCAATAATAATTGCATCTCTTTGTCACGGCACAAATCTTGTTCGAGCTATCTCTCGACTGCATGACGTCATCAAGGTCCATCGACTCATCTTAAACTAAATAAAGAGCATAGTCTAAATTATCATAAAAGCTAAGATAGTTCCTATTACCATATCTTTCACGTGGCCTTATCGCATGACAAACAGCCCGAGTAGCAATGGCATACCCAAACTCCTTTCGGCTCCATCTTGAACTGAATCCTCTCAAGAATCATGTACATCACCAACACTACTAGAGGAATCCTGTGAACTATGTGACGTAACAATTGCCACTTCCTCCTTACAAGCATCTCCTACCATTCTTCTCCTTCGATAAAGGATGAGAAAGGCTTCATTATCCTTTGATTCACCATGAACCAAAATGCAAAATATCCAATGAGCTTTCATTCTCCTTGAACAAAGATGACTCATCAAAAGTAACATAACGAGAACTAATAACCTTCGTTTCTGGATTCCAAATCTGATGGCCGTTTACCCCATCTGTATAACCAAGCAAAATCTCCTTGAAAGCTCTAGGCTCAAGCTTATCACTTGCGGGATCAGGCACAGAAACTGGACTTCCAAACACACGAAGATAAATCAAGTTAATGCTCTTTCCCTTCCAAACTTCATCTAAAATTTTGTTATCAATAGCCTAGCATGGAATTCGATAAACCCGATGTCAATCTCAAACACCGAGCTTTCTCAAGTAGATAGAGTTCATAATCTCTACAACTCAATTTGACCGTGGATCTCTCGGTGTACTAAATGCCTCCGGATACCATTATGCTTACAAAACTCATAGAATTCTTTGGAATTATACTCTTCGCTATTGTCGGACCTTAGACACTTTAAAGACTTACCACTTCCATTCTCAACAAGAGCCTACCAAACATTGTGAATGCCTCCGACTTGGTCTTCATGAAATACACTGAATCTTTCGAGAAAAATCATCAATGAAAGAAATATAACAACTTGCTCCTCCCAAAGAATCTACCGATGTCGGTCCTCGAATAACCATGTGCACATACTTAAGAACCTTTCTTGAATCGTATTTTCCTTCATCGAATGAAACTTTTGTTTGCTTGCCCATGACACATTCCTCACAAAACTCAAGCTTTTTGAAACTCTCCCCATATATTATCTCCCTCTTCTGAAAATATCCAAACTCCTCTTCGAGATATGATCTAACCTCAAATGCCATAATCTAGCCGCATTTAAGCCATGAGAAGTATCAATTCCCACATAAGTTTCACCATGTATAGTCATACCTTGAAGCAAATAAACACCATGAGATATAGCACCTTTCATCACCACAAGTGAACCCTTCAAAACTACAAGCTATCACTCTCGATAGTGATCTTACATCCTAAAGAATCCAACTGCCCCAAAGAGATAAGAGATTTTCGAAGTCTCGAAACATAGCGTATATTAGTAAGAGTATGAACCACTCCATCAAACATCCGAATTTGAATGAAACTAATGCCCTTTGACTTATAAATAACACCATTGCCTATAACAATTTAATTTCCTTCTTTTTCGACTTCAGAGGAAAAAAACTTCTTATTTGGCATCATATGATAAGACGCACCCAAATCGAGCATCTATTCACCACCCAAAACATTCGATGCTGCCGTCGTTAAAACATATAACTACGTCTCCTTCACTAACTCCACTCTTCATTGTGACGAATGAAGATGCTACTTCCTTCTTTGCTCTACACCTGAACAAAGGATTCCCAACGAGTATAACTGTTGAAAGTAATTTCAGTAACACTTATATGAGTTACTATAGGGGTATAGGTATTTATTTGTAACACATATAAGCGTTGAAAAATATATTTTCCTAATGATTATAGGGTTGTTAAAATATTTTTTCCGTTGGTTGTAAGTGTTAGAAAATGTTTTTTCCCAACAAATACAAACATTAGCAGATAATTTTACAACTATTTAAGTGTAGACAATAGTAAACTAGTAAGATAAATATTAGTGGTTTTTATTTTCTAACATTAATAACTGTTGCAATAATTAATATGGCATGCATGATTATAATGCAGTCCATATTTATATTATTTTTAGCAAAGCCAGCCTGTTTTATAGTGGACCGTCCACTTTTTATTACCAAAATAACAAAAATAGTAATAGAATAGGAGTAAGGCAAAAGGACCTTAGCTACAATAAGAAAGAGAAAAAACAGGCCAAGAGTTAGGCAAAGATGCTTAAGCGAGTATAAATGACCTAAATAATATTCTTCCGCCGAAGAGGAGGATCTACTTCTTTCAGGCGAAGATGCTTGACTACGGACACTAGGGACGTAGCCTATGGCATGAGCGACGGTTCCGAAACGAACCGCAAAATATGGATCATAGTCGACACCAAAGAGAAAATGAAAACCTATCCCATGTAGGATTAGCTAACAAATCATTGTTCCTTTTTGCAAGCTAACCTTCTATAGAAAGAACCAATGAATTTCCTGACATGCAATAAAAAAAGATATCCAAGGTCCAACTCGTCATTTGACACAAAACCGAAGAAGTAATTCTCAATATGGTTATATCTCATGGAAGACTAAACATGGATCAAAACCTTTTCTTACGCATTCCAATAAAAAGGGAAGAAACTGTACCAATAGGAAATGATGGCATAGAAGAAGAAAACGTAGTAGTAGCAGCTGTAGGACCTAACACGACAGTAGATACAGATGGAACAGTGAAAGTAAAACCAATGGCTAAAGGGGAGGCAGGAAGAGACTCGGACGAAGGATAAACAGTCGGAGCATCATGAATAGATACTAATGGGATAATGAATAGTAAAATCAATGGTTATAGACTATATATAATATGAATTCTGAAATAATATTATCTCAAAGGATATGAATTTAATGATTACATAAAAAATCCTTTCTTAACCCCTTTCGAATGATTCGTGAGTTTCTTCATACCTTTGAAGGGACTCGACACACAACATACATTACAAATAAGAAGTAGACTCAATACGCTTTGGAATTTTATTTTGGTAAATGATGCAAGTCCAATTGACTTGACAATATTGGATTACCATCATCACGTCAATTTGGTGTTTCATCGGCTATAGACGTGATGATAATATGTTTCAAAATCAAAATATCCAGGAAAACTTCATAGCATTGCATATGCTAAATAAGGGTTAGGAGGACAAGTGAGTATCATGTGAAATTGGTGATTAGAGAGGCTAATGGCCGAAATGATCTTCCTCGTATTCTAAATGGATAATAGATCCATGCATCCTCTCAATTTTATTTCTCAAAATTGGACTACAAGTAAGTCAATTTTCCCAAATCGATATAGGGTTACAAGGATTTGATTTTACTAAGAAATGTGAAAGAAAGTCAAGAATAAATAAACCAAAGAACTTGGGACCCTAGGGTGGTATCTATAGATGCACGCTAGAACCTTCCTCCTTCGTCCTTTCGAAGTTATCAAAAGGTCTCTGTTCTCACCTTTTGCGTCCATCATTTTACCTTCATTCTATCGTCTTCATCGAGAGTATGCTACTATAAATATTGATCCGTTGTTTACCAATATTACTGTCGAGTACCTATAGAAACTTTCGATATCATCGAAAGGTATGCTTTCATTAGTTGTAAATGAGTAATGCTTCATCATTATGTTGTTTGAATGTAAGCGGAAGTACTTTTAACTTCTTCATCTCCTTCGAAACCTTTCCATTGTTGCGAAGATCAAGTGTCATCATGATATCCTTCCACTTAAATGAGTGAGGCTAGGTATTTGGATGGTTTTGAATAGATTTAATGGTGAGGATAGGACCCGTGTGAAAGGTTATTTGTGACGGAGGAAGCTTTTTGGAGTAAAATTATTGTTGTAGAAGGTGGCTTTCAAAAGCATCCCCTATTTAGTGCTAAGCTCATCCTTTGTTGCTTGCGGAGGCAATATTGGTTACGTGCAAAATTTCCCTAATACTTTTGGAAGGATTCAACCGTTTTAAAAGGATAATGTTTACTTTCGAAAGGGTTGTTTTAGCAGAATCTTCCCCAACCGTTTCAAAGAATCTATTATAGGTGTGGTAGCTCGTTACTTATTACCTTCGAAAGGCATCCATAACCCATTCAGAACTTCTTTATGCATGTGAACTCAACTATGTCGAAAGGATCAACTGAGTTGAAAGGGTAGCCTTCCTCACTTTCGAATCCTTCGAAAGCCCTTTTTCACTTAATACTTGTAGAAGCATTAGGCGCTTGGAGCATCAATTTAAACTCTTTGAAAGTTACTCTGATGTTTTCGGCACACTGATTTTGAACCATGGCGAAACCATTTTTCAATTCTTGTGAAGATTTTATAATACTTCATATGCCTTCTTTCATACCATCGTTCTTAGGTGAGCTTTAAGGTCAACATTTTGCCCATCCCATATAAAAGAAGCTGTTATTCATTAGGACAAAAATCTAATAACTTTCTTTAGCACTATTCCATCCTTAATGACCTTATTTCCCTGCAATGTACAAAGAAGGTAACATTCTTTATTGTTAGTTCAAACTTTATGTAAGAATATGTCCATTGGTTTGTTTGGAATATTATTGAAGATAATATTAGCATTTCAAATAACAAAATTCCTTAATTCTAAATCTAGAAATAATGGAAACTAATAGACCATCGTATAGATTTAATAAGTAAGAAGAAATCCATAGTTGGAAATGACTGAAGACTAAAATTCTTGTCTCGTTATAATAATAGAAGTCCTAACATCCAACTTTAGTAATAATGAAAGAAATCCAAAAATTAAACCCTTGTTATATTAATAGAAGACTAGGCATCTAGATTCGGATGTTGATAAGTGCCATCCAAAAGTTAGTAATAGAAGAACAATGACCTGATTCAGGTATTAGTAAGTTTGAACCAGAAGGTAATAGAAGATTAGAAGTATATAATAGTGGTCTCCAAAATAATAGTCTTGGAACCCAAATTCAGGAATTAGTGAGTGCAGTCCAAAAATTCATAGCAAAAAACCCAAAACTCAGATTTGAAGACTAGAAATCATTAGTGTACGACCTGAAACCCAGATTTGGGCATTAATTAGTAAAGCTCATATATCATCCTTTGGAAACTATCCAACAATTGTAAATGCTTATCTGAGCTTCTTGTCCTGCACCACTTTCTGAGCTTCAATTGTTCGAATGCTTTGCTTTGAGTTGCCTCTTCTACTTCTCGACATATGCCACCTTTTAGGCATTGTATGTTGGTTTTGTTTGGTGTGCCACTTCTCAAGACTGGACATCTCAATCCATTGTTGTCTGGTGTGCTTCATTACCTTACCCACAAGCGAGACCCAAGGACTTAGCCGACCTTTCGCGAGGAGGCGCCCCGACCAAGCCTTATAGGCAGGACTGAAGGCTTCTTTAGTTTGACTTGGTTAAAACATGGTTGGTTCAAAGGCTTACACCATCCCCCCTCTAAAGAGCACATTGACCTGGTCATAGCATCGCGTGGTTATGGTCTTGTAAATACATTACTCTAGCCGTAACATGGCGTGGATAAATGATTACTCTGTCCTCCCTCCAAGAGTTTCTTTGACCTAGCCATTTTGGCGTGGACAAAAGCTTTTGACCATTAAAGTTGGTTTCCAAGTTTAAGGAAAATTATACTCCCAACCATCTGGACTTCTCTTTAGAAAGAGGTTCTTTTTCGTTCATTGTGTGAAAATATATTATCAAATGTTCCGCACTCCATGTTCTAGGAACCATATTGCCATTTGGTCGACATAACTTATAAACTCCAAGGGGTATTACTTTGCACACGATTAGGGGACCTCCCAGTTTAGTCATAGCGGCCAATCCGTGGGATTTCTTGAGTTTGTAATAACCCTGCGGATTACTAAATCTCCCCCTTTAAATGATCTTTTCCTTACTTTTGGGTTATAATATTTCAAGATTCTTCTTTGACATTCTACAATATGATTAGCGGCTTCATCTCTTAGCTCCTGTATTAAATCAAATGATTATTTATTCAATTCTGGTTTCAGATTGAATGCATATGCGATTCTTCGATGTAAAGGTACCTCAATTTCCACTGGTATAACTTCACACCCTTATATTGTAGAGTACGGAGTATGACCCATTGTAGTTCAAGTGGCAATTCTTCTATCCAATTTCCTTTGGTTTTATTCAATCATTTTTTAGGATAGTCTTAGTAGTCTTGTTTGCCACCTCAAAGGCTCCATTAGCCTTTGGATGTGTCATGGGAGAAAAGCTTTTGATAATCCCATTCTTATGGAAAAATCGAGAAAACTATGCGCTATCAAATTGTGTTCCATTGTCAAATATAATCTTGTAAGTTATCTCGAATCTATTAGTGATGTTTTTAATGATGAATCTAAGCACTTTCCCAAAAGTGATTTTGGGTAGTCGCTTTGCTTCCATCCACTTAGTAAAGTAATCGATAGCCATTGTACCATATTTTTCTCCACTTTTGGAAATTGGCAATGGTCCATTCAAATCGATTCCCTATGCATCAAAGTGCCGCGGCAGGAAATCGGGGCTAATTGGCTTAATAGGAAATGGGGAATCTTTGAGTATTTCTGGCACTTTTCGCACTTCTTTACGTACACTATAGCTTGACCCATCATTTGAAGCCAATAGAAACCTTATCTCATTAACTTTATCCCGTGGGAATGGCCTCTACCTTTCATATGCTTCCCTTAATAATTTCATCCCATCTTTTGGACTGATACATCTTAAGCTAAGGAAGGGCATATCCTTTCGTATAAAGAATTCCATCCATCGTGATAAAGGTTGGAGCCTGTTGTCTAATTCTCCTAGCTTCCATTTTGTTAGATGGTAATATTCCATCGGTAAGATATTCTACAATAAGTGTCATACAAGTGTTTCCGTAACAATTATCTACCTTTGGACGATTGGGCTCCTCATATGGAATTTCTTCATTAATTCCTTTTTCTTCTCCTCCTTCCATCATGGCTTGGGATATAGTTAAAACTTATAGTTCCTTCCTTAGTTCTGGCATTTCCTCTTCAATATTAGGATTTGTTTGGTACTCTACTAGTGTGATATGGGTTTCTAGAGCTCCTTTTAACATTTTTAGCACCTTTGAAAGTTATCTTCCTTTAGGAATTGGTGTATAGAAAAATCATCAAATAAGCAAGCATTTTTAGCACCTTCTTAACATACAGGACTAATTTGGCATCTTTAGTCTGATATATTGCTTTATCTGATTCGCCATCAGTTGAGTGTCGCTAAAGATTTGAATTCGTGGGATTTTATGTTTGAAGGCTAGAGTTAATCCTACCAACATCGATTCATATTCAGCAATGTTATTTTTTGCAGTGAATCCTAACTTCATTGTATTGTGTAAGTGATGCCCATCAGGAGCGATTATGATGGCTTCCTGCATATTTAATGCCCCATCCATAAATAGTTGCCATATGGGCATTTGATCTTTTTCTTTCTCTTACTATTCCTTCAGGAAGTTTGCGCATTCATTGATAAACTTTGCTAATACCTACCCTTTAATTGATGTTCATGGATGAAATTCAATATCATATTGGCTAAGTTCAATTCCCCATTTTACTAGCCTCCCTGAAGTCTTAGGTTTACCAAAAATCCTGTTTTGGTGGACAGTTAGTCAATGCTCAGATTGGATGCACTTGAAAGAAAACTCTACATTTTTGTGCTATAAATATCAAACAACAAGCTAGCTTTTCTATGATTGGATATCGAACCTTGACATCCTTCAATCGTCTACTTACATAATAAATAGAAAGTCGATTCTCATTTTCTTCTCTGGTCAGCTTTAAACTAACTATATGTTCTTAAACTACCATATACAAATATAAGCTTTCTCCATCCTCGGGGTAGGATGATATTGGTGGCCTTTCTAAATCATTTTTTAATTATTGAAAGGCATTCTTACAATCAACTCTCCACCCAAAGTTCTTTCTTTTCTTAATCACATCGAAAAAGGGATGCACTTATCAATTGCCAAGGAGATGAATCTACGCAGGGCTGCAATTTTACCATTCAAACACATTACATCATTGCTGGTTTTAGGTTATGCCATGTCTTTGATAGCTTAGATCCGGTCGCCACTGGCTTCGATTTCTTGTGCGCAAACCATGTAACCTAAGAATTTTTTGAAATGCACTCCATAAGAACATTTATGAGGATTTAGTCTCATTTTATACCTTCACAACACTTCAAACATTTCTTCCTGATCCTTAAGGCGATTCTTAGCTTCATGAGATTTTACTAGCATGTCATCCACATAAACTTCCATATTTCGTTCAATCTGTTCCTTATACATTCTATTGACCAATCCCTGATAAGTAGCTCCCACATTCTTCAGCCCAAAAGGCATTGCTTTATAAGTGAAATTTCCCCAATCGGTAATGAAGCTTATATGCACTTTGTCTGGTTTGAACACGGGTATTTGGTTATACCCTGAATAAGCATCCATAAGGGACAATATCGCATGGCCACTAGTTGCATCAACTAACCGATCAATTTTTGGCAACTGATAATAGTCTTTTGGTAATGCTTTGCTCAGATTAGTGTAATCGACACATGTTCTCCATTTTCTATTTTTCTTTTTTACCAACAATGGATTCACTAGCCTTTTGGATAAAACAGCTTCTCCAATGAATCCATTTTCAAGCAGCATTTTAACCACTTCTTTCAAGGTGTCAAATCGAATCCTATCTAATTACCACTTTTTTGTCGAACGGGGGTCACATTTGGATCAATATTTATTGCATGGCATATAATTGATGGATCAATCCCATGATATTCGGATGAGTCTGTGCAAACACGTCTTTGTTAGCTTTAAGAAATTGAATTAAGTCTTCTTTCAAATTGTCCCTCAATTCCTTTCACACTCTAACAATCTTGGCCGAAACTGGATCTACACATAGCTCCTCGAAATCCTCTATAGGCTTTAACCTCTCTATTTCCCTTTGCAATCTAATTCCGTAATGATCTCGCTTTCTTCTGTAGAGTTGGCATCAGTCCTTTTCCTCCTACTCCCAGATGGGATGTACCTTCCAAGCACGTATTTATACATTTTATTAGATCTTATTTTTGCTTCAAACATTAGATGTAAAAATCCATTATTCAAAGCCTGAAAAATAGTAGAGGAATCATAATAAGAAGAGTACTCCCTTTTATATCGATCAATAGTGGCAAAATACATTTGGCGGGAGCTAAGTTGTTCTCCCTGAAGGGTACCCTAACCTCTTTTATTTATGAATTTCACCATCAGCTACTTCGAAGGGACAAAGCATCCACCTCATCCAACGTAGGGCTAGAATGCATTTTAATATGATGGCTGATTGATAATCACAAAAGGAGTTTCAAGTACTCCACAGCATGGCAGTACTCCTACTTGTACTAGCAGCTTTACTTGCCCTATTGGAGTTGACCCATTATTATGGAACCTAAAAATAGGTTTAGGACTAGGCTCTAACTTATCTTCAAGAATGTCCAGGATTGCTTGAAGATGACGTTGACTGTGCTTCCAGTGCCAACCGGAATCTTGGATACTACAAAAAGCCCAATTTTAGCGTTGATTATAAGGTGGTAATTATTGTGCCGTTGACTTCCCTTTTTGACTCTTGTAGAGTGATGACAAGATTCTTCAACTGTGTATTTTTCCATGGAGTTTTAAGTAGGCACTCTTCCTGGAAAGAAAATACTCTTCCCTAACTTCCTTGATATATCTGTTTCTGGATCTTTTACTAGTTCTTCGCTGGATGCGGTCCCCCATGAATTACATCAATCCTATTCATGGGTAGACTTGGTTTAGTGGACCTTAATTTTCTAAGTAATTCACAGCATTATTAGGGAAATTTTGCGGTCCTTCGCTGGTCCAGTGTGCTTTCTGTTGGTGCTGGTTGAATTCTTTTAGGTGTGTTCATGTATTAGCGTTTGAATAATTCTAGCCAGAGCTTGGCACTCATCAATTTTATGGCCATTCGCTTTATGATAAGCACAATAATCATCACCCTTTCTTTGCCCATTGTAGTTTCTGGCCTTGAATGAAGTTGGGAAGTTAACTTTTTCTTTTGTTGTGGCAAAGCATAAGATAGTGGCTTGTTCAAAGTGATTGAATTAGTATTGGAATCCTCCCACCTTGGCCTTTTGTGTCCTCGATCAAACCCAAATCTTCCACTCTTCTTCTTATGGTTAGTTTCTTCTTAGCATAGTACAATTCATCCATCGGAATGAATTTATCAGCTTGAAAGTGAAAGTCTTGTAAACCTTTACATCCATGAACAAAGAGCTCTTTCCAAAATGGTGTACTTTCTATGAGTCTTAAATGAACTGCAATCAGCTTATCCTTATTGAAGGACCGATTTCATGCTAGATGGGGGGTGAATAGGGTGATACTATTAATTATAAAATTTAATTGTGGAAGTATATAAAGTAATATTTCAGCATAGATATAGCAGAATAATAACAGCACAAATAACAGAATAATAAATGCAGAACAACGTAGAATTTACCCAACTTTAGTAAAATCCTGCCTACATGCTGCCCCCAAGGTTTCTACCAGAAATTAAGAAATCAGACGCTTACACACGTAAACTTGCGACACCCGTTATCGACTAGCCTTAACTCTACGCTCAAAACCCTACCACAACTCAGCCACTGAGTTGCGAATTCTTGAACATACCACCGTAGCTCGTCTCCTCATCACATGAGTAGAAACTACAATCGTTTAAAAGGAAAATAAAAATTTGAAAACAAATTTAATTCAAAACGCTAATTTTACACTAAAGCCTAATTAGTAAAAGTCGACCCAAAATAAATTATCACAAAAAAAAAGCGGCCCCGTTATCTCTTTTATTTCGTTGCTCTATTTTGCTCTGTAGAAATGTCGGCCTTGTTACGTTGCTTGTTCCTCTTTTTTTTTGCTCGAAATTAAGGCTTTGGGAAATGTTTGAAGCCAACGACTTATGTTGATCGATCGAAAAGATGATTGTACGATGCAAGCTCTATCGAATGACCGTCTCCTTGTAGCTTGCTTCGGCTGCTTCGATGATCAAGTTTAATCTTGACTACGGTATGTAATGCCTTTTGCTTTTTCTGATTTGCTTGCTTGAACTCGATCTTGATTCGAGTGGAATGATTATTGTTTAGCTTGAACTCAAATGCATAATATTGGCCGATGATGATCGGGTCTTATAGGATTGGAATCCCTATATTTTTGTTCGTAAACATTTGTTTGAATTCGTCATTTATTATAGCTCGGCCATTGTTTTCGTATGGATGATGATTATTTTTTCTGACTTGTTCATAATCGTATATTTCCTGTGTTACTAGGTTGGCACAAGTTTGAATTGCTATCGTGGCCACCACGGCTTGTTTGATATCTGACTTGGTTCATTCTTTTTTCCTTGGTCACTACGGCGTTGATTTGCTGGTGACTTCGGTGATGATATTTTGACTTGTTTGCCATGGCTCTGACTTGATTTTGAAACTGCTCATTTAAAACTGCCGTTACATTTGACTTCGGTCATTTTTGAAACTTCTTTCTTGATTTTGTCTCGGCCTGTACTTGTGCATTTGCATCATAGATATATGTGTTAGCTTTGGATTTCATGTACGCTGTCTCATGGTTTCGGCATTGTTTGAGTCCATCATGGTTTGCACTTTGATGCTGCCTGGATTATGTCACTGTTATCTTGTTGTGTTTGATTCAATCAAGTCCGGTACCTTTCGTATCATTGTTTTGTGACCTGGTTTCGTCTTGAATTGTGCAGTCTTGAGTCTTGTACATGTCTTCACTGTGTAGTCTGCATATATTGATTCAGTTGAGCTTGCACTAGTCTTTGATTATGTTGTGTTCATTAGCTTAGTAGCAATCCTCGTTGTATGTATGGAATGCTATGACTGTTCGTCGTTTCACTGTGCACTGCTTGACTCGAAATCTAGTTTCCTTATGTTGTATTGTGTTGTAGTATTTGTGACATGTTGGGTCTATGAAGCTTGTTGCACGTTCATGTCATCATTGCTCTGGTCTTGTTCACTTGACGGCATTTGGTCCAGACATTGTTGTAGTCTGCACTGTGTATCTCCATTCTCTTATATAGCTGTGCATGTCACTGCTGCGTTGTATTTGCATCTGTCTTCGACTTTGCATTTGATTTGAGAATAGACTTCGGCCTGCTTTTATTTTAACAACTGATTGCCACTGGTGCTTATTGACTTGCATTTTCAACTTTACTAGTACACATACTGAGTTGTTTCACTGATGCATCACTTGTTTTTGTGTCATTGGTCTGGGCACATGTGCTTAATGGACTTGTATTTGGTTGTAATCATTTGAACTCGTAGCCTTCGTTCTGGTGCACAACAGAATGAACTGGTCGAAAAACTTGTGTCAATCCATTTCTGTGTTGTATGTAGTCTAGTTGTCTTTGTATTTGCATGCTTGTTGCTGCTGTGCACATGCTTCGGCTCATGTATACTTAATGCCTGGTCCTTGACTTTTCTTGCTCGACATGAAATATGGTGCTTGAATTTGCAGTGCACCACTTCGTATGTGCACGTTGCATATGCACTTGTACTTGATAATTTTCTTGAGCTTGTATATTCTGACTGCACCAGTGTTGAATCCAGCTTATAGCTTGAGTTCGAACTTGTGCTCGTGTCGTGACTTTATTTGTATTGCACTTGAGTTGAACCCGGTTTTCATTTAGGTTTGACCTGTGCTCACCTTCCCTGTAATTTTAGCAAGTGTATATCGGTGTGCACGGCATTGTGGCATGCACAATGACACACTGTACATGTCGCAAGTTGTTCGTGTAGATGGATTCAAAAATAAATGATGACGAACAACCCAAATAACTGAGGCAAATAATATTTTCAAAATCACTTTTTATTTTATAGTGCAAAAATATTTCTTTTTTAATTTTACTACGTCAGTGTGTATTTTTGAAGATAGCTCAGATGCTAGATTCAATCTTGAAAATAGTTGAAGATGAATACGAGTGAATAAGTGAATTGTAGTGAGGTGCATTTGTAAATGATAAATTGTGATGTAATCGAATTTGTATTGTCACTGAATATATATATATATAGTGAGAGCTCTAATTTGTACTGTTCAAAATTTTAATAAATATTTATTTGAATAAAATATCTATTTGAATTTAAACTCTTTGTTATTTATTTTATTCAGCAAATATATATTTAATTATGTGAAAAATAAAATAGTACATTAACAAATACATTTAAATTAATATATGTATGTTTATTATCATCAAACAAAAATCATATACAAGCATATTCAACAATCTCCCCCTTTTGATGATAACAAACATATATTTAACATTTTGAATTCATTAAATGTATTTGATTATTCAATTTGCTCCCCCTATTTGAATGCTTCCTCTCTACACCAAGCACCCCCTTCATATATGCATGTAAATAAAAATATGCAAATGAGCTTAGATGCAAATAGAAAATATTTGACCTTTATCTGTCAAAATCGTAACTTTTGTCTTCCCCTTTTATTATCAACAAAAGAGTAATAGTGTTAGAGAAATAGAGATAAAGTGTTAGGCATTAATACAACATTAAAACTCAAATGAGTATAAATATTAAGTTTCAATAAAAAATCAATAAAAGACATAAATACTCTTTTTGATGCATATTCCACTTTTAGAATGATAGGAATGATGTCATCATATAAAACCAGTTTTGTCTATTTGTGCTATATTTATATCGGGTATTTGAATATCTACTAACTATGCATAACCGTTAGGACTTTTAAATGAGATTAGTAGTATTCCAATTGTTTTTTAAAATGAATTCAAGTATCTTCTAACCATGCATAGTCGTGAGGACTTTTAAATGAGATTAGAATCAACTTGTCTTATTTAATCAATCAATTTTGATATGCGTTCCATACATGCATAACCGTGAGGACTTTTAAATGAGCATGGAAGCACATGATCAAAAATTCCAAGTAATTCAACCACGCATAACCGTGAGGACTTTTAAATGAGAGTGAACACTTTCGATATTTTAAAAAAATATAAAATGAAAAACGAATGATTTGCTGTTTAAAATACCACATATTAACAAACTATATCGAATTTTGATGAGTGACGGTCGCTAGAAATACAATAGAAATAGAGATGTTCGAGGAATTTTTTACCAACAAAAAGTGTTTATAAATCTTGTTTAAATTTCTAAAGAAATTTCTAATTATACCATCTCAAGTTATAATATATGATTAATATCAACACTCATCACTTTTTCGATCACTATTTATCTTTTAGATAATCAGTAGGGAGTCAGATTAGTCAATATAGTTATTTAAAATCAAATCCAAAAATAATTATAAAATCAAATTTTCCAAAATGACTAATCTAAAACAAGGTAAAAAATGATTTTCGAGATGGGTTTTATGAAAAAAATATCTACAATTTAAAAATTATTTAAAACGAAAAAGATGCAAAGATACAAAATGTCTCAACATAAATCACATTCCACTAGTAATTTTTCTACCAACTAGATTACCAGTGTAATGTGCATCTGAATTTTTCTTTCACTCGAGATTATCATTAATTGAATGTTATAGACCAAACCATGAAATTTGCAACGATTTCTTGAAATCCTTATTTCAACTTTTTAAATGAAATTCTTTTGGATTTTAATTGAAGACGTGCCAATGAACAAAATCGGGAATATACTCTCAGTCGTAAATAACCAAATGTATTATCATACACCATCATTAATCATTAAAACATCATCAATAGTCCGGACAAATTGTTCTAAGATGATTGGTTAACAATTTTGAATAAGTCAGATTAATCATCAACATTCATTTCCTTATCACATAACTGGCTGAATTAATTCAAATCAAATATGGTGCAGATTATCACATTAATATATCGTTCAAGATGAATTTACGATTACCTCTTTTACCTTTATGATACTTTTTCGTTGTGGTCCACTGTGATTCTGTTACCTTTGTACTAGGCTAAGGAACTTTTATTAGTCGTCCGTTGTGTGTCTAGTATAGCTAGAATCCAGATAATAGCTTTGTTGTTCCTTAGCCTGCCACCACACCTACACAATAAAAGGTTTTTGTGACGTATTTGTTTTTATAGGTCCATGGTTGTTAGTGGAAAAATATTTTGATAAATAATTTTGTGGAGGCCCAAAACAATTTATTTGTGTTCCTTTCAGCAACCAAATTTGTTTAAGTTTGAGAGATTTTATATTTATGCCTTTTGGAACCCAATTGGAATAGCTTTCACGTGTTTGGGTCTATGAAAATAATTATTTTGATTGTGTCCAAATTTTCTACAAATTGTGCACATTGAGTTGACTTGCTTAATTTCGTTTCTAACATTTTCAGATTGATTATATCCATGTCCTTGTCTAACTGTATTACCAGTTTATTTTCCTAATAGCATTCTGTGACAACCCAGGATTTTGGCAATATTAGTTATATAAGCATTTAATCTAATTAAATAATATACAAGCTTATCATTTTAAAAACAAATAATACTTGGGGCCAATTACCATTTATTTATATATATGTGTATTTTGGAAGGAAACTATGATTTAAAAATTCAAAATAAAAACTTTCAAAAATATTTAAAATAAAATCTATTTTTTTATTCACATTAAATTAAATTTTGAAGCTCTACATTATTAACGCTTAATCCAAATATATGCATATGAATGAAACATAGATAATAATGTTTAAAATAAAATTAATCTTATCAATATTAAATATAAGTATAAGAATATATGAATATTAATTAAGTGTATGATAGTTAAGCTCAAATAGAAATGAAAGTAAGGGTTTATTTTAGAAATAAGTCTATAAGTGGGTCTGTGTGTATGCAACATAAATAAATACATAAGATAATTCTGGAATATATATATATGTACTATGGACATACTTGTGTATATGCAAGGCAAAACAAAATATCTACATACAAAAAAAATAGGACAAGGCTGTAAACTTGTAAGGAAACATTAGCATTAAATTATTTCATCTCAAGCACAAATAAAAGTCATTTAAAAATGTTAAAAAAATCATTTCAGTTCGGTAAAGAAAATCTGGTTTGGTCAAAGAAAAAATCTGGTTAAATACAAAACAAAGAAGAAGAAAAAAACTACACCAGTAAACACCTACCCCTGTACAAAACTTCTCTTTATATATACATCTATTCTTATACCTGCTCGTTCACAAAGAAAACATAGCGAACCAAAAAAGAAAAAGAAAAATAAGCATCACCCTGTACAAACTCAAGTACATCTCAACTGGATACGCAAGAAGATTTACCAGAAAATCAAGCCAACAGTTTTGCTTTTCAACACAGTATTTGTTCTCCGCTCACATTTTTCAGGTGAGTAAACACATTTGTAAAAAACTTAAGTATAGTTAAAACTGTGCTGGTGATTTATGGATAATATTATGTTTGCATATGTATTATTTTTTATTATAGCTCTGCGTATGTATATGAGTTGTTATGTGAAAATTGAACATACCTGTTCATTCTGTTTTTAGTTACTAGGTTGAATAGTGTAACGCCCCACTCCGAGACCCACTCTAGTAAAGAGTATTACGGAGTAATACCGTCTACTAGAACGGAGAATAGAGTATAATGGAAGCGACCATGTGTAATCAAGCTATAACTAACTACTGAATACGTCGAATAGGTGGTATTCTTTTCTTTAGTGGTTCGACAAATCCAATAGATATTTATAACGAGATTAGAATGGCTAAGGAAAATAGGTTCAAAACAAACATAATACTAAATGATAACATCATCATCACAGAACAGTCACATAACAGTCACAGAACATAGGTACAATATATCGTCAATACAGATCCAAGTATCAAAAGGTGGGTACAAAGCCACCGCTCACACATGTAAGTCAAAAATATGTACATAAGAGTCTGAAATAAAAGAGTAGCAGAATAGTGGACAAATAAAAGCACTATCTATCAGCATAGCAGATAATGTCCAAGCGGAAGCACATAAGCTAAGTCCAGAGACCTAACCTGAAACAACTCGGTCTGACCCGAGCGAAAACACTCGGGTCAGGCTAGCTAAACAATCAGTAATAACTGAGATATATATAATAATGCAGTACATAAATAAAACAGTACTTCTCCAAAGAGAAGAGTAATATGGACTACATGAATATAATGACGATCCCTAATCATCAATCACCAGTAAAAATCTCCAAAGAGAAAATCAACACCAAAGTGTAGAATAAATAAAATCGTCTCATATCATCGGCGTAGCCAAAACTATAAAAAGTTGCCCATAGGCAATAATCCCAAAAGTGACCAGAGTCTGTAATCAATGCCCAAGCAAAGGTCGATGCTCCAAAGAGCAATAGGAATATACTGAAAAGTCAATGAAATCGAATACAAAAATGCAGTGTCCAGAGACACTGTGAATCCATAGGGTAATCGCACTTACATCGTATGGTTCCATAGAACCAACATCGAATGGCGATACTCGAATGGATATAAAAATCATCAGATAATACAAATATTTCACGTGCACCGACCAGAGTCGTTGTTGCCAAGTACTGTAGAGTTGTGATCGATCACTCGCACAGATGCGGAACGCGCGAAACGGCAAGATCCTTCCCAGAAGGATAAAGGCCCAGAGGCGCACGCCGAAAAATAAACTGCTCCATAGAGCAGGTGTCCAGAGACGGTTGCCCAGAGGCGTGGTGACCCAGAGGTCCAGTACTGGCCGCCCAGAGGCTAATGTGCCACTAACTTCTTGGAGAGGAACCCGTAAAGTGTTAACAATGAGTCCCATACCCCACGTTCGCACTAAACGGTTTCCTAACCAATAGCAAGCTCACACTCCAAACAATAAAAAGTCCACCTCATATCATCGGTAGACTAGACCCAAAGGTCAAAACGATCAATCGAATAGGTCGGGGATTAACCGGAAAGAAAATACACACGGTTTCCATAGGCCGGATATTTCCTAACCGTTTAAGCACCTTTCCACTTCCCTCGACGTGCTAAAAGTGAGTGTGAGATTTTTATTATAGAAAATAATGGTGTAAAACGGATTTGTAATTGATTTCGAAATCACTTTTAAAACGGTCTTTTGAAAAGTCTCCTATTATGGAGTAATTAATTTAATAATTAAAAATAATATTATATAATAATTTTCAAAAGCCATTTTGGAGTGAAAAATCCTTTTAAATCCTTTTTATAAAGCCCGTGTACGAAATCCAGGGACAAATCTCAATGAAATCGACGAAAACCAGAAAATCATCAAAAATATTCAGTGTTTAAAACCATTCAAAAACTGCTGCGAACCCAAGTTCGGCAATTTATTTGGACCAGCAAACTGTGTCCAAATGGCATGAAAACTAGTAGGCATGTAGTCCGACATCCCTACTTTAAGAGGCAAAAAGAATTTCTGGATTGCGAGTTGAGACGAAGTGGCAGCGACGTCTCAAAGTTGAACCCAGAAAAGATTCACACTGTTTTCCAACAGCGACCAGAGTCTAACTTTGGCACGAAAATTGAAGTAGCAAACGAACTCCAATTTTGCCCAAATTTTTCAGAGATGGAGTTCGGAACTCCACCTTTCCAACGAGACCAAAAACGTCAAATTCCGACTTCGGATGCGAACGTGGCGGCATCGCGAAGTGGCACTCAAAAGCTGGAAACAGTGGTAGTTTTTTTTTTTTTTTTTTTTTGTGGGCCCCCAGCCCGCTTGGGCTGGGGGTACTTGGGCCCTCCCCCAGCCCGCTGCGGGCTGGGGGACCGTGGCCCGCCCCAGCCCGCTGCGGGCTGGGGGTGACTGGCCCGCCCCAGCCCGCTGCGAGCTGGGGGTAAAGGGGCCGCCCAGCCCGCTGCGGGCTGGGGACCTGGGCCGCCCCAGCCCGCTGCGGGCTGGGGGTGCGTGGGCCGCCCCAGCCTCACCCCCAGCCCGCTGCCGGCTGGGGACCTGGCCCGCCCCCAGCCCGGGTGGGCTGGGGGCCTGTGCGCGCCCGGGCTGCGCCCGGGCTGGGGCCTGGGTGCAATCCAGGCCTGTCCTGGTGCACCCAGAGCCCATTTTTCAGGCTGATTTCAGCCTGCATATTTCCAGCAAGCTGTTTTTTGCATTTTTTGATGATTTAGGGGTGTTTTTCTCAATTTTTGGCATCAAAAATCACTAATAACCATCACTAATCACCATATAATGATTATAACACTATATTAAAGGAAACCAAGGTCAAAGCTTAGCTTTACAACTAACAATAATTACTAATCAATAGTAATTACCTCAATTAAGCAAAGGATCAAATGGTTTTAGTGCACAATATCAAGCAAGCCAAACTCCTCAACCCCAAAGCAAAGATCAAGAGGCTTCAAAGACCCAAAATCAACAAAGAAAACAAAATAATGATTACTACAAGATGATAGAGATAAATGGGGATTAAGAAGGAGGATTAGAGAATAGGAGAGATTGCATTACCTTTCTTCTTTTCTTTTCTTTTTCTTCTAGGATTAAACTAATTTATGAAGAGAAGGAGATGGAGCTTCTAAATGGAGGCCATTAATTATGTTTAGATTTAGGTTTAGGAATTTATGAAGAGGAGGGTTAGGGTTTATGGGAGGGGTTTGAGATATTAAATAGGAGTGGGTTGGTTAATGGGTCATGGTAAGAGGTTTTAAAACCCATTAGGACTTAGTTTATTTTCCTAAGGTTATCATGTGAACAAAATCCTAAGAAGCAACCTAGTTTTAATTAAAACCATATAATTGCTCATTTGGCCCATTAACCTATAATCACATAAAAAAAATTCCCCATTTCAACCCAAAAATATTTTAATTTGCGAACCAATTGCAAATTTAAATTCCCAAAAATTTGTTTAGCCCCCTTTTTAACTTAAAATCATAATTTTTAACTTATCATTCGGTAATTGCAATCTCAGGGTTGTTACAGACTCCCCCCTTAAGAAAATTGCGTCCCCGCAATTCCTTAAATATAGAAGTCGTCTATAACATCTAATCCACAAAAGGAATACATAAGATAAAATATAGATGCCCACCCGTGCTGGAAGATGAAAGAAAACCAGGATAAGTACGCTCGATAAATTCTCTGGTCTCCCAAGTGCAGCCCTTAGGATTAGACGACCATTGAATCTTCACAAGCGGAACCTCTTTGTTTCGAAGACGTCTGACCTCCGAATCAAGCACACGAAGAGGTTGCTATTCTAGAGATAGATCGGGTGAGATCTCCAAATCAGGTAAGATATGAGGCTCGATAATAGAATCAGGTTTGCGGACACACTTGCGAAGCTGGGAAACATGGAACACGTTGTGTATTCCAGAGAAGTGAGCAGGTAGAGCCACACGATAAGCAACAGGGCCGATGCGTTCCGTAATAGGAAATGGTCCAATATAGCGAGGAGCCAATTTCCCTGTGGAGCTGAAACGCACAACCCCCTTCATGGGAGAAACCCGAAAAAAGACAGAATCGCCAATGGAGAACACAAGTGGCTTCCTACGGTTGTCCGCGTAGGATTTCTGGCGGTCTTGTGCCTCTTTCATTCTCTGACGGATAAGAACAATTTTTTCAGAAGATTCCCGAACTGAATCTGGACCAAGAATAAGCTTCTCGCCAGATTCTAACCAACAAGCAGGAGAGCGACATGGCCTTCCGTATAGAGCCTCGAAAGGTGCCATGCCAATACTAGACTGATAGCTTTGTTGTAGGAGAACTCTACAAGCGGTAAGTGATCCTCCCAACTACCTCCGAAATCCAGAATACAACAGCGCAAAAGATCCTCCAAAACACGATTCACCCTCTCCGTCTGACCGTCGGTCTGAGGATGATAAGCAGTCGAGAGATTCAGCTTTGTGCCCAAAACTGACTGTAGGCACTTCCAGAAGTGACTAGTAAAGATAGTGTCTCGATCACAGACGATAGAGCTAGGAATGCCATGAAGTCGAACGACTTCCTTCACATATAGCTTGGCAAGCTGAGGAGCAGTCCGAGTGGACCTAATCGGAATGAAATGAGCCGATTTGGTCAAGCGATCAACAATAACCCAGATAGAAGTATGGCCTGACCTCGATCGAGGCAGACCGTCAATAAAATCCATGGATATCTGATCCCATTTCCATAATGGAATCTCTAGCGGCTGAAGAAGACCAGATGGACGCTGATGCTCGGCTTTGATCTGTTGACAAGTCATGCAACGGCTTACATAACTTGCAACATCTCTCTTCAAACCCTCCCAATAATATAGCCGGCACATATCGGCATACATCTTACTCGAACCAGGATGAATAGTGTACTTAGAGCGATGACACTCGTCTAGAATGTCACGCCTAAGTGATAAATCAGATGGTACAACAATACGGTTCTTCCTACAGAGACACCGATGATAATCAAGAGAATAATCCAGCAATGTCTCATCACTGGATCCCGACTCGAGAAGGTGAATAAGATGCAGTAAGTCTGGATTCTGCCGCTGAGCATGGGCAATGCGATCCAATAAGATAGGACGAGCTTCCAAGCTAAATAATAATACAGGAGCATCAGAAGATGAAGCTCGATCTCTAATATCACATAAAGATAGAGTCTCAAGAACATCCCACTCGGCAATCATCATAGAAAATACCGCTGAGTGCTTGCGACTGAGCGCATCTGCAACACGATTACCCTTGCCAGGGGTATACTGAATATCTAAATCATATGAGGCGAGAAACTCAAGCCATCGCTGCTGCCTCATATTGAGATCCCTCTGACTGAATAGATACTTCAGCGACTTATGATCGGTGTAAAGAGTGAAGCGTTCGCCTAATAGAAAGTGACGCCACGTCTTCAAGGCAAAGACGATAGCTGCTAACTCAAGATCATGAGTCGGATAGCGAACCTCATTCGGACGCAGTTGCCTGGAAGCATAAGCAACTACCCGATCCTTCTGCATAAGCACAGCACCGAGCCCGCTACCACAAGCGTCAGTGTAAACAACCAGATCCTGGTTACTCTCAGGAACCACAAGAATAGGAGCATGAGTGAGAAGTTCCTTCAATCGCTGAAAAGAAGCTTCACACTTATCAGACCAAATAAAACGAACACCTTTACGAGTCAGCGTCGTAAGGGGAAGTGCAACTCGAGAGAAATCCTTGACAAACCGACGGTAATAACGCGCCAGACCAAGGAAGCTGCGAATATCATGAACGTTCTCGGGCCGCTTCCAATTCTGGATAGCTTCGATCTTGGCAGGATCGACAGAAACACCCTCAGATGATACAATATGGCCCAAGAACTTGACCTTGCTCTCCCAAAAATGGCACTTGGAGAGCTTGGCCTTAAGCTGATGCTGACGAAGAGTATCCAAGACGATCCGCAAATGAAGAGCATGCTCTGCCTCGGATCTAGAATAAATAAGAATATCGTCGATGAAAACCAGAACGAATCTTTCGATGTATTCCTGGAATACTCGATTCATAAGATCGACGAAGAAAGCTGGTGCGTTCGTCAAGCCGAATGGCATGACCAACCACTCAAAAGAACCATAGCGAGTGCGGAAAGCGGTAAGAGGAAAGCTATCTTCCGCAATTCGGAGCTGATGAAATCCGGTGGCAAGGTCGAGCTGTGAAAAGACCTTCGCACCGCTCAACTGATCAAACATATCGTCTATCCGTGGCAATGGATAACAATTTCTGATGGTCAACTCATTAAGCTTGCGATAGTCAATGCAAAGCCTAAGAGAGCCATCGGGCTTCTTAACGAAGACCACAGCAGCACCCCATGGCGAAGAACTGGACCGAATGAGCTGCTTCGCCTCAAGCTCCACTAACTGCTTCCTGAGTTCCTCATTCTCTTTAGTAGACATCCTCGTGGGAGGACGCCCAACTGGGTGGGAGCCTGGAATGAGATCGATGCGGAACTCAATGGCCCGCTTTGGCGGCAGGCCAGATACTGGCTCGAATACGTCGGGGAAATCGCGAACAATAGGAATACGAGATAAGTCCAAATCCTCATCTCGTGAATCAAGAGAAAATAGAGTAACATCAGAAAGCCCAACATCCTGAAGAACAATAGCTAACGGAGAGGACGAATCAGGGTGATGAATGAATAATATCCGCTCCGAACAAATAATTTTGGCGTCATGCTGAACGAGCCAATCCATGCCAAGAATCATATCAAATCCCAAATACTCCATAACGTGCAGATTCGCACGGAAAGAAAATCCACAAAGATCGATATCTATATTCTCACAAAGCAAGCTAAGGGTCGTGGATCCGCCAATGGGATTCACAATCCTTAGTGAAGAAACCAGACATGTAACATCCAACGATAAAGCATCTACTAGCTCCTTTGATACGAATGAGTGAGAGGCACCCGTATCAAAGAGAACTCTACAAGATCTACCACGAAATAAAATAGAACCTTCGAGAACGGAAGGATGCGTACCTCGAGGCTGAGCTGAAAATGCAGGAGCCTTGGCAGCATTAAGCTTGCCTGGCTTGGCACTAGCTAGAGCAATAGGACAAGTGGAGATCCTGTGTCCCTCCTTCTTGCAGAAAGTGCAATAGAGAGGTTTGGGGCACTCTCGAATAAAGTGATCTGGAGAACCGCAGTCGAAGCATTTCCTCGGAGGACGGGTTCCACTAGGCTGTGACTGAATCTGAGGCTGAGCCTGGACAGCAGAACCGCCAGTCTTCTTCTTCTTGTTCCAAGGCTTGTTCTTTTGAAATGGACCCCGCTTCTGGTTGGGGTTTTTGGAACCCCCGCCATCATCATCACTATGCTCCATCTCGACTGACTCAAGATGTAGAGCTGCATCGACCAGCTTCTCGAATGAGAGCTCAAGCTGTAGCATAAGATGCCTCTTCAGATATTTCTTCAAGCCCTCAACAAATTTGAGGTTCCTCTTATAAGGAGTAGCAATAAACTCAAGGCCGTACTTGGACAGGGCCTCGAAGGAAGAGACATAGTCGGATACGGAGGACTTCCCCTGCTTGAGATCAAGAAAGCGGCGAGCAAGGGAGTTCTTCTCTGACTCAGGGATGAATTTGAGCTCAAATCTCTGACGAAACTGAGCCCAAGTAAGTGTGGTCTCATCGACCTCGGCAATAAGGAGTTCGTACCAATCCAGGGAACGACTCCGAAGCTGACTAGAAGCAATAAGAACACGATCATGACCCGAGATATCCATACGAGTAAAAATGCGCTCGCATATCCGAATCCAAGCCTGGACCTCTAAGACATTCTCGGAGCCACTGAACGGCTTCCCTCCGAGATGGGTAAAATCACTGCAGAGACGCGCAAAAACAGACATGCGCGGAGCATCAGCAACTGGGGCTGGAGACTGAGAATGAGACTGAGAATTCCGAACCAGCTCCATGATTTGGTCGGTAGTCATGAACACGCCCTCTGGATGAATGTTGCTGGACTGCCCAGCAGCACTAGTCTGACGTGTGGTTCTCCCTCTTCCCCTTCCAGACATACTGAAAGTCAAACGGGAATTAGAGTTAGACATGATTCAATGATAGATACTTAATTAAGGAATACTACGGAATATAATAAATTCCTATACATATTCCTAACTTATCTATCAATAAGCATAAGGAAGGGATTTGATTTAATTCGGATCCAATTAAAATGCATTGTACTAAGTGTAACCGTTCTGTGTTTGTTATGCTTAATTCTGAACCTTAGCTCTGATACCAAGATGTAACGCCCCACTCCGAGACCCACTCTAGTAAAGAGTATTACGGAGTAATACCGTCTACTAGAACGGAGAATAGAGTATAATGGAAGCGACCATGTGTAATCAAGCTATAACTAACTACTGAATACGTCGAATAGGTGGTATTCTTTTCTTAAGTGGTTCGACATATCCAATAGATATTTATAACGAGATTACAATGGCTAAGGAAAATAGGTTCAGAACAAACATAATACTAAATGATAACATCATCATCACAGAACAGTCACATAACAGTCACAGAACATAGGTACAATATATCGTCAATACAGATCCAAGTATCAAAAGGTGGGTACAAAGCCACCGCTCACACATGTGAGTCAAAAATATGTACATAAGAGTCTGAAATAAAAGAGTAGCGGAATAGTGGACAAATAAAAGCACTATCTATCAGCATAGCAGATAATGTCCAAGCGGAAGCACATAAGCTAAGTCCAGAGACCTAACCTGAAACAACTCGGTCTGACCCGAGCGAAAACACTCGGGTCAGGCTAGCTAAACAATCAGTAATAACTGAGATATATATAATAATGCAGTACATAAATAAAACAATACTTCTCCAAAGAGAAGAGTAATATGGACTACATGAATATAATGACGATCCCTAATCATCAATCACCAGTAAAAATCTCCAAAGAGAAAATCAACACCAAAGTGTAGAATAAATAAAATCACCTCATATCATCGGCGTAGCCAAAACTATAAAAAGTTGCCCATAGGCAATAATCCCAAAAGTGACCAGAGTCTGTAATCAATGCCCAAGCAAAGATCGATGCTCCAAAGAGCAATAGGGATATACTGAAAAGTCAATGAAATCGAATACAGAAATGCAGTGTCCAGAGACACTGTGAATACATAGGGTAATCGCACTTACATCGTATGGTTCCATAGAACCAACATCGAATGGCGATACTCGAATGGATATAAAAATATCAGATAATACAAATATTGCACGTGCACCGACCAGAGTCGTTGTTGCCAAGTACTGTAGAGTTGTGATCGATCACTCGCACAGATGCGGAACGCGCGAAACGGCGAGATCCTTCCCAGAAGGATAAAGGCCCAGAGGCGCACGCCGAAAAATAAACTGCTCCATAGAGAAGGTGTCCAGAGACGGTTGCCCAGAGGCGTGGTGACCCAGAGGTCCAGTACTGGCCGCCCAGAGGCTAATGTGCCACTAACTTCTTAGAGAGGAACCCGTAAAATGTTAACAATGAGTCCCATACCCCACGTTCGCACTAAACGGTTTCCTAACCAATAGCAAGCTCACACTCCAAACAATAAAAAGTCCACCTCATATCATCGGTAGACTAGACCCAAAGGTCAAAACGATCAATCGAATAGGTCGGGGATTAACCGGAAAGAAAATACACACGGTTTCCATAGGCCGGATATTTCCTAACCATTTAAGCACCTTTCCACTTCGCTCGACGTGCTAAAAGTGAGTGTGAGATTTTTATTATAGAAAATAATGGTGTAAAACGGATTTGTAATTGATTTCGAAATCACTTTTAAAACGGTCTTTTGAAAAGTCTCCTATTATGGAGTAATTAATTTAATAATTAAAAATAATATTATATAATAATTTTCAAAAGCCATTTTGGAGTGAAAAATCCTTTTAAATCCTTTTTATAAAGCCCGTGTACGAAATCCAGGGACAAATCTTAATGAAATCGACGAAAACCAGAAAATCATCAAAAATATTCAAAGTGTTTAAAACCATTCAAAAACTGCTGCGAACCCAAGTTCGGCAATTTATTTGGACCAACAAACTGTGTCCAAATGGCATGAAAACTAGTAGGCATGTAGTCCGACATCCCTACTTTAAGATGCAAAAAGAATTTCTGGATTGCGAGTTGAGACGAAGTGGCAGTGACGTCTCAAAGTTGAACCCAGAAAAGATTCACACTGTTTTCCAACAGCGACCAGAGTCTAACTTTGGCACGAAAATCGAAGTACCAAACGAACTCCAATGTTGCCCAAATTTTTCAGAGATGGAGTTCGGAACTCCACCTTTCCAACGAGACCAAAAACGTCAAATTCCGACTTCCGATGCGAACATGGCGGCATCGCGAAGTGGCACTCAAAAGCTTGAAACAGAGGTAGTATTTTTTTTTTTTTTTTTTTTTTGTGGGCCCCCAGCCCGCTTGGGCTGGGGGTACTTGGGCCCTCCCCCAGCCCGCTGCGGGCTGGGGGACCGTGGCCCGCCCCAGCCCGCTGCGGGCTGGGGGTGACTGGCCCGCCCCAGCCCGCTGCGGGCTGGGGGTAAAGGGGCCGCCCAGCCCGCTGCGGGCTGGGGACCTGGGCCGCCCCAGCCCGCTGCGGGCTGGGGGTGCGTGGGCCGCCCCAGCCTGCTGCCGGCTGGGGACCTGGCCCGCCCCCAGCCCGGGTGGGCTGGGGGCCTGTGCGCGCCCGGGCTGCGCCCGGGCTGGGGCTTGGGTGCAACCCAGGCCTGTCCTGGTGCACCCAGAGCCCATTTTTCAGGCTGATTTCAGCCTGCATATTTCCAGCAAGCTGTTTTTTTTGCATTTTTTGATGATTTGGGGGTGTTTTTCTCAATTTTTGGCATCAAAAATCACTAATAACCATCACTAATCACCATATAATGATTATAACACTAAATTAAAGGAAACCAAGGTCAAAGCTTAGCTTTACAACTAACAATAATTACTAATCAATAGTAATTACCTCAATTAAGCAAAGGATCAAATGGTTTTAGTGCACAATATCAAGCAAGCCAAACTCGTCAACCCCAAAGCAAAGATCAAGAGGCTTCAAAGACCCAAAATCAACAAAGAAAACAAAATAATGATTACTACAAGATGATAGAGATAAATGGGGATTAAGAAGGAGGATTAGAGAATAGGAGAGATTGCATTACCTTTCTTCTTCTCTTTTCTTTTTCTTCTAGGATTAAACTAATTTATAAAGAGAAGGAGATGGAGCTTCTAAATGGAGGCCATTAATTATGTTTAGATTTAGGTTTAGGAATTTATGAAGAGGAGGGTTAGGGTTTATGGGAGGGGTTTGAGATATTAAATAGGAGTGGGTTGGTTAATGGGTCATGGTAAGAGGTTTTAAAACCCATTAGGACTTAGTTTATTTTCCTAAGGTTATCATGTGAACAAAATCCTAAGAAGCATCCTAGTTTTAATTAAAACCATATAATTGCTCATTTGGCCCATTAACCTATAATCACATAAAAAAATTGCCCATTTCAACCCAAAAATATTTTAATTTGCGAACCAATTGCAAATTTAAATTCCCAAAAATTTGTTTAGCCCCCTTTTTAACTTAAAATCATAATTTTTAACTTATCATTCGGTAATTGCAATCTCAGGGTTGTTACAAATAGTTATTCAAAATTCAAAATATTTTCATCTAGCCATTATTAGGCTTTGAGTTTAAAACAAAACGAGTATGTTTAAACATAAATTATGGTCTAAAAAATTGTTTTAAGCATAATGGTGATGTATTGCCTCTGTAAATTTAGTTTTACAAAGCAAATTTAAATATATGTTAATTTCAAATGTAACAAAATATTTATTCAATTATATAACTTGAATCATCATTAGAAAATAGGATTTTTAAGATGAAATTGGTGATTTTTAGTTTGGTATGTGGAGAGTAGTTTATAGTTGAACAGAAAATGTGTTTTAATCGATTTCTGGCGATCAAAGAAATGCTGGATGTTGTGATTTTGTACGAAGCTAGTCTGGCTGATGGCGAAGTCAGGAAAATTGTTCAATGATTTTTCCATTGCAGGAGGTGATGGAATGAGGCTTAACTAGGGTTTAAGGTTATGGTTGGAATCGAGTTCGCCGCGAAGTCTTGGGGCGATCGAGTGGCGTCGGACTAGGCGAATCGGGAGCGTGGTTGTCCGATGAGGCTGGAGACGAGGTAGTGCGAGCTCTGGTTGTCGAGGATGTGGTTTCGAGATGATCTTCTGGAAATGTCAGGTTCCAGTTTTAAGCTGAGTATTCATTTTCACTTTTGGGTCATGAGCTTTCATTTGGTTGGTTCGAATCGATTGATGAATCGCCTTGCGACTTGCTGGAGTCGGAGAGCTTCGCCGAAGTGATGGCAAATGGTCGTGCATGTGCACGGCGATGATCTTGAGTCTGGTGTTGGTGCATGGATAACCCAGGTGTGATCTCGAGCGGAATGATGATTTTCTCGAGGCCGTTCTCGAATTCTTCTGGCTACTCGCGCGTGTTGTTAATTCCATGTTTTTAAATTTTTACTGATGATAATTAAAAATAGAAGACAAAGACTTAGGGGAAAATAGTGGGAAAACTGGAGTTTCAACTCGAGTAAAGCTGGGAATTTACTAGGGTTTTGATTTCAAACTTTCAGCCTAATAAAAGTGAAGTAAGCTAATCATTTCAACAAGTTTAAATATTGAAGACTTGTTTAATGTTTGACAATTTAAGTAAAGAATTTGTTTTAAGTTTAATTATTTAAGTGAATACTTAAGAAAGTTTTTTTTAATCCAATTAATACTTTAATTAAGTAGTTAATTGAAGATAAGTGTTTAGATTTAGTTAAGATTAAAGCTTTTTTTCAAGTTAGTAATAATTTGATTTCAAAGTTATTAAGGAAGACTGTAAAATGTTAAGTAAGAAGATAATTAAGAATACTAATCCATTGATAATGGTAATTAACCAAGTGAATTGAGATTTATAAATTTGTTATTAACGATTGATTAACAAATGATCAAGTGTTTAATTAATTTGAAATTAAGGATTTTAAATTAACTACTTAAAGTTAATTAATATATGATTAGTAGTTAAATAATTAAGCAATTCAATTGATAATTAATAAAAAATGGGTAATTAAGTTTCATAAATTAATAATTAAGGTTATTAATCAATAAATATGGAGTAATGAATTAATAATTACTTAGGAAAGTAATTAATTAATAATTACTGGATGTAATTAGTTGAATGATTATTCGTTAATAGAAGTAATTTGGGTATAATTACATTGGGTAATTAATCAAGAGATTAATTAATGAGTAATTAATTTATTTAACGAAGTAAATAAAAGGTAGTTAATTACTGGTTGAGATTAGTCAAGAGTGATTAATATTTGTGGTTTAATTAATGACTAATTACTTAATGTAATTAATTTAGATTAGGACAAATTAAGATGTAATTAGAAATCATTAATTTATATAATTAATGATGTAATTAAAGGTTGATCAAGTAAGATTAATTAATCAATAATAAGTGATTTATGAGTAATTAATTAATATAAGTAATTAAGAATTAATGTAATTATTTATAATTAATTAATTTGTGAATTAATTAAAGATTAATTACTGTTTTTAGTTAAGAATAATCAATTTCTGTAATTAACTAAAGATAATTACTTGAATGTAATTAAAGGATAATTGATCCAGGGTGATTAATTGAGATGGATAATTAAGAGATGATTAATTGATTGATTTGAAATTAATTAATGTTAAGTAAAGGAATCTAAGTGATTGAGGTAAGTAATTCAATTAGAATTAATTAAATTAATTTTGAAAGTGATCAAGCTTTGCTTATGGATGATTAAATGGTATTGGATGCCTTGAATGAGTTGATATCTCTGATATGAAAAGTTATGTAGTACCATATGTTTGGGTGGACAGGATATTGTGGTTATCCATCAATGATGAATTGTGTAAAGGGACATCCTGTATTTAAAGTTTGAAGTGTATTTCATTTGGGAACTTGGGTTAAGATGACATGAGACTCAAAGAGACCGGGGTCGGGTATTAGAAAATACCCGAAACCACTTCGAATTTTATAGATTGATATGTGAAATCAATAGGCTGGAATGAAATGATTTAAGTGAATTGGACTATTTAATCTAAATTTTGGTACTTAGAAAATTGTCGTGTGAAATAAGAGATACTATAACAAATTGTGAATTTGTAAATTGATACGAGTTACCTCGGGTTTTATATAAGTTGTGTGCTTTGTATTGCATGTTAGATTGGTTTACTCATGCTGGTTTCCATCCTGACCCGAGTGTTACTTTGATGTAATGCTCGGATCAGACCGAGTATTACAGATTTTTAGGCAAGGACGTTCTGGGCTCAGGAGGTGAGCTGGATGGCAAGAACGTATGGAGTGTTTCCGTTGTATTATATTGTTGTATATCTGAGACATGATGATTGTGTATATCAAGTGTCTATATATATGTGTAACTCTGATGTATTATAAATGTATTTGACAGATACAGAATTCTTTTGTAAACTGTTATTATTGATATTATATTTTCATCCGCTGCGAATGTGAGAATCTTTGTGGTGTCGTTTCTTCTTCTTCTTCTATCTCTTCCTTCTTTTTCCAAACTATCCGGAATTTTCGATATCGAAAATTCCGGGTCGTTACACATACTCAACGATCTTTCACTGTTGGAAAATTTTCCTACAATCGTTGATATTTGTTGGATTTGTGTTTTGAGAGATTCATTTTGGTTTAATAATTATGTGCACTTTTTAATAGAATTTTCTCTTATACTATTTTCGCTTTCTTTCAAAATCATAATTTCATTTTCATGCGGTTTAATTTGAATTTCTAATTTTTTTAGTTTCTTCTTCAAATGTTGGACACTTATCACACTTAGGGATCCTACTTTGATAGTTTTTAACTAATTGGTTAAGTTGTTTATTTTATTCTATCAAAGCATCTCTTGCGATTCAGTTTTAACGTATTTCTCCCTAAATCTTTCAAACCAGCCATTTGCTTCGTTGAAATACATGAGTAATTCTGAGTGAGTGAGGTTTGATACCTCGCTTGGCTCGTCATTGTCGCTATTAGTTATAGTGCTTTTATAGTGCTTTTATAATCAGAAATATATGAGTAATTATAGTGCTTTTATAATCATCATCGGTTTTATTCCACGTGGCTCCAAAACTTCTCCTTTTTGATTTAATTTCTAGACCGTGTCGATTCTGAGGATAAATGGGCATGATGTGTCTGGATTTGTTGCACCTATGGCAGATGATCTCCCATTCTTCTCGGTTGTCTAGTGCATCGAATATTCTGCTTATCGATTTTTGATTTAGAGCTGGATTTCTATGTTATCGGTTCCACTTTTTGAATTTCTTCATTATTAATGCCACTCAGCTGCTCCATTATCATCATCCTCATCACAACTGCCTTTTACCAATCCTGTTAACCACATTTCTTTAATTAAGTCAGTTGTAGAGGATTTCTCAATGGTGTTGACTTTTTCACTATATATTGCATCAAAATTATTATAGATTTCCTGTGCATTTTTACAATGAGAGAAAAAGTTAAAATTATTTTGATTAATATGAGAATATATTATCTACATAGCATGAGCATTAATCGAGATAATTTCTCGTCTATTATATCACACCCAATTTCAATAATATCACAATGTTTAAAATTAACAAATTTTAAATAAAATTTCATTTTTAATTTCCAATTCAAAAAATCTGTTCTGTCGAAAATAAGAGGGATGATACTAGACCGACCCTCGGTAAAAGTAGCTATTTAAAAAATTCAAATTTGTAAACAATTGGTCTATGAAAAATTAAACTTTTTTTTTAAAAAAAATTGGCATTTGTTCCTAGCTCTAATGCCACTTGTAGGATCGATTTCACCTAGGGGGTGAATAGGTTGATACTATTAATTACAAAATTTAATTGCAGAAGTATATAAAGTAATATTTTCAACATAGATATAGCAAAATAATTACAGCATAGATAACAGAATGATAAATGCAGAATAACACAGAATTTACCTAGCTTCGGCAAAACCCTACATACGCGATGCCCCTAAGGTTTCTACTAGAAATTAAGTGGTCAAACGCTTGCACACGTAAACTCGCGACACCCGCTATCGACTAGCCTTAGCTCTACACTCAAAACCCTACCACAACTCAGCCACTGAGTTACGAGTTCTCGAACTACACCAGCATACCTCGTCCCTTAGTCACATGACTAGAAATTGCAATTGTTTAAAAAGAAAATACAAATTTAAAAACAAATTAAAATCAAAACCCTAACTTTATACTAAAGCCCAATTAATATAAGTCGGCCCAAAATAAATTATCACAAAAAAATGTGGCACCGTTATCTCTTTTATTTCATTGCTCTATTTTTGCTCTGTAAAAATGTCGACTTTGTTCCTTTTCTCGTTCCTCTTTTTCTTTGCTCGAAATTAGGGCTTTGGGAAATCTTTAAAGCCGCCGACTTATGTTGAACGATCAGCTAGCTCTGTTGAACGACCGTCTCCTTATAGCTTGCTTTGGCTTCTTCGATGATCGATTTTAATCTTGACTATGTTATGTAATTGTGCCTTTTAATTTTCTGATTTGCTTGCTTGAACTTGATCATATTTCGAGTTGAATGATTATTGTTCTCTGTTTAGCTTGAACTCGAATGCATTATTTTGGCCGATGATGATCAGGTTTTATAGGATTGAATTCCTATATTTTCATTCATATATATTTGCTTGAATTCATAATTTAATATAGCTCGGCCATTGATTTTCTTACGGATGATGGTGATTTTTTCTGACTTGTTCATAATCGTATATTTCCTGTGTTACTTGGTTCGCACGGCTTTGAATTTCTATTGTGGTCATCACAACTTGTTTGATTTCTGACTTGGTTCGTTCTTTTTGCCTTGGTCATCACGGCATTGATTTGCTAGTGACTTCGGTGATGATATTTTGACTTTTTGGTCACAGCTCTGACTTGATTTTGAGACTTCTAATTTGAAACTACACTTACATTTGACTTCGTTCATTTTTCAAACTTCTTTCTTGATTTTATCTCAGCCTCTACTTGTGCATTTGCATCATATATATATGTATGTGTGTGTGTGTTAGATTTGGATTTCATGTATGTTGTCCCATGGTTTCGGCATTGTTTGAGTTCATCATGGTTTGCACTTTGATGTTGCCTAGATTGTGTCGCTGTTATCTTGTTGTATTTGATTCAATCGAGTCTGGTACCTTTTGTAGCATTGTTTTGTGATATGGTTTCGTCTTGAATTGTGCAGTCTTGAGTCTTGTACATGTCTTCACTGTGTAGTCTGCACATATTTATTCAGTTGAGCTTGCACTAGTCTTTGATGATGTCGTGTTCATTATCTTGGTAGCAATCCACATAGTATTTGTGAAATGCTGTGACCGTTCTTCGTTTCACAGTGCATTGCTTGACTCGAAGTCGAGTTGCCTTATGTTGTAGTATTTTTTTTGTCATGTTGGGTCAATGAAGCTTGTTGCATGTTCATGTCATATGTGCTCTAGTCTTGTTCACTTGACAGCATTTGGTCTAGACATTGTTGTAGTCTACAATGTGTATCTCTATTCTCTTGTATAGTTGTGCATGTCGTTGCTGCATTGTATTTGCATCTGTCTTCGACTTTGCATTTGCTTTGAGAATAGACTACGGCCTGACTTTGTTATAACAACCGATTGCCACTGGTGCTTATTGACTTGTATTTGCAACTATATTGGTTAGTATACTGAGTTATTTCATTGATGCATCACTTGCTTTTGAGTCTTTGGTCTGGGCACGTGTAATTCATAGACTTGTATTTGGTTGTGTGCATTTGAACTCATAGCCTTAGTTCTGGTGCACAGCATATTGAACTGGTCGAGTTACTTGTATCAGTCCATTTCCATGTTGTATGTGGTCTTGTTGTATTTGTATTTGCATGCTTTCTGCTGCTATGCACATGCTTCGATTAATGTATACTTGGTGCCTGGTCTTTGACTTTTTCTTGTTCGACATGAAATCTGGTGCTTGAATTTGCAGTGAACCACTTCATATGTGCATGTTGCATATTCACATATACTTGACAATTTTCTTGAGCTTGTACATTTTGACTACACCTGTGTTGAATCCAGCTTATAGCTCGGGTTTGACCTTGTGCTCATGTTGTGACTTTATTTGTATTGCACTTGAGTTGAACCCGGCTTTTCATTTGGGTTTTCCCTGTGCTCACCTGTTCCTGTAATCTATCAAGTGTCTATTGGTGTGCACGACCTTGTCCCATGTACACTGACACACTGTGAATGTCACAAGTTGTTCATGTAGATGAATTCAAAAAATGATGACCAGCAACCCAAATAAATGAGGCAAATAATATTTTCAAAATCACTTTTTAATTTATACTGCAAAAATATTTCTTTTTCATTTTTACTGTGTCAGTGTGTAATTTTTAGACAGCTCAGACGTTCGATTCAATCTGGAATAAATATGAGTGAATGACTGAATTGTAGTGAGGTGCATTTGTAAATGATAAATTGTGATGTAATTGAATTTTTATTGTCATTGAATTTGTATATATATAGTGAGAGCTCAAATTTGTACTATTCAAAATTGTAATAAATATTTGTTAGAATAAAATATCTATATGAATTTAAACTCTATGTTATTTATTTTATTCAACAAATATTTATTTAATTATGTGAAAAATAAAATAATACATTAAAAAATACATTTAAATGAATATATATATATAAATATGTTTATTATCATCAAACAAAAATCATATACTAGCATATTCAATACTTATCGTTCATGTGTTTGGCCTTCAGTACCTCTATATTCAACCTCCTGAGGTTGTCACCCAGCCATTCTCCCTACCTTTGTTTGATGTCTGTTAAAGGAATATAATCGACTGTTGGGTCCTTTCATACGCAGAATTGAGTGGAGAATTCATAGGAAAATTATGCTCATGAGTGAGTAGTCTTCTCTCGATACTGACGATACCATTTTGCGGCAGCCCCTTGAAGTGTTACTGGTAATAGCCAACACTACACTGCCCTAAAAGCATTATATAGATCAATTTGGCCGTCGAAAGCCATCAATTGGTCATCGGGATCAATAGTGCCATGATATTTCATGGTTGGAATCTGACGTGAGATGGAATTACTGCCAACATTGTTTCATCAGTAAATAGAGCTATTTGTTCAATGTTATTCAATTGTTTATCTAGAGTTATTTCCCTTTAGCATTTAGCATGCTTTGGCAGCCTTCTCTGCCACACCTTTCAAATAAGCTTTAGCATACTGATAGCTTTTTCGATTTGGGTTGTATTCCCTTGAAGTGGAGCTTCAAGATTGCTCCAAAGATTTATCTTGTATTCTACCTTGACGATCGACTTTAGATGCATGATGTTCTTTCTTCTTTGATGATGTTAAGTCAACATTTCACTTACCTTCGAACGTATGAGCTTTCAAGTTTTTCCTTGAGGAGACAGCTTGTCTCCCTTTGTTGGTTTAGCATTTTTGGAAGATTTCTAAGACAGGGCTTCCTTCAGGAGCTCTTGCATTTTCTAGTAGTTGCTGCTCTAAATGCCTTATCTTGACTGCATTATCATATGATTGTGCTGGTGTTGATGGTTGGCCAGGCACCACCCCTTCCAAGTTGAAAGGTGGAGTAATATTTTCTTCCAAAACTTATGCATATTGCCACCTCATCCATTCAGCTAAGTCTTCCCGATTTCATTTTTCTACAATAATTCAAGCATTCTATAATTATCCTATATGGAAACCATAAGGTCGGAGGTTCAAGCCCTCCTCCTAGTGCCAAAAATGTTGATAAGAAATTTAGTCAACACCTCGGAGAAAATTTTCAAGTGGTTTGAAAGGGCCTTTAAACCTTTAGAGGGTAACCTTTTCGAAGGTATAGTTTCTGCTATTATGTAGAAGGTTCGCACAAAAGGAATTATATGTTTCAAAGTATTCAAACACAACTCAGAGGAGTTCTCCCAAAGGATATGAAATTAATGATTACATAATGAATTCCTTCGAAGCCCCTTTCGAATGAGTTATGAGGGTCTTTATACCTTCGCAGTGATTTGAAACACAACATACATTACAAATAAGAAGTAGATTCAATATGATATGGAATTTTATTCTACATAGATGATGCAAGTCCTTGATTGACAATATTGGATTGTCCTCATCGCGTCAATTTGGTATCACATGGGCTTTAGACACGATGATAGTACGTTTCAAAATAAAAATATCCAAGAAAACTTCATAGCATTTCATAAGCCAAATAAGGGTTATGAAGATAAGTGAGTATCATATGCAATTGGCCATTAGACAAGCTAATGGCTTAAATAATCTTCCTCATCTTCGAAATTGATAATATATCCATGCATCCTCTCATTTTTTTTCTCAAAATTCAATTACAAGTATGCAAATTTTCCTAAATTGGTCTATGGTTACAAGAATTTGATTTTACCAAGAAGTGAGAAAGAAAGTCCAGATTCCAAAGAATCCCTAGAAGTTGGACACGTGGAGTTGTATTTATAGATGCAGGTTGGACTCTTCTGCCTTCGTCCTTTCAAAGCTGTCGGAAGGTCTCTTTTCTCCCCTTTCTCCTCCTTCCTTTCACCTTCATTCTACCACCTTCGTCAAAAGTATGCTACTATAAAATATTGATCCGTTTTTTACCAATATTGCTTTCAGGTACTTCTAGAACCATTTGACATCATCGAAAGGTATACTTTCATTAGTGGTGAATGAGTCATGGTTCATCATTATGCTGTTTGAATGCAAGCAGAAGTGTATTAAACTTCTTCCTCTCCTTTTAAGCCTTTCCATTGTTGTCAAGATCAGGTGTTATCATGTACTACCACTTAAATGAGTGAGGCTAGATATTTAGATGGTTCGTATAGATTTAATGGTGACAAAAGGGCCTATGCGAAAGGTTATTTGTGATGGAGGAAGCTTTTTGTTAGTCAAATGATAGGTGCGGAAGGTGGCTTTCGGAAGAATCTCCCTAGTTAATGTGAATGCTCATCCTTTGTTGTTTACAGAGGCAATATTGGTTACATGTGAAATCTTACTAATATTTGTGGATGGATTCAATCATTTCAAAAGGAAAGTTGTTGCTTTCGAATGGGTTATTTCAGCAGAATCTTCTCTAATCGTTTCGAAGGGTACAATATAGGGAAGAAGCTTATTGCTTAATACCTTCAAAAGGCATTCTTAACACATTCAAAACTTCCTTATGCATGTGAACACAACTGTTTCAAAAGAATCAACTGAGTCGAAAGGGTAGCTTTGCCCCACTTTCGACTCCTTCGAAAGGCCTTATTTCACTTAATACTTGTAGGAGTATCAGATGCTTGCCGCATCAATTCAACCTCTTAGAAAGCTACTCCAATGCCTTCAAACAACACTTTTAAACCATGGTGAAACCATTTTTCAGTTTTCTACGAAGCTTGTATAATACTTTCATAGACCTTCTTTCATACATTCGTTCTAATGTGAGCTCTATGGTTAACAATCATCACTCCAACCCGCACCCTACAACTTATCTCACCATAAAACACCAACATATACCGCCTTAACCTGTAATTCCTCCCTGCCCACAAAAATACAACCAACTTACTGTATCATCTCAAAGTCACAACCTTCCATAGCCTCCAAATAAACAAACCATACTTTTGTTCCATCATCTCAAACGCGGGACAAACCTTCAATACCAAAACCACATCACTACCTCAACACAACAACTTCTCCTATACCCATCGACCACCATCCGAACAAACCGCAACCTCCTGCACCAAAACCACCGTAACCTTTCACGTTTACCATGTATGTTTAGGAATTGTTAAAAATGAAGTTATAAACCATAAACAAAGATACACATTGCTTAATTATAAATAACTTGATATTTAACTCTGTACAGTTAAAACATTCGGCGGATTCAATGCGGTGGAGGTGCAAAAAGTCATAGTGGGGATAGAACGAGGATATATCATGATATAGCGGATGACTTTAAAATAGCATATAAAACTCATACTTGACTTTTTTTACAAATTTATAAATGATAACTAAATGAAAAATTAACATCCAATCGAATTATAATTAGTACATAAATAATATTAAATAAAAACATATGCGGATATACTATAAATAAAAGTAAAACTGTTATATTACATAACTGAATTTAGTGGAATATTAGAGTATTTTCTTTCTAAAAATATTTAAAAAATTCAATTGCATAAATTAATTTCTCAATTTTATACTATATAAATGTCATTTTTCATTTTATTTCTTTTAAAGAGGATATTGCGGAATATAGTGGAAACAACAAGATGTAGCAGAAATAGCAGAGCTTAAAGTAGAAAGGTTATATTTGAGGCTATGTGGAGAAATCATAATGGTAGATATCTGCTGTGGGATATAGTAGGGTTATAGCGGTGTAATAGAGGGACATTAAGTGCCTGGATGTAAATATACATTTATAAGCATTGATCAAATTAACTTAATATGTAACTCAGTTAAAACATACTATAAAACCTGTTTTTATTCTTAGGAGCACTGGCAAACAAATGAGCCGCGCCTTCTCAGTATGAGATCTACTTTGTGAAAATTGAAACCTACTTCATATAAGCTCCAATAGAATTGTCCAAAAGATAAAATTAATGCAGTAAACACTAAAAAAAGCTCTTATAAAGCAGGTTTTACCAACAAAGCTCACTCTAACTGTCAGTTGCCTAAGCTTCCTCCTTTTCTCATGTTTCTGCTTTAATACTACGTATGTACAAAGACATGGGTATTCTTCCTGATCAAAACATGTAATCACTTAGATATGTGAAAGTGAATTGCATAAACTATTTCCATAAGAAAAAAGATCAACTAATCCCATAACATGATTATATATGTTCATAAGGAATTGTATCATAGAACTAAACAATTATTGTTTCCATAAAAAACAGATTAACTAATTATGTGAAAGTGAAATGCATATACAAGTACAAACATAAAAGTGCATAATTCATAAAAAATCAAAATCAAAACATGCAACCATGATGAGGAACCACCCATAAAATGTAGAAGCATGCCGTTAGTGTCCAATGAACATTTTCATATTAATCAAATAAGAATTAACATTCACTCACTAGTGATCAACCACCACCAAGGTTGAATAGCTTGGCTTTATTCAGAAGAAAAAACAATATGGCATTGTCATATTACTTATGGAATTTTTCATTAGAAACTTGATATTTCATAACATGCCTTGGTTTCAATGAATTTAATAAGAAATGTGCTACTTCATTAAACTACACATTTCAACCAAAGGAAGAAAAAAAATCAAAAAATGATTTGCATGGTAATTTAGGAAATAAATTATGATAAAGGAGGAACAAAAATATAGAAAATGATTTACATGATAATGCATAAAGCATTACAAGTCGAAAATAATTGTAGCAAATAAATTTGGTAACCAGAAGATATATTATATACAAATTTCTTAGTACGAGTTAAATCAACAATAATACATTAGACTACGATAAAAGGATGCATGTGGTCCTTATGTTGGTTTTCTTAATGCGAATGTAATTATATGTTTAGGAATATAGGTTAACTGCCAAATTAAGGTAAAATGATATAAATGGAAAAATGTGAAAATGTATAATTCTTTTAGGATGATTATATACTTATGTATCATGGAAATGAAACAAATGACTAGAAAACAAAACATTTAGAAAAAAAATCCAAAAATTAAAAAAATGGAACCACTTTGAAAATTAGTGAAAAAGAACATACAAATGTTGGTGGTATCAGGACAAAGAGTTAGACAAAAGGGAATACATGTTATATAGTAGAAAGAAACTAAAGAATATTTCATTAAGAATATTTAAAAAATTAAAGTAAATTTTTAAGTAGGATAAAATCTAAAATAAAAAGTACAGAAAAAAATAGGAAAAGTAGAGAAAATAGAGGGAAAATATCAAAGGTAACATATCAACATTCTAGGATGATGCTATTATCAATTTACCATTTTGATTGAAAACAACTAAAAACCTTGACCTAAATATAAACTTGTCTGAGTAAAATATCATAGGAAAAATTATAAGTATAGTCTTGCTAATAAATAGCGTGTACAGTTGTGCAAAGATGAGAATCCTCTCCATTATTATTAGTTTGTATAGGTTTATTTGCATTTCGATAAATTTTAAATTTACATTTACCTTTTATTAGAAACGTTTGTAAATAAAGCAATATTCTTGAAAACGGTTATAAGTTGTTTCAGTGTTTTAAATATCTTCATCGAATATTTTTCTATGTGGTAATGTTTATAGAATACATAATATCGTATTTACATTATTTGAGGCAAGTGAGGTAAAATAGTTGTATACTACGTGCCTACATTTCAAATAATACAAATATGGTGATCTTATTGGCATTTCCTTTATAGTTTTACTTACATTTATATATGGTACCATACAACCAATATAAATATAGTATAGCTACATAAATCAAATCTGTGCATGCTATCCACGATTCAAATGATGTGAATACAATAGTATTATTTTTACATTTTCTATGTCGCAATATTTTATAACCTTGATTTTATATAAACATTGCCACAATTATCTCCTATCCCCAATGTCTAAATACATTTTCTATACATTAGGTAAATTTCATGTATATAAAGCGAAAACAATAATAGTCTATTGAAGTTAAACCTTTGCAATTGATAATAAAATTAATCAAATATTATATAAAATCAATTTTAATTAATCAAAATCAGATTTATCAACACAATTAATCATTCAATTAGTAATGTGAAAAAAGGAATCGTAGCTTTGATTGAAGCTTGAAATTGGTAAACATTATCAAAAAGATATTTAATTGAAGCATGAAATTATTAAACATTATTAAAAGAATTGAAATTTGGAAATGTTATCGAAAGGATCTTTAGTTGAAGCACGAAATTAGTAAACCTTGTTGTAACGACCCGGAAATTTCGGATAGTTAGTGAAAAAGAAGAAAAAGAAAGAAGAAGAAGGAACAGAAAAACCAAAACACAGAAACCTCACATTCGCAGCGGATCAAAATATAATATCACATTATAACAATTTACAAAAGAACAGTATCAGTACATTTACATTTTCATATATCAGAGTTATAACATTTACACAACACTGGACAGTTAAATTAATCTGTCTCAGATACTATAATATATTACTGTAGAGACTCTCCATACGTTCCTGCTCTCCAGCTCGCCTCCTAAGCTCCAGAACGTCCTTACCTGAAAATCTGTAATATTCGGTCTGACCCGAGCATTACATTAAAGTAACACCCGGGTCAGGCTAGAAACCAGCGTGAGTAAACCCATCTAACAAGGAATACCAAAGCATTCAACTTATATAAACCCGGGGTAACTTATTAATTTACAACTTCACAAGCTGTTACAAACATTACTTACATCACACATTAATTTCTAAATACCAAACTTAGATCAAATGGCCCAATTCACTTTACTGATTCCATTTCATTCTATTGATTCGACACATCAAATTATAAAGAATCAAAGTGGTTTCGGGTATTTACTAATACCCGACTCCGGTCTCTTCGAATTCAATGACATCTGCATCCCAAATTATCCCATTTAAATACAATTCAACCTAAATTGTCGAATAACCTTTTTCACAGCAATTCATAATTGATTGATAATCACATTATCATCATCCATTAACATATCATATCACAAAGCAATTCATATCAGAGATATCAACCAATGTCAAAAGCACTATCATCATTCAATCATCAATAAGCAAGATTTTTCACTTCCATTAATTACATCAATTTAATGATCCCTTAATTACTTCCATTAGTTAATTATTCATAAATTTCATTTAATAATTAACCTTTATCTTAATTACATTCATTAATCAACCTTGATTAATCACAATCAGAAATTAACTTTTCTTAATTACTCTATTAATTAAACCGACTCCTTGATTAATTATATTAATTAATCCTTTAATTACACTGAGTAATTACCACTTAATTTCTTCCACCAAATAATTATCCTTTTGTTACTTCTCATCGAGTAATTTCCCTTTTAATTAATTACATCCAGTAATGATCCATTAATTACTTCACTAAGTAATTACAACTCATTAATTACCTTAAGTAATTATACTTAATCCAACATCAAGTGATTACCTTTAATTAATTCTACTTAATTAATCAACCACATCAACTTAATTAATTACACTGATAAATTAATTCCTTAATTACTTCCATTAAGTAATTTTTATTAGATAAATCATATTTGGTAATTACCCATTAATTACCTTTCAAAATTACTAATTAATTTCATTAAGTAATTAATCTTTAATCAATTACCCATCCTCTAAATTGATTATATTAATTAATTAATCACATTAATAACAATCCTTTAAAATTGGTTACACCAATTAATAAATCTTTATGCATTATCTTAATAGTTAAATTAATTATTTACTTAATTGATTTCATTAACCAATTTAACAATCCCTTTATATATTAAATAATTATTACTCAATTAAATTTCATCATTCAATTTACTTTGGAAAACATATAGGATTTAATCCATTATAAATTACCAAATTCAATATTTTGAAGCCATTTCGAAACTTTAGAGCTTGCTTTAAATCTTGCTAATACTTCGAATTTTTTTTAAAAAAAAAACTGGTTTACATTTGGTTAAGCTTAATCACAAGTCCACCTCAACTCCCACATACCCGAGTCAACAGATGAAAATACTCGTGTAAATTTCAAGTCAAAAACACGTGCTCAACCCAAGAAAAACATCAACAAAACCTAATTCCTATATCACCTTCCTCTTCTACTTCCCCTTATCATTGCATTGCTCCTACTTCCATACAAAACCCGAGGATAACATCGAGAAATCCCATCGTCTTCCCCGAAGCAAAATTTCAACCATGCTTCAAATACTTGAGGATTCACGTGCACGTGCACGAATCAACGTCAGCCTTCTGATCAACTTCGCCATCTCCTTCTGGTCGTTGATGACCCTCTCAAACACATCAACCTTCCAGTTCTCTCGATCAAGCCATCAATCGAAAACGAGCCATTCGTCCTCACTGGAACTCGAACGAACGACCCACCTACCACCCTTACCGCCACCACAGACCACAGATGAACACGAGACTCCAGCTACAACATCGCCTCACTCGCCTCCATCTTTCCACCCACCACCGATAGCCTCTAAACCGATCATGATGACGCAAATGCCCAACATCGTCATCTGCCAAATGAACTACTAAAACCCTACTATTGGATCGACCCGCTTCCACAAGCACTAGAAAATTCCGGTGACATTTTTCCCGCGTTCCCCATGTCCTATTCCTCCTCCACGTCAAGAGTCACATCTTCGAATCGACCCAGTTGTCCCAATTTGCCAACTTGCCCAAATCCGTTCAACCTCCAATTCCACAAAAATTATAAACTTAAAATTCTTAATTTTGTTATCATAAATCAACATTTTCTATGACTAATTCAACCATATAAAAGAAACCTAGGAAAATGATGGTTGAAATTTCCAGTTGAAATTCACTTTACTGTAATTCAAATTTTTTTCTACAAAATTCTTAATAAGTTTTCTTGAGACAATTTTATAAATAATATCACATTCGTACAATCAATTTCCTTTTAATGATCTTAGCCAGAAAAGGGTTGAAGAGGAAGAAAAATTGTTTTGAAATCAAATTTGGGTCTGTAAACAAAAAAATAAAAGATCAAAGGTATATAAATTCTCAGGCATGCAGAGGATCTCTCGGTGATTCAGCCATATTTTCAAGCAAATACATCCATACATCCATATGAATCATAATACTACTTAAATTCATCACATGCATAAGTAGAAATGATAAATTTTCTTAGCATTTAAAGTTCACTCACATCTTTTGTTTAAGCAGAGCAGCCCCTTATAAAACCCAAAATCTGAACTTGGTTTTTTTTTTAGTTAACCCAATCATTATTCCCTTATTCATATTTAGGTGAAGGAAGATTAAGGTTAGAATATATTTTGTCTGTTATAGACTAAAGAGAGACCCGCTTCAGATATGCACATTTTACACAATTTATATAAATACAAACATATTTTCATCTTCATAAAAACATTTTCATACCAATACTTCCATATTATATTACATGCATCAGGTTATAAGAAAGATTTACTTCACAGAATATTGATAGATTTGATTTAAAGATGAAGTTTACTCACTTGATTATGAACAGAGAACCGTTTCTTCCATTAATCAGGGAATTTGCTTTAATGATCTGCACTTGAAATTCGATTTTCACTGCCTTGAGTTAGAAGTGAAACTTTAATCTGATTTTGTTGAGATCATCTTTATTTCCAGGTTGAGTTGTTGGATTTGGCTTTTAATTTTTTTTTCCTTTTGATTAAATTTCCAGTTATCTTTTATAGAATGAAAGAAGATGAATATGCTTTCATTTTCATAAAATCTGGTTCAATTCTATCATGTCTAATTACAATAAAAAAAATAAAAAGAAAACAAGATGCCACATGTTAATTTGCATGTTAACTCTAGTCACAATTTCTAAGTGCATGCATATCTATCTTACAACTGTCTTAATAAAATTTATAAATTATATTTGCTTTTTATTTTATATGTGTTGTTTTTTTTATCATACTTATATTTTTATGTTTAATACTTATATTATTAAGCCTAACTCAATCCTATTTTAAATATTAGTCTTTTCTTTTTATTTTAGTGCTTTATGTATTATTTAATTTTCTGTTCACATTTGTAATTATAATGTATCTAATATGTTTTATGTATTTGTTAATTTTTTTTTTTAATCTATATAATAACTTTATACAAGTATGCCTTAACCTTGTATATTTACAACCTACCTTTATTCAAAGTATAAACTTTAAAGAAATATATGTATACCTATATTTTGTATATTACGATTAGAATAAATCATCATTTTTATTTTATTTTTTTATAAATTTTGAAAAGATAGATTTTGCCCAATTTAATTATTAAGAAAGAAGATTATTAAGTTACTATTGTCAAATTTCAGAAATTATGATAAGAGATTATCAAGTACATGTTTATCCCGATATTTATAATATAATATTTATTATAGTTCAATTTATTTATATAATATCCAAATACCCTAATTTATCAAATTTTATTTGTTTTAATCAAATGAAACCTGTATCTTAATAGTTTAAAATCAGTTAATTACCAAATTTACAGATGTTCAAAATCTGGGTTATCACATTCCTCCCCCCTTAGAATCTTTTCGTCCTCGAAAAGGAACGAAGCCAGAATTTATTAAAATGATTGTTATCAGAAAAAAAATTCTTAGCACATAGCGAAATTGTTTTCTAAATCTATATAATATTACCAAAGTAGTTTTATAAAAATACTTTTTATAACTTGATGTTTCAATAAGTCCATCTTCGTTCTCACAGAAATTCGGTCATCCGTTGATCTGGCGTAGGACTGAAAATCTATAAGTACTTAGCAGACTCATTTTCAACACCCAGTGAAAATACTTGGAAAATAATTTTATTTAAAATATAGAAAACAGTTTTTGAAAATAGAGGATATATCTTTGTTGAGAATGCTCTGGAAATCATCACCCCCATCGATGGTCATAGTTACATTCCGGGGTTACGTTGCTGTCGCAGCAAAAGTCCATGTAACTGCAGGCTCTCCGCGGCCCCTCGATTACGCCATGGAACCCACACAATAGATCACAGTTCAATCCAGGGTTACGTTGCCGTCGCAGCAAAAGTCCATGTAACTGCAGGTTCTCAGCGGCCTCTGATTTTCGCTGTCGAAATGAAACTTCTCCACTCCCACATAGGTCACAGTCTACCGATATAAAATCAAACGTAGATTGTTGGCTCTCAGCGGCACACACGACTTTCGCTATGTTATACCATATGTCGCAGTCTACCGATATAAAATCAAACGTAGATTGTTGGCTCTCAGCGACACACACGACTTTCGCTATGGTATACTCTACTCATAATCCCTAGGAACTAGTTTTGTCCGGACTCCTTACAGGGTCAACTTTAGAACCCCCCTTGGAGCTCAAGGCAGCACCACCCGGTGGTACTCCGGAGAAGTACATTTCAAGGGAGCGTCTTTTTCCCAGAGCCATCATCAATTTTTTTTTATATATATAGTATCTTTAAATCATACACCTAGTATGATCTCATTCAAAGCTCCTTTATACAAAATCGATTATCCCAAAATCGATAATTCTCAAACTAGGCTTTCCAAATATAATATTGATTTTACCCAAAATCAAAAGCCTTTCCAAATCCATAGGTTCCCAAAACTTTTTCCAAAATCCTCATACGATCCTTTACATATATATATATACACAGATATATATAATTTTTAAAACTTTGGATCATTTCAAACTTGTATAAAACTCCTTTATACTTCAAACACTTCCAAAAACCATTTTCTTCCGGCAAAAGATTCATCAAGGGGAGTTTTATCTTATATAACAAAGATATATCACTTTGTTTATTCAAAATCAAATATTCAAATTTGATTACTCTTTTCAACATCAATTTCATTCAAAATCGTATGATGTACACATATCATCCGTACGCTATACCAATCTGATCGCCCACTCGATCACACAATTTCAGTTCCGAACTAGTATCGTCCACCCGACTTTCTAATGCGGACACAGATCTGGTTTCTTGATCAAAAACCTTCATTTTCCTTGCATAGCCTAACTATAATATAGAACATCCAGAACCAATCAACAATCCATATCCAGGTTCGCCGTCCAAAATCGAGTGAAAAATCCCACTCAGATCGATAAAACTATCTCGAAACTCTATGCTCGAATCTGGGTCACATTACTATGTGAATAGAATAACATACGTACACCCTACGTATTCATCTTTATTGGTTATTAGCCAAATTAATTCCATTCTATTCACATTCACTTTGATTTTCATTCACTTACTCACAATTGCTTCAATCTATTTGGATTATCACCTCTATTCTCATCTCGATTGGGTATTTAACCAAAAACAGTTTGAACTCCGACCAGTTTATTAAGAAAATAGCTTGAAAAATTTAAACATAGATAAGTAGTTGGAAAATAATTACTAGTTTGTAAAATAGGTGTAAAATATTTAGAAAATGGTTAAAATAATTATAGAAATTTTTAGATAATTGCAAAATAATACTAAGATAATAATTAGTTTATAAAACAGTTGGAAAATTGTTAAACAGTTTCAAAAATAATTGTAAAACAAATATAAGATAGTTTGGCTTTTAAAAGAAAGCTTGTTTCTATAATGAATAGCTTGGAAAATAAGTTTATATTAAAACAATTTATATTAAAAATAGTCCAGAGTCATAACTGTTCAATTCCCAATCAATTCAATTTAAATTCCACTTTCATTTAAATTGACCTAATTCCAATTTTAAATAACTCCAATTTCCATTGGACTTGATTTATTCCCAATTCAAGTTGAATTAATTCTCAATTCCTTTTCAATTTAAATCAAATTCCATTTGATTTTAAACACATTCAACTTTAATTACAATCCCAAGTTATTCCAATCACTTTGGACTAATATCCATTCAATTGAACCCACTTCAATTCCAATCCATTTCAAACTCCAGTTTGAATTAATTCCAATTTCAAATTCCATTTCCAAATCAAGTTGAATTATTCTTGATTTCCTCCCAAATTCAATTCAAATTCCGTTTGAATCTAAAATTATTCAAATTTAATTATAATTCCAAATTATTCAAATCAAATTCAATTTGAACTAATTTCAATCCAAATTCCAAATTTAAACCATCTCGAATTATATAAATTCTAGTTAATACTTCAAATGTTGATTTAATTCCTTTAAATCAATTTACCTTTAAAATTTTAAACAATTCAATTCACTACTTGAAGATTTTTAACAACATTAGGATGATATCAACTAATTTATTTTTAAACATCCATTCATTTCCAATTTCTAGATCTCAAACCCAATTTGAGATCACTCAAACTCCCTAATTCAAATTAACCATTTAACTTTCCAAGTTAAATCCCAATTTCATCTTGAAATTTCCAAATCAGATTGTTCATTCAACTTATTTAACTTCCACTGAGTTAAATTCAATCAATCCCGTTTAACCTTACTCAAATTTGAATTCTCCATTTCAAATTTTCAAAATACTTTCCCACTTATAAGTTCAAAAACTTATCACATTGGGTATCATATCTTATTCCAAATTTAAAACTCAACATTTAGAGTTTATTTCAAACCACCTTTGGTTTTTAATTTAAAACAAATTCCTTTAAATTTTCAAACGACTCTTTGTTCGAAATAGGATCATTTCATTCAAATGCATTAAATAGTAATATTTATTATTTCTTTAAATTATTTACGTCATTAATTAATTCTAATTAATCAATTTCGGTAGTTAACTTATTTCTTAATTACCTTCATTTAGTAATTGTCCTTTAAATTACTTGCCTCTAGTTATTTTGTTAAGTAACTCCCTCTTTATTTATCATTTCCAATTATTATCCATTAATTAAATAAAGTTTAATTAATTACATAACTTAATTGATTATACTTATCCTGAAACCCTTCCCAAATTTAATTTCAGTTTGGTTGTATTTCTATTATTTCTTAATTTAATTCTTACTATTACTTTTAGTTTAATTAATACTATAACTGTTAACCCCGCTGAAACTTGGACCGACTCATTTACTCAACTAATCCCGACTCATCCATGTAGAGGGAAGGACGACTCATCACGACCCCGGCTCAACAACCTCACGACTCTGCAAGTCCTTGAGTTAACAGCCCACGACTTAAGGTGCTTAACGTTTCAGGAAGAATCTACGACTCAACGACCCAAGGAGAGACTGTACGAGTTAAGGAACCCTACGAGTTAAGGAACCTTACGACTTAAGGAATCTTACGGGTTAAGGAAGGCTTGCGAGTTAAGACATTAACGACCTGAGGAATGTCACGACTTATGGAAGTCTACAACTCAAGAGGTATGCGACATAAAGGTGATACGACCTAAGACTTCAGAGACAAGTTCAATACCGTGCTATAATGAGATAACTCGTTGACGACATACGACTTATGACGACATACGACTTATAATGAGGTAACCCTACAACTCATACTAACATCAAGGAAGGTTGCACTGGTTAACTCGTGAACGGCTCAGGACTTGTGTTATTCATCTAAATGGGAGCCTAGCTTTGGACCAAGCAGTGAGCTAATCCAGTAGGTCGACCGCAACCTACTATGAGTCGTGAACGGGTTATGGCTCATCATGAGTCGTGTACGAGTCATGACCTAATTTCGAGAAATGCCTATAAATACGACCCTAGCTCCAACTAGAAAAGGACTTTTTGGGCTCATTTTCTTCAAACGCCGTTACTCTGCTGCATTCCAAACCAATCCAATCCAACACTTGAAGCTCTCAAGACATTAAGAACGCTACAAACAACTTCAAGAAGAGATCACATACATCCAACATGGATTCGAAAACTCTCATCTTCATCGAAGTTTAAGCTACTTGTTCTAAGTCTCTTGTAATTCGAAGTGTATTGTATTTGGGAAGAATTGTATCTGCTTGTAACGAGATTATTAATAAAAGTACTTAAAGTGGACGTAGGCTATACCCTTAAGCCGAACCACTATAAAATTGTTGTTGTTTACCGCTTTTCTGCTATTATCTGCTTGTAATCTGTTCCCGAGTCGTCGGGTGGTGCTTTCACAACTACAACTCATACACCGGGGTGTTAGCGTTCAAATTTTAGCGTTAACGTTTTTCCTGAAAGCAAATCTGGATGTCTTCGCTTGGACTCATGCTGATATGTGTGGAATATCTCCAGAAGTTGCAGTACACGCTCTGAATATTGACCCAAAGTTTACACCAGTAAAACAGAAAAGAAGAACCCAAGGTCCAGAAAGGTCAGCAGCATTAAAAGAGGAAATTGATCGACTCATGGAAAATAACTTCATCAAAGAATCTACATATCCGAATTGGGTTTCAAATCCTGTGCTGGTTAAGAAAGCTAATGGAAAATGGAGAGTGTGCATCGATTTTTCAGATCTGAACAAGGACTGCCCCAAAGATTGCTTTCCTTTACCCAGGATCGATCAACTGGTAGATGGAGCAGCGGGACATGAATTGTTATCTTTCATGGATGCCTACTCCGGATATAACCAGATCATGATGCATGAACCGGATCAGGAGGACACGAGCTTTATCACCGATGTTGGTCTTTATTGCTACAGAGTTATGCCCTTCGGATTGAAGAATGCAGGGGCAACCTACCAAAGACTTGTTAATGCTATGTTCAAACCGCAATTGGGAAAAACTATGGAAGTCTACGTCGACGACATGTTAGTAAAGTCTAAGAAAGCAGCGGATCACATTGAACACTTGGCAGAAATGTTCGCAGTCCTCCGGAAATACAGAATGAAGCTTAACCCTCTGAAATGCACGTTTGGGGTCGAGTCCGGAAAGTTCTTAGGGTTTATCGTCAGCGCTAGGGGCATTGAGGCTAGTCCAGCTCAAATTACTGCCTTGAAAGAAGTCAAAGCTCGTAGAACAAAGAAGGAATTGCAAAGTCTCAATGGAAAAGTTGCCTCCTTGAGTCGGTTCATTTCCAAAGCCACAGATAAATGCATCCCATTCTTTGACGCCCTAAAGAAAGGAAAGAAAAACTTCGATTGGACTCCCGAATGCCAAAAAGCCTTTGATGAATTGATTCGCCATATGGAGACGCCTCCAATACTTTCTAGGCCTGGCGATGGCGAGGATCTTCTTATATACTTGGCAGTATCATCTCACGCTTTAAGTGCAGCGCTGATACGGGAAGACAAAAGGATTCAACATCCAGTTTACTATATCAGCAAAAGACTCACTGGGGCAGAGATGAATTACTCTAAGTTGGAAAAACTCGCCTATTGCTTACTAATTGCGTCTAGGAAATTGAGGCAATATTTTCAAGCTCATCCTATCAGAGTCCTCACTGATCAACCTTTAAAGCAAGTCCTGTTTCGACCTGAAACTTCGGGTCGTCTTCTAAAGTGGAATATTGAACTCAGTCAGTATGACATCACTTATCTTCCCCAGAAAGCAATCAATGGACAAGCTTTAGCGGATTTCATTGCAGAATTTACAGATAAGGGTAACAGTGAGGAAGAAACGTTCGACAATTCCCCTATCCAGTGGAAGTTATATGTCGATGGTGCAAGAAATGATTACTGTTCTGGAGCCGGAGTTGTACTTGAGACTCCTGAAGGTCGGTCATTATGCTATGCACTAAGATTGGAATTTCCTTCAACAAACAATGAAGCAGAATATGAAGCTCTTATCGCAGGACTGAAAATCGCTAAAGAACTAAACATACGAGCATTACAGATCTTTAGTGATTCTCAGCTTATTGTATGCCAAGTCAAGAAGGAATTTCAAACGAAAGGGGGAAACCTGCCCGCTTACTTGTCAAAGGCTTGGGAACTTCTGTGTGAGCTCGATCACTATTCAATAAGCCACATTCCTCGGGGAGAGAATATGAAGGCAGATTCCCTCGCAAAGTATTCAAGTTCTGGTGAAACTCAACTATTGGGATTGGTCCCCGTAGAAGTCCTTTCAGCACCAAGTATAGACGAGATGGATATTGACTGGATTATGAATGTATCTCAAGAACGAGAGTCATGGATGACTCCAATACTGGACTACCTACTCAGAGGTTCTCTGCCAGAAAATTCGATAGAGAGACGGAAGCTACTAAGGAAAGCCTCTCGCTATGTAATTCAGGATGGCCGATTATACAGACGGGGATTCTCAATGCCATTGCTTCGATGTGTATCCAGGGAAGAGTCCAAAACAATCCTAGCTGAGGTACATGGAGGAGAATGTGGTGATCATTCAGGTGGTCAAACATTAGCAAAGAAAATTCTCCGATACGGATATTTTTGGCCAGAAATTAATCATGATGCTGCAAGCTATTCCCGAAAGTGTGACAGATGCCAAAGATTTGCCAAAATTCCTAGAGCGCCTTCAACTGAACTCACACAAATGATCAGTCCATGGCCATTTGCAATTTGGGGAATGGATCTCATTGGGCCGCTACCGACTGCCAAATCAGGGATTAAATATGCTATTGTTGCAGTTGATTATTTTACTAAATAGGATGAAGCTGAACCATTGGCTAATATCACCTCTAAGAAGATGATAAGTTTCGTGACCAAGAATATCATTTGCAGGTATGGTGTGCCTCAGAAAATAATCACAGACAATGGTACTCAGTTTGAAAGCGAGGAATTCCAAGATTTTTGCAAGCGATTCAAAATCCAGAAAAGCTTTTCAGCAGTTGCTCATCCGCAGGCAAACGGGCAAGTGGAAGCAGTAAACAAGATCATCAAATCAACCATCAAAAAGCAACTTGAAAGAGCAAAAGGTGGTTGGGTCGATAAGCTACCACTTGCACTATGGGCATACAGAACCACTCACAAAACTGCGACTGGGCACACTCCTTTCTCATTAGCATATGGGTCGGAAGCAATGATCCCGGTAGAAACAGAGGTTCCTTCACACAGAAGGATCCATTTCAACCAAGCAGAGAATGAAAGGCTACAGCTTGAAGCGCTAGACTTCCTTGATGAAAAAAGAGATGAGGCTAATCTCAAAATTGCAGCTCATCAGCAAAGAATAGCCAGACATTTTAATTCCAAAGTTCGCCAACGCAGCTTTGAGATTGGAGACCTAGTCCTGAAGAGAATTATGACAGCGACAGGTGTGTTTGGGCCAAATTGGGAAGGACCGTATGTAATAGGTCAGAAGCTTCTTGACGGCACATTCAAACTCACCACTGTTGAAGGAGATCAAATTCCAAGGGCATGGAACAGCAACCATTTGCGTCCATACTTTACTTGAAAATTTTGTTGAAATATTGTAAAAAGAATTATGAAAGTATGATTCTTGTAATCGAAAGCAATTGTAAAACTGATGCAAGTAAATAATGAAAGAATATAAAGTGGATGTAGGCCCAATTTCCTGGCCGAACCACTATAAATCTTGTGTTCCTTATTATTATTACATGTTTGCTTTATTTTCGATATGAAAAGTACATAGAATGTATTGCTGAAATGTCGATTTAAATTTTTGCAGACAGTGGAAGTGAAACTTGCACATAAAAAGACCGAGTGATTCTCGCCAAATTTCAAGTCACAAAAGCCCCGAATTCAAATCCTAGATAGGAAGTACTTCAATTGAACGGCGTATGATTTCGACAGAAATGGGTCTTTGCTAATAAATTGAGATCGTTTGAACAAACAAACGTCCAATTAAGAAGCTAGTGCTCGTTCTCACGAAATTGCCTGACAATGAAGCGCACTTCCTTGGATTAAACAAGTTACTTAAAAAAAAAAAAAAAAAAAAAAAAAAAAAGAGGAGGCAGAGGATCATTGAAAAGGCATAAGCAAGTGAACAGAGGAACAACCAAAGCCATCATCGGCAGCACAAGTCCTCTTCGGAAACACAACTCTTCGGAGGATAAAGACCTCTAATGGGTCATATGCCACAAAAAAGAAAGTTCTCTACTCAACAAAAAAGATTGGAGGAGTCATGACCCTCCAACCATGAGAGAGTAACTTCCAGGCGATGAAAACCCTCTCCGAGGCACATTTCACCAGGAGTTGAAGTGTTATGACCGCTCTTCGGGATTTCACTTCACCAGAGTTGAAATGCAAACGAAATAAAAGCCCTCTTCGGAGGCCCATTTCACCAGGAGTTGAAGTGTTATGACCACTCTTCGAGATTTCACTTCACCATAGTTGAAATGCAAACAAAATAAAAGCCCTCTTCGGAGGCCCATTTCACCAGGAGTTGAAGTGTTATGACCGCTCTTCGAGATTTCACTTCACCAGAGTTGAAATGTGAACAAAATAAAAGCCCTCTTCGGAGGCACATTTCGCCAGGAGTTGAAGTGTAACAACCGATCTTCGGAATTTCACTTCACCAAAGTTGAAATGCAAAGACAAAATAAAGACCTTCCTGAAAGCCCACGTTTCACCGAGATTGAAATAAAACTTCCAAGTGTTGAAACGTGAAAAGGCTTTCTTCGAAGGCACAACTCTTTGGAGGTACACGTTTCACCAAGATTGAAATAAAACTTCCAGGTGTTGAAACGTGAAAAATCCCTCCTTTGAGGTACAACCCCCTCCCGGGGACACAATTCAAAGGAAAGACCTCTTCAAGGGCACAATCAAGAAGAAAGACCTCTTCGGAAGCCCACGTTTCACCAAGATTGAAATAAAACTTCCAAGTGTTGAAACGTGAAAAGGCTTTCTTCAAAGGCACAACTCTTTGGAGGTACACGTTTCACCGAGATTGAAATAAAACTTCCAAGTGTTGAAACGTGAAAAATCCCTCCTCAGAGGTACAACTTTGTATATAAAAAAAAAAAAAAGAAGTTAAAGTGCCCTTCAGAGGTCCGCTTTACCACATAGAAGAATTCACTTGGTAAAATATGCACATAAGCAAAAGAAAAAAGTGATTTCTTCGAACGACAAAGCGTAGAAACTTATACGAAGGGAGTTGTACTCTACAAAAATTTTCTTTAAAAAGAATAAAATAATTATTCTTTAGCAAATAAGAGTGCAAGTCCCCTCGAAGTATAAAATATTGCAGCAAGCTTAAGGTATGGGGGCAACATGGTATAATGGTATAGCTGCATCAGTAAAGTAAAACTCAAACAACATACCATAAGCCCGCTGCAATATCATATAAATAAACTTGTGCAAAAATGAATAATAAATGCATTCTCAAATTCAAACAGAAGTCTGTACAAACAAAGGATCATTTTATTCAATTGAAATGCAGGTACAGGTTTCAAAATAAAGAAAAGCGGGGGCCGGTACCCGCACAATTCTCGACCAGTACATACAAAAGGCAAAAAGCTAAAATGTTCACTTCTTTTTACTACCTTTAGACCCTTTTCCCGGCCGAATGATTAGCTTTTCAGGCCAGTCAGTTGGCACAAGGGAAGAAGGAGGGGTAGGCGCAGCTGGTCCAACTTCTGGCTCCCCTTCAGTAATAGTGATTATCTTCCCCCTCCTCTTTGAGGAAGACTCACTTCCCGGAGTGGCAAGTTTAGACAAAGTTATGTCATCAGAAGGGGTCCGCTCCGGAGATATCTCACCTCCCTCAAGTCCCTCGTCTCTATGCTCTTGCGAAGCGATGGGATAGTCTAAACCGTGAAGGGCTTCTATTTGTTCCTCTTGCGACCCGGGCTGAGAAGAAGAAGGAGGAGCCACCTGGAGAGACGGAGGAGGAGAAATCTGAGCGGTGCTTGATACTTTCTCTGTAGAAGAAAAGAGGTTAAAGTCAGTAAAGAGAGGAGATGAAGGCTCATCAAGGTTGAGAAAATAGTCAAGGAGCTCATTAAACCCATGTGAAATAAATGAGCAATCCAATTGAGCAAAATTTACAGTGGAATTACCTGCAGAAGTTGTCTTTATTACGTCAATTTCATAGTCCGAGGCTTCAGTACTCTCTTGTGATTCATCTGTGACTTGAGTAATTTTGACCCCGGTATCAGTTTGAGCAGGGATCGGTACATAAGAGCTAGAGCCAATAATGCCAGCATCGGCCGAAGTTGAAGGAGGGACAGGAACAGTCAAATTTGTTTCTTTTTCTTGATGCTCTTCCCCCACTATTTCAACCCGCGATCTGGCGAGTTGCTCCTTCCCTCTGGCAAGGGCTGCGCGAGCCTCAAAGTCTAAGTAGTGCACCTCCAACTCCTCTTCAGTGTATCCGGCCCCTTTAAACATATCTAGTGCGGCCTCCCACACTTCGGCCAGGGTAATCTCATATTTGGGGCCCAGGAATGCAAGACTGCCACGCCCTAATATACATTGCAAGTAGAAATCAAATAGTGTCGAGCCAATATCAGCTTTGGTGGCTTCATGGGCCTCTTCAGCTATAATTCTACCCGCAACAGCCTCATCCCGCTCTCTCTCGACTTTGGATAACTGGGCTTTCAATTTTTCAATCTCTGCAGCCTGAAGGCCAGTTTGTCCTCGTAACTGAGTAATATCAGTACGGTTGCCCTCTATAATCTGCTCCAACCCATCAGCCTTGGCCTCAGCATCCCTTTGCGCGGCATGAGCATCCCGCACCTGTTGAAGAAGCACACTCTCCCTTTGAGAATAAGAAGTGGAAGAAGTAGCAAGCTCCTCTTTAAGTTTCCCAACTTCTGCCTCAAGTTTCTCATTATAATCGGCAATACTCCTCATTTCTGCATCATGCTGTTTAAGGATCTTTTGCCATTCAGTTTTGTCGTTCTCTATGGTAAGCATAGCTTCGAGATTGGCCCTATTCACCCTTTGGAGCTCATCAACGAGTTTCTGCCAAGATGACATCCTCTCAATATCGGTTCTGACTGCATCAAGGTTCCGTAACATAGCACTTTTATCTATGGGAACCAGATCGAGGTCAAAGCGAACTCCTTTTAAACACCAATTAGGAAATCGGCGTTGAAGAGTGGCTGGACCTGGTCCAACTTGGTAAGATGGCCTATTGATGATTGCTTGGATATCAGTAGGGGAAGGGGCAGGAGATTGAGAAGAAGTAGGAGCAGTAATCTTCTCTGAAGGCGCAGGCATTGGCTCCTCAATAACTTTGGCTCGTTTGCTCGAGTCATCAGTTGTGTGACTCTTCCCTCTATCATCATGAGATTTGCGTTTAAGGGAGTCACTCTCTCTGTGGGAGGAATCATGTCGACTATCTGGTCTTCCAAAGCGTTCTTCATAATCACGTCTTTCCCGAGCCTTCCGGGCTGCCCTTTCTTCATCAGTCTCTCTATGAACAGGAGGATAGGATTGATAGCCATACTGGCTGCGTTTCCCATATCGCTGAAAGTCATCATAGTACGAGCTGCCTCGCCTCATTGGAAAACCTAAAATTTAAAAAAAAGAAACAAAACTTGAGAATCCTTCAAACGTTAAAAAAAAAGAGCATAAAAGTGCCAGGAATTCTAAGTGTGTGTGATGTGCAAACTACGCGCATCAATCTACGAACCACTCTTTAATTGGGGAGTAGTTGTGGGTGTAATAGATAGCGTCAACTCTTGAGTTGACGGCGACTGTTGCAAAGTAGAAGTAGCTTCAACTACTGAAGAAGAAATCCCGGCAGTGATAGGATCTTCTTTAAAGATCTCTTGTGAAGTAGCAAAAAGGTCGCTCAGTCCTTCGAAAGTATCGTCCCTGCTCTGCTTAACAGGACTGGATTTCTCAACTTTTTCACCAGATTCTTGTGAATGATGGGAAGATCCCTGAGGCTCTTCTTCCTCGATAACCGGGGCAAGTTTGTCAGATGGCCCCGCAGCATCAACAGAAGTGGAACACTTCACTAGCGAAGCCTCAGGAGCAGGTCCTTTAGATATGGATGTGCTAGTAGAAACTGAGGCATCCAACACTCTAGCTGGGGAGTCTGGAATTTCATGAGGACGCGTAGAACGAGAAGTATGCAAAAGTCCGTACTGATGCAAAAATTCATCTTTCAACAGAAATTGAATATCTCCCTCAACCGGCACGGCCTTAAGCCTCTCAAAAGTCGACTTGTGACTGGGATTCCTAGAGGGAGGAGGCAGCGCTGAAAATAAAAAGAAGCAGAGTTAACACTTAGCAGGTCAGTCTCACAAAGGCCAGATAACAAACGAAGCAAGGATGGGTGATCTTACTTCCTTCCCTCCACAGATCATAAAACCCCGGGGGGCAACGAACGAAGAAGAACTGGGTTAGAAACCCGTGAGCAGTGTCAGGAAGGCCAACAATTAATTTGCGGTTTCGGGCGCTTCTCACAACAGTAATAGAAGGATGATCTTTGGTCCGGGTAAAGGAGCATAAGTAACAAATTTCATCAAAGCTTGGAAGTCGATCAAGTGTTCTCCTAAATAGCACACACAACCCCATTAGAATGGCGTAGCCATTGGGGTGTAGTTGGGATGGAGCAATGGCCAATTGATGAAGAAGTTGTTGGAAAAAGTCATTGAAAGGAGGAACGCCCCCACTTAGGCACATTTGTCGGTTAACTGTCACAAAGCCAGAAGGTGCTATGTCAGCAGTGTTACTTCTCTCAGGAAGAATGGCATCTGATTCAGCAATGCCAAACTGAGCACACAGCTGGCGAAAAACTTTGTATGATAGTGTAGTAGGAACTCTTTCGGGAGGATTAACTAGTGGAGCTGGAAGAACAATTGCCTCTCCCGTCTGAACTGTTGCATCTTCTTCCTGAGAAGTCATTCTACACAAGCAACTGGATATTCAAATATGAAGGTGCACGTTTCCTAAAAGTGTGAAGTGTCGTGCAAAACTGATAAAAATAACAAGTAAATATAACTGGAATTAAACTGGTCGACGATTGATAGACTACGGTAATTTCAGAACTTGTTAATTTAAAGTTCAAGCATAATATTAGTGCAGGCTGGTCAGTTTCAATTGACTATTTCAGTGTTGCTTTAATATTCTACTTGAAATCGATAGCACTTCGTTCACACAATTTATTTAAGTTAATTATCTGTTATTAACTAATCTGTCATTTGATGTGGGCAGTCGATGGCAGTATATTCGTCCCAATTTCCTGTAAATATCATATTAAACAGATTGTTAACCTACAAGTCAAAGTAATCTGTAAAAGAATGCAGCAGAGTTCAACAGTTTGAAATTCAAGCAGCAGTTCAAAGTTCAAGCAGAGTTTAGGAGTGCAAGTGCTAAGTCGTAGATGACTTAAGTGCTAAGTCGTAGACGACTCAAGTGCTAGGTCGTAAACGACTCAAGAGCTAAATTATACACAACTCGAATGCTAACTCGGCAGCGCCTTAAGTGCTAACTCGCCAACAACTCAAGAGTTTTTCCTACGGGTCAAGACAAATCATCGGTTCTCTGGCTAGCTCGTCCACGACCTAAGGATTGGGGAGCAAGCTAGGATGAGTCGAGTTAATTTTGGGTCGTTGGTGTTTTGAGCCGGCAGCGCTCTGAATCGTGAGTCGTGGTGAAAAGGAAAAAAAACTCTAGTTCTAAGCAGCAAGAGGATCTCCAAATCCTAACCCATAACCCGTTAACCCAATGGCATCTCCAAAAATAACAACTTTAATCCTATCACGATACAGAATCGCCTCAAATGACGAATCGCCACAAGACAAATCAGGCAAGCCCAAATTCATCGGCGATCAATCCAACCAAACTCGTAAAGCTCGAAGGAACGAACCGGGAGTGGAAAATTAAATGAATGAGCCAGTGATGATCGACAATCAGGATTGCTTACGTAGTATGATGCCCGAAAAAATTGAAGGTGGATTGAGTTGAAATCGTCTTGGGAAGCTCGAGGAAGTGTTAATGGCAAAAGCGGTTTAGGAGATTGGTATAAGAAGAATAAGATGGAAGTAACGATTCATGCCTTTTGTACTAAGGTAGTAGGACATGAGTCGGCACATGCGGGTTAAGATAAGTCGAAGCACGCGACCTACGACTTAGGCGCGTGCTTCGAGGGGCAAATGTTAACCCCGCTGAAACTTGGACCGACTCATTTACTCAACTAATCCCGACTCATCCATGTAGAGGGAAGGACGACTCATCACGACCCCGGCTCAACAACCTCACGACTCTGCAAGTCCTTGAGTTAACAGCCCACGACTTAAGGTGCTTAACGTTTCAGGAAGAATCTACGACTCAACGACCCAAGGAGAGACTGTACGAGTTAAGGAACCCTACGAGTTAAGGAACCTTACGACTTAAGGAATCTTACGGGTTAAGGAAGGCTTGCGAGTTAAGACATTAACGACCTGAGGAATGTCACGACTTATGGAAGTCTACGACTCAAGAGGTATGCGACATAAAGGTGATACGACCTAAGACTTCAGAGACAAGTTCAATACCGTGCTATAATGAGATAACTCGTTGACGACATACGACTTATGACGACATACGACTTATGACGACATACGACTTATAATGAGGTAACCCTACGACTCATACTAACATCAAGGAAGGTTGCACTGGTTAACTCGTGAACGGCTCAGGACTTGTGTTATTCATCTAAATGGGAGCCTAGCTTTGGACCAAGCAGTGAGCTAATCCAGTAGGTCGGCCGCAACCTACTATGAGTCGTGAACGGGTTATGGCTCATCATGAGTCGTGTACGAGTCATGACCTAATTCCGAGAAATGCCTATAAATACGACCCTAGCTCCAACTAGAAAAGGACTTTTTGGGCTCATTTTCTTCAAACGCCGTTACTCTGCTGCATTCCAAACCAATCCAATCCAACACTTGAAGCTCTCAAGACATTAAGAACGCTACAAACAACTTCAAGAAGAGATCACATACATCCAACATGGATTCGAAAACTCTCATCTTCATCGAAGTTTAAGCTACTTGTTCTAAGTCTCTTGTAATTCGAAGTGTATTGTATTTGGGAAGAATTGTATCTGCTTGTAACGAGATTATTAATAAAAGTACTTAAAGTGGACGTAGGCTATACCCTTAAGCCGAACCACTATAAAATTGTTGTTGTTTACCGCTTTTCTGCTATTATCTGCTTGTAATCTGTTCCCGAGTCGTCGGGTGGTGCTTTCACAACTACAACTCATACACCGGGGTGTTAGCGTTCAAATTTTAGCGTTAACAATAACCAATTTCCTTAATATAATAGATAATCTATTTTTATATAAGATTCATTTACTTTTGAAATCATTTAAAAACCTTTATATAAGAAAATAACAAGTACGCTCTCTCATATTTATATACTCAACTCATCCTAGGGTACCACTTACCCTATCTTTAATGAGTAATCCCAACGGAGCCAAGGTTCTCGCTTAACCTTCAGCTCTGATAACAAATGCAATGACCTGGAAATTTCGGATAGTTAGTGAAAAAGAAGAAAAAGAAAGAAGAAGAAGGAACAGAAACACCAAAACACAGAAACCTCACATTCGCAGCGGATCAAAATATAATATCACATAATAACAGTTTACAAAAGAACAGTATCAATACATTTACATTTTCATATATCAGAGTTATAACATTTACAAAACACTGGAAAGTTAAATTAATATGTCTCAGATACTATAATATATTACTGTAGAGACTCTCCATACGTTCCTGCTCTCCAGCTCGCCTCCTAAGCTTTAGAACGTCCTTACCTGAAAATCCATAATACTCGGTCTGACCCGAGCATTACATCAAAGTAACACCCGGGTCAGGCTGGAAACCAGCGTGAATTAAACCCATCTAACAAGGAATACCAAAGCATACAACTTATATAAACCCGAGGTAATTTATTAATTTACAACTTCACAAGCTGTTATAAACATTACTTACATCACACATTAATTTCTAAATACCAAACTTAGATCAAATGGCCCAATTCACTTTACTCATTCCATTTCATTCTATTGATTCTACACATCAAATTATAAAGAATCGAAGTGGTTTCGGGTATTTACTAATACCCGACTCCCATCTCTTTGAATTCAATGACATCTGTATCCCAAATTAACCCATTTAAATACAATTCAACCTACATTGTCGAATAACCTTTTTCATAGCAATTCATAATTGACTGATAACCGCATTATCATCATCCATTAACATATCATATCACAAAGCAATTCATATCAGAGATATCAACCAATTTCAAAAGCACTATCATCAATCAATCATCAGTAAGCAAGATTATCACTTCCATTAATTAAATTAATTTAATGATCCCTTAATTACTTCCATTAGTTAATTATTCATAAATTTCATTTAATAATTAACCTTTATCTTAATTACATTCATTAATCAACCTTGATTAATCACAATCAGAAATTAACTTTTCTTAATTACTCTATCAATTAAACCGACTCCTTGATTAATTATATTAATTAATCCTTTAATTACACTGAGTAATTATCACTTAATTTCTTCCACTAAATAATTATCCTTTTATTACTTCTCATCGAGTAATTTCCCTTTTAATTAATTACATCTAGTAATGATCCATTAATTACTTCACTAAGTAATTACACCTCATTAATTACCTTAAGTAATTATACTTAATCCAACATCAATTGATTACCTTTAATTTTAACTAATCAACCACATCAACTTAATTAAATACACTGATAAATTAATTCCTTAATTACTTCCATTAAGTAATTTTTATTAGATAAATCTTATTTGGTAATTACCCATTAATTACCTTTCAAAATTACTAGTTAATTTCATTAAGTAATTAATCTTTAATCAATTACCCATACTCTAAATTTATTATATTAATTAATTAATCACATTAATACCAATCCTTAAAAATTGGTTACACCAATTAATAAATCTTTATGCATTATCTTAATAGTTAAATTAATTATTTACTTAATTGATTTCATTAACCCATTTAACCATCCCCTAATATATTAAATAATTATTACTCTGTTAAATTTCATCATTCAATTTACTTTGGAAAACATATAGGATTTAATCCATTATAAATTACCAAATTCAATATTTTGAAGCCATTTCGAAACTTTAAAGCTTGCTATAAATCTTGCTAATACTTCGATTTTTTTTTTAAAAAAAATGGTTTACATTTGGTTAAGCTTAATCACATGTCCACCTCAACTCCCAAATACCCAAGTCAACAGATGAAAATACTCGTGTAAATCTCGAGTCAAAAACACGTGCTCAACCCAAGCAAAACATCAACAAAACCTGATTCCTATATTACCTTCCCCTTCTACTTCCCCTTATCATTGCATTGCTCCTACTTCCATACAAAACCCGAGGATAACATCGAGAAATCCCATCGTCTTCCCCGAAGCAAAAATTCAACCATGCTTCAGATAATTGAGGATTCACGTGCACGTGCAAGAATTAACGTCAGCCTTCTGATCAACTTCGCCGTCTCCTTCTGGTCGTTGATGACCCTCTCAAACACTTCAACCTTCCAGTTCTCTCGATCAAGCCATCAATCGGAAACGAGCCATTCGTCCTCACTGGAATTCAAACGAACAACCCACCTATCACACATACTGCCAACACAGACCATAGATGAACACGAGACTCCGGCTACAACATCGCCTCACTCGCCTCCATCTTTCCACCCACCACCGATAGCCTCTAAACCGATCATGACGACGCAAATGCCCAACCTCATCATTGGCCAAATGAACTACTAAAACCCTATTATTGGATCGACCCGCTTCCACAAGCACTAGAAAATTCCAGTGGAATTTTTCCCGCGTTCCCCATGTCCTATTCCTCCTCTATGTCAAGAGTCACACCTTCGAATCGACCCAGTTGTCCCAATTTGCCAACTTGCCCAAATCCGTTCAACCTCCAATTCCACACAAATTATAAACTTAAAATTCTTAATTTTGTTATTATTAATCAACATTTTCCAAGACTAATTCAACCATATAAAAGAAACCTAGGAAAATGATGGTTGAAATTTCCAGTTGAAATTCACTTTACTGTAATTCAAATTTTTTTCTACAAAATGCGTAATAAGTTTTCTTGAGACAATTTTATAAATAATAACACATTCGTACAATTAATTTCCTTTTAATTATCTTAGCCAGAAAAGGGTTGAAGAATAAGAAAATTTGTTTTGAAATCAAATTTGGGTCTATAAACAAATTAATTTCCTTTTAATGATCTCTCAGTGATTCAGCCATATTTTCAAGCAAATACATCCATACATCCATAAGAATCATATTACTACTTAAATTCATCACATGCATAAGTAGAAATGAAAATTTTTCTTAACAGTTAAAGTTCACTCACATCTTTTGTTTAAGCAGAGCAGCCCCTTATAAAACCCAAAATCTGAACTTGGTTTTTTTTTAGTTAACCCAATCATTATTCCCTTATTCAAATTAATGTGAAGGAAGATTAAGTTTAGAATATATTTTGTCTGTTATGGACTAAACAAATACCTGCTTCAGAAATGCACATTTCTCACAATTTATATACATACAAACATATTTTCATCTTCATAAAAACATTTTCATACCAATACTTCCAGATTATATTACATGCATCAGGTTATAAGAAAGATTTACTTCTCAGTATATTGATAGATTTGATTTAAAGATGATGTTTACTCACTTGATTATGAATAGAGAACTGTTTCTTCCATTAATCAGGAAATTTGCTTTGATGATCTGCACTTGAAATTCGATTTGCACTGCCTTGAGTTAGAACTGAAACTTCAATCTGATTTTGTTGAGATGATCTTTACTTCCAGGTTGAGTTGTTGGATTTGGCTTTTAATTTCTTTTTCCTATTATTAAATTTCCATTTTTCTTTTAAAGAATGAAAGAAGATGACTATGCTTTCATTTGCATAAAACCTGGTTTAATTCTATCATGTCTAATTACAATAAAAAAATAAAAAAAATAAGATGCCACATGTTAATTTGCATGTTAACTCTAGTCACAATTGCTAAGTGCATGCATATCTGGCTTACAATTGTCTTAATAAAATTTATAAATTATATTTGCTTTTTACTTTTATGTGTGTTGTTTTTTTTATCATACTTATATTTTTATGTTTAATACTTATATTATTAAGCCTAACTCAATCCTATTTTAAATATTAGTCTTTTCTTTTTATTTTAGTGCTTTATGTATTATTTAATTCTATGTTTACATTTGTAATTATAATGTATCTAATATGTTTTATGTATTTGTTAATTTTTTTTTAAATCTATATACTAACTTTATACAAGTATGTCTTAACCTTGAATATTTACAACTTACCTTTATTCAAAGTATAACCTTTAAAGAAATATATGTATACCTAAATTTTGTATACTATGATTAGAATATATCATCATTTTTACTTTATTTTTTTATAAAGTTTGAAAAGATAGATTTTGCCCAATTTAATTATTAAGAAAGAAGATTATTAAATTACTGTTGTCAAATTTCAAAAATTATGATAAGAGATTATCAAGTACATGTTTATCCCGATATTTATAATATAGTATTTATTATAGTTCAATTTATTTATATAATATCCAGATACCCTTATTTATCAAATTTTATATGTTTTAATCAAATGAAACCTGTATCTTAATAGTTTAAAATCAGTTAATTACCAAATTTACAGATGTCAAAATCCGGGTTATCACACTTGTCAAAAGAACTGAAATTAGTACGGCTTAATCATTCAATAGAAATGTGGATTTACCATAAAGGAAAAATTAAACGTTTTATACCAGAACAAATCAACAAGAGAAACTATAACAATGACAAAAAGTTTTATTTGTATTGACCAGGTGCATCTAAGAAACTTCTTACATCCTTGAGCCAAATTACTCAATTCCTAAATTCTTTCCATGTTAATTGCCGGTCGTATTATTATTTAAAAAACCCCACATTAACCATGTAAATTAGAATGCTAGTTTGTCAACAATAAACTAGAAACACTAAACATTGGTTTCTGAAAGACAAAGGCAGATTTTTGACTAAAAGCGCAAATGGAAATTTTGATTGATATTATCTAATTTAGAGCTATCTACTCTCGATTTAACTGAAACAAAATTACATTGAGTTATTTGGATAAGTATTTTCAAATGGAAATAAGAATTGAGGTGGACTGATGCAAATAAAAAAATGTCCAGATGGCTACTCTGTAGTATCATAGCTAAAAAATATTGCATGAATGGAAAAGAATAATTAGAAAGGTTAAATATAAAATAAGAGTAAAAATAAAAATAACCTGATTAATTAATAAACAAAAAAGGAAGGAAAAGAAAAGGTATTTATGTGATCGTGTAATCCCGACAACATAAGTTCCAGTTGGTTGTTGTGCTTGTGCAGCCAGTGGAGAATTTTTAACCATGTATTCCTCTCCCACCATTCCCAATTTAAGCATGGATGAAACTCGAACATAAATGTAACATCTCTTTTCGAGGCGCAAAACTAATTTCTATAAATGTTGAAGCCATCTATATTTACCATTTTTCGGTGACCAATGCGGTATAATAGATACATTGATATACCATAAACACATGGATATAAAAAATTTAAATTCAATCTTAAAATAGATTTCTCATTCCATTTTAAATCGCATTTCAGATTCATTACGTAATCCCATTTCGTAAATCACATTCAAAGAACTATAATTAGTACAAATTACGCTAAGAGCGACATATTAAGATGTCCTCTTGGTTGATTAGAGTCTAAATATAGACACTAAACAATTTTGTCGTTACATTCAATTACATAGCGGAATCAAATAGAAAGAACTCGTAATAGCTAGCTTGCTTTCTACATGTCTCAAGAAGCTTATTAGTCAAAAGGAAAACCTTAAAACCTTAACCGTCAGACTACTCAAAACCAATTGAGCACTCGAGAGTTTAAGGGGAAAACATAAACTTTGAGTCAAACAAAGTTTAATGTGAATAATAACCTATCATTTTGAACCATATAGATATCTAATGAAACTGCGCTGCTTAGCGTATCGGGTTTTCTCCTCACTAGTATATTAACTAGTTTATAATAACTATATATTGTGCACATACAACCACAATGGTTAAAACTTAATATAATGTATCATAATGATATGAAAACATGCAATATGCTCTGGATTTTCCATCCTCATTCATGTGATTATCTGTCTCAAATTAGAGTTTCTAGTGTCACTTCTAACCTATTAGATTTCATGGGCGGAATAATAACATGTTCAATTCTTTATGGATTTCATATCAATTTTCATAGTTTTATGGGATCACTATGAAACTGTTGGTTCCTACCAATACTATTATCCAATCATAGTTTTCATGTGATCACTATGAATCTATTGGTTTCTACCAGTAACATCTCTTATGTTATAGTTTTCATGTTGTCTATGAACCTATTGATCTCTTTCAATAAACTTTTTCAGATCTAGTTTCCATTGGATCAATAAGAACCTAATGGTCCCTACCAATAAAATTTTTCATAAGATAGTTTTTATGGGCTTACTTAAAACCTGTCTAAACCAACAATCCTTTGATCAACCTTGGGCATCTTATATTCTGGTCTGTCTGACCTCCTAGATGCAATTATGCTCACGCAGGAGTTAAATTCAATGTATATTCACTACTGGGTCAACTTAGCCAGTTATTCTGCCTTTAACACCCCAAGATACATTTATGGGTTATAGATGAAGTGAATATGTTTACAAAAGCATTCATAACACTTGATCACATAACGCAACACTATAAACATCCATGTTTAATTTCCTTGTAATCATTTTTTTAATGAAATATGGTTAATATCTTTAAACCACTATCTTTAGCAAGGAAAGCTTTAAAATTTCAAAGTTAAATGCCATTTCAAAACTCTTTTGCATTGGCGTGGGTTTACTTTAAAATGAGATTGGATTCTCAAATTTGAAAACTAAGGTTTTCGACTATATCCTTTGGATCATTGTAACATCATGAGTTACCCTCCGTCACTCTCCCTTTCGACGTCATCGAGTAACCAAGCCCTTCGTCTCCTTCCATTAACTAACGGGTAAGAAGCAAGCAGCTATGCCCCTTTTTCCACTCAACTCTATGGTAGGTTCTTTAAAATTCATTGCTTAAAATTTTGGACATCCCCATTTGTAACCATGAAATACATCTTTCGAATACATGGAAACATTATTTTCGAAATACTTAAAAACTTGCCTTTCGAAACACTTAAAACATGCCTTTCGAAACACTCAAAAACATACCTTTCGAAAGCATTGGTTTTAAGTAAAAAGTGTATAAACAACTTCAATTATCCTGAAAGTTGTGGGAGAGGCACCCACCCTTTTGCAAGTATAAGTTGAAAGAAAAGCCGCTTCAATGGTTGTGGAAGGGTATCGATTCGAAACCCTACCCTTCGAACTCATTAATTTAAAGAGTTATAAAAGCGACCTCAAACTAAGGCGAAAGGTTTTAATGTCGCAGCTAGGGTACCGAAGGGGTTCAAAAGCAACAACCCTTTTGCAAGCATGCCTTCGACACCATCCTTTCCTTCCACCTTTCTATAATACACTATGTACCAAATGCTTGATGCCGTGTGCATTGATTTTGAATAAGTATCAAAGGTTTACTGGGTATAGTGACAGAAGCATGCAAATAGAAATGGAGAAGATGTAATTCGATATAAAACTAGCCTTTTTGCTTTTAGAGTAATTCCTTTTCGCCTAACTTAGATAATTTGCCAAAATATGATTGGTTGCCAATACTTTACCAAAATTCTTTTCTAAAAAGGCTACTGAACTCTTCAGTGACCAATTGAAAATTTTTAGCATTTAAGCACCTCTTGTTAATTAAACATATAAAATATTTAAGTCCTCTAGCTTAAACAATTTATTAACGATAGTAAAATACTTTGAAAAAATCCTCAAAAATCACACTAATTCACATTAAATTTGTTATCTAACATATATAAATTTCATACCTGTTAACATTATTTAATAGCCTTAAATAATTTAAAACTGAATTTAACTATTTTCGCTCATAGAAAATCCATAATAAATTCATAATTACTTTGAAAATTATAAAACTTGAAATGCAGTTCGAAAATAATATTTTAGACCACATATCCAAAATTCAACTCATTTAGTTGTCATAAGATTTCTAATATAAACATGTCATATAATACATATTAAATCATAAAAATCATCAAAAAGCAAATGTATCCATTTAATCTATCAATATGTATCATAATTCATCCAATCATGTGGTTTAAAACGTCAATCCAAACTAAATCTTTCAAGATGACTGTATAAGATGGTTTAGATCATTATTTACCTTTTTTGGATAAGGAACTTGAGATTTGTTCTTGCATTAATCTCCGTAGCTTAAATCTTAGTCTCTAAATGGATTTTGTGCTCCTCTTCTTTTTAGGGATACGACCGACCTTTAACTCTCTTTGTTTATGTTTTTGGTCTATGGAAATGTGATTGAAAATTGGGTAAGGGGTTTCTGGGTTATGGTATACGGCTATTCCCGCTTTATCCTTGCTTTATTTTCTTGGGTTTTTAAGTCATAACTCTTTCTCATTAATTATTTTAGTTAAGGCATAACCTTAATTAGTTTTCAATTATCAATTCCATTGTCACTATAATCTCTAAATTATTTTGTTTAATTTTTCTTATTAAATCTCTTGAATAGTGCTATTTAAAATAAGAGTTGTTATATGCTCCCCTCCTTAAGAATTTTTTCCCAAAATTTAGCAAGCATTATATACTAAGCATAGCATCTATGAAATCATCTATTACATTTCCTAACTACCATACTAGCCTACCTGACTAGCAAACAATCTATATAAAGTAAATATAGAACACCCCTTTAAAGTAGATTAGGATAAGCATCCCTAATCCTATCTTTGGTTTCCCAAGTACAGTCCTTCTATTTCTCGCCCATTGAACTTTCACCAACTTGATTTTCTTGTTTCTTAACCTCTTCTGATCTCTCTTTACAACCCAAACTAGTTGCCTAACAAAGGTCGGATCTGGTTCTACTATTAAGTCTTCCAATGCAATCGGAGGGATAGTAGTATCTTGATCATGCTTATACTTATGAAGATGAGACACATGAAATAGATTATAGACGCCTTCCAAACTGCTCGACAACTTTACTCTGTATGTGAGCTTTCATATTCTCTTCATAATTGAGAATGGTCCAAAGTATCTTGCTGCCAGTTTCTTTAATTTCCAAATCGTACCACACCCTTCATTAGTGATACCTTAATGAAAACCTTTTCTCCAAATGAGAACTAGATCTTTGTTCCTCATATCCACATAACTATTTTGTCTAGACCGAGCTTCCTTCATCCTATCTCGGATCAAATCAATCTTCTTTGTTGCCTCTCTCACCATATCTGGACCAAGGACCAATCTATCTCTAGTCTCTAACCAACATGCTGGTGATTTGTATGGACTTTCATATAAAGCTTCGAAAGGTACTATCCCTGTACTAGCCTAGTAGCTATTATTATTAGAAAACTCAACCAAGTGCTAATGGTCTTCCCATAACCCACCAAAATCTAACACATAAGCCCTTAATAGATCCTCGTGTACTTTGTTGACTTTCTCCGTTTGTTCATCAATCTATGGGTGATAAGCGGTACTCTCAACTTAGGCTAGGTTCCCAACTTTCCTTGAAGACTTTTCCAGAATTCACTAGTGAACAAAGTATCTGGGTCATTGACCATACTACTAGGAATTTCATGCAGTCCAGCTATATTCTTCATGGATAATTTAGCTAAATTTGATGTTGCCCAGGTCGATTTAACTAGAATGAAATGGACACTTTTGGTCAACCTGTGCACTATGACCTATATGCTTTCAGTTCCTCGATTCGACCTTGGCAATCCGTCTATAAAATCCATGGATATCAAACCCTATTTCCATATCGGTGTCTCCAAAGGTTCAATCAACCCACACGACTTCTGATGTTCGACCTTCACCTGTTAACAGTTCACACACTGCTTACCCACAAGCCAGAGAAAAGAATTCTATTTTGTCTATTTGGTTCAGTAGATTTCCTTTCCCCCTAGTTTCGTAAGAACTTCTCTCCTTAAATACCCCACATTCGGAGCACACAACAGTCCCTACTTTATTAACCATCCCCTTTGGTCAAGACTAAAATCTTCTATATCATCAATCTCCAACCCAACCTCAAGCCTTCTAACCTTCTCGACTAATAATGGATCCTCTTTCTGCTCACAAGCAATCGTTTCGATCGAAACAGGTAGGACTTCCAAGCAGGATAACATGGAAATGCTCAGGCTAGAACTAGCAGTCGATCTTAGCTGCAGTAGTTGAAGCCTCTATGTCCTTCCGTTCTATTAACATAGCTAACACTATATTCTGATGTTTTTTGTTAAGAGCATCCGATACTTTATTTCCTTTTCCAACTTTATACTCTATACCAAAATTATAATGTAACGACCCAGAATTTTTATTAATTTAAATTTGAATATTTAATTAATTTTAAATATTAATAAGTGAATTTATAAGTCGAATAAATTTTATTTCGAATAATTGGATTTAATTGGATAATTAAATCGATAATTTAATATGTTAAATTACAGAAATAATTGAAAATTGAGTTAAATATGATTGAAAATGATTTGTAAAATTTTATTATATCATATTGAAGTTAGAATGATGTTATAGAACTTTTAAAATCGAATTTAAAGTTTATTTGTGAAAATTGAATATTTTAATATTTAATCGACTAGTGAAATTAGCCAATTTTCGAACAGTCTCAGAATTGGACGAAACTAGTTCCATTGGATCTGTAATAGTTTGTTATTACCGGATTTCAATTTTGTAGCAATCGGAGTTATCGTTTGATCGTAGCAGCTCGAAACGCATCGAAATTGTTTTAATATTAATTTAGCGAGTTAAAATAGCCATTTTTCAAAAAGTCTTGGATTTCGACGAAACCAGTTTCATCGGATCCGTAATGTGATATTATTGTATGGTTTCAAATTTCATGTCAATCGGATTTACCGTTTGTCCGGTGCAAGCTAAAACACCTAGAAAATCGTTTAATCGGTTTAATTTTAAATTGAACGTTTAATTCCATATCTCGCACAGATGACCGAATTAGCTTCCGAAACCTATTCCATTGTGTGCAGAACGTGGGGTAAACCCTAGAAACGCCAGTCACCGCGCGTAAATCGGAGTTTGAAAAATCCAAAATGAATAGTGTTTTGTTCGATTTTCTATAAATAGACCCTTATCTCTTCACAAAATAAAAAAAAAATTAGGTTTAAAACCCTAGTCGCCGCTATTGTTCTGAACGGCCAGAATTTGATCTCGTTTCTTCCTCAATCTCTTCAAATTCACTAACAATTAGAGGAAAGTGTCATGTAGCGATCCTGACTTGACCTTCGAAAATCGGCACCGAATACGTTACCTATATTCGAATGCCGCAAATTCAAATGTCGAATCCGATTCGCCGGAGCTTATAACAACATTAAGTAAATAACACAGCGGAATAAAAGAATAATACATTGATATACAGCTTTGATACAATATCTGAAACAACAGATGATCCAATAGATATCAATATACATCAGAGATATGATACAATAAATAGCAGCGGAAAAGAACATAGATGATATCCAGCAGCAGAACAATATAACTCTAAGATAGTCTTCAAAAGAGAACTCCGGGAACTGCAACTCCATCTCCAAGAATCAATCTAGTAATAGCTCGAACCCCCAATAACGATGCACCAAGACAAGCAAGACTGCTGTGATCCAAAGACTGAACTAACTCCAGATAACCTATTAACCTGACTATCCGAAAAACCCAACTCTAGACTGCTCGTGTAGAAAATAATGAGCACCCAGAGTTTAGGAATGAAAACAATAAACTCCGGATCAGTCGTGGGACTGGTGTGAGCAACAAAAATAGTTTATCTTTAAAAACAAACCAAGAAGTATTCAAAAATCAATTCGCAATGCTTTTTGAAAATGTAACTACCATAAGACCTCCCGCCACACACACAATGCAAACGCAGACTTGGAGGAGATTTCTTCTTATGTTAGTCAAAGATGCTTGATACGTATTAAAAAAAACATTTGATATTATTACTAGTGCATAGTGTAGGAAAAATCATTTCGAAAGTAGAATATAAATCTTAGCCAGCATAGGTACCAATATATTATGCCTACTATAGCTACCATATTAGATGGCAGGTTCTACAACTAATACTGTACAAGGCTCGTATTGTTTCTTTGGATTTCCAACGAATGGTCAGGCCAAGGAACTTCCCATTGCCACATGAGAACGCCTCTGGAAGGACGTCCCCGAGAACCTAACCGGATCTCTGCCAACACAACGTCGGGTTACCCCTAACTGGGTAACAACTGACACGAGTATGCCATCCCCCGGTCCTTTGGGACTTTATCTGAGAGCTCTCTAATCAACATCACATCATAATAATAAGTGTTTCAACATAAGTAAGCATCTGGGCTCCATACCATGATACCACCCTTTTCCAGAAGGAAATGCAAATACCCTAAAGGGAGCTACCCCTCATAACCTTGCTGCATCTTTCCTGTTTTGACCATTCCGGGGTGTGAGGCTCGACGAAGTCTCGTCCACAAAAACACGCTTTATACAAAAGTTGTGCTTTGGATCAACAAATGATCATAGAAATGATCACAAAGATAAACGTTCAAACAAATGATCCTATCACAAATGATCAACACAATGATCATTTCACAGCAACACTCAGCATGTCACATTACCAAATTGGGAATATATCGCTGATAACCATCAACTACATAACCTCTGAGCTCGTACGTCTCAGAGAAGGGTGTTAAGCTAAGAGAACAAATTCTCCGCCACCAACAGAAATATATTTGAAAGAAATCAGCTTAATATCTCAATTTGTAATGTCAGACATACTATCCATACAAGTCTGTTCCGGGATCGAACAGAACCGAAGGCACTTCCAAAGAAGTCCTTGCAATCCGGATATTCACTAATCACGTTCGGACTTCCCATCACATATGGAGTCTCTATACCGGGGACCATTCGATGCAAAGACATTCGACGAGTTATCCTTTCACTTTCAAAAATTTCCGGTCTTCAACACCGATCTTCAAATGCTATCCATAACGACATATCACATATTCGGAATGGGATATATGACACAAAGGTCCTCTCCCGGCTAAATCGAACAGTGAGCGCAGTATTTCAAAAACATATGGATATTGGGATTTCTATTAAGTCACACCTTAAAACCCAAAACTTTTCTTCAAATGGTTTAAACCAATTACCATTTCAAATCTTTATATTACAAAAAAGATTTATTTCACAAAGATCAATTTATAGACTTTAAAACAATTTCCATTCCAATTTGATTAACTCATTAAATCTTTAAATCAAAGATTTAACTCATAGCTTTCAAAATTCGATTAACTTGTTGAATCTTTAAATCAAGATTCAACTTATAGCTTTCAAATCATTTTCATAACTTGGAATTTATCTTCATTTTCAAACTTGAAGTTCTTTTTAACACAAATTTGACGTTCATTTCTTATGTGAAAGCGTTTATTATTTGAAAACAACAGTTTTCGTTTCAGAAAAATCCAATTATATTTACACGAGTTAAATCCCTTGAATTCTATTCACATCCCCAAATCAATACCTTTAAAATAGTTTAACCCATATATAACTGGTATAACATTTTTAATCCCTAGTTTTAAATCATAGAATTCAATTTCAAATCTTGAATTTAAGTTCAAATCAAATTATCCAATTTCATATTTTATCGAGTAATTCAAAATAAATTTCATCTATGAAATTCCATTTCAAAAGCTTTTCACTTTAAATCCAATCCATTTCCAAAACATTTGAATTCAAATATTCAAATTTAAAACTATTTCAAAAATCTGTGACTTAATCGATTTCCTCTTGAAATCCATATTCGTGTGTGTGTATAAGTGTGGTCCAGGGGTTTAACACACTAGTGCAACATCATTTCAATCCTCACATATTAAAACATAGAAATATAGTTGATAAGCGATATAAAGTATAACGCTTATCTCCCATTCACAATTCACAGATAATATGCAGATGTATCATCAATAAATGGATAAAATACTCAGTTCAATCTATAGAACAAAATGTCACAGATCAGTTAGGACAATCAATTCAAGGTATCTCATACAATACAATCATTCATAAGTAAGGCCAAGCATTCAATAGTCATTTATAAGCAAGATTAATTAGTCGTTTAATCCTAATCAATTCAATTTATTTCCAAGTAAGTTAATTACTTACGAATAAATTACCCAATCTTGATTAATTGATTACAAATCATTTGATATCAATAAATTCATCAAACACTTTAATACATTAAATTATCCTTAATTAATCATATTAATTTAATCAACCCTTAAACCAATTACATAATTAATTAACCCCTTAATTTAATCATTCTAGGAAATTAAATCTTTAATTTCTTACCATTAAGCGATCATCTCATACCAATAAATCGTTAGTTACCGATTAATCTTTATCAATAAATAAATCAAAATATCCAATTTAAGTTACAATTAGTAATTAACCCCTTAATTACTTTCATTAAGTAATTAACAATTTATAATTGATTATCTTAATTAGTACATCAAATAAATTATCAATATTAATCACATTAATTTAATTACTTAATAATCTCTAGTTAATTATCTTTATTAACTAATAACATTTCCTTAATTACTTTCTCAAGAAAATTATCTTGGATTAATTCATCATTAATAATTCCTAAATATAAATTAAATCTAAATTACTTATTTATAAATTTAAATAAATCATTCTTTAATTACCATATTAATTAACTTAAATTAAAAATTAATTACTCCTGAACTAATGATACTGTAACTATTAAGTAATTTTAATTCACCAATTATTTAGTCAACATTAACAACACATTAATTGAATTACTTTTAAGTTAAGTTAAAAATGTAAAATATTTAATCATCTCCTTAATTACTTTGTTGAATTTTGTCTAAAATAACTACTGAAAATATAAGTTTAACATATTCTTAACTTAAATAATTTAAATTATTTTAAAACCTTTGATTACCATTTTCAACTTATCAATAATTATTCATTTGAAAATAATAGTTTTAAAAAATCAATTTTAACTTAGATTTAAAAGTTAAAACTGAAAAATGTTATCACTCTAGAGCTGCTTCGAGTAACGCCCCAGACATTCCCTCACTTGCTTCGAGTTTTCCCCAAATCGACCCGATAGCTTCAGTTTTTTTTCTAAAAAAAAAATTTGTTTTTAAAAAAAAAAAACAACCAGGCATGCACTTGAAATTTACACGAGTTAACACTCGAGCTAGAGCACAGTTTTCCCGAGGATCTCTTCGCGTCGAACATCTTTTTCCACAAAACAACTGTGCACCCAGACCTGGTGCACATGCACCCATCGCCAGCAACGCTCCGGCGTCTGCGACCTCCCCCAACAAGTCGACTTTGACTTCCACAATCCATCGAACCACCCAGAATCAAAAACTATCACGAACTCGAAAATTTGTCCTATGGGTTCGACTAGAACCAAAAACTGGGTCATCTAAAACCGCCTCGAACTACCACCTCCGGTCGCCAGCGATCATGCCACCATGCTCAAAGCTTCTTTGATGTCCAATGCTTCGAATCCCCCAGGACCGATCATCTAAAACACTATGTCGACGACGAATTTTCCCCAAAACCAAACTTGACTAAATAAGGTCGTTAAACCCTAAATCCACCTCATCCCAACGCTCTGATCATTTATAAATTCATTTTGTATTTTTCCTTTGACCCTTAATCCTCCAGCTATCTTTACCGATGATCACGATCTTCACTTCGCCGTGGGTCATCGGAAATCGATAGAAATAGGTTTTCTGATCATCATACAATTGCTCGAAATTTACTCATTTAAAAATCAAGATTTAACTATCAAAATTCATCAATTCGTAACCCCTATCAGCTTTCAAAATCCATTTATAAAATTAAAAACATTTATTTTTCATGAATTAACAGATTTTACTAATTTCTTTTATTTCCTGGAAATCCACTTGATAATTTTTCTTGAAAATAATTCTTAAACTTCAAGCTTGATTATACAAACAAGTTTGATCTAAATTATGAAACCTGAAATCAATTAAAGAGGAAGAAATTGTTGTTTGAACAGGTTTTTGAAAACCTGAAACTAAAGACAGGGATGAACAACATGCACAGGCAAAATCTACATATATACCTAGATTTATACATATGCAAACCAATGCTCAATCTTGCTTCCATCATGGATTCAAATCACAGATCAAATACCAGAGTTTTCAAAAAAATTAAAGTTTGCTCACAGTGTTTTTTAGAGAAAAATGACAGTGCTTGTTTTCTTTTGTCACAGGCTTTGATTTTCCAATAGAAACATTGCTTCATTGACCTCTGGTTGCATGGATTTGTTTGATGTTTATTTCCCAGGTATTGAATCAAGTGAAGATGGTATCTGATCCTTTGTTTCTATTTTCCAGTTTGAACTTGAGCTATTTGTTTGATTCAATCTTCTTTTGATTTACTCTAATTTTCATTCCAGGTTTTGAGATGATTTGTTTTTTTTTCTTTTTTTTTTCTAGTTGAATGAATTGTTCAAGGTTTTATGGACGAACTGAAAATGAAGAGAGGCTTGACATATAAGAGAATGTACAGGGTGACATTACTTCCTTGTGTACAAAAACATGTTGAAGGTGCTGGCATTAAATGCTACAGGTATGTTTCATTAAATGCATGTGTCTTGTTTTATAAATATTTTCTTTGTTTATAGGCTGAGATGATTCTTGTTTCGGCTGAAAACTTATTATAATATGTTCCCTATGTCTTGTTTCACTTTATCATATCTATACTTTATTGGTTTATACATACTTTTTGTTTTAAATGTTTTAAGTGCACCTGGTTTGTTTTTGCAAGCTTAGATATTTCTTTTGTCTTTTGTTTTCTTTTATAGGAGTACATAGATTTATTTGTTTTGCCTAGTTTTGTTTGTATTTTTATTTTCCCTTTGTTTATGCTTGCCTACATACCTATTCTACTTGGCTGCATACTTCTTCTACTTGATGGCTAATAGTGTTGGTGTGGTGGCTGCATTTATTACTTTGTCCTCCTTAAGCAAGTTAATAGATATATTTTTCTCAGCTTGTACTTGTTTTCTCAGCCTACCTATACTCATATATATTTGCTGTCTTCCCTTCTTGTTTTAGTAATATTGTTTTGCTTTGGCCTCATCACTTTTATAAAATAAGGTGAACTTCTATTTAACAAGTTGTTTGAATTTTTAGCTAATATATTTCATTTGCCTAGCTTACTTATGTATTTGTTTTGCTATCTTTTATAAGTGTTTATATGCGAATGCATTTTATTTCTATGCTTTTACTTATTAATTTTATTTATTATTTACTATAAATCCTAATTCAAATACAAATGAATTATTCAAATTTTAAATTTATTCCAAAATTTATTCAATATTCACATTAACTATCAATTGAAATTAAATTCAAAATTGGGGTCGTTACAGACTTCCCCCCTTAAAAAGAATTTCGTCCTCGAAATTCGCCAAAGAGAGATAACGAAGAAAGATGAAAGATAGAGAAATATCTTTTCAGATCGAATTGCATATCAACTCTGCATTTGGCTCACCAAATCAGAATATCAACAATAGATACAAGAAATTATAATAGAATTTCAAATTTGGTTTTAAACGATGTCATTTTATTGATACAATTCAAATTTAGCTTCATATTCTATTAATCAATTTAACTCAATTTTAAATTTCCAATTTTAAATTTCAAATTCGTATTCATTAAGGTTTAAATCGAAAAGCCGATAAGAAACCGATGAAGATACGAAGTAAAAATTTCTTACAACGATACGTAGGGCCACCATCCCACCGAAACTTTTTTCTGGAGCTATCACGAAGAAATCAAAAGAATTGAAATGAAATCAAAGGAGATTGAGAAGAGAAAGTTGTTTCCACTGTTGTAGGGTATTGACTGTTACAGTCGTATTTCCCTGTCCCCTATCTCGTTCTCTTCTTGCACTCATACTCACTATCAGTGGATAGTAAGAGAATTTACTAAGGCATACGGACGGATATCTCAGGGATTACTCATTCTAGGGATACTTCACCCTATCTCTAATGAGCTACTTAATGTGTTATACTCCTGAGCTAAAGTTTCAACCTTCAGCTCTGATACCAATTGTAGCGATCCTGACTTGACCTTCGAAAATCGGCACCGAATACGTTACCTATATTCGAATGCCGCAAATTCAAATGTCGAATCCGATACGCCGGGGCTTATAACAACATTAAGTAAATAACACAGCGGAATAAAAGAATAATACATTGATATACAACTTTGATACAATATCTGAAACAACAGATGATCCAATAGATATCAATATACATCAGAGATATGATACAATAAATAGCAGCGGAAAAGAACATAGATGATATCCAGCAGCGGAACAATATAACTCTAAGATAGTCTTCAAAAGAGAACTCCGGGAACTGCAACTCCATCTCCAAGAATCAATCCAGTAATAGCTCGAACCCCCAATAACGATGCACCAAGACAAGCAAGACTGGTGTGATCCAAAGACTGAACTAACTCCAGATAACCTACTAACTGACTATCCGAAAAACCCAACTCTAGACTGCTCGTGTAGAAAATAATGAGCACCCAGAGTTTAGGATAGAAAACAATAAACTCTGGATCAGTCGTGGGACTGGTGTGAGCAACAAAAATAGTTTATCTTTAAAAACAAACCAAGAAGTATTCAAAAATCAATTCGCAATGCTTTTTGAAAATGTAACTACCATAAGACCTCCCGCCACACACACAATGCAAACGCAGACTTGGAGGAGATTTCTTCTTATGTTAGTCAAAGATGCTTGATACGTATTAAAAGAAACATTTGATATTATTACTAGTGCATAGTGTAGGACAAATCATTTCGAAAGTAGAATATAAATCTTAGCCAGCATAGGTACCAATATATTATGCCTACTATAGCTACCATATTAGATGGCAGGTTCTACAACTAATACTGTACAAGGCTCGTATTGTTTCTTTGGATTTCCAACGAATGGTCAGGCCAAGGAACTTCCCATTGCCACATGAGAACGCCTCTGGAAGGACGTCCCCGAGAACCTAACCGGATCTCTGCCAACACAACGCCGGGTTACCCCTAACTGGGTAACAACTGACACGAGTATGCCATCCCCGGGTCCTTTAGGACTTTATCCGAGAGCTCTCTAATCAACATCACACCATAATAATAAGTGTTTCAACATGAGTAAGCATCTGGGCTCTATACCATGATACCACCCTTTTCCAGAAGGAAATGCACATACCCTAAAGGGAGCTACCCCTCATAACCTTGCTGCATCTTTCCTGTTTTGACCATTTCGGGGTGTGAGGCTCGACGAAGTCTCGTCCACATAAACACGCTTTATACAAAAGCTGTGCTTTGGATCAACAAATGATCATAAAAATGATCACAAAGATAAACGTTCAAACAAATGATCCTATCACAAATGATCAACACAATGATCATTTCACAGCAACACTCAGCATGTCACATTACCAAATTGGGAATATATCACTGATAACCATCAACTACATAACCTCTGAGCTCATACGTCTCAGAGAAGGGTGTTAAGCTAAGAGAATAAATTCTCCGCCGCCAACAGAAATATATTTGAAAGAAATCAGCTTTATATCTCAATTTGTAATGTTAGACATACTATCCATACAAGTCTGTTCTGGGATCGAACAGAACCGAAGGCACTTCCAAAGAAGTCCTTGCAATCCGGATATTCACTAATCACGTTCGGACTTCCCATCACATATGGAGTCTCTATACCGGGGACCATTCGATGCAAAGACATTCGACGAGTTGTCCTTTCACTTTCAAAAATATCCGGTCTTCAACACCGATCTTCAAATGCTATCCATAACAACATATCACATATTCGGAATGGGATATATGACACAAAGGTCCTCTCCCGGCTAAACTGAACAGTGAGCGCAGTATTTCAAAAACATATGGATATTGGGATTTCAATTAAGTCACAACTTAAAACCCAAAACTTTTCTTCAAATGGTTTAAACCAATTACCATTTCAAATCTTTATATTACAAAAAATATTTATTTCACAAAGATCAATTTATAGACTTTAAAACAATTTCCATTCCAATTGGATTAACTCATTAAATCTTTAAATCAAAGATTTAACTCATAGCTTTCAAAATTCGATTAACTTGTTGAATCTTTAAATCAAGATTCAACTTATAGCTTTCAAATCATTTTCATAACTTGGAATTTATCTTCATTTTCAAACTTTAAGTTCTTTTTAACACAAATTGGACGTTCATTTCTTATGTGAAAGCGTTTATTATTTGAAAACAACAGTTTTTGTTTCAGAAAAATCCAATTATATTTACACGAGTTAAAGCCCTTGAATTCTATTCACATCCCCAAATCAATACTTTTAAAATAGTTTAACCCATATATAACTGGTATAACATTTTTAATCCCTAGTTTTAAATCATAGAATTCAATTTCAAATCTTGAATTTAAGTTCAAATCAAATTATCCAACTTCATATTTTATCGAGTAATTCAAAATAAATTTCATCTATGAAATTCCATTTCAAAAGCTTTTCACTTTAAATCCAATCCATTTCCAAAACATTTAAATTCAAATATTCAAATTTAAAACTATTTCAAAAATCTGTGACTTAATCGATTTCCTCGTGAAATCCAGATTGGTGTGTGTGTATAAGTGTGGTCCAGGGGTTTAACACACTAGTGCAACATCATTTCAATCCTCACAGACTAAAACATAGAAATATAGTTGATAAGCGATATAAAGTATAACGCTTATCTTCCATTCACAATTCACAGATAATATGCAGATGTACCATCAATAAATGGATAAAATACTCAGTTCAATCTACAGAACAAAATGTCACAGATCAGTTAGGACAATCAATTCAAGGTATCTCATACAATACAATCATTCATAAGTAAGGCCAAGCATTCAATAGTCATTTATAAGTAAGATTAATTAATCGTTTACTCCTAATCAATTCAGTTTATTTCCAAGTAATTAATTACTTACGAATAAATTACCCAATCTTGATTAATTAATTACAAATCATTTGATATCAATAAATTCATCAAACACTTTATTAAATTAAATTATCCTTAATTAATCATATTAATTTAATCAACCCTTAAACCAATTACATAATTAATTAACCCCTTAATTTAATCATTCTAGGAAATTAAATCTTTAATTTCTTACCATTAAGCGATCATTTCATACCAATAAATCGTTAGTTACCGATTAATCTTTATCAATAAATAAATCAAAGTATCCAATTTAAGTTACAGTTAGTAATTAACCCCTTAATTACTTTCATTAAGTAATTAACAATTTATAATTGATTATCTTAATTAGTACATCAAAAAATTATCAATATTAATCACATTAATTTAATTACTTAATAATCTCTAGTTAATTATCTTTATTAACTAATAACATTTCCTTAATTACTTTCTCAAGAAAATTATCTTGGATTAATTCATCATTAATAATTCCTAAATATAAATTAAATCTAAATTACTTATTTATAAATTTAAATAAATCATTCTTTAATTACCATATTAATTAACTTAAATTAAAAATTAATTACTCCTGAACTAATGATACTGTAACTATTAAGTAATTTTAATTCACCAATTATTTAGTCAACATTAACAACACATTAATTGAATTACTTTTAAGTTAAGTTAAAAATGTAAAATATTTAATCATCTCCTTAATTACTTTGTTGAATTTTGTCTAAAATAACTACTGAAAATATAAGTTTAACATATTCTTGACTTAAATAATTTAAATTATTTTCAAACCTTTGATTACCATTTTCAACTTATCAATAATTATTCATTTGAAAATAATAGTTTTAAAAAATCAATTTTAACTTAGATTTAAAAGTTAAAACTGAAAAATGTTATCACTCTAGAGCTGCTTCGAGTAACGCCCCAGACATTCCCTCACTTGCTTCGAGTTTTCCCCAAATCGACACGATAGCTTCAGTTTTTTTTCTAAAAAAAAAATTTGTTTTTAAAAAAAAAACAACCAGGCATGCACTTGAAATTTACACAAGTTAACACTCGAGCCAGAGCACAGTTTTCCCGAGGATCTCTTCGCGTCGAACATCTTTTTCCACAAAACAACTGTGCACCGAGACCTGGTGCACATGCACCCATCGCCAGCAACGCTCCGGCGTCTGCGACCTCCCCCAACAAGTCGACTTTGACTTCCACAATCCATCGAACCACCCAGAATCAAAAACTATCACGAACTCGAAAATTTGGCCTATGGGTTCGACTAGAACCAAAAACTGGGTCATCTAAAACCGCCTCGAACTACCACCTCCGGTCGCCAGCGATCATGCCACCGTGCTCAAAGCTTCTTTGATGTCCAATGCTTCGAATCCCCCAGGACCGATCGTCTAAAACACTATGTCGACGACGAATTTTCCCCAAAACCAAACTTGACTAAATAAGGTCGTTAAACCCTAAATCCACCTCATCCCAACGCTTTGATCATTTATAAATTCATTTTGTATTTTTCCTTTGACCCTTAATGCTCCAGCTATCTTTACCGATGATCACGATCTTCACTTCGCCGTGGGTCATCGAAAATCGATAGAAATAGGTTTTCTGATCATCATACAATTGCTCGAAATTTACTCATTTAAAAATCAAGATTTAACTATCAAAATTCATCAATTCGTAACCCCTATCAGCTTTCAAAATCCATTTATAAAATTAAAAACATTTATTTTTCATGAATTAACAGATTTTACTAATTTCTTTTATTTCCTGGAAATCCACTTGATAATTTTTCTTGAAAATAATTCTTAAACTTCAAGCTTGATTATACAAACAAGTTTGATCTAAATTATGAAACCTGAAATCAATTAAAGAGGAAGAAATTGTTGTTTGAACAGGTTTTTGAAAACCTGAAACTAAAGACAGGGATGAACAACATGCACAGGCAAAATCTACATATATACCTAGATTTATACATATGCAAACCAATGCTCAATCTTGCTTCCATCATGGATTCAAATCACAGATCAAATACCAGAGTTTTCAAAAAAATTTAAAGTTTGCGCACAGTGTTTTCCAAAGAAAAATGACAGTGCTTGTTTTCTTTTGTCACAGGCTTTGATTTTCCAATAGAAACATTGCTTCATTGACCTCTGGTTGCATGGATTTGTTTGATGTTTATTTCCCAGGTATTGAATCAAGTGAAGATGGTATCTGATCCTTTGTTTCTATTTTCTAGTTTGAACTTGAGCTATTTGTTTGATTCAATCTTCTTTTTATTTACTCTGATTTTCATTCCAGGTTTTGAGATGATTTGTTTTTTTTTTCTTTTTTTTTTCTAGTTGAATGAATTGTTCAAGGTTTTATGGACGAACTAAAAATGAAGAGAGGCTTGACATATAAGAGAGTGTACAGGGTGACATTACTTCCTTGTGTACAAAAACATGTTGAAGGTGCTGGCATTAAATGCTAGAGGTATGTTTCATTAAATGCATGTGTCTTGTTTTATAAATATTTTCTTTGTTTATAGGCTGAGACGATTGTTGTTTCGGCTGCGTTCGTGTCCAGTTGCACATGGTTTTCGAGACTCCAGGTGTGGCCGAGTTCGACCCTGTCACGGCCGAGGGTAGTGGACGTGATGCTCTTCAGAACGATGGTACCTGATCGAATTTTAATCGAGTGTTTGTGGCGCGAAAATAAACCCTAGTTCAGCCTATAGTTGGGTCCAAGTGCGTGTTTACCTGTAGTGTAGTCGCGTGGGGAAGGGGATGAAGTGGATGGCCGAGATTTGCAGAGCATGGATCTGGTGGCTGCGATTGGTTGTAGGTTAAAATTAAAAAGGAATTTATAAATTTAGTTTAAATAAATTCGTGTAAACTTGTAAAAATCGTATCTTTTTCATACGAGGTCGAAAACGCACGAAACCAGTTGCGTTGGAATCGTATAGACGAGCACTACGCTATGGATATGTATTGGAGTCATTTGGAGTTAGTGAGAATTTCAGGTAAAATTAAACGTCCGTTTAATTTTATTCGAAATAAATCGCTAAAACGAAATTGAAATCAAGGTGAGAACTTCTCACTCAATCGAATCAGTTTCGATTTTAATTTTAAATAGTTGTATTTAAAATACTTGAATGCATGTTTGAATGATGATTGTTATCTATTTATTGTTAAAATAGACATTATGCGCCGTTAGTAAGCAGATGTTATTTATTAAAAACATATACCGCGAATATTTCATAAACAGTGAAATTGGTATTATTTATGTACTTGGATTTGATTTCCCACAGTATATAGCGGATGAGACCCTATTGCGCCGTCTGTTAAGTGGATAATATTTTAAATCCTATATACCGCAATAATTTCGTACTGGAACGGAATTGGTATTGTGCTAACATCTTTGGATGCAGGAAAACATTTTGGAGGGATCCAACTGGATTCCTCAACAGTATTTATTTTATTTCAGATATTTTGATATTTGATGGATTATCATATCGATATATGATGTCATTGTTGTCGTGATTGACTATTTGGTATGTAGCATCATTGGGCCAAATTTTGGAATTTTAAAAGGTTTTCAAAGTGATTTTTGAAAGTATACGTTATTAAATATTTTTGGAATTGATCCATTTTAAATAAATAACGATACAATTTTTAATGTTATAAAAATTATGATTTCTGAGAAATTTAGTTAAAAGTTGATTTTTGAAAATATGGGGTTAATGATTTTATAAAATAGTTTAAATTGGGATTTTTGGATTTATTGTAAAAAGTTTAAAAATAGGATTTATAAAGATTTAATTATCTTATAAATCAAAATGATGAAATTATAAAGGACTTTATAGACATTTTGAAATAATAATAAAAATTGATTTATATAAGGGATTTATAAATTGATAATTTGTAAATTAAAATATTAGGATTATAAAACGAGTTTTTATAAGTGTTAGAATGAATTGCGAATGAATTTCATAAATGAATGAAATTTATAGAATTATAAATGGTGAAGTTATAAATGGAATTTTATAAGCAGTAGATTTATAAAATTTATAAAGTTATAGAAAGAATAGATTTGGATAAATAAACGAATCTTATAAGTTATAAGATTTATAATTATGAAGTTTAATAGGAATGATTTTTGCAAATAAATAAATTATAAGCATTTAACTTATAATATGGATTTTTAGTATATCATTGAGATATAAAATTTGATAGATTAATAAAGGAAATTATAAAAGGAAGTTGTACAAAATAAATAGAAATAGAATTTATAAACATTGTTTTATAAATCCGCAAACGACTTATTTTGATACGTAAATTGTTATAACTTATTTATGGAGTTATATTCACGTTTTAGACAGTGAATAATCCTTCAAAATAAAATGAATAGAAAGGATGAAATTTGTTAACAAAGTATATTCAGGTTTTTGAATGGTGAATAATATGTTAAAGAAAATGTTTGGATGTGATGTTTTGAATTGAATTAAAAAGATCTAACGATGTTTTAAATTATGTTAAGATTCGAAACCATAGATTTCAACATTCATTGTTGAAATAGACGTTTTCGAGAAATAGAAGGAAATGGTGGACTATTACACTGTTGTTATAGTAAATGATTTCCGAAAGGAAATGTTTTGTATAGTATTGGGATTTATATATCTATTTTAATTTTGAATCCCTATACTAGTGATTTTGGGACGTTGTAACGATGTTTTACGTATCACTCGTTTTGACCCAAATAAATATTTTTAAGAGAATGATTTCCTTAAAGAATGAAATATATACTTAATTTTGATTTAAGTATATTGAATATTTTCCAAGTGTTGAAAGTAAATAGACTTGTGAATTACATATGAATAAATAAGTATAGAAATGTTTTCCAATGTGAAATGAAACGTTTTGAGAATTTATCTTTTTGAAGATAAATTGAAAATGAATATTTGAAACCTATTGAAATCGTATATTCATAAATATTTTGGGAATATAAATTCACTATGGAATTTATGAAGGAAAGGGGAATTTGTTTAAAAATAAATGTTGATTTATTTTTGAAGTGTGAAAACTATATAGCTAGTAAATATATTTTTGGGAAATAAATAATTTGGAAAATTATTTGGAATCTAGTGATGTTGTGCATATCCATTGATAGTTCAATAACCGACTATCAATATTTACCTTTGAATAGGTATTTGTTGTGATTTGCTTGAATTTCAATGCCACACTTATTTTTAAATTATTGCGCTCGTTATTCGGATTACCCATTCCGAATAGTGATACGACGTAATGGATAGCATTGATGACCGGTGTTGAAGACCGGATATTTTTGAAAACGGAAGGATTACCGTCGAATGTTTCTGCACCGAATGGCCCTGGTATAGAAATTCCATATGTGATGGGAAGTCCGGACGTGATTAGTGAATATCCGGATTCCAAGGACTTCTTTGTAAGTGTCTTCGGTTCTGTTCGAGCCCGGAATAGACTTGTATGGATAGTATGTCTGACATTACAAATTAAGATATAAAGCCGATTTCTTTCAAATATATTTCTGTTGGTCGCGGAGAATTTATTCTCTTAGCTTAACACCCTTCTCTGAGACGTACGAGCTCAGAGGTTATGTAGTTGAAGGTTACCAGCGATATATTCCCAATTTGGTAATGTGACATGCTGAGTGTTGCTGTGAAATGATCATTGTGTTGATCATTTGTGATGGGATCATTTGTTTGATCGTTTATCTTTGTGATCATTTCTATGATCATTTGTTGACCCAAAGCACAGATTTTGTATAAAGCGTGGCTTTGTGGACGAAACTTCGTCGAGCCTCACACCCCGGAATGGTCAAAACAGGAAAGATGCAGCAAGGTTATGAGGGGTAGCTCCCTTTAGGGTATGTGCATTTCCTTCTGGAAAAGGGTGGTATCATGGTATGGAGCCTAGATACTTACTCATGTTGAAACACTTTATTTATGATTGTGTGATGATGGTTACGAGCGCTCGGTTAAAGGTCCCAAAGGACCGGGGGATGGCATACTCATGTTAGTAGTTACCCAGTTAGGGGTAACCCGGCCTTGTGTTGGCAGAGATCCAGTTAGGTTCACAGGGACGTCCTTCCAGAGGCGTTCTCATGTGGCAATGGGAAGTTCCTTGGCCTGACCATTCGTTGGAAATCCAAAGAAACAATACGATCTTGTACGGTTTTAATTGTAAAACCTGCCATGGAATGTGGCGGTAACCTGCTATTGAACATGGTAGCTATAGTAGGCATAAGTGCGAAATGTCTATGCTGGCTAAGATTTATATCTTTACTTTCGAAATGATTTTTCCTACACCATGCACTACTAATAATATCAAATGTTTCTTTTTAATGCGTATCAAGCATCTTTGACTATCATAAGGAGAAATCTAATCCGATTCTGCGTTTGCGTGTGTGTGTGCGTGCGGGAGGCCTTATGGTGGTCTCATTTTTAAAAGCATTGCGAATTGACTTTAAAAATATTCCTCTATTTTGATTTTAAAGATAAATAAACTGTTTTGAGTTCTCACACCAGTCACATGACTGACTCGGAGTTTATTGTTTTCCTTCTAAACTCTGGGTGCCCACCAATTTCCACACGGGCAGTCAAGAGTTAAGGTTTATCAGGATATTATGGAATTTAGGAGTTGCTAGAAGCAAAATGGATGGCATAGCGTATTATTAGTATATAGTATTTCTTTTCCGCTGTTTGATGTTGTTTGTTGTTTTACACTCTGATGTAATGAAATGTAATGTGATGTAATGTAATAACTGATATAATTCTTTGTTTAAAGATTATTCATTTATTTATTATATGTTGTTCCGCTGCGATTGTGAGATTCTGATATTGTTCTGTTGTTTTCTGTTCTGTTCCATTCTATTTTCTTTTCTCTATTTTCTATCTTTTTCTCTCTTCTTCTGTCTTTTTCTTTTTCTTTAACCATAACGGTACGGTTTTTCGACCTTCAATTGCTCGACAGTTGATACAGTGGGCGTATTAATGTCGGCGTTCGAGGACGAAAAATCACCAATCGTTACATTTGGTATCAGAGCATATGGTTAGGCGACAACCATGGCTCTGTTGGGTATTACTCATTAGAGATAGAGTCAGTTGTATTCCAGAATGAGTTGAGTGTAATAATAGATACGAGAGCATATTTGTTAGTGAATATAAAATTGTTTTATATTGTGATGATTGGTTTGTTGAGTGGTATATGGATTCTGATTAATACATGTGATCAGCGTTGTTGATAGGGATCTCTAAACACTTGTACAGAACAATTCGACACAATATTGTTTTAAAATTGGGTAAATGAAATAATTTTACCTTGATTATATTTTTATATATAAAGGAATAATTTTTCAGAATTATTAAAGTATATGAGTTGATTGTTTAGTTGTTTGAATAATCTAAATAAAAGAATAATTGTATAAGCAAAAGAATTATAAGAATTGAATTATAATTAAAGTGATTTACAATTGTGAAATAAACTTATATATATATATATATATATATATAAGAAGTGAAACTATATGAATATATTTGTGAATATGAGTTGTAAATAAAAATGAATTTAAAGTTAAATGGAAAATTTACTTTAGAATTTGGAAGCTGAATTTATTTATAAGTTGGAATTTAAGTTAAGTAAAGCCAAATAATGTTTAAATGAAAGTATAACTTAAGAAATGTTGAACGAAGTTGATATTGGTATCAAAGTAAATTATTAAAGTTAAGTGATAAATATAAGCTTGAGTTATATAAATGAAATTCAACTTTATAAATTGAATTGGATGAATGGATTGAATATTAATCAATTGAATGTAAATTAAGTTGATATGAAATAATGAATATAAGTGTTAATTCATTAAAATCTAATGTTATTGAAAGTTGAATAGTTGAATGAAAATTAATTTAATTAAACCAATTGAAAGCAAAGGAATTTGGTTGTAATTAATATACATTGGTTGTTATATGATAATTAGTTGATTGTACATAATTCATTAAGTGTTAATGAAATTGAAAGCTAAAGTAATTGAAATTCAATTGGAAGTTAAGTGAATCTTAAATAGAATTGAATTTGATTGGAAGTGAACCAACTTGAATATGGATTAGTGAATATAAACTAATTGAAAATGAATGTTAGTAAGAACATCCACTGTTAATGAATCAAATGTGATTAAATTGAAAACCATTTCATTGAATATTAATGAGAATATGAATGAATATTTATTGGTTATGAATGATAGTTGGTTGATGGTTGAATTTATTGCTTTTACTACATTTGCTATGTTGGCATATATAGTTATTATATTGCTATATGTTGTATATCGATACTATTTTCATATATGCATGATTCTCATGTTGTTTGTTGAGTGTTTAGTAGGTGCGGATCGCATTTGCTTCGCCTTTGGAGCTCGCTTTTGCGCTATATTAGCCGTATATGCTCGCTAATAAAATATAAGGTACATATCTCGGACTAAATATCGTACTTTTACACTTTTTTCCCTACGGGATGCCTCATTACTTGATGAGATGTATATTTGTGATATATATACTATCATTTTTTTTGGATCGAGCCGCGCAAAGGAGACTCTGGCGAATTTTTTCGAAAATTTGGGGCGTTAGAAAATTTTTGAGAAAATTGGGGAAATTTGTGAAAACTTTAATTTTGATTTGAAATTGAAAGTCAAACAAGATAGTTTGGTTTGAAAAGATAACTAAGTATGATTTGAAAACTTAGTAAAGTTAATAGATTCTGTAACTTTTCTTACTTGTTAATTTCGAGGATGAAATTCTTTTAAGGGGGAAAGTATGTAACGACCCAGAATTATTATTAATTTAAATTTTAATATTTAATTAATTTTAAATATTAATAAGTGACTTTATAAGTCGAATAAATTTTATTTCGAATAATTGGATTTAATTGGATAATTAAATATATAATTTAATATGTTAAATTACAGAAATAATTAAAAATTAAGTTAAATATGATTGAAAATGATTTGTTAAATTTTATTATATCATATTGAAGTTAGAATGATGTTATAGAACTTTTAAAATCGAATTTAAAGTTTATTTGTGAAAATTGAATATTTTAATATTTAATCGACTAGTGAAATTAGCCAATTTTCGAATAGTCTCAGAATTGGACGAAACTAGTTCCATTGGATCCGTAATAGTTTGTTATTACCGGATTTCGATTTTCGTAGCAATCGAAGTTATCGTTTGATCGTAGCAGCTCGAAACGCATCGAAATTGTTTTAATATTAATTTGGCGAGTTGAAATAGCCATTTTTCAAAAAGTCTTGGATTTCGACAAAACCAGTTTCATCGGATCCGTAATGTGATATTATTATATGGATTCAAATTTCATGTAATTCGGATTTACCGTTTGTCCGGTGCAAGCTAAAACGCCTAGAAAATCGTTTAATCGGTTTAATTTTAAATTGAACGTTTAATTCCATATCTCGCACAGATGACCGAATTAGCTTCCGAAACCTATTCCATTATGTCCGAACGTGGGGTAAACCCTAGAAACGCCAGTCACCGCGCGTAAATCGGAGTTTGGAAAATCCAAAATGAATAGTGTTTCGTTCGATTTTCTATAAATAGACCCTTATCTCTTCACAAAATAAAAAAAATTAGGTTTAAAACACTAGCCGCCACTATTGTTCTGAACGGCCAGAATTTGATCTCGTTTCTTCCTCAATCTCTTCAAATTCACTAACAATTAGAGGAAAGTGCCAACTACAAAGTTGTAGATAACGATGGGAGCTTCGAATCCATACGGATATGATGGGGTATGGCGCGACGATGGGGGAGGATATGGGCTGCGTTCTTGTCCAGTTACACACGGATTTCGGGACACCAGGGGTGGCCGAGTTCGACCCTGTCACGGCCGAGGGTAGTGGATGTGATGCTCTTCAGAACGATGGTACCTGATCGAATTTTAATCGAGTGTTTGTGGCGCGAAAATAAACCCTAGTTCGGCCTATAGTTGGGTTCAAGTGCGTGTTTACCTGTAGTGTAGTCGTGTGGGGAAGGAGATGAAGTGGATGGCCGAGATTTGCAGAGCATGGATCTGGTGGCTGCGATTGGTTGTAGGTTAAAATTAAAAAGGAATTTGTAAATTTAGTTTAAATAAATTCGTGTAAACTTGTAAAAATCATATCTTTTTCATACGAGGTCGAAAACGCGCGAAACCAGTTGCGTTGGAATCGTATGGACGTGCACTACGCTATGGAATTGGATTGGAGTCGTTTGGAGTTAGTGAGAATTTCGGGTAAAATTAAACGTCCGTTTAATTTTATTCGAAATAAATCGCTAAAACGAAATTGAAATCAAGGTGAGAACTTCTCACTCAATCGAATTAGTTTCGATTTTAATTTTAAATAGTTATATTTAAAATACTTGAATGCATGTTTGAATGATGATTGTTATCTATTGATTGTTAAAATAGACATTATGCGCCGTTAGCAAGCGGATGTTATTTATTAAAAAAATATAACGCGAATATTTCATAAACAGTGAAATTGGTATTATTTATGTACTTGGATTTGATTTCCCGCAGTATAAAGCGGATGAGACCCTATTGCGCCGTATATTAAGCGGATAATATTTTAAATTCCATATACCGCGATAATTTTGTACTTGAACGGAATTGGTATTGTGCTAACATCTTTGGATGCAGGAAAACAGGTTGGAGGGATCTAACTGGATTCCTCAACAGTATTTATTTGATTTCAGATATTTTGATATTTGATAGATTATCATATCGATATATGATGTCGTTGTTTTCGTGATTGACTATTTGGTGTGTAGCATCATTGGGCCAAATTTTGGAATTTTAAAAGGTTTTCAAAGTGATTTTTGAAAGTATACGTTATTAAATATTATTGGAATTGATCCATTTTAAATAAATAACGATACAATTTTTAATGTTATAAAAAATATGATTTCTTAGAAATTTAGCTAAAAGTTGATTTTTGAAAATATAGGGTTAATGATTTTATAAAATAGTTTAAATTGGGATTTTTGGATTTATTGTAAAAAGTTTAAAAATAGGATTTATAAAAATTTAATTATCTTATAAATCAAATTGATGAAATTATAAAGGACTTTAAAGACGTTTTGAAATAATAATAAAAATTGATTTATATAAGGGATTTATAAATTGATAATTTGTAAATTAAAATATTGGGATTATAAAACGAGTTTTTATAAGTGTTAGATTGAATTGTGAATGAATTTCATAAATGATTGAAATTTATAGAATTATAAACGGTGAAGTTATTAATGGAATTTTATAAGTAGTAGGTTTATAAAATTTATAAAGTTATAGAAAGAATAGATTTGGATAAATAAACGAATCTTATTAGTTATAAGATTTATAATTATGAAGTTTAAAAGGACTGATTTTTGCAAATAAATAAATTATAAGCATTTAACTTATAATATGGATTTTTAGTATATCATTGAAATATGAAATTTGATAGATTAATAAAGGAAATTATAAAAGGAAGTTGTACAAAATAAATAGAAATAGAATTAATAAACATTGTTTTATAAATCCGCAAACGACTTATTTTGATAAGTAAATTGTTATAACTTATTTATGGAGTTATATTCACGTTTTAGACAGTGAATAATCCTTCAAAATAAAATGAATAGAAAGGATGAAATTTGTTAACAAAGTATATTCACGTTTTTGAATAGTGAATAATATGTTAAAGAAAATGTTTGGATGTGATGTTTTGAATTGAATTAAAACGATCTAACGATGGTTTAAATTGTGTTAAGATTCGAAACCATAGATTTCAACATTCATTGTTGAAATAGACGTTTTCGAGAAATAGAAGGAAATGGTGGACTATAACACTGTTGTTATAGTAAATGATTTCCGAAAGGAAATGTTTTGTATAGTATTGGGATTTATATATTTATTTTAATTTCGAATCCCTATACTAGTAATTTTGGGACGTTGTAACGATGTTTTACGTAACGTTCGTTTTGACCCAAATAAATATGATTAAGAGAATGATTTCCTTAAAGAATGAAATATATACTTAATTTTGATTCAAGTATATTGAATATTTTCCAAGTGTTGAAAGTAAATAGACTTGTGAATTACTTATGAATAAATAAGTATAGAAATGTTTTCCAATGTGAAATGAAACGTTTTGAGAATTTATCTTTTTGAAGATAAATTGAAAATGAATATTTGAAACCTATTGAAATCGTATATTCATAAATATTTTGGGAATATAAATTCACTATGGAATTTATGAAGGAAAGGGGAATTTGTTTAAAAATAAATGTTGATTTATTTTTGAAGTGTGAAAACTATATATCTAGTAAAGATATTTTTGGGAAATGAATAATTTGGAAAATTATTTGGAATCTAGTGATGTTGTGCATATCCATTGATAGTTCAATAGCCGACTATCAATATTTACCTTTGAATAGGTATTTGTTGTGATTTGCTTGAATTTCAATGCCATACTTATTTTTAAATTATTGCGCTCGTTATTCGGATTACCCATTCCGAATAGTGATACGACGTAATGGATAGCATTGATGACCGGTGTTGAAGACCGGATATTTTTGAAAACGGAAGGATTACCGTCGAATGTTTCTGCACCGAATGGCCCCGGTATAGAAATTCCATACGTGATGGGAAGTCCGGACGTGATTAGTGAATATCCGGATTGCAAGGACTTCTTTGTAAGTGTCTTCGGTTCTGTTCGAGCCCGGAACAGACTTGTATGGATAGTATGTCTGACATTACAAATTGAGATATAAAGCCGATTTCTTTCAAATATATTTCTGTTGGTGGCGGAGAATTTATTCTCTTAGCTTAACACCCTTCTCTGAGACGTACGAGCTCAGAGGTTATGTAGTTGAAGGTTATCAGCGATATATTCCCAATTTGGTAATGTGACATGCTGAGTGTTGCTGTGAAATGATCATTGTGTTGATCATTTGTGATAGGATCACTTGTTTGATCGTTTATCTTTGTGATCATTTCTATGATCATTTTTTGACCCAAAGCACAGCTTTTGTATAAAGCGTGGCTTTGTGGACGAAACTTCATCGAGCCTCACACCCCGGAATTGTCAAAACAGGAAAAATGCAGCAAGGTTATGAGGGGTAGCTCCCTTTAGGGTATGTGCATTTCCTTCTGGAAAAGGGTGGTATCATGGTATGGAGCCCAGATACTTACTCATGTTGAAACACTTTATTTATGATTGTGTGATGATGGTTACGAGCGCTCGGTTAAAGGTCCCAAAGGACCGGGGGATGGCATACTCGTGTCAGTAGTTACCCAGTTAGGGGTAACCCGGCCTTGTGTTGGCACAGATCCGGTTAGGTTCTCGGGGACGTCCTTCCAGAGGCGTTCTCATGTGGCAATGGGAAGTTCCTTGGCCTGACCATTCGTTGGAAATCCAAAGAAACAATACGATCTTGTACGGTTTTAGTTGTAGAACCTGCCATGGAATGTGGCGGTAACCTGCTATTGAACATGGTAGCTATAGTAGGCATAAGTGCGAAATGTCTATGCTGGCTAAGATTTATATCTTTACTTTCGAAATGATTTTTCCTACACTATGCACTACTAATAATATCAAATGTTTCTTTTTAAGGCGTATCAAGCATCTTTGACTATCATAAGGAGAAATCTCCTCCGATTCTGCGTTTGCATGTGTGTGTGTGCGAGAGGCCTTATGGTAGTCTCATTTTTAAATGCATTGCGAATTGACTTTAAAAATATTCCTCTATTTTGATTTTAAAGATAAATAAACTGTTTTGAGTTCTCACACCAGTCACATGACTGACTCGGAGTTTATTTTTTCCTTCCTAAACTCTGGGTGCTCACCAATTTCCACAGGGCAGTCAAGAGTTAAGGTTTATCAGGATATTCTGGAATTCAGGAGTTGCTAGATGCAAGATGGATGACATAGCGTATTATTAGTATATAGTATTTCTTTCCGCTGTTTGATGTTGTTTGTTGTTGTACACTCTGATGTAATGAAATGTAATGTGATGTAATGTAATAACTGATATAGTTCTTTGTTTAAAGATTATTCATTTATTTATTATATGTTGTTCCGCTGCGATTGTGAGATTCTGATATTGTTCTGTTGTTTTCTGTTCTGTTCCGTTCTATTTTCTTTTCTCTATTTTCTATCTTTTTCTCTCTTCTTCTGACTTTTTCTTTTTCTTTAACCATAACGGTACGGTTTTTCGGCCTTCGATTGCTCGACAGTTGATACAGTGGGCGTATTGATGTCGGCGTTCGTGGACGAAAAATCGCCAATCGTTACATATAAGCTGTCAAAAACTCCAACCACCTTTGCTGCCTCATATTCAACTTCTTCGGAGAGAATAAGTACCTTAAGGACCTATGATCTATGTATAACTCAAATCTCTCCCCTAATAGATAATGTCATCATACTATAAATGTGAAGATCACTGCTTCCATATCTATATCATACGTAGGATACCTCACTTCTTATGGTCTAAGCTGTCCTGTAGCGTTGGCAATAACTTTACCTTTCTACATTAATACAACCCCTAATATTGTTCCACATGCATCGTTATACACTACTAATACTTGATTATCCTCTATAATTATTAATATAGGCGCATTGGTCAACAAGTGCTCTATTGTCACGACCCCAAATCCAGTGATTGAAAATCGGTATTCGACTGCCAGAGATTCAAACGTTGAACTCCAGTTCGATGGAGCTTATAACAACATTAGACGAAAATAAACAATGGAAAAAATGAATATCGTTGATCGCAACACAAAGACAACTTTGATACAATATCCATTACAAAATCGATCTCCATTATTAGAGTGCTACACATATGATACAATGATAATACAACAACAGAAACTTCAACAAGTTTCCCAACATAATTCACTTTGACAAGGTCTTCAAAAATTCCAACACTTCAACTTATTTCCAAGGCCAAAACTTTCCAAAATTCCAACAGCTTTCGAAAGACTTCAAAATCCAAGCTAGCTCCAAGACACGGATAACCTGCTTCTAGGCTGCCCGTGTGGAAATTATAGGCACCGAGAGTTTAGGAAGGGGACAATAAACTCCAGGTCAGTCGTGGGACTAGTATAAGTAAACAAAAAGAGTTGTTTGAAATAAAAACAATTTATAAAAGAAAACTGATATGCTTTTGGAAAATGAAACTACCATAGGACCTCCCACCACACACACAATGCAAACGCAGACTTGGAGGAGATTTCTTCTTATGATAGTCAAACATGCTTAATACGAGAAAACTCTTTTGATATTATTATTAGTGCATAGTGTAGAAAACATTATCAAAAGTACAATATTAATCTTAGCTAGCATAGACATTTCGTACTACGCCTACTATAGCTACCATCTAAACAATGGTGATCACTATAAGTAAATGGCAGTTTATACAACTAAAACCGTAAAGGGCTCGTATTGGATGATTAGATTTTCAACAAATGGTCAGGTAAAGGAATTTCCCACACAAAATGGAACGCCTTTGGAGGGACGTTCCCGAGAACCTAAACAGATCTCTACCAACATAAGGTCGGGTTACCTCTGTAACAAGGTAACTACTGACATGAGTATGCCATCTCCCGGTCGTTACCAACCTTTATCCGAAGCGCTTCTTAACCAGCAACCACAAAGCAATAAGTTTGCAGCAACCACAAAGTTAATTATCTGGGCTTCATACCATGATACCACTTATAATCCAGAAGAAAATGGATGTACCCTCGGGGGGGTGGGGCGTTACCCCCAAATAACCTTGCTGCAACGATTCCTGTTTTGACCATAACAGGGTTGTGAGGTTCGACGAAGTCTCGTCCACAAAACTACGCTTTTTCATAAAGCCGTACTTCGATTAACAACAGCAGCACTCAGCATTGTACACTACCAAATTGGGAGTATATCAGTAATAACCTTCAACTACATAGCCTTTGAGCTCATACGTCTCAAAAAAGGGTACTAAGCTAAGAGAATAATTTCTGTGCCACCAACGGAAATGTATTTGAAAGAAATCAGCTTTATATCTCAAATTGTAATGTCAGACATTCAACCATACAAGTCTATTCCGGGGTTCGAACAGAGCCGAAGGTGCTTCCCAAGAAGTCCTTGCAATCTGGGCATCCGCAATCCCGATCGGACTCCCCATCACATATGGAGACCTCTATACCGGAGCAACTCAGTGCAGAGTCATTCGACAGGTTATCCCATCATTCTTGAAGAAGCCCGGTCTTCACCACCATTTTCAAATGCTATCCGTTTCGTCGTATCACTATTCAGAATGGATTATACGACACAAAGGTCCTCTCCTGGCAAAATCGAATACTAAGCGTTCAATTTAATAACACATGGACATATCATTCACAAAGGTTCACCATCAAGGTTCGATGTGTGTTTCGGTTAACCAATTGGAATTCGACTTCCTGTCCCATCAAAATTCAAATGTCATTTTATGGGCCAATGGTTTTTCACATTCATACAGAAATATATTCATCACAGATATCACAGCTCAGCACAAAGCAATTTATATTACATAGCATCACAGTCACATATCAAAGATATCAATCCAATACACAACATTCAATAGTAATCACTCATCTTCAATTAAGATGAATTAATCATGTGGTTTAAATCAATTAATCACATAATTATTTTCATTAATCATCTTTAACCAATGATTAATTATTATTAATTGTCTTAATCACCTTCATTAATTAATCATTCTTTAATTAATTAGTCCTTAATTATTTATTAATTAATCCTTAATTACTTTATTAATTAATTATTCCTCAATTATTTAATTATTAATTACAAATTAATTAACCTTAATTGTTTATTAAATTAATCCTTAATATTAAGTAATTAATTAAGTAATTACTTTTTTTAGTAATTATATTAACAAATCATTAACTACTTAATATATTAAAAGATAAAAAAATTTATCTTTATTAGTCACTTTGGTTATCTTTTAGAACTTATTTAATAAATCATCTTTCTCACATTAGTTACTTTAAAAGGTTAAGGTAGTTTAAATAACATTCTATCTTAATTACCCTTTTAAATTACATTATTTATTTAATATAAATAACATTATAAAATAATTTATCAAAATTAAATAAATTAAAATTTAATTTATTTGAAAGTATCTTACTTAAATCTTTAATTAATTCACACTTAAATCAAAATCAGCATTTTGAAAACATGATTTTAAAAAGTTTAAAAGTTTGAATTTTGTTTTAAAGTAAACTGTTTCATACTACTGACCCGAGGCCCATTCGAGTCACACCGAGAAAAATTCTTGTTTGCTTTGGGTTTTATCAAAAATCAACCCGTGCCAAAAAAAAACTCAAACTTAAAAATTTTCTAAGTGTTAATCTTGCGCATCCTTAATTTACTCGAGCCTATTCTCAAGCTAACGCCCAAATTCCTCGATAATAGCTTTGTGTTAAATTCTATTTTCCTCAATTTTTTTCCATTGACACCAACCCATTGCTGTGCGCATGCACAACCACTATGGCCACCTTTGACCAACACCACGACCACCCATAGATCATCGCTGACCCACTCTTGCTACCCAAAAGTTTGCATAGATAAAACTTGAAAACAAAATCGAGTTGCCTCGATCAACGTAGGTGCAACAACAATCACTAGAGGATAACCTCGAGCACCCCACACTGACCACCGGACTGTCTAAGACTCCGGCCACACCTAGCTATCCTTCCCCACTACGATTTCCCAGAACCCCATACGAATCGATCAATCCGAGACGCGGTGGTGGCAACAAATCCGATCGCAACCCATTTTAGGGCTAAGACCCTTCACCGAGAAAATTTCGATGCCACGGTGACTGGAAATATCACCTGACATTTTTCCCGGCCTTGGCAACTTCCCAACCATCTTCAGGCAAAATTCCGACCATCCCAAATGGCCCGATCTCCAGTTAAGCCCCAAACCCCGTTTCCAGTGCATCTTCGAAATGCTCGCTCTAAACATAATTTAAAATCTTGATTTTAATCTTAAAAATCAATATTTTCAACAATGATTTAGGTTATATAATCAAATCGAATAATCAAAGAAATCAAAATTTAACTATGTGTTTAGTTACAGTACTTTCTTGTTCCAGACTACATATTCTTGATATTAGCTTATAAAAGTATTTTTAAAATTCAGTTTGAATGAATTTGAACACCTTTTGTTTTAACACTTCATACTAATAAAAACTAGAAGTAGATATTTTTGTTTTTTGACAGGTTTTTGAAAACCTGGAACTAATGACAGGGGTTAATACACCTGCACATGAATATGCACAGGAAAATTATGCACATATTCATAGATTTATGCATACAAACTAATGTTCAAACTTGTTTAAATGATAGATCAGACATCGGGGCTTAAAAAGGATTACTCACCTGTTATGCTTGAAAACAAAAAGCAGAGAGAGGAAATTGATATTTTCAGATTTGAAGGTTGGGAAGAAAAAGAATTTTGATTGATGAATTGTTAATCTTGTTCTTAGAATCTGATGATGAAACTTGATTATTAGTTGAAGCTTTGCTGTGTTGTTTACAGACTTGGTTTTACAATGCTTGATTCCTGAATTTACTTGATTACCAGATGATATTTGCTTGGCTGTTTATTTCCAGATTCTGTTGATTACTTATGATGTTCTTGAATTTCTTTTCTAGTTTATTTAATTTATTTTAGAAACTTTCTTGATGATCTGGTTTGAGAATTTGTTGCTTCTCAGATTTTTTTTCTTTTGGTGTTTAAGCTTTTGAAAATGGGATAAATGTGATGAGTGGAATGAGAGAAATAGCTTAAATTTCTTTTATAAATTTTCTTAAAAAATAAAAATATGGAAGATGACACTTGTTCATTTTGAATCTCAAGGTTATTACACTTGTTAAGTTACATATGTTAGATAAGAACATTTGTAAGTTCTTTTGCATGAGAAAATATTTTAAACAAAATTTTTTATACTATTTTCTTTCTTATTTAAATGCTTACATTCTCTTTTATAAACAAACATTCTTTTAAAAGAAAAAGTTTTAATACTAATTTATGAAATTATACACATATGTTAATATTTTGAATTCAAATATTTTACTTAAGATATTTATTTAAATTTAAATTCAAATTCAAATTCAAATCCAAATTAAAATTTAAAATTGAAATACATTCTATTATATATATAGATAAACAAACTCAATATTTCACTTGTTTCGAAATTTTAAAATCAATTCAAATTAACTCAATTTAAATTTCAGAAATTCAAACCAATCACAAATTTTAAATTGATAAAATTTTGGGGATGTTACATCTAAATTAAGGAATTCTTCCTCATATTTATTAGAATAGATAAACGTCACGTCCTTCCTGGTCAGCTTAGTTAAAGGCACTGCTATCTACCAGAAATCCTTAACAAACCTCCTATAGTAACTAATGAGCCCAAGAATACTTTTGATCCCAATCATCATTCTGGTCTCTTCCAGCTTTTAATAGATTTGATCTTATCCGAATCAACTGACAAACCCTTCTTTAAACCATGTGATCACGAAACTTAACTTCTTCCTTGCAGAAATGACACTTTGAAAACTTCACTTTCATTTGGTGCTGCCTCAGCATCTCAAGCCTCACCTTAAGATGGACTTCATGCTCTCTTCCATTCTTGGAGTATATTAAGATAACATCCATGAATACCAATAGAACCTATCCAAGTGCACATGGAAACCCGGTTCATCAAATCCACGAAGAAATTGGTGCATTCGTTAACCCGGATGGCATCACTAACCACCCATTTAACCCGTATCTGGTCCTGAACAAAACCATTAATGGAATACTATGCTACTCCTAGCTGACGGAAACCTATCACCAATTCCAATTGGGAAAATACTCTAGCTCCACTTAACTGGTCAAGTGAATCATCGATTCTCTGCAAAGAAGGCCTATTCTTCATCGTCTTCTTGTTCAACTAACAATAGTCATTACACATCCTTAACGACCCATCAGGTTTCTTCACGAACACCATGGTCACTCCCTAAGGCAAACTGCTTGGCCTAATGAAATTCATTCCATCTAAATCCACTAATTGCACCTTCAATTCCTTCATCTTGGTAGGTGTCATCCTACTAATTGGTCTACTTAGAAGTTCTTCTCCTGGCATAAGATATATCCGAAACTCCATGGCTTATTTTAGTGGTAGTCTTATGACCGGCTTAAAGCATCTGCAAACTCTTTTGTGACCTACACCTGATTCAACTCTTCTTCTACTACCATAGCCCCCAATAATGCATAATCACTAATATCTAAATTCTCCACTCAGTATTTAATATGGTTATGACTATTAGGGTGTCTTAGCGATATTTCCCTATCTTGGCGAAATATCCTAGCATCGTACCTATCTAACCAATCCATACCAAAAATGATCCCCAAGCCTACGAAATCAAAAACATAGAAACTATATGCAAACTTATGACCTAACAAATCAAGTTCTAACTGATTGTGTCTTATCCTTAGAGTTACATACCCTCCTATCGGATTCGCTACCTTAAGGAAGTAACAAGGTATGAGGGTGCTAAACATAGCTTATTTACCAAACACTGAGATATGAATTTATGCGATGCACCGGTATCAAATGCTACCAAAATTATTATATTGTGAATCAAAGGCATACATTCCATCACAATCTTTCCTTTCAAAGTAGCATTTGGTCTAGAAGATGATGGTTCTAAGGGAAAAAAATTCCTTGGCCGATCTGGCTGATTTTGGACACTGATTCTTATAGTGTCCAATCTGGTCATAGTTGAAGCATTTACTCCTTTCTTGTCAGCAATCTTCTTTGCTTTGCCTATCCAACACTCGTGGGCTAAATGTCCCTTCTTATCACACTTAAAGCATACTATATCAGCCTTTTCTTCTTGGTAGCTCCTCTCTTCTAAGCTCCTTTCTTCTTAATGAATTCCCTCTTCTTGCCCTGAAAATCTTGTGTTTCAACATGCTTCTCCTTCCCAAAAGTAGAAAGCGTCTCTTCATTTCTGATTATCATCTCCATTATAGCTGTACTTGGATCATGGAGATGTGACATAGTTGCCCAAGCAATCTTAGGTCTTAACCCCTGAATAAACTTCTTGTTCCTTTCAATGGTGTCAATAGTAGCATAACCATATCTGGACAACTCATCAAACTTCGTAACATACTCAATCACCGATATCACACCTTGCACTAAGAACATGAACTTTCTTAGTAATACTAACTTGGTAACTTCAGACAAAAACCTCTGTTCGAATCTCCTTCTAGACTGGGCATAAATCAACACTTTGTAACGACCCATATATGGATAAACTAAAAATATAAAATTAAATAATATATATGAATTTAATATTATGAGAAATTAAAGTTTAAACGTATAAATAGAAAAAATGATTAGAATATAAATAATTAATGTTGATTAAAGGTAATTGCCATCTGTTTTATTGTAATTCTAATCATTTATAATTACAAAGGTTAATGAGGAACAAAATAAATGTTGTATTAAAAAGAGAAATTATGTGTAATTAATTAAAGTTGGTTTTAATATAGAATAAGAAATCCATCATTTATTATGTAAATTTATTGGCTTTTTATTAGACTTAAATAAGTAAGTTAGTTGTTTAATATAGAATATGAAATCCATCATTTAATACGTAGAAGTTGATTTACTTTTGAATTTTTATTAGACTTAAATATGTAAGTTAATTGTTTATAAATTAATTATTTTGAATAAAATATACCAAAATTTCTGATTCTTTCTTATTCTTTTTTGGGGATGAAAAGTTTTCAGTGGGGGAGATTGTAGCGACCCATATTTTGATAAATTAAAAATATTACATTGAATTATATTTTGGAATTTAATATTGTGAGAAATTAAAATTTATGATGTATAAATAAAAAATGACTAGAATATAACTTGAAAATATTGGTTGGAGGTAATTAACATCTGTTTTAATGTAATTCCAATCATTTATAATTGCAAAGGTTAATGAGGAATAAAATAAATGTTGTGTTAAAGAGAGAAATTATATGTAATTAATTGGAATTCGTTTTAATATAAAATATGAAATCCATCATTCAATACGTAAATTTATTAGCTTTTGTCTGTAGATAATTAATTCTTAAATGTGCTAAAATTACAAAGTTATAATAATTGATTTATTCTAATCACATTATTCAATCCGTTTGGAATAAATTCGAAAATCAACGAAATAAAATTTAATTAAATATTGAAGTTAATATAAGAAAAGATGTTAACCGTAGAGTTTGAGTGAAATAAAATGGAAACTTATGTTAATAAATTTCATAAGGGAATTTTTGATTTAATAATAAGAGTTTAAAACAAAATAAAAGAATATGTTAGGAATTAAATTAATGATGAAATAAATGTAATATTTAAATTTTGGATTTAATAAGAAAAATGTATTTCAAAACACCACTAATTTATGTGTAATCGAGAACGATGAAAATTTTTAACTTTTAATTTCGAATTTAAAAGTGATTAAATTGATTTTAAAATAACAATCCATTTAATTAACATGTCAAATTAGTCTTTTTGGGCACTATCTTGGATTTCTGCTAAAGTATTTTCAACAGATCCGTATTAGTGAATTATCATAAGATTTCATGTTTCATAGCGATCAAACTTATCTTTTGATTCCACGATCTCGAAACGCGTAGAAATCAATTAAAGGAATTTAAATGAATATAATTTGATTTCAAAAGCTGACTTCTATATATAATGGAACTGGGTTTAAAATTAGTTCCATTGAGTTTAAAAATATTGAAAACCTATATATGGATGACTTTTTTTCATTTTGGCAATGAAACGGGCTTATCGGCCCTTTTTTATCCCTTCGATCCATTCGATCTATTCCATCCATTCTTATTTTAGCTTGTCTATATATAGGCGGTTATAAACCCAAGCAGCTTTCTAATTTCATTTTCTTTACATACATTTTCTATCTCTTATATTCCTTCTTAATGGTAGAAGTCTCAAAACCCAAAATTCCTAATTCCAAATCAAATCAAAAAAAATCCAAAATGCTCAAACCCTATCATATGATATATCACCGCAAAACTCTAGATGAACGTAATCTGTAGTTTAATTAATTTTTGCAATTGAGACTTAGTTTGGCTTGAATTTGGAAAAGAAGCTTCGGCCATTCATATCAGGGTTTGCAAATCAATGGTGGATCTGCAACAATGGGACGATCGGAGGTGATCACTGGGTAGAGAAGGACGTGCTAGATCGATCTAGTATTTTTGGTCATGGTGGTGTAATGAATTGCCAAAAATGGAAAACTAACGATGACAAAGGTTCACCACCTCTATTGGCTTGGGGATTGTCACACAACCACCACAAGGGCAGCCTGAGGTGGGGAGCACAACATGTCAGTCAGATCAAGTCGAAGGCAAGAAAAGCAACGTGTAGCGGTTGGGTTTTGAGGCGGATGTTAGTGCTTAGTGTTGTAGCTTGATTGAGCATGTACGATGTAGGGGTTAAGGTAAACAATGATTACAATATTGCCCTTCAATTTTATTTTATTTAAATTTAAATTTCAAACCTTCTAACTAGCATAACTATTGCATACGAATTCATATTTGTGCACTTTTCTTTCGTTGGGCTTGTATTGAAATTCAGGACAATATGGAACTAGTTTGGTTGAATTCGAAGACCATTGGAATTTCGGGCTTTTATTGAATTTTAGATGGACTATAAATCAAAGGTGTGTGATTCAACTCACTTATGCAATACTGAATCTTCTTATGTTAGTTACACTAAAAATAGGACGTGAAAAGAATTTTATTGGTTGAGGTTTGGTGGTTTAAATTGTAATATAAATTTAAGTTGAATTTATATTGAATTATCGTCATTTAAATTAATATTGAAATTAATTTCTCGTTAAGTTCCTAATATTGATAACTGGTTAAATGCTATGATTTATTGGCAGATTTAGATGTTGACTGTGATGGATGTCTATTTGTTGACATTTTGAATGATTGGATGTTTTTTTATTTTTAAATATCCCTGTTATCACACTGTGTATTAATTGAAAGCATACAAACTGTTATTGGAATTATTTTGAATAAATTAAGAAATAGGTTGAAGTGATATATACCTATGACACTTTGATTTGAATTGAAATGATATGTATCCATCCCTAAAGTTAAAAATTAAAATAACTGATCACTTGGCCATAGGGTAAAAAATTATATACGGACACCGCATTGGTTCAATTAAATGGTTTAAAATCTTGAATTTGGATCTTGATTAAATGGTATTATTTTAAATAAACTGTGGATTTATTTGAATTAAATTATTTAAGCTTTGAAATGTTGAAATTGAAATTGGTTAAAAGAAATTGTTTTAAAGAATTAAATTAGAAATGTGAAGTTATAATCAAGGTATGACTTTAATTTTGGAAATTATTTATTTTAAGGTTTGGACCTTAAAATTGAACAATGTGGTTTAATTCGATTTAAGCCATTTAAATCAGTAAATTGAAATTAGACATGAAATTTATATAAATTGAAATGGTTTCAGATAAGAATTAAATTGAAATTTTAATTCATTGAATTGAATTGTTGAATCGAATTTGAAGTTACAAATGAACATTTCGAAAAGTGAAGTTAATTCGTATGGAAATTGAAATCAAGTTGATTTGAAACTAAATTGAAATTGAGTCAATTAAATTGAAAGAGCGGAAATGGGTTTTTTTTGATTTCAAATTGGGTTATAGGTCCGGATTTGTTGAAATGGAAGGAAACAGTTTGATTTGATACTCTTTTCAAAATAATTTATTTTAATATAAACTGTTTAAATATATTTTTTATATATTCAAAATACATCATTTTCCAAACTATTTTACTGTGTAAACCATTTTCGGTACTCAAACTATTTTATACAAACTATTTTAAGCAATCTTAACTATTTTAACCTATTTACAACGAAGGAACCTATTTTCTAAGATTTCAAACTGTGCAAAGTTGGATTGATTATATTGAAATTGTTGGTTTAAATTCGAATGTGGTTAATTGAGTATACAACCTAAGTTCGAATTTGAAATGATGCTTTCAAGTGAAAATGATATATTTTGAGGGAATATGGAATTTTGAAATGAATGATATCAAATATGAATTACTTTCGAATTGTAAAAGAACCAACCGGTGTGAAAAATGATGTTTGGTTGTTAAAGAGACCGGGTTCTCATATTGGCATACTCTCCGTCAATATTGGAACGAATTTAACAACTATATCGCAATGGATAATCCAAAATGAAGTGGTTGGATTGGAAAATGTTTCCGGATTTAAAGAAAGAGAACGATGATGGATAGACCAGACATTTGTATCAATTTGAAATGACTAAAACAAGAGCATACCTGACCAATGAAGCTAGGTATCTTAGTGGACACAACCGTCTTGACTTTGACACTTGATTGGTAAGCACCTCCAGATTTCGGGAGTGTTGGACGCGGTCGCCATTAGGGGTTACCACCAATCGGGAAATGCATAACGGTAGTATCCTACCTTGGCCATTGCCTCACGTGCCTTGTTGTACTCCTTATCCTTATTTGCAGCCATTACAATTTAATTTTAGTGATGTCTTATCATGGTGTCCCCCTGGCTACCGATGTTACTGGTGATGCTACTAAGGCAAAATATAGGACAACGCTTAAAAATGTGTTAAGGGGGATAAATGTAAAGCTTTAATGCTATTTTAATACTTTGCATTACTGATAGATACTATATATATAGCATATCTTACTACATATAGATAGTTTAACAGATCCTTCGGAGATGGAAAATCCCGTAACATCTCTCAAGTTATTACACGCACATTATACACTGGATAGGAGATGTAAAATCCCATAACATGTCTTGAGCTATTACACTTATATTTACTTGTTGATTTAAATTACATAAGAGCTTTTAGTTCTATCCCGAATGTTTTGTCTTTTCACTACGCTCAGGCCAGCCTGAGCATTTCAGTGTTTGAAAACGTTATTCCTTGAAGATGAAAATAAAATTTTCCAGACCGCATTTACTATTATTATTCTGTTGCATTATTTAGGTATGTTGCTTTATTGTACTCTGATTTTATGGGAAATTTGTGTAATCAAATGTATATTGTAAAACAACATCATGAACTATTTGTTTGATTATTATATCTTTGTCATTTCCGCTGTAAGATTCTGTATTTTATTTTCCCTTCCTTTCTCATATTTTCTTATTTGCCCCAGTTACATTCCTCTCTTTTGAATGGTTTGAGTTAGACATGTGTGGTTTATTGTCGATTTAAACCGTCCAAAAAGGTGGGTCGTCGTAATTGGTATCAGAGCTTTCATTTAGAGATACCTTAGACTGTTTGGGGTTATACTCATTAGAGATAAGGTTACCAATACCCTAGAATGAGCCTGGGTGTATATATACATGTAACAACCCAGATTTTTGTGGAAATTAACTATCATCATTAGACAACTGATTTGCTAGCTAATTGTTGTTTGGAGTTTATAAAACCCGGTTTAAATTCCTTTCAAAAATTTGTTGAAATGGTTGCGGGCTTCAATTGAGTTTGGCCCATGTTTTAATTTTGGGTGCTGGGTTATCTCAAGTGGATAACCATTCCACACTCCCTTCATTTTCATTTGGTTCGAAACCTAAAACAAATGAAAAAAAGAAACAAATGGCGGCGGCCTCGATCCTTTGCTTCTGTAAAATGGTGTTCTTCGTCTCCTTGCTTGTCTCTCGGCTACTTCAATTCGTTGTCTAAGGTGAGCGATTTTCAGTTGCTCACATCTAATTCAAATCTAGTTAGATTTCTGTCTTGTTCAAATTTTGTTTACTTGGACTTTGTTTGCATTCGTATATTTTTGTGACTTTGGGTTTCACAGTTTGGTTTGGTGAATTTCTGGTGACTTCGGGCTTGACTTTGATTTTGTGAAAATATGAACTTGAAGTGGCACGTGTTTAGGTATTTCACTTCGATGTTTGACACGGTCAAACTCGACACTAACTAGATATTGTTTTCGATTTTTGGCATTGTTCGAACTTGAAATTGTCTGGAGCTTCAATGTTGAAGTACTTACAGGCTTGGAGTCCTTATGAAATTGTATTTAGTATGTTTTCATTTCTAGTTGTCTTAGTTGTGTCTTTCGCCCCTATGACACTGGCTGTGTATCTGCTTTGACTTAGACCTGATGCCTGTTCATATGTCAGAATTGGTTGATGTTGGTTTTGGAATTTCCAGTTTCATGTGGTTGGCATTGTTATGTGAATCTTCACTTTAGTATTGTGTAGATCTTCTTATACATTTCGAGTAGTGTGAAAAAAATTGCCTATTCACGGTGATGTTTACCCTGCTCATATGTATGTACTCTTGTTTTTCGGCATGATTGTTCTATACATCACTTCATATGATTTTGCAGTATTTTGCTGGCCATTGGTTGAATTCTTTGTATTGATTTCTTGCATTGCTGAGTTTGTCCCTTGTGTTTGTTGTACATATGAAATTGATTCATATGTATGCTGAACATTGCTTTTCAGTGACATTTACTAGCATTCATATGCTTAAATGTTTTTGTTGTTGCTGTGTTGACTTTGGCATGCTGTTCAATGGCATCGGCATTGATTGGGTTCATCTTGGTAACTTCTGTTATCTTGTGTCATGGTTACAATTTTTTTACATATGTTCTGCCTATCTAGGTGCTCATGTATATGTAGTTTTACATGATTCCATGTTGCCTTCTGTTTTGGTCTGGGCATGTGTTGCTTCAGGCAATCCTCACTTTGGACAATTTACACTGTTAAGTTCATAATCTTTTATTGTTGTGTGATGCGGTGCCATAATTTTGGTGCTCTCACCTTCATTCTGCTGTGTCTTCATATTGTATCACTGCCTTGCGCACTTGGTCATTTGAGCCTTTGTGCTTGTTACTGTGTTGCCTTATCTTGGGTACATATGCTTGTTTCACCTGTAGCATGCTTTGTTCATGCATCTTGATGGTACTGTCTAATTTCATTTAGTGTTCGCTAGTGCATTTGCGTTATCTTGTATACATGTGCACTACTCCACCTTTATAGTACAGGGTCTGATCATTTGAACTTCGTAGCATTACTGTTGACTTTGGGTCTGTTGCATATATATATGGCTGTTGCAATTGTAGCAGAAGTAAACTTCGAGCTTAATCATTCTGTGTAGTTGTCTCGGCCTATTGAGACAGTTTCCAAGTTTGTTTATGTTAGTTTGGTCTTTACCATGTCATTCTGCTTTGACGTTGAGGCGGTGGCATCGATATTTGATTCTTCATATGATTTGGTTCGTTGATCTTTTGGGTACATCATCATTGTAGTGGCAAGGCAATGAACGCAAGCGCGAACTGCAGCCACACGGTATTTTTTTTGTTGATATCTTATTTTGTTTTGATTATTGATCTTTTGCATATTACATATGCCGTAGTGGCGAGGCAGTACACGCGTGCGTGTACTGCAGCCCTACTCGAATTGTCGTTTTAATTGATATTTCAATTGTTTGACTGTTTCGTTTATTCAATTCAGTATGTTTTGAATCATATTTTGATTTGGTCTAATTTAATGATTTTGTCGATGTCTAATTATCTTTTTGATAATTAGATTATGAGTTTCAAATTATTTATTTAATAATTGAATTTTGTCGTTAATTGCCGTTTAGGCAATTCTGTTGTTTTCTAAATTATCTTCATTGATATTCTTTTCACTTATCTTTGTTGATAATTTGAATCTGCTGATTTATTGTTTAACACTGTTACGTGTTATATTTATCGTTATCCGATTATATTTAAGGATCAGATAGACGAGATTTAGTGTGACCGTCGTCTATTTGTTACTTAATTATATTTGCTTCTGTGCACTAATAACTGAGTTTGAGTTAGACTGACCCGTGTATTATTTTCTTTCGAATTTAATACTTGGGTCAGATCGAGTATTTACAGGTTGTTGATATCTTACTTTGGGTTGCTTCTTGAGCTATGAAGTCACTTCATATCTTTTGGAGTAGTCGTTGTCATTTATAGTAGTTAGTGAATTTGTATAGAAAGATATGTATTCATGTATATTATATACGATAATGTACTTGTATATGTAACTTCCTGTGTCGACAGTTGTAGTTGTATCATATGTACTGTACCACATGTATTGTAACTGACATCAGTTATTATATATATGAGACTTTTGTTTTATCTTTGTTCCGTATTTATATTATCTGTGTTATTATTATATCTATTGTCCTAAACTATTATGAACCATCGTAGTTCGTTTTATACTGGAATTGGGTATGTCGATGGGAGTAAATAAATAAGAGATGAAAAGTAAAAATATATACCACTCCTATCGAAATAACCAATACTAGTGTAAGGCTTAACTACGGATGGCCGCTCCTATCCAGCCTTATTCTTCTTGATAACAGACAATACTTCCTTAATACTCTTTGTTATTGTGAGCATAGAGGTGGGGCGTTACAGTTGGTATCAGAGCTTGGGGTTTATGGACATTATATAAAACATAACTTAGATGGAACACGTGTTACAACTATTAGTCGATGTTTTATTGTTCTTTGAGTCAAAAACTAAAGTTTTGAAATTTTGATGAAAATTTTAAATATCTGTATTTAAAAATAAAAGTGAAATCGTGTTTTGATGATTGGTTGAATCGTGTTTTGTTTATCAGAGGGCGCAGCGAAAACAGTGAGACTGTCTTCGCTGAGTATGGCTGATAACCTTTTTGATTTAAAAATCGAAATATGAAAATGAATTTAATTTCATTATGTTGTTTAATCAGTGGTTTGATTTATTGAAATTCTTGCTGGTTTTCTTTGGTGCTAATCAGATTTGATTAGATTTTTGCTGTTTTGAATTATCTTCGCTGAAGAAATATTTGAATGATTTCTTTTTGTTCATTTTGTGGTATACGTGCAAATTAATGTTGCATGTTACTACATTAATTTTACGTTGAACCGATGCTTGGTTATGAAACGTATTTCGTTGCCGTTATTTTTATAACGGGATTTTCACACCGGTGCTAGATTTTTGAAGCCCAGTGTTTTGTTGACATTTTAATGAATGAAAATTCACTAATATTATATTTTGATGCAAATTATTTTGATGAGATTTTGACGTTTAAAAATATTACCGTCGCTTTGACTTCAGTATCCGTCATTTTTTAAAGTGGATTTTCAAGCGGTTATCCTGCAATGCTGATTTTGAGATCCGTATCTACGGTGTTTTGAGAAGTGCGATTTCCTTGTCGAAATTGTCACTAATGTTGCTGTTTTATCACGGATTTGCAAATCGTTTTAAAAATAAAAATTATTTTTCAAAATTTTTATAGTTTACGTTTTCAAAAGAATGAGAAAGCGATTTAAACGTTTCAGCAAAATCGAGGACTATGAACCCTTTCTTTTACTGATTCGCTTAATTCCGGACTTGTTCGTTTGAGAATGTAGATTACTACTTTTATAAAATAAATGAAATTGTTTTCAGAAGTTTTGCATTTTGCGCTTTCAAAGGAATGAGGAAGCGATTTAAACGTTTCAGCAAAATCGACGATTATGACCCCTTTCTTTTACTGATTCGCTTAATTCCGGACTTGTCATTTTGAGGATGTGAAATGTTATTTTTGAAATACACAATTTTGCACTTTTAAGGAAAACGATGAAGAGAATTAAACGATTTAGTAAAACTCGTGCTTATGGGACATATGCGTTTGCTATTTTGGTTAATTCCGGACTCGTTAATTGAAATATTTGCTGTTTTGATGATTTTGATGATTTTCATGTGCTTTCGAGCCACTATGATGGACCTTTAGGTCATATGAGGACCTTCGGGTCAAATACCAGTACCAGACCTTCGGGTCATATGTTGGACCTTCGGGTCATATGATGGGCGCCAAAATTATGATGATGGTACTTGGTAGGCTTCGGCCATACGAGATGCACGTGTGGCGTAGCTAAAACTCGTCATATGATGGGATCGATCCAACCTTTTATGTTGATTTTCTAGAGTATCTTAATTGATTTCTAGATATTTGTTGAATCTAATTATCTGCAGGTAATTAGATATTTGATGTTATGAGTTCTGGTTATCGTTTTATGGTAATTAGATATTTGATGTTATGAGTTCTGATTATCGTTTATGATAATTAGATATTTGATGTTATGAGTTCTGATTATCGTTTGTGATAATTAGATATTTTATGTTATGAGTTCTGATTATCGTTTGTGATAATTAGATATTTGATGTTATGAGTTATGATTATCATTTGTGATAATTAGATATTTGATGTTATGAGTTCTGATTATCATTTTTGATAATCAAATATTTGTTGGTTCGATTATCATTTTTGATAATCGAATATTTGTTGGTTTGATTATCGTTTTTGATAATCGAATATTTGTTGGTTTGATTATTCTTTTTGATAATCGAATATTTGTTGATCTGAGAATAGGTTATCGTTTTTGATAATTGAATATTTGTTGGTTTGATTATCGTTTTTGATAATCCAATATTTGTTGGTTTGATTATCGTTTTTGATAATCTAATATTTGTTGGTTTGATTATCGTTTTTGATAATCGAATATTTGTTGGTTTGATTATCGTTTTTGATAATCGAATATTTATTGCTTTTGATTATCGTTTTTGAGAATCGAATATTTGTTGGTTTGATTATCGTTTTTGACAATCGAATATTTATTGATTTCATTATCGTTTTTGACAATCGAATATTTATTGATTTGATTATCTTTTTTTGACAATCGAATATTTATTGATTTGATTATCGTTTTTGACAATTGAATATTTGTTGATTTGATTATCGTTTTTGATAATCGAATATTTGTTGATTTGGTTATTGTTTTTGATAATCGTATATTTGTGATTTGAAATTTCTGATTATCGTTTTTGATAATTAGACCTTTGTTGTTTACTGATTAACGTTTTGGTAACTAGATAATTGCGGTTTTGCGGTTTACGATTTTTTTTTTAATTATCTTTGTTGATAATTAGATTTTTCTGCCTTTTAATTATCGTATTGATAATTAGGTATGGCTGTTTTGTGATTTCTGTATTCTAATTATCTAATTGATAATTGAATATTACTGATAATTGCATTCATTCAGTTTTGTGTTTTCTGATTATCTATTTGATAGTTAGATTTTGTTGGGAATTCTTGAATTTCTTTTATTGAAATTAAAGGATTTCTTTAGTGTTGGTATTCCCGACTTTTATTTTTCTAGCTTAACCAGTTTATGTTAGAAAAATAATTGTTATTGGCGATCTTAATTATGAAAATTGCGGGGACGCAGTTTTTATAAGGAGGGGAGTCTGTAACAACCCGGAGTTTTGTGGAAATTAACTATCGTCATTAGACGATTGATTTGCTAGCTAATTGCTGTTTGGAGTTTATAAAACCCGGTTTAAATTCCGTTCAAAAATTTGTTGAAATGGTTGCGGGCTTCAATTGAATTTGGCCCATGTTTTAATTTTGGGTGTTGGGTTATCTCAAGTGGATAACCGTTCCACTCTCCCTTCATTTTCATTTTGTTCGAAACCTAAAACAAACGAAAAAAAGAAACAAATGGTGGCGGCCTCGATCCTTTGCCTCTGTAAAATGGTGTTCTTCGTCTCCTTGCTTGTCTCTCGGCTACTTCAAATCGTTGTCTAAGGTGAGCGATTTTCAATTGCTCACATCTAATTCAAATCTAGTTAGATTTTTGTCTTGTTCAAATTTTGTTTACTTGGACTTTGTTTGCATTCGTATATTTTTGTGACTTTGGGTTTCACAGTTTGGTTTGGTGAATTTCTGGTGACTTCGGGGTTGACTTTGATTTTGTGAAAATATGAACTTGAAGTGGCACGTGTTTAGGTTTTTCACTTCGATGTTTGACACTATCAAACTCGACTCTGACTAGATATTGTTTTCGATTTTTGGCATTGTTCGAACTTGAAATTGTCTGGGGCTTCAATGTTGAAGTACTTACAGGCTTGGAGTCCTTGTGAAATTGTCTTTAGTGTGTTTTCATTTCTAGTTGTCTTGGTTGTGTCTTTCGCCCCTATGACACTGGCTGTGTATCTGCTTTGACTTAGACCCGATGCATGTTCATATGTTAGAATTGGTTGATGTTGGTTTTGGAATTTTCAGTTTCATGTGGTTGGCATTGTTATGTGAATCTTCACTTTAGTATTGTGCAGATCTTCTTATACATTTCGAGTAGTATGAAATTTTTTTCCTATTAATGGTGATGTTTACCCGGCTCGTAAGTATGTACTCTTGTTTTTTGGCATGATTGTTCTATACATCACTTCATATGATTTTGCAGTATTTTGCTGGCCATTGGTTGAATTCTTTGTATTGATTTCTTGCATTGCTGAGTTTGTCCCTTGTGTTTGTTGTACATATGAAATTGATTCATATGTGTGCTGAACATTGCTTCTCAGTGACATTTACTTGCATTCATATGCTTAAATGTTTTAGTTGTTGCTGTGTTGACTTTGGCATGCTGTCCAATGGCATCGGCATTGATTGGGTTCATCTTGGTAACTTATGTTATCTTGTGTCATGGTTACAGTTTTGTTACATATGTTCTTCCTATCTAGGTGCTCATGTATATGTAGTTTTACATGACTCCATGTTGCCTTCTGTTTTGGTCTGGGCACGTGTTGCTTCAGGCAGTCCTCACTTTGGACAATTTACACTGTTAAGTTTATAATCTTTTATTGTTGTGTGATGCGCTGCCATAATTTTGGTGCTCTCACCTTCATTCTGCTGTGTCTTCATGTTGTACCACTGCCTTGCGCACTTGGTCATTTGAGCCTTTGTGCTTGTTACTGTGTTGCCTTATCTTGGGTACATATGCTTATTTCACCTGTAGCATGCTTTGTTCATGCATCTTGATGGTACTGTCCAATTTCATTTAGTGTTCGCTGGTGCATTTGCGTTATCTTGTATACACGTGCACTGCTCCACTTTTATAGTACAGGGTCTGATCATTTGAACTTCGCAGCATTACTGTTGACTTTGGGTTTGTTGCAATATATATGGTTGTTGCAATTGTAGCAGAAGTAAACTTCGAGCTTAATCATTCTGTGTAGTTGTCTCAGCCTATTGAGACAGTTTGCAAGTTTGTTTATGTTAGTTTGGTCTTTACCATGTCATTCTGCTTTGAAGTTGAGGCCGTGGCATCGATATTTGATTCTTCATATGATTTGGTTCGTTGATCTTTTGGGTACATCATCACTGTAGTGGCAAGGCAGTGCACGCAAGCGTGAACTGCAGCCACACGGTATTGTTTTTTTTTGATATTATTGATCTTTTTCATATTACATATGCCGTAGTGGCGAGGCAGTACATGCGTGCGTGTACTGCAGCCCTACTCGCATTGTCGTTTTAATTGATATTTCAATTGTTTAACTGTTTCGTTTATTAAATTCAATATGTTTTGAATCATATTTTGATTTGGTTTAATTTAATGATTTTTTCAATATCTAATTATCTTTTTTATAATTAGATTATGAGTTTCAAATTATTTATTTAATAATTGAATTTTGTCGTTAATTGCCGTTTAGGCAATTCTGTTGTTTTCTAAATTATCTTCATTGATATTCTTTTCACTTATCTTTGTTGATAATTTGAATCTGCTGATTTATTGTTTAACACTGTTACGTGTTATATTTATCGTTATCCGATTATATTTAAGGATCAGATAGACGAGATTTAGTGTGACCGTCGTCTATTTGTTACTTAATTATATTTGCTTCTGTGCACTAATAACTGAGTTTGAGTTAGACTGACCCGTGTATTATTTTCTTTCGAATTTAATACTCGGGTCAGATCGAGTATTTACAGGTTGTTGATATCTTACTTTGGGTTGCTTCTTGAGCTATGAAGTCACTTCATATCTTTTGGAGTAGTCGTTGTCATTTATAGTAGTTAGTGAATTTGTATAGAAAGATATGTATTCATGTATATTATATACGATAATGTACTTGTATATGTAACTTCCTGTGTCGACAGTTGTAGTTGTATCATATGTACTGTATCACATGTATTGTAACTGACATCAGTTATTATATATATGAGACTTTTGTTTTATCTTTGTTCCGTATTTATATTATCTGTGTTATTATTATATCTATTGTCCTAAACTATTATGAACCATCGTAGTTCGTTTTATATTGGAATTGGGTATGTCGATGGGAGTAAATAAATAAGAGATGAAAAGTAAAAATATATACCACTCCTATCGAAATAATCAATACTAGTGTAGGGCCTAACTACAGATGGCCGCTCTTATCCAGCCATATTCTTCTCGATAACAGACAGTATTTCCTTAATACTCTTTGTTATTGTGAGCATAGAGGTGAGGCGTTACAATACATGAGAGAGCGTATTTGTTAGTGCTAAAAAAGAATTTTTTTCCATCGTGTAAATTTGTTCTGTTGAGTATTTATGAATTTCGATCAATACATATGACGCTATGGTATCGATAGTGATTTATAAACACTTGAGCATGGGAAACCAACACAGTATTATTTTAAAAATAGGTAAATGTAATAATTTTTCCTAATATTATATTTTTTATATAAAGGAATAAATTTTAATGATATAGTAATTTTTTATGTGTTGTTCTTTAGGAAATTTAGGAAATAATGATATTCAATTATTATCATTTATTGTTTGGTTAGACATGGTTTTTATAACCATTAACTACTGTATGTATAAGATATTGTAATTATGTAAATAAGGTTTATAAATTATGATCTACCAATAAAAATGAATATAAATTGAAAATTTGGAACTTAAGTCCCAGTGTTTGAAATTGGTTTTCAACGGATTATTGATAGAGAGTATTAGTATTATTTGGAAGTATTTTGATAGAAATATTTTCAATGTGATTTGAATGAAATGTATTAAAAAAGAAATAAGTTTCGTACTCCTCTCTTCTATCGCTGGAAAGTAATTTCAGCGTTGTCCTAATTACATCATCGGCGTTCATTTTTGAGTTTCTAAGTGGGGAAGACTACTTAGTAGCTTAGCTACGCATTTGGTTCGATAAAAACATTTTGATTTAAAATTTCTAAATATTGTTGGATATAAATATACAGAAGATATGATTATATATATCATTTCAAAATGATTTGAAATGAACCCGGTATTTGAATTTTTAAGTTCCTGTAAATTAATGATTTTCAGTTGTAGTAATCAAGTGAAATTTTAATAAATGGAAACTCCTAAATGGGAAATAAGAAATTGAAGCTCAGTGTTTAAATAAAATATGAGAAGTTCAATTCTAATAGTGGTAAATTATTGAACATTTTTGCTAACTAAAATAAATAAGATAAATTTGTATAACAGCCAGTAATAAGAATATGAAATGTCTTAATGTAAATGTTAAAAAATTTGAAATGTTAAATATGAATATGTCATGGAATATTATACAAGTAAAAGCTTAATAAGAAAAAAACTTCAAAATGAACATATGCTTATAAATGAAAAATTAAGATGTATAAGAAAAGTCATAAACATAAGTTAATGTTTGAAATGCTTGATAAATAAATTAAATAGTAGAAAGTTAATATTGTTTAAGTAAATGATTATAACCTTCAGAAATGTTAAAATCATTCATAAATAGATTAATATCAAAAGAGATACTATAGTAGAAATAAACGTGAAAAAAAGAGTAGAAAAAACTTATGTATGATTTGATTCACAGATGAATATTAATAGTAAATGGAAACCAAGTTATATATAATAATAAATATAAATTAAACTACAAAGAAACTTATATAATATTTTAAGTATTGATTTATTGATGGTCTAAATAAGTGAATGGGTAGTATTCTATGTAAGTAAATGAATGCAAATTGATACAAGATAATCTGGTATAATTAAAATAAAATAAATGGAAGGTAAATAATGTGAAAAGAAACCAATAAAATATGCTTAAATAATATTTAATTTCTTTCTTGTTTTGGCTTATGGGAAGTTTGGGAAATGATACTTCGTGTAACGCCCCACTCCGAGACCCACATTAGCAAAGAGTATTATAAGGTAATACCATCTGCTAATACGTAGAATAGAGCTGGATAGGAGCAACCATCTATAGCCTTGTCTTAACTATCTACTAAATACATCGACAAATGTAGCATATTTTTTTTTGGTGGATCGACATATCCAATAGATATTTAATACAACACTATAATGGCTATAAGATCTAACAGAACAAAATATAACAACTCAACTATAAAAAACATCATAGTACAGTAGAACATCACATACATATACACATATACAGATACATCACAGAGTATACAAAATGATACATGTCAAGTGGTGTAACAACCACAATATATAGAAGAATCAAAAGAATATACATTTAGAGTTATAACCAAAAAGGACTGCACAAAAAGCTATAACAAAAGGAGCTAGCAGAATAGTCCATGCAGAAGCAGAATGGGCTAAGTTCAAACGTACCTAGCCTGAAACATCTCGGTATGACCCTGTGACGACCCGAATTTTTTGGCTGTTTGAAATCGGGATATTTAGTTGATTTTAAATATTTAAAAGTTAATTTTAACTTTAATTCAAATTTTGCTATTTATTTGATAATTAAATTATTGAATTTGATAATCGAAAGTTGGGTAAAATATTGAATCTCCAGTTTTAAGCTTGTTAAAAATAATTTGAAGGCTTACAAAATTTCATATTAATAATACTGAAGGTGATAGAACTTTTAAAATTAAATTCGAAAGTGGTTTGTTCGGTTTGAAAATATATCGTTTAAATTGATATTTAAAAATAGCTTTTCGAGGGACAGTCTCAAAATTCGACGAAACCAATTCCATTAGATCCGTGATATTGTATTATTATTGGATTTCCAATTTTGTAGTCTTTGGAGTTGTCGTGTAATCGTACGATAGGTAAACGCGCAAAAATCATATCAAAATTTAATATAATAACTAGGTCCAAAGGGATATCTTCTCCATACAATCGAATTAGGACTTGAAATCTTTTCCATTGCGTTCGAAATAGTGGTATAACATTATAAACGCCTAGCGGTATGCCTCAATAGGAGGTTAAGTTTTTAAGTTGCATTTATCGAAACAATTTGAATTTGGATTTGAATTTGAATTGAATATTTATACTAATCAACTACAGTTGAAATTATCTCACATCAATCTTTTTTCCTTTAAATTCAAAAAAACTGTAGGAGCTATCGTCCAGCACGCAACCTTCTTTTCGTAATTACGTTTTCTTTTCATATCACGTCGTTCCCATTTTTTTAGATATCTCGTCCCTTCCCCTTTCTTCACAAATGAAATCCCCTCTTCCTTTTTATAATAAATAAGTTCGTTTGAAAAAAATTTACAAAGGAAAAATATGGCCGAACTCAATTTATAAAAAAGAAAAAAAAAATCAACAGTCGCATTAAATCCATAACCAATGAAGTGACGAAATCGACTTCGATTTCATCTTGAAATCGCGAGGCATCGCGAACAGGCATGGCCGAAACTTTTCATTCCCAAACCATTAGTGGGCGCACGAGTTCGATTCAGCTCGAAGATGTGTTCTTCTCACGGTTCTTCGACATGAATATCGAAATTGATTTCGTGATGATCGGTTCTACGAGACTCAATCTAGGGCATCGATGTCGAAGTCGGTTTTGAGGTCGTGGCTCGTCGTGAAATTTTGAGGGAGTGTGGAGATCGGTGTCGATGCGGCGATGGGACCTTGAGGCTACCGATGAAGGCATGAGGGGGGCGACGACTCTAGTTCAAAGGGGGGGGTGAGGGAAAGGTTGTGATGATCTGGACAGCCGTGTGCTCGAAGTCTGTAAGGTATAGTTTTTAGTTGTTTTTCAATTAAAATTAATATATATGTACATATAAAAAGGAAAGAATATGAAGATGTTGACATACATTTTAACTCACCAGTTAGATTTGAAATGCTTTGATTCAAAAAAATTAAAAATTAAAATATATGTTGGTAATCTTTATTTATAAATTTAATAGTGAATTAAACTATTATGTTGCAAACTGAAGGGAAAAAATATATTAGGCCAGTATTTATTTAAAAATAGTTACTAAAAAATTATTAAATGGTAAAAATAAGTTGTTTGATTTTTTCAAATATTAATAAACTGCATAATGTTTATACAAGGTCAATAGTCGTGAAGAAATAGTCGGGATGAATCAAATTGAAAACAAAATCAAAGGTGAGTTAATCTCACTCATCTGGTTGCTATTTAAATTTAAAATGGTTGAATTTAAATAATTGATTGAATAATTGAATTAATTGGATTGCTAGATTATATATATTAGTATACAGTACATATTGGAGTGATAGATTTCCAGCTGGATTCCGTAAAAAAATTTATTTAGATTGTTTAATATTCAGTGTTAGGAATATTTGATATTCTGTGATGAATTATATTGATAATTAGAATATTGAATGTTGTGGATTGCTTGAATATATTTTGGTACACTGAGTTATCAAAATATATAGAATTGGATTTTTAAAGGAAAGTAAAAGAGTAAATTTTTAACTAAACAATTATAAAGAATTTGGATAAAAATAAGAATGAATTGGAAAGAAATAAAAGTGATTTTTTAAAATCCTAATAAATAAGTTCCGAGTATGAAAAAGGGACCGTGAATAAACATAAAAATAATGAATTTTAAACTTAAGTGATATTATTAAAGGAATAAAGAATTTATCTTAAAAATTCAAGTTTCAAATTTATTGAAATAGATAAAGAAGGAATTAATTTCAAATTGAGTAAATTGGAAATCAATTTGGAAATTGATTTAAGTATTTGAAATTGGAAAATTTAAAGGCGAATGTGACTATGAAATTTATAAATTGGGTTTATAAAAGTGAAGTAATATACCAATACATATTTGAAAGAATAAATTGACGATGGGAATTTATTAAAGGAATAAGAAAATTTGTTTAAAAATAAATAGTGAATTATTTTTAAAGGATGTGAAGGGAAGCGTATTTCCCTGGATAGCCAAGTACGTTTTTGTGAAGACCCGCCCTTCTCGACTCTCGAAAATCGACACAAAATACTCCACAGTATAACAAGCCGACGATCAAGTGCCGAAAAAGACAGATTGTTGAGGAAAAAGAAAGAAGATAGAAGAAAGAAGGAACTAAACAACATCAGAATCTCACAATCGCAACGGAATAAAATATAATAGATAAATCAGATCTTTACACAAAATGAAAACTATATCTGTTTTATACAATATATCATCAGAGTATCTCAAACAAACAACATTTACCAATCAGAAAATCTTAAAAAATCACAACAGCGGATATATACAAGTACGGATAATACGTCTCAGACTCCAGCTCATCTCTTGCTCCATAGCATCCAATCCTGAACATATAATACTCAGTCTGACCCGTGCATTATAAGGAAATAACACCTGAGTCAGTCTGGAATACCAGCTGATAAAAATACACCCAAATTTATTATTAAAGTCTCAAAAATCCTTTTGAAAACAAAAGCATCTCGTAAGACCACACCACAAATAAACATGTCGGGTTTTTACCGTACGATAGTTAAAACACTTTTTATAAAAATCCTCTGATATTAAAATAGGGTCTATATACAAGTACTTATATAATCGCCGGAATTGTTACATCTATTAAATTCCAGCTACAAGCCACAATCGTGGGTATTACAAACAAAACTCATAAAAGGCGCGTAGGGAGAATGGATTTCCAACTAATGACTAGGCACTGAGGTACCACCTGTCACAGTACCTGGTCTAGATCAGTGTACCGAGGACCACTCCCGATCCCATACAACACAAGACCGGGACTACCCCTTACTGGATAATCTCGGGTAAGATCATCCCACGGTTGGGATCAGCAACCGCACTACTAAGCCGAAATAAAAGGGACATTTAGATAGGGATGACCTCACCCTGAAATGGGCGCTACCCAGCTAGCCTTGGTGCATAACCACTGATTTACAGTCATTCCCGGTTGACGAGGCTTGAGGATAAGCGTTACCTTTTAGAACGTTTCACTTACAATGCCCATCGCCCACCCGACGATGTTCCGAAAGCATTCATCCATACAAGTTCGTTCCGGATTCGAACAGAACCGAAGGAACTACTCCTACTACATCCATTTTGGAGATATCCTCAGGATTAGTAGCGACTAGCCCTTGCACTTCACTGCTCCATCTTCGACTCTGAACTAGTTTCCCCACGAAAATGTACAAACCGGATCGAAGTGGTTTTCGAGAAATTAATCCCGATCCCGGTCTCTTCGAAACGATCAACGCATTGGTCTATATTGATAGCCAGTGATTTAACTATCAATTAACATTCACAAACATCCATCAAACAATAAATAATTTCCCACATTATTTATTTTGCTCAAAAATATCTTTTCCAAATATGTTTCCATTTTTAAATCTGATTGAAAACACTTTTCATTCCCAACTCTTCTCATGGAATAAATTACCCAAATTGTTACCTCCCTTGAAAACATCCAAGTATCAATATTTAAGATTTAAAATAATTTAAATACTTTATTCTTGAAAATACATTAAAACATTTATATTAACATTACTTACATACCTAAATTAAAATATATATACTTTTATAAATATTTCGAATAAAACTGCTTTATAAAATATAAACTATTTTCTTTAAAATAAAGCCAAGTCATACTAATTTTAAATAAATCTATGAAATCCTATACAAGTTTCGAATAATACATTAATTGATTATCTTTAAAAAATAAAACCATTTTATAATGTATAAATGTTAATAATATTCTTTTAAACATAATAATACTTACCATTAAAATAATTACTTCTATAACTTATTTGATAGATGTTCACTTTTAAAATTCTTACCACTTAAATTATTTTCTTGAAACCATCCTTTAACACAACTTCAAAACTTCTAAATTTTTTTAAAAAAAAATTAGCTTTAAAACATACTTGGATTTTCAGGGAAATACACTTCAATTTTAGGATAACCCAAAGAATTCTTTTTATCAATCCAACATGATTTACCCCAATTCAATTTTTACGTTCATCCCGTAAATTTCTTTCCATATTTTAAAAATAAACTCCTTTATTTTTTTAAACACATTGTTATTTCCTGAAAATCACTTACAAATATATGTTTAAAATATTTAAATTAAATCTTCTAGAAATTATTTAATTAAAAATAATACTTGAGGAAATATATATAGAGGTTTCCTAAGTACTTTAAGTTAAGTTTAACTTTTAAAAATAAAGTTATTAAATCAATTATTTGTATTATAATTTCCTTTTGAAAACTTAATGCTACTTTACTTTTTAAAATAATTAATTACCATAATTACGCAAATAAATATTTACTTACACTTTAAACAATTTAAAATAATATTTCATTCTAAAATATTCCAAACATATTTAACTGCAAATTTATATTTTGAAAGCTTTTCTTAAAAACATACTAAAGTTTCCAGGAGAAAGCACACTTCCCATCCTTTAAAAATAAATCTCGCTATTTTTTTAAACAATTCACATTTCCCTTTAAATTCACAATTTCAAACACTTCAAATTACCAACCAATTTCTTTAATTTAATTCCTTTTAAATCCTTTACTTAAGAATTTTTCCTTTAAACCCAATTTATTTATTTGTATTTAAATTCCCAGGTTGTATTCACCCAATCATGGCACAACACAATTTAATTTTCAATTTAATCTTCCACAGTATATAAATAAACATAGCATAAAAAGATCTAAATCAATTTATCACAGAATATAAATGAGATATATCACAGAATATAAATTAATTTCTATTTGTGAGGAATCCAGTTGGATACCTCTAACCTGTTTCCCCGCATCCACAGATATTAGCACAACCAAGAAATATCGATTTGATTTGATAATAATTCGCATATTCAGGTAAACAACCAATCAAACATTTAAATATTAGCTATTTAAATTAACTGTATCCAGATGTGAGTGAGATAAACTCACCTTGGGTTTTCGACGAGCGTTCAAATTTAAATTAAATCGAAAGGCGTTCGATTTAACCTAAATTTTTACTTGCTTAGAATGATTCCAGAATTGTTCCACTGCGTAGGACTCGTCTCTGCGACTCCGGCATCACCAATTTCATCGAAATCTGAATATGTATGCAAAAGATATGGGCTTATAAAGTTCAATTACCAATTTAAAACAAATTTCTTTTTCTTTTACAATAAACAAATCACGGCCGCACAATCAGAACTCGAGACCAAGGCCACACATCCCCATCTTCCCAAATACGATCGTCTCCAAGTAATAAGACAACCCATCATCGGCCACTTAGGGTTCCAAAACGCTCCTCCATTGACCAACTCGAACACGATCAGGACCCACCGCTCGGAAGTCCATTGCTCCGTCTACCACCGCTCAAGTACCAATCAAGCTCGGTCATCATAAAGCCACGAAAATAGCGCATGAACGTGCGGCGAACGAAAGCGAAATACGCCTCCAATCGACGATGATTCTCCAGATCTATCGTTGGATGTGAAGCCTACGTCGATCTCTACGATTTTCTAGTCGAAACCTTTCGATGAAATTGAGTGGATGAGTGGAGATCGAGGGAAGAAGGTGGGAAGGGTTTCGGCCATTGAATTGCTTTTCACGGTGGCTTGAGAATTAGGCTAGGGTTTGGCTTAAAACGTGTATATATACGTATAACCTAATTATATTAATATTTAATTCACTTTAAAGCAACTTTTTCACACGATCTCCAAACGATGCGTGCCAACAGGCATTTCTAAGGTTTTACCCATGTTCTGAACACAATGGAACATGTTTCGGAAGCTAATTCGATCATATGCACGAGTTACGAAAATAAACGATCAATTTAAAATTAAATCGATTAAAATAGTTTCTATGCGTTTTGAGCTGCCAGGGTCAAACGACAACTCCGACTGCTACGAAAATTGAAATCCGATAATAACTAACTATTATGGATCTAATAGAACTAGTTTCGTCGAATTTCGAGACTATGCCCCAGAAGGCTATTTTAACTTGTCGATCAATTCGGGCGATTTCTGAAATTGTCGAAATCACCTAAAATTTCACTTTTAAAATTTTGTTAACTCTATTATAAATCGTATAGAATTTATATTCACATTAGAAATCATTCTGATAAAGTTTAAATCAAAATCAGATTATTTGCATTATTATATTGTTAAATTCCATTATTAAATTAATATAAGATTCCAAATCCAACCTACAGACTTTGAATTCCATCCAACGGTCCAATATTATAATTCAAATCCAAATAGACTTAAAATAAATTTTAGAATCAATTTTTATACCTATTTACACCCGGAACCACCAATTATCCCAATTCCAATATTAAATTATTATTATTCAAATCCAATTAAATTACCGTATTTGAAATTTAACTAATTTTATTAATTTACCAATTTTTTTTTTCGAAAGCAAATTAAAATTCACATTCAACATTTAAAATGAATTAAACTTTCAAAATTAACGACTAGAAATTCTGGGTCGTTATATTCCTCCCCCCTTATAAAAATTTCGTCCCCGAAATTTGCTAAGGTAGAAAGGATGCTCCAAACTCAATAGCAAAACCCACTTAGTGAAAATCTCAATTTCATTTTGCCTAATGTTAACGCTCAAATTTAAACGCTAACACCCTGGTGAATAGGATGTGATTGTGAAAGCACCACCCGTTCGTACGGGAATCAGAAATAAGCAGAAAGTATGTAGAAAAACAGTAAGAGACACAGTATTTATAGTGGTTCGGCTTATAATCCAGCCTACGTCCACTTTAATCTTTTTTATCACTAGTTTGATTACAATTCTTTACAAAATCTCTCAATTACAACACACTTCAAGTGATGGGATATGCAAAACAAGTAGCTCAAGCTTTGACGTTGACAATCATCTTAAAATCCATGGTGAATGTAGATGATTCCTTCATGGAGTTCTTTTAGAAGTTTGTTAGATCTCAAAAGCTTTGAAGTAGTCTGGAATTCGGCAGAGTAATGGCGTTTGAAATTCATCAACCAAAAAAAGTCCCTTTAATGTTGAAGGTAGGGTGGTATTTATAGGCAAAGATTATGGACTTAGGCTCGGTCTTAACTCCTCACCGACCCAGTTAAGTCGCAGCCGGCTTATAGGAGCCCTCACATGATCAAGCTGCGTTGAATTTGCACAGGTCCAAAGTCGTTACCCGGGTCAAGCTAGGTCGTAGGTCGCCCCCTCTCTCTGATGCATGGCCTCCGACTTAAATGGGAGGTGCATGTTTAAATAGGTCGTTACCGATTTAGAGAATTGACGAGCTTAACGTGAACTAACTCCCCTTCACTTGCCCAGGTCGCGCACGTCCTAGCACAGACCATGGGTCGGTCACGACACAAGTGTAAGTCGCGAACTTGTTCCACTCAGTTAGGTCGGTAAGCATGTTAAGTCCTTAAGTCGGATCGAATTAGGTCGGCAGCTTCATTAGGCAGTTAGGTCGGCGTCATGTTAAGTCGGATCCCTTGTCATTTCTTGAGTCGTTAGGCCAGTTCCTTCTGAAGCACTAGGTCGGCATCTATGTGAGGGCATTGGGTCGGCAAGTCATGCGAATGGTTAGGTCGGCCTGCTTTTTAAGCCTTAAGCAGTTAGGTCGGTATGTCCTTTAGATCGGCAGACCCTGCACAATTCTTACTCAGTTAGGTCGGCATCTCTTGGGTCGGCGCCATCTCCACGCACTAGACCTGCTGAGTCGTAACCGAGATAGGGTTAACATTTGCCCCTCGAAGTATACGCCTTAGACTTAAGTCGTGTGCTTCGAAATATCTTAGCTCGGCTTCTCTTAGGTCGGTAGATCGCGTACGACTTGCCAGTTAGTGTTGTTTAACATTCCTTCACCATGAGATATAAATTAGCCCCCTTCCTCCTTTTTCTTTATTCAAACCCTTGCTCAATTCCGCCATTAAAGCACCCTCAGACCTTAAAGGCAACTTTATTCAATCGATCACAAATAATCTCTGCTACGCATCGTGTAAGTGGTTTTCCTGATTGTAATTTATTGCCGATTCACATTTCTTGTTTGTTCGAACTCGAATCGCCTCCTTGCACCGAATCGCCTCCTTGCACGACGCTTCATTATGAACCCCATCGTATTCATAGTTGATGAAACTTAGGTTATGAAGTTTTGGCTTCAGATTGGTCGTTGAGGCGATGAAGATGGTTTATCATCTTAAGCTCGATTCCGAATTGTTCAATTGGGTGATTCGGCAGCATGAGTAGAAGTGGGTGTTGAAGGAATGGCTATAGGGTTATCGGGTTTAATGCTGTGGGATGTTGGCTCGAAGGCGAGTTAATGGGTTTAGGTGGCTTAGCCTTCGACCGATCTAGCTCTTGCACGACCTTAAATCGTGGTTGAGATAATGCTTGAGAGAATTTCGCCGACCTAAACATTAAAGCTTAGATCGTGACCGAGTTAAGACTTGGAGAAATTCCTGCCTTTCGACTTGGAGCTTGCCCTCTTATCTCCCCCATGCGAACTAGAGGAAATGAGTCGCCAAGCTGAACCACCTAGATTCTGACCCGTTACCGACTTAGTCTTATCTCGCATGAGAATTTTTTGAACCGTAGCCGAGCTAACACTTGGGCTCTGGACGTGTTGGCACTTAGAAACATAGGCCTTCTTCAAGTATTTTGACCCAGACTTCCGACTAAGTTGCTTACATTTTGAACATTTTGAACTGTCCTAGCTTCAAGTTTGCCTGAATTCCATTGTGTTACTTTACAGATCATTCTCATTTTTAAGCTGTAAACCTGTCGAGAATAACAAACAAACAAAGAAAACCAAGGCGCATATACTGCCATTGACTGCCCGTATCGAATGACAGATTAGTCAAGAAAAGATGAGAGACATGAATATATTGCATGAAATGCTGTGAATTAATTGATTATAGTAAAATATTAATGCAAAGTATCAATGACTTGAACTGATTTATCTGCATCAACATCTTACTTGAATATTTAGACTTAAAACAATAGTCCCTGAATTTCATAACTAACAAATGCTTGCTAGCTTTTAATCCAGTTATATTTGTTTACTGCTTAATTGATTTTACACAACACTTCACACACTTTAGGAAACGTGCACCTTCATATTTGAATATCCAGTTGCTTGTGTAGAATGACTTCCCATCAAGGAGAAGAAGTAGCAAGTCAAGAAGAAGAAACTTTCCCGATAGCTGTTCCTATAGAGAATCCTCCGGAAAGAACTTCGACTATTCTATCTTCGAGAACATTTATTCAGTTACGTACTCAATTCGGCTTTGCTGAAGATGATGTCATATTTCCTGGACCGAATGATACTGCTGACAGACCTCCCTATGGTTTTGTCGCGGTTAATCGTCATATGTGCTTAAGTGGGGCGATCCCACCTTTCAATGACTTTCTTCGAATTCTTCTTCTTCGGATGTCAATTTCTCCGTTCCAACTTCATCCTAATGGTTACGCTATCTTGATGGGGTTGGGTGTTTTGTTCAGAAGAAATCTTGACCGACTGCCGAGCTTCGAAGAAATTCGCTACTTATGCTCGTTTGCAAAGAGCAAAGACCATCCTTCTCTTATCATTGTGAGAAGTGCAAGAAACCGCAAGCTCATTCTTGATCTTACTGAAAGTGTCCATGGATTTTTAAACCAATTTTTCTTTGCCCGCAGTCCCCCAGAGTTTTATGCTTCTTGGAGAGTAGGAAGTAAGATCATTTATTTCCGTCTTTCCACTTTCTTTTTTAACTCTTTTCGGGGTCCAAATTGCTAATCTCATTCTTTGCTTTTTTCAGCACTTCCCCTTCCCTCTAGAGATCCGATACATAGGCAGACTTTTGATAGACTGAGCGCTGTAGCCGCAGAAGAGAGAAGTATCAAGTTTCTACTAAGCGACGAATTTCTACATCAATACGGACTTCTCCACCCTTCTCGCTATACTCAGCTTTGTGAAGCTCCGACTGAAGTTCCCGATTCCCCGACTGAAGCATCGGATGCCCCCGTTACTATCGAACAACCCTCATCAAAAGAGTCTAACATCGAAGCTTCATTGGTGAAATGTTCCACCCCTACCGACATTATGGGGTCATCTAGTAAGACGGCACTTGCCCCGATTGAGGAAGAAGAAGAACCTTCACAGCCTCTCGGGGGATTAGCTGATGTAGGAACTGAGAAAACAAGTCTCACCGAGCATGATGGTGACGATGTTTATGATGGGTTGAGCGACATAATAGTGACCTCACAGGAGCTTTTTAGAGATGACGTGTCTAAAACTATCTCTCCTATAGTTGAGGCGACGTCCCTTCTTCGACTAACACCAACACAAACACCAACTCCTCATACCCAAGCTATCATCACCTCTACACCAATGAGTGGTTTGTAGCTTAATGCGCGTAGCTTGCACATCACACAACACTTAGGATTTTTTGGCATTTGTTCACATTTAACTTCTTTTCTCCGGAAGTTTCTAAGACTTGCTATTTTTGCCTTTTCAGATTCCTCTATGGGGCGCAGCGGCAGCGGTTCTTATTACAAAGACTTTCGACGCTATGGAGGGCGTGGCAGCTATGATTACAAGCAATACTATACCGATCCCAGAGAGACCAATGAGCAGAGAGCTGCGCGAAAAGCTGAAGAGAGGAGAAGGTATGAAGAACGTCATGAGGGAGCGGGCACGCGACATGAATCCTTCCCAAGGGATGATGATTCCCATAAACGTAAAACGCACGATGATAGGGGGAAGAGCCATATTGAGGATTCGAGAAAGCGGACCAAACTTGGCGAGGAGCACGTGCCCGTGACATCTGAGAGACCTGGTGCCTCAGTTTCTATTGACATCCCTTCCAAATCTCCTGCTCTTGAAGGAAGTGCCATCCAAACACTTCTCAACAGGCCTTCGTACCATGTTGAAAGGGGCCCCCCGACTTTGCAGAGCCGATTTCCGAGCTGGTGTTTGAGGGGGGTACGCTTCGACCTTGATTTGGTCCCCATCGACAAAGAAGCTATGTACAGAAATCTCGATGCTGTCAAGCTTGATATCGATAGAATGTCTGGATGGCAAAAGCTGGTTGATGAACTTCAAAGAGTTAATCGGGCTAACATCGAAGCAATGCTGACCATGGAAAATGACAAATCAGAATGGCAGAAGATTCTTGATCAACACAACGCTGAGATGAAGGAGATAGCCGAATACAATGAAAAACTCGAAGCTGAAGTAAAGCAGCTCAAAAATGATCTTGCCTCTTCTACTAATACTTACACCCAAAGAGAAGAGGTATTGCAAAAACAAGTGCGAGATGCGCACGCCAGCCAGAGGGACGCTGAAGCTAAAGCTGAGAGGTTAGAACAAGCTGTAGAGAACCACCGCACTGATGTCACCCAGTTGCAGAATAAACTGAGCGCCCGGGACATGGAGATAGAAGCGCTAAAAGCCCAACTTGCTCAGACCGAAAAAGATCGAGATGAGGCCATGGCTGGCAAAATTGCAGCCGAAGAAACTGCTCAGACCATGGAAACCGATATCAATTCGACTTTATTCGATTTTTATTTACACTGTGTCTTGGGACGCGGCAGCCTCTCTTTTCTTGGTCCTAAGTATGAAATCACCCTGGCCGAGGTGTGGGAAGCTGCTCTTAACATGTTTAAAGACGCCGGGTATGGCGATGAAGATTTTGAGGCGCGTTACTTGGATGAGGGAGCTCGCGCTGCTCTTGCGAAGGGGCGAGAACAACTTGCCAGGATGAGAACTGGAATGGCGGAAGAGGAACGTTCTGGAAAGGAATTAACGCTTACTTCCTCTGCCCAATCTCCAGTTTCTCCTGTGGTTGACATCACGGGTTCTAGCTCCTATACTCCGCCTGCAACTAAGACAGTAACTGAGACTACAAGTGCACAAGGCGGGGATGAAGGTGATGAAAGCAACGAAGCACAGCGATATGAAATCAGCCTCAGAGATCCAACTGCCCCAGGTAAACTTGACACCGGACCAGCCCAAGTGGTGAACTGCTCGTTCGCTCCTTGTGAACTTGACGATCTTCTTGATTATTTTTCAAATGTCAATGAATTCCCGACTTTTGATTATTCCTCAAATGTCAATGAATTCCCGACTTTTGACGAGCCGTCATCCCCTCTCTTTTCGAAAGATACTGATATTTTAAGTTTTTTCTCCTTTGTAGAGAAAGCACCGAGCCAAACTCAAGCTTCTTCTCCCCCGGTGATCCTTCCTCCATCTCTTCAAGTGGCGCCTCCTTCTGCCTCGCAACCTGGGTCACAAGAAGAACAAATAGAGGCTCTCCATGGCCTGGATGATCCCATTGCTTCGCAAGAGCAAAAAGATGAGGGACTTGAGGGAGGTGACATATCTCCGGAGCGGACTCCTTCTGACGATATAACTTTATCTAAACTCGTCACTCCAGGAAGTGAGTCTTCCTCAAAGAGGTGAAGGAAGCAAGGAGCATCAAGGAGGAGAGGGAAGATAATCACTGCCACTGAAGAGGAGCCAGAAGTTGGGCCAGCTGCGCCTACCTCTCCTTCCTCCCTTATACCCACTGGCCGACCTGAAAAGCTGGTCATTCGGTCGGGTAAAGGGTCCAAAGGCAGTAAAAAGAAGTGAAGACTTTAGCTTTTCGTCTTTTGTATGAACTGGCTGAGAGTTGTGCGGGTATCGGCCCCCGCTTTTATTTTGAGAACCTGTATCTGCATTATAGTTGAATAAAATGATTCTTCGTTTGTACAAACTTCTGTTTGAATTTGAGAATGCATTTACTATTTATTTTATTTTTTGCACAAGTTTATTTACACGATATTGCAGCGGGCTTATGGTATGTTGTTTGAGTATTACTTTACTGATGCAACTATACTATTATACCATGTTGCCCCCATACCTTAAGCTTGCTGCAATATTTTATACTTTGAGGGGACTTGCACTCTTATTTGTTAAAGAATAATTATTTTATTCTTTAAAGAAAATTTTGGTAGAGTACAACTCCCTTCGTATAAGTTTTTACGCTTTGTCGTTCGAAGAAATCACTTTTTCCGTTTGCTTATGTGCATATTTTATCAAGTGAATTCCTCTATGTGGTAAAGCGGACCTCTGAAGGGTACTTTAACTTCTTTTCTTTTTTTTTTTTTTTTACAATCATTTTCCATAGTGGGCAAATTACTCTTCCTTTGAAAGTTAAAGTACGCTTTTGATGAGGATTTTTTTTTATACAAAATTGTACCTCTGAGGAGGGATTTTTCACGTTTCAACACTTAGAAGTTTTATTTCAATCTCGGTGAAACGTGTACCCCCAAAGAGTTGTGCCTTCGAAGAAAGCCTTTTCACGTTTCAACACTTGGAAGTTTTATTTCAATCTCGGTGAAACGTGTGCTTCCAAAGAGGTCTTTTCTTTTTCTTGATTGTGTCCCCGGGAGGGGGTTGTACCTCTAAGGAGGGATTTTTCACGTTTCAACACTTGGAAGTTTTATTTCAATCTCGGTGAAACGTGTACCCCCAAAGAGTTGTGCCTTAGAAAGCTTTTCCACGTTTCAACACTTGGAAGTTTTATTTCAATCTCGGCGAAACGTGTGCTTCCAAAGAGGTCTTTTCTTTTTCTTGATTGTGTCCCCGGGAGGGGGTTGTACCTCTAAGGAGGGATTTTTCACGTTTCAACACTTGGAAGTTTTATTTCAATCTCGGTGAAACGTGTACCCCCAAAGAGTTGTGCCTTAGAAAGCTTTTCCACGTTTCAACACTTGGAAGTTTTATTTCAATCTCGGCGAAACGTGTGCTTCCGAAGAGGTCTTTCTTCTTGATTGTGCCTCCGAAGAGGTCCTTATTTTGCTTGTCTTTCAACTCCGGTGAAGTGAAATTCCGAAGAGCGGCTGTTACACTTCAACTCCTGGTGAAATATGCCTCCGAAGAGGTCTTTATTTTATTTGCATTTCAGCTTTGGTGGAGTGAAACTCTGAAGAGTAACTACCCCAACTCTTGGTGAAATGTGCCCCCGAAGAGGTCTTTATTTTGTTTGCATTTCAACTTTGGTGAAGTGAAACTCCGAAGAGCAACTACTTCGACTCCTGGTGAAATGCGCCTCCGAAGAGGGCTTTTATTTTGTTTACATTTCAACTCTGGTGAAGTGAAATCCCGAAGAGCGGTTATAACACTTCAACTCCCGGTGAAATGTGCCTCAGAGCGGGTTTTCATCGCCTGGAAGTTACTCTCTCATGGTTGGAGGGTCATGACTTCTCCAATCTTTTTTGTTGAGTAGAGAACTTTCTTTTTTGTGGCGTATGACCCATTAGAGGTCTTTTATCCTCCGAAGAGGACTTGCACCGCAGATGGTAGCTTTGGTTGTTCCTCTGTTCACTTGCTTATGCCTTTTCAGCGATCCTCTCTCTCTTTTTTTTTTTTTTTCTTTTCAAGTTTTCATCCCCCTCTTCTCGCAAGTGGCTTGTTTAATCCAAGGAAATGTACTCCATTGCCAGGCAAGTTCGTGAGAACGGGCACTAGCTTCCTAATTGGATGTTTGTTTGTTCAAACAATCTCAATTTATCAGCAAGGGCTCGTTTCTATCGAAATCGTTAGCCGTTCAATTGAAGTATTTCCTATCTAGGATTTGAATTCGGGGTCTTTGAGACTTGAAATTTGTTTGTTGAATGATGGTGAGAATCGCTCGGTCTTATTATGCGCAAGTTTCATTTCCATTGTCTGCAAAAATTTAAATTGACATTTCAGCAATACATTTTATGTATTTTTATATCGAAAACAAAGCAAACATATAATGATAATAAGGAACACAAGATTTATAGTGGTTCGGCCATGAAATTGGGCCTACATCCACTTTATATTCTTTCATTATTTACTTGCATCAGTTTCACAATTGCTTTCAATTACAAGAATCATACATTCATAATTCTTTTTACAATGTTTCAACAAAATTTTCAAGTAAAGTATGGACGCAAATGATTGCTGTTCCATGCCCTTGGAATTTGATCTCCATCAACAGTGGTGAGCTTGAATGTGCCGTCAAGAAGTTTCTGACCTATTACATACGGTCCTTCCCAATTTGGCCCAAACACACCTGTCGTGGTCATAATTCTTTTCAGGACTAGATCTCCAATTTCAAAGCTGCGTTGACGAACTTTGGAATTGAAATGTCTGGCTATCCTTTGCTGATGAGCTGCAACTCTGAGGTTAGCTTCATCTCTTTTTTCATCAAGGAGATCCAGCGCTTCAAGTTGCAGCTTTTCATTTTCCGATTGATTGAAATGGATTCTTCTGTGTGAAGGGACCTCTGTTTCAACCGGGATCATTGCTTCCGATCCGTATGCTAACGAAAAAGGAGTATGCCCAGTTGCAGTTTTGTGGGTAGTTCTATATGCCCATAGTGCTAGTGGTAGCCTATCGACCCAACCACCCTTAGCTCTTTCAAGTTGCTTTTTGATGGTTGACTTGATAATTTTATTTACTGCTTCCACTTGCCCGTTTGCCTGCGGATGAGCTACTGCTGAGAAGCTTTTCAGGATTTTGAATCGTTTACAAAAATCTTGGAATTCTTCACTTTCAAATTGAGTACCATTATCTGTAATTATCTTTTGAGGCACACCGTATCTGCAAATGATATTCTTAGTCACAAAATTTATCATCTTTTTGGAGGTGATGGTTGCCAATGGTTCAGCTTCAGCCCATTTAGTGAAATAATCTACAGCAACAATGGCATATTTGATTCCAGATTTGGCGGTTGGTAATGGTCCGATCAAATCTATTCCCCAAATTGCAAACGGCCACGGACTGGTCATTTGTGTGAGTTCGGTAGAAGGTGCTCTAGGAATTTTGGCAAATCTTTGACATCTGTCACATTTTCGAGAGTAATCTGCAGCATCTCGATTAATTTCTGGCCAAAAATATCCATATCGGAGAATTTTCTTTGCTAAAGTTTGACCACCTGAATGATCCCCACATTCTCCTCCATGTACCTCTGATAGGATTATTTTGGCTTCTTCTTTGGATACACATCGAAGTAGTGGCATTGAGAATCCTCGTCTGTATAATTGACCATCCTGGATTATATATCGAGAAGCTTTTCTCAGTAGCTTTTGTCGTTCTTTAGAGTTTTCTGGTAAAGAGCCATTGAGTAGATACTTTGTTATTGGAGTCATCCATGATTTTTGCTCTTGCGACATACTCATAACCCAATCGATATCCATTTCATCAATGCTTGGATTTGACAAAACTTCCACTGGAACTAACCCTAAGGATTGGGCTTCGCCAGAACTTGAGTATTTTGCGAGAGAATCTGCTTTCATGTTTTCTTCTCGAGGAATATGACTTATCGTGTAATGGTCGAATTCACATAAAAGTTCCCAAGCCTTTGACACATAAGCGGGCAGATTTCCTCCTTTCGTTTGAAACTCCTTCTTGACTTGGCATACTATAAGCTGAGAATCACTGAAGATCTGTAACGCTCGAATGTTTAGTTCTTTAGCAATTTTCAAACCAGCAATCAGAGCTTCATATTCTGCTTCATTGTTTGTTGAAGGAAATTCTAATCTTAGCGCATAGCATAATGACCGGCCTTCAGGAGTTTCAAGAACAATTCCAGCACTTGAACAGTAATCATTTCTTGCGCCATCTACAAATAACTTCCATTGGATTGGGGAGTTCTCGATTGTTTCTTCCTCGCTGTTACCCTTGTCTGTAAATTCTGCGATAAAATCTGCCAAAGCTTGTCCGTTGATCGCCTTTCTAGGTTGATAAGTGATGTCATATTGGCTCAGTTCAATATTCCACTTCAGAAGACGGCCCGAAGTCTCGGGGCGAAACAAGACTTGCTTTAAAGGTTGATCAGTGAGGACTTTGATAGGATGAGCCTGGAAATATTGCCTCAACTTTCTTGAGGCAATCAATAGACAATAGGCGAGTTTTTCCAACTTGGAGTAATTCATCTCTGCCCCAGTGAGTCTTTTGCTGATATAGTAAACTGGATGTTGAATCCTTTTGTCTTCCCGTACCAGCGCTGCACTTAAAGCATGAGATGAAACTGCCAAGTATATAAGAAGATCCTCGCCATCGCCGGGCCTAGAAAGTATTGGAGGCGTTTCCATATGTTGAATCAATTCTTCAAAAGCTTTCTGGCATTCGGGAGTCCAGTCAAAGTTTTTCTTTCCTTTCTTTAGAGCGTCGAAGAATGGAATGCATTTATCAGTAGCTTTGGATATGAACCGACTTAAGGCGGCAACTTTTCCATTGAGACTTTGCAATTCCCTCTTTGTTTTAGGAGCTTTGACTTCTTTTAAGGCAGTGATTTGAGCTGGGCTAGCTTCAATGCCCCTAGCGCTCACGATGAAACCCAGAAACTTCCCAGATTCTACCCCGAATGAACATTTTAAAGGGTTAAGCTTCATTCCGTATTTTCGGAGGATTGCGAACATTTCTGCTAAGTGTTCGATGTGATCCACTGCTTTCTTAGATTTTACTAGCATGTCATCAACGTAAACTTCCATAGTCTTTCCCAACTGCGGTTTGAACATAGCGTTGACCAGCCTTTGGTATGTTGCCCCCGCATTCTTCAACCCAAAGGGCATAACTCTGTAACAGTAGAGACCGACATCGGTGATAAAGCTTGTATCCTCCTGATCTGGCTCATGCATCATGATCTGATTATATCCGGAGTAGGCATCCATAAAAGACAACAATTCATGACCCGCTGTTCCATCTACCAGTTGATCGATCCTGGGTAATGGGAAGCAGTCTTTGGGACAGGCCTTGTTTAGATCTGAAAAATCGATGCACACTCTCCATTTACCGTTGGCTTTCTTAACTAGCACTGGATTTGACACCCAATTTGGATAGGTAGATTCTCTGATGAAGTTATTCTCCATGAGCCGATCAACTTCCTCCTTCAATGCTGTTGACCTTTCTGGACCTTGGATTCTTCTTTTCTGTTTTACGGGCGTGAATTTTGGGTCAATATTCAGAGCATGCACCGCAACTTCTGGGGATATTCCGCACATATCAGCATGGGTCCAAGCGAAAACATCCAGATTTGCTTTCAAAAAAGATATCAAGGCATTCTGAACTGTCACATTGAGTTGTGAACTCACATTTAGCACCTTGTTTGGGTCCTTCAGGTCAACGGGTACCGGTATCGTTGTTTCTGCTGGTACCACTCTACTCTCCCCCGCACTGGCCTTTCTAGGATCCATCTCTTTTCGTGCCCCGCTATGCTCGCCAGTGCAGGGTCCGCCCTGTAGTTGCTATAGGGTTGGTGTTTTGATGCGGATTGGGGTTGCCGCATCTTTTCCCATTTCTCTCTTCCTTGTTTCTCGCAGTTCTGTCATATAGCATTCTCGTCCAGCATTCTGGTCTCCTTTAATAACTCCTACTCCATTGTCGGTAGGGAATTTAATAGTAAGACACCATGGGGCAAGGACAGCTTTGAATGCTGCCAGAGTAGGACGACCAAAGAAAGCATTATAAGCAGAAAATTCATCTACTATCACAAAAGTCTGCTTGCGAACTACTTTTCTTTCTCCTTCTCCGAGTTCCACTAGCAAGTCAATGGTTCCTACTGGTTGCTTTGGCTCCCCGGCGAAGCCAGCAATTTTTTGCGATGATGCCTGCACTTCAACCATAGGAATCTTCATCTGGTCGAAGGTTTTCTTAAAGAGGATATTACAGGATGCGCCGCTGTCGATAAGAATCCTTCTGACGATGGCTGGCCCAATGCCGGCCGAGATGACCAAAGGATCCAAGGTTGGGGCTTCAATACCGATGGAATCCCTGGTTTTGAATACAATGTCATCGTTGAATGTCTTTCGTTGCTTCAAAGGCGTAGTGTCCTCTAGAACAAAAACATTTTCTTCCTCCGGTGCATATTTCAGGGCCCGGGAATACCTTTCCATCTCACCCCAGCTTTTGCCCGCTGGGTGAGGTCCGCCTGTAATGATATTGATAACAGGCCTTCCAGACTCAAAACCTGCGTCTTTGCCATTAGTCCCAGATTGATGAGCAGGAGTTTGCTGCCCCTGGTTCGACGAAGCAGGATTATTATTATCATTTTTCTTCACAAATTGTTGTAGTTTATTTTCCCTTAACAATTCTTCAATTAAATTCTTCAATTGACGGCAGTCATCAGTATCATGACCGGGCTGATTATGGAAGCGACAGAACCTCCCACTTTGCACAGCTTTTTTCCCGGTTCTCAAGACTGGGGGTTTAGGATAATTGACAGAATCTTTGGTAGCCAGGTAGATTCGTTCTGGAGTATCTGACAAAGGTGTGTATTCTGAAGGCTTGAAGGATCTATGCTTCTTCTGATTATTCTGTTGTTTTCCATTATTGTTCTCCCTCTTCTGTCCCACAGACTCATTTTTGCGTGGAGCATTGGCGTTAGCTTCAACCTTTTCCAATGCTGCTTTTGTCGATACAGGGCGACTCTCCAGACGCATGAACTCGTCTGCTTTCTTGTAGAACTTTTCGAGAGAGCTTGGTTCCTTCATATTCAACCATCTTCCAAACTCACTAGATTTATCTATGGCCCTCATCAAATAGGTCAAGACCATGCGAGGTTCCGCATTATCAACCTCAGCTAACGCTATATTGAAGCGATTTAAGAAAGACTTGATAGTTTCCCCCGAATTCTGCTCCAAACCGGATAACGACATGATGTCTTTTGCCTTTGAAGCATATAGCCTAAATTGCTCTTTAAATTTCCTGGTTAGGTCTGAAAACTGATCGATGGACCGGACAGGTAGCTTTGTGAACCAAAGCAGAGCTACGCCTTCCAAATATACGGGGAAGTATCTGCATTTTACTTCATCTGAGGCTCGGGCACCCGTCATATGCCAATCATATTTATACAGAAATTCGTTTGGATCACTTGTCCCCCTATAAGCTGGGATAGTTGGAGGAGCAAATTTTCGTGGGAATTCAGCCTTTAGAATTTTTTCAGTAAATGGAGTCTTGCTCGGAGCAAAGCCCCATTCTTTCTCATCTTCGACTCTTTGCATGCTCTCCTTCATAATTTGGCGAACCATTCCAGAGAGATATTCTTCATCATTACGAGCCCTAGATCCGCCTACCTCAGGAAGTATTTGCTCAGCGGGGTTAGTATCCCTTTCGGAAACATTCCTTTCTTCAGTTTCATGAATATTACCAGCGAAATTCCTTTCATTAGCTGTTGATTGACGGTTTGCCCCGAGCAAATCGTTCAACTTATTCAGGATTAAGGCATTTTGGGCATTCTGGGCTTCCATTTGCACATTTTGAGCATGTATCTGTCTGTTCAACCCCAAAATTGCGGCATCCAACTCTGCTTTCGTAACCCCGACAGTTGGAGTGGCTTGATTTGGTGTTGGGGAAGCGGAGGTTCCCTCTTGAATGTTTGCAGATCTCACAGATTTACTTTTCCTTCCAGGAGCCATGATTTCGGATAGACTTCTGGTTCTTAAAGAAACTTTATCTACAAATCTTTCTGAAGCGATGATGATAGATGTCCTGAGTTCAATTCTCAGTGAAAGCACCAAAAATGTTAACGCTCAAATTTAAACGCTAACACCCTGGTGAATAGGATGTGATTGTGAAAGCACCACCCGTTCGTACGGGAATCAGAAATAAGCAGAAAGTATGTAGAAAAACAGTAAGAGACACAGTATTTATAGTGGTTCGGCTTATAATCCAGCCTACGTCCACTTTAATCTTTTTTATCACTAGTTTGATTACAATTCTTTACAAAATCTCTCAATTACAACACACTTCAAGTGATGGGATATGCAAAACAAGTAGCTCAAGCTTTGACGTTGACAATCATCTTAAAATCCATGGTGAATGTAGATGATTCCTTCATGGAGTTCTTTTAGAAGTTTGTTAGATCTCAAAAGCTTTGAAGTAGTCTGGAATTCGGCAGAGTAATGGCGTTTGAAATTCATCAACCAAAAAAAGTCCCTTTAATGTTGAAGGTAGGGTGGTATTTATAGGCAAAGATTATGGACTTAGGCTCGGTCTTAACTCCTCACCGACCCAGTTAAGTCGCAGCCGGCTTATAGGAGCCCTCACATGATCAAGCTGCGTTGAATTTGCACAAGTCCAAAGTCGTTACCCGGGTCAAGCTAGGTCGTAGGTCGCCCCCTATCTCTGATGCATGGCCTCCGACTTAAATGGGAGGTGCATGTTTAAATAGGTCGTTACCGATTTAGAGAATTGACGAGCTTAACGTGAACTAACTCCCCTTCACTTGCCCAGGTCGCGCACGTCCTAGCACAGACCATGGGTCGGTCACGACACAAGTGTAAGTCGCGAACTTGTTCCACTCAGTTAGGTCGGTAAGCATGTTAAGTCCTTAAGTCGGATCGAATTAGGTCGGCAGCTTCATTAGGCAGTTAGGTCGGCGTCATGTTAAGTCGGATCCCTTGTCATTTCTTGAGTCGTTAGGCCAGTTCCTTATGAAGCACTAGGTCGGCATCTATGTGAGGGCATTGGGTCGGCAAGTCATGCGAATGGTTAGGTCGGCCTGCTTTTTAAGCCTTAAGCAGTTAGGTCGGTATGTCCTTTAGATCGGCAGACCCTGCACAATTCTTACTCAGTTAGGTCGGCATCTCTTGGGTCGGCGCCATCTCCACGCACTAGACCTGCTGAGTCGTAACCGAGATAGGGTTAACACCTAAACTCTTTAGTTTCAAATCAAAACTATTAGTTCCCATTTCTATTCCAAAAATCCTTTTTATTTTAATTGTTATTTGAAATCAATTTGTCGTTAACGAAACATTTAAAAAAAATAAAAAAATTCTAACTCCCAAAATTTCCGGAAAATTTTGGCAGAGTCTCCCTTGTACGGCGCAGCTTTTGCAATATAGCAATAGCTATAAATATGTATACTTCGACCCACACGGTCGGAGAACCAAAAACATTTCATATTTCCTATTTTTATTGCGTAGACGTACCTATATTAGCATTTTAAAAGCAAGCAGCTAAATAATATTGCATATACGCGCTCCAACTCTATCAATTGCCTCTCGTACCTGTACTTACTTAAACAAACACATCAGTTTTCAATAATATGAGAATTTATCAACAATCTATTCATTAAACTGGCCAAACACATCAATTACAAAGTTTAAACAAATAAACCTCATACTTTACATGTTAACCATATTTTATCAACAATCCGAAGATTTAAATTACCATTTTAATTCCCTGACAAATCCAATTTTCATTTTATTTCACTTGAATGATTTACATTCAAGTTTACTATTCTTAATCTATATTCACATCAATATGAATACATGTGTATTACTTGCATCAATTTACTTTAATTCAATTCCAAATTGATCCACAACCAAATTTTTTTACTTTCAATTTGATGTATTTGCATTTCTTTTATGATCCATTTTCATTTGTATGCAAAACCACTGAATAAAATTTCAATCCATACCAATTGATTCAAAAACCAATTTCATTTGCTTCTTTAAACCAACTCAATTCTTAATACAACAAAACGACCAATTCCTATGCAAATTTTCATGTCATTCAAGCAAATAATCATCATTTTAGCTTATAACCATTAAAATTAATTCCATTTTAAATTTATATTAATTTTATTCCATTCGGAATTATTCAAAACCCAAATATTCTTATTTCCTTGCAATTTTTAAATCAAATCCTTATTCTCACTTCAGGTTCATCATCCAACTTAACTTTATATTAATATCATTCCACTATGTTTTATTTAATTCATACATTCTTATCTCACCGCAATAATTAATTAAAATTATTTCACTTGCATTTAAATTTTATTATCTAAACAAATTTCATTCAAGACCCCTTATAAAACTCAACCATAATTATTTTCCAATTTGCTTATGTTTTTTCACATTATTTTATTTCTTCTTAAATCAATTTTTTTTCATTTTCATTTGATTCTCATTCAATCAAATTCCAATTCATTTACGAATTTTAATTCAATTTGTTTACTTACCCAATCCATTTTAAAATTTAATTCATTTTATTAACAATGAGACCACGTTAAATTATTTCACTCATTTAAATTTATTTATAATTCAAACCATTACTATTATAATCTAGTTCCATTATTCATTCACACTCTCAGCTTTTATTGCAAAAATTAAATCCCATACCAGAACCGGGTTTTATTTTTCTTTTCAAAATTTTCTTAACAAACCATCAAAATATCATCCATGCCATTATAAATTCCATGTAATTTAGTTACACTAAATTCATCTACATCCTATTCTTTTAAATTTAGTTGAGTTAAAATTTATTCATACACTATCCTTTCAACTTAATTAAATTTTCTTTCAATTCAATTCTTTTCCAAATTTAATTCAAGTTTAACCAAATTTTATTTAGCCAACTTGAGTTCATACTGTTTCTTTTACAATTTTTAAATAAGAATTTACTTCTATTCAAAATTATTTATAATACAACTGAATTTTGATTTTAATTCAATCCAAATTCAACTCAATTCGATTTAATCGAAGTTAAATCCAATTCAATCCAATTTTATTTCTCCTTTAATATAAGTTCAAGCCTTATTTCAATATACCTTTCATTTAGGATTTAAATTTTGAATTTCCCATAAAGTACCAATCATTGTATCTTGGTTTTAAAATTTAATTTCCTATTCTTAAGTTCACCAACTTACTTTTTTTAAAAGCTTATATTGCTCATTTTAATCCATTTACATCTTATAATCACAATTCCCGATTATCTCTATATATGTATCACTGAATCCTTAAGGATACAAATTTTCTTTCAATTTAATTCTTTGCAAATTTTAAATCCACAATTTCACATTGTAGGTATAACACTTAATAGCTTATTGGTACAATTTATTACACAATGACCCATAATTATAAAGTCATTTTACATTTCAATTTAACCCAAATCAATTTTATTCTAAGTCCAATTTATTTAACCTATCCCAAGTTAAATTCAAATTTTCTATTCACTTCCATATACTCAAGTTAAATTTTAAATCCACGATTAAAAATTTCATTTCCTTCTTATTAATTTCAACTTCACTTAATAAGTACAATGGTTGATTCATTTTAACTTTACACATTATTTAAATAGAATTTTCCAGAATTCAATTGCCCAGTTTTATTCCAAAACCATATTGAAATAGTAATCAAGTCATACTTACTTGATATATCAATTCAAATCTCCGGATTTCCAAAACAACTTGGTTATACCAAAACAATTTCCCCCTTTTGAAATTTCTAAAATCACTTGTATATCAAACAAATTTAAACAGATATCATACCCGATTACTATGGAAGCAATTCATCACTTTAGAAACTCGAAAATGAATTCTAATGATGTGGCCATCATCATCGGGATTATTTTCCAGCGACTGAAGTGAGTTCAGCGCTTCCTTACTTCCCCAAATTCATCTCAAAACAATTTCCATTCAAAAATATTTCCCAAAATAATACTCCATCATTGCATTCAAACACTTTGGAAAACATTTTAAACATTCTAAACATATTAAATTTCCAAATTTTGTTTTCAATACATTTAAAACACTTTTCAAAATTTCCGGGATTTAAATTCTGGTTCAATTCAAAATTAGTTATTCTCCTTTTGTATAATTTATACTCATAGAATTTCATTTGAATATAACCATTTCAAATTTTAGATCAAATTTTAGATTCTTGTTTGATTAAGAAATTAACAACCAAACATCCAAATATATAATAATTTCAGAAAATTATTTCTTTTATATCAAAACATAATTTTGGATAGAATAATTTCATTTACCCACTTTAAAAACAATAATATGTCGGTTTCTCTTGTTTAAGAGTTTAGAAACCCCTATCGATGCGGTTGTACTTCCCGCACCGACCGGAATTCGTAAGCACTCAACCGATAAGTCAACACGGTATAAAAACAATTCTATATTCACCAACAAGTACGCTCTCGTATCTATTATAACTCTCAACTCATTATAGAGTACTATCGACTCTGTTTAATGAGCAATTTCCCCAACAAGGCCTAGGTTATCGCCAACCTAAGCTCCGATATCAAGTGTGAAAACCCACCCTTCTCGACCCTCGAAAATCAACACAAAATACTCCACAGTATAATATGTCGACGATCAAGTACAGAAAAAGACAGATTGTCGAGGAAAAAGAAAGAAGATAGAAGAAAGAAGGAACTAAACAACATCAGAATCTCACAACCGCAGTGGAATAAAATATAATAGATAATATCAGATCTTTACAAAAAATGAAAACTATATCTGTTTTATACAATATATCATCAAAGTATCTCAAACAAACAACATTTACCAGTCAGACAATCTTAAACAATCACAGCAGCGGATATATAGAAGTACGGCTAATACGTCTCGGACTCTAGCTCCTCTCCTGCTGCATAGCATCCAATCCTGAACATATAATACTAGGTCTGACCCGAGCATTATAACGAAATAACACCTGAGTCAGTCTGGAATACCAGCTGATAAAAATACACCCAAATTTATTATTAAAGTTTCAAAAATCCTTTTGAAAACAAAAGCATCTCGTAATACCACGCCATAAATAAACATGTCGGGTTTTTACCTTACGATAGCTAAAACACTTTTTAAAAAATCCTCTCATATTGAAATAGGTTCTATATACAAATACTTATAAAATAGCCGAAATTGTTACATCTATTAAATTCCAGCTACTAGCCACAATCGTGGATAGTACAAACAAAACTCGTAAAAGGCGCATATGGAGAATGGATTCCCAACAAGTGACTAGGCACTGGGGTACCACCTATGTGACGCCCCACCTCTATACCCACGCTAGCCAAGAACACTCCGGAGAAGTGCTGTCAACTAGCACGGAGAATAAGGCTGTTGAGGAGCGACCATCCATGTAATTGCTTATCACACGGTGGCTATAAATAATCTTCGGAAACAAACATAGAAATAATCATATCACAAATCAGTCACAGATATCCATATCACAAAGGCGGAAGAAGATATGAATATATAACTAACACATGAAAGTGTACATCAGAGTAGTGGTCAATAAGATCCACGATAATACAAAAGAATAGCAACACGTGCTATACAAAAGAATACAACTATGAGTCTATATCTCAAGTGTATACAACAAAAACTACTAATCTAAACAGTTAGCCAAAAGTCAGAGTGATGAATCCCTGGGAAGAAGTCAAGCAGAAGCACCTGTAACATCTCGGTCTGATCCGAGTATTATTTAAGAAAATAATAAACGGATCAGTCTAGCTATAAATATCAGATGACATGATATAACATAAAAGATATGGCATAAACATAAACATCCATAACGACATACCACTATAAGTATGTAAATAATGATCAACAGAAGATCAATCAATAAGAGATAATCAATATCACAAGAATCTTCTCAAAGATTCGAAGGGGGCATCATACCCTAAACTTGTACTCATAACAAGTCAATGACATAAATTCCAGAAATCAACACGAGAAATCCAGAAATCATAAAAAGGGAAAGAGGCCTATCACATGACGGTCCGAAGACCATGGGGAGCTACCCCACATGTGTGAGTGGAATCACACAGAATGAGGTCAAGACTAACCAAAAAGCAGAAAGGTATGTGTGAATGGAATCACACAAGTGGTGTCTAGTCTTACCTTGCAATGAAAGAGACATCGCGCAATTGCTAGTCTAATTCATAAAGCGATCATCAAGATCAACGAGAAGTGTCAATTACACTAAGCTAGTAAATATAGAAGTTTAGCTTCATGTCCCATAACCACTTGCTTAACTTAAATATTTACGAACAAACTGTAAATCTTCACTAATAAAATTGTCATAAGAGGTTCAATCGAACAAGTCCAAGAATTAACCGACGAAGTGAACGCAAGCGTTTCATACCACTTGTTTTACTAAGTCGTTTAATTAGATTTCTCATCCGAGTGAGGTAAAGGCTTGTATATACTAATAGATTGGAAAACGGTTTAAGAAAAGAGCTTTGTTATTAAAAATAGAGTTGAAATTGTTTGTTAAAAGAGTTTTGATATTTACTACTAGTATTGAAACCTTTATATTATAAAGTGACAAAACACATAAGCAAGTGTAGAAACAATCAGTCACAAAGATCGCATACGGAGATGCGAATAAAATCCAAGGAAATCAGCTCAATATTTTTCAGATAAGATCCCCTACGGAGGGGGGGTCCAGGGGGGGTGGCAACCCCCCAAGGTGGGGGTGCGGGGGCAACGCCACCGCTTACGGGGTTCGACCTGCCCGGTCAGGTCGCGGGGGTCCAGGGGGCAGCGCCCCCGGCGGGGTGCGGGGCAGCGCCCCGTCCAAAACGGTACGACCTAAGTGAAGACAAACGGCCTACGACCTAAAGCAAAATGAGGTCTAACGACCTAAGGGTTCACGCGGCCTAACACAATGGCCGAGCGACCTAACTGGAGTTAAGGAAGGCAAGCGACTTAAGGTCCAACGACCTACGACTCAAGCAAGCCGAGCGACCTAGTGTGGAGGGGTCGAGCGACTTAAGGAAGGCGAACGACCTAAGGTCTAACGACCTACGACTTAACAGAGTCGAGCGACCTAAGGTCTAACGACCTACGACTTAACAGAGTCGAGCGACCTAAGGTAAATGGTCCAACGACCTAACTCGAACGACTTATCTAGAGCTTAGGTCGGAGACGACCTACGAGATAAACCAGGCCGACTTAGTGGACGAGCGACCTAAGGTAAATGGTCCAACGACCTAACTCGAACGACTTATCAGGAGCTTAGGTCGGAGATGACCTACGAGATAAAGCAGGCCGACTTAACGTTTGCCTGGAGATTATAGGTTGGAAACGACCTAAGACTTAAAGCTTAACTCGCGAGCGACCTACGTCTTAAGGCCTAACTCGTGAGCGACCTACGACTTAAGGCTTAACTCGCGAGCGACCTAACTCCGAAGTGCCAATACTTCCAGAATGACCTAAAGCCCTGCGACCTATGGTACTAACTCGCGAGCGACCTAACGACTTAACTCGTGAGCGACCTCATTCCGAAGTGCCAATTCTCCCAGAACGACCTAAAGTTAACTCGTGAACGACTCACGACCCATGGACGAACGACTTAACTCCGAACGACCTAAAAATGGCCAGAACGACCTAGGGGTTAACTCGTACGCGACCTACGACCTAAGGTCCACACGACCTAACTCCGAGCGAGCTAAAAACGTCCAGAACGACCTAAATGCAGAAATTTCTCCCAAACACCAAAAATCGGAGTTTTTCGCCAATCCAATCCAAACCAAAAGCAAATATGCATGCTAAAGTGATAGGGAATCATTCCCAACAGTCCAATATAGTTATAGACTAGAATTGTGAGATAAAAATCTCACCATTGCACTAAAATTTTATGAAGATGAAGCTTGAAAGCAAGGAGAAGCAATCCAAAGCTTGAATCCAATATCTTCTACTTGAATTTGGAGTTGAATGATGGAGTTGCAATTGAATTTGAGCTTGGAGTTTTAATTTCCCATTCTCTTCACCATTAATGCTAAAGCTTGAGTTAGTTAGGAAATTTATGAAGAGTGAGGAGAAGAGGGTTGGAACTTGGGCTTAATAGGCTAAACTAACCCAAAGTCCAAAGCGGGAAAAGTTAGTGAAATTTCACTAACTCCAAACCTATCGATGTTTATACTTAAAAAGTTGTAAACGACATTTCGAACTCAATGGAAGTGGTCTCGAGTCCTAATTTGACCGTTTGCAAAAAGTAGTTTTTCGGACCAAAATCCGATTAACGATTTAATATTTAAATAAAAATATTTAAATGTAAACTCGATAAATATGCGGGTTGTTACAACCTATCACAGTACCTGGTCTAGATCAATGTACCGAGGACCACTCCCGATCCCCTGCAACACAAGCCCGTGACTACCCTTTACTGGATAATCCCTAGTAAGATCACCCTACGGTTGGGATCAGCAACCGCGCCAATAAGCCGAAATAAAAGGGACATCTTGACAGGGATGACCTCACCCTGAAATGGGTGCTACCCAGCTAGCCTTGCTGCATAACCCCTGATTTTCAGTCATTCTCGGTTGATGAGGCTTGAGGCTAAGCGTTACCTTTTAGAACGTTCCACTTAGAATGCCCATAGCCCACCTGACGATGTTCCGAAAGCATTCATCCATACATGTCCGTCACGTGTTCGAACGGAATCGAAGGCACTACACCTACTACATCCATTTTGGAGACATCCTTAGGATTAGTAGTGACTAGCCGTTGCACTTCACTACTTCATCTTCGACTTTGAACTCGTTTTTCCACGAAAACGTACAAACCGAATCGAAGTGGTTTTCGAGGAATTAATCCCGATCCCGGTCTCTTCGAAACGATCAATGCATTGGCCTATATTGATAGTCGGTGATTTAACTATCAATTAACATTCACAAACACCATCAAACAATAAATAATTTCCCACATTATTTATTTTCCTAAAAAATATCGTAGCCAAATATGTTTCGAATCCCATTGAAAATAGTTTTCAATCCCAACTCTTCTGATGGAATAAATCCCCCAAATTGTTACCTCCCTTGAAAACATCCAAGTATCAATATTTAAGATTTAAAATAATTTAAATACCTTATTCTTGAAAATACATTAAAACATTTATATTAACATTACTTACATACTTAAATTAAAAAATATATATACTTTTATAAATATTTCGAATAAAGCTGCTTTATAAAATATAAACTATGTTCTTCAAAATAAAGTCAAGTCATACTAATTTTAAATAAAGCTATGAAATCCTATACAAGTTTCAAATAATACTTTAATTGACTATCTTTAAAAATAAAACCATTTTATAATGTATAAATGTTAATAATATTCTTTTAAACATAATACTACTTACCACTAAAATAATTACTTCTATAACTAATTCGATTGATGTTCACTTTTAAAATTCTTACAACTTAAAATGTTTTTCTTGAAACCATCCTTTAACACAACTTCAAAACTACTAACTTTTTTTTAAAATCAGCTTTAAAACGTACTTGGCTTTTTAGGGAAATACACTTCCATTTTAGGATAACCCGAAGAATTCTTTTTATCAGTCCAACACGATTTACCCCAATTCAATTTTACGTTCATCCCGTAAATTTATTTCCATATTTTAAAATTAAACTCCTTTATTTTTTCTAAACACATTGCTATCTCCTGAAAATCACTTACAAATATATGTTTCAAATATTTAAAATAAAGCTTCTAGAAATTATTTAGTAGAAAATAATACTTAAGGAAATAAATAGAGGTTTCCTAAGTTCTTTAAGTCAAGTTTAACTTTTTAAAATAAAATTATTAAATCAAATATTTATATTATAATTTCCTTTTGAAAACTTAATGCTACTTTACTTTTTAAAATAATTAATTACCATAATTACGTAAACAAATATTTACTTACTCTTTAAACAATTTAAAATAATGTTTCTTTCTAAAATATTCTAAACATATTTAAAAAACATACTAAAGTTTCCAGGAGAAAGCACACTTCCCTTCCTTTAAAAATAAATCTCGCTATTTTTTTAAATAATTCACACTTCTCTTTAAATTCACAATTTAAAACACTTCAAATTACCAACCAATTTCTTGAATTTAATTTTTTTTAAATCCTTTACTTGAGAATTTTCTTTTATTTCCTTTAAACCCAATTTATATATTTATATTTAAATTCCCAGGTTGTATTCACCCAATCATGGCACGACACAATTTAATTTTCCATTTAATCTTCCACGATATATAAATAGAACATAGTATAACAAGATCTAAATCAATTTATCGTAGAATATAAATAAGACATATCACAGAATATAAATTAATTTCTATTTGTGAGGAACCCAGTTGGATCCCTCCAACTGTTTCCCTACATCCACAGATATTAGCACAACTAATAAATATCGATTTAATTTGATAATAATTATCATATTCAGCTAAACAACCAATCAAACATTTAAATATTAGCTATTTAAATTAACTGGTATCCAGATGTGAGTGAGATAAACTCACTTAGGGTTTCGTCGAGCGTTCAAATTTAAATTAAATCGAACGGCGTTCGACCTAACCTAAATTTTTTACTTTCTCAAAATGATTCCAGAATTTCTCCACTGCATAGGACTCATCTCTACGATTCCGGCGTCGCAAATTTCGTCGAAATCTGAATATGTATGCAAAAAATATGGCTTATAAAGTTCAATTACCAATTTAAAACAAATTTCTTTTTTTTACCATAAACAAATCACGGCCGCACAATCAGAACTCGAGATCAAGGCCGCACATCCCCATCTTCCCAAATACGATCGTCTCTAGGTAATAAAACAACCAATCGTCGGCCACTTAGGGTTCCAAAACGCTCCTCCATCGACCAACTCAAACACGATCAGGACCTACCGCTCCGAAGTACATTGCTCCCTCTACCATCGCTCAAGTACCGGTCAAGCTCGATCATCACAAAGCCACAAAAATCGTGCACAAATGTGTGGTGAACGGCAGCAAAATACGCCTCCAATCGACGACGATTCTCCAGATCTACCGTTGGATGTAAAGCCTGCGTCGATCTCTACGATTTTCTAGTTGAAACCTTTCGATAAAATTGAGTGGATGAGTGGAGATCGAGGGAAGAAGGTGGGAAGGGTTTCGGCCATTGAATTGATTTTCACGGCGGCTCGAGAATTAGGCTAGGGTTTGGCTTAAAACGTGTATATATACACGTAAAACCTAATTATATTGATATTTAATTCACTTTAAAGCAACTTTTTCACACGATCTCCAAACTACGCGTGCCGACAGGCGTTTCTAAGGTTTTACCCATGTTCCAAACACAATGGAATGTGTTTCGCAAGCTAATTCGATCATATGCGTGAGTTACGAAAATAAACGATCAATTTTAAATTAAATTGATTAAAATAATTTCTATGCGTTTTGAGCTGCCATGGTCAAATGACAACTCCGATTGCTACGAAAATTGAAATCCGATAATAAATAACTATTACGGATCCAATAGAACTGGTTTCGTTGAATTCAGAGACTGTGCCTCTGAAGGCTATTTTAACTTGTCGATTAATTTGCGATTTCCGAAATTGTCGAAATCACCTAAAATTTCACTTTTAAAATTTTGTTAACTCAATTATAAATCGTATAGAATTTATATTCACATTAGAAATCATTCTGATTCAGTTTAAATCAAAATCCGATTATTTGCATTATTATATTGTTAAATTCGATTATTAAATTAATATAAAATTCCAAATTCAACCCGTCGACTTTTAATTCCATCCAACTGTCCAATATTATAATTCAAATCCAAATAGACTTAAAATAAATTTTAGAATCAATTTTTATACCTATATACACCCAAAACCACCAATTATCCCAATTCTAATATTAAATTATTATTATTCAAATCCAATTAAATTACCTTATTTGAAATTTAACTAATTTTATAAATTTAACCAAAATCTTTTTATTCGAAAACGAATTAAAATTCACATTCAACTTTAAAATGAATTAAACGTTCAAAATTAACGACTTGAAATTCTGGGTAGTTTCAGTTTTCAAATCAAATTTTTAAATATAAATTAAAAAGTTTTAATGTTGTTTTAAAAAGCATGTTTTGGAAAAAAATTACTTCTAAAAGTTTAAATCTGAAAGTAAATATTTTTCAAATCTATTATCGTAGTAATTATTTAAAAGGTGACTTGGTATTTTGTTTTAAAAAGAGAAAAACTAGTTTTATACTTTATAAAGTAACCTTATTTTCAAATATTCATATAGTATGTATTTTTAATAAAGTATTGAAGTAGTTTTTAACTTAAATGTTTTAAAGTATTTTTCAAAATAAAGCGTTTTAAATTATTTTTAAAATCTAGAGTTTTTGTGCTTGTTACTTTCAGTGGAAATAAATAGTTGGGAATTTATTTTATGAGAAAAGTGTGGTTTGAAAACTATTTTCAAAAAGGGTTGGAAATGGAAATATATCTTGCGAAGACATTTTGAGATTAATAAATAATATGGAGAAATTATTTATGGTTGAGGTTTGTTGTGAATGTTAATTGATAGTTAAATCATCGACTATCAATATTGGCTTATGCGTTGATCGTTTCGAAGAGACCGGGATCGGGATTAATTTCTCGAAAACCAAATCGATCCGGTTTGTACGTTTCGTGAGGAAGACGAGTTCGGAGTCGAAGATTGAGCAGTGAAGTGCAAGGGTTAGTCGCTACTAATCTTGAGGATGTTTCCAAAATGGATGTCGTAGGAATAGTGCGTTCGGTTCCGTTTAAACTCGGGATGGACTTGTAAATGGATGAATGCTTTCAGAACATCGTCGGGTGGACGATGAGCATTCTAAGAGATGAGTTCTCTAAAGGTAACGTTTAGACTCAAGCATCATCAACCGGGAATGACTGAAAATCAGGGGTTAGGTAGCAAGGCTAGGTGGGTAGTGCCCATTATGGTGAGGTTATCCCTGTCTAGATGTCCCTTTTTATTCAGCTTAGTGGTGTGGTTTCTGATCCCAACCGTAGGGTGATCTTACTCGAGATTATCCAGTAAGCGGTAGTTCTGGTCTTGTGTTGCAGGGGATTGGGAATAATCCTCGGTACGGTGATATAAGCCACGTAATGTGACAGGTGGTACCCATGTGCCTAGTCATTAGTCGGAAATCCATTCTCCCTACGTGCCTTTTACGGTTTTTGTTTGTATAACTGACATTTTGGCGAGTAGATGGAATTTAATCATGTAATAATTTCGGCTATTTTAATAAGTCTTTGTAAATAGACCTTATTATAATATCAGAGGATTTTAATAAAAAGTGTTTTAGCTAACGTAAGGTAAAAAGCCGACATGTTTATTTGTGGCGTGGTCTTACGAGATGCTTTTGTTTTCAAAAGGATTTTGAAATTTTAATAATCAATTTGAGTATGGTTTTCACACATTGGTATTCCTGACTGACTCGGTGTTATTAAACTATAATGCTCGGGTCAGACCGAGTATTATAGAATACAGGATATGATGCTGTGGAGCTTAGGAGAATGATGCTATGAATCAGTATGAATCAGTAGGAGGTATAGTCCAGCACGCAACCTTCTTTCCGAAATTACGTTTTCTTGCCAAATCACGCCTTTCCCATTTTTTTAAGATATCTTGTCCCTCTCCCTTTCTTCAAAAATGAAATCCCCTCTTACTTTTTATAATACATCAGTTCGTTTCAAAAAAAAATTTACAAAGAAAAAATAACCGAACTCAATTTATATAAAATAAAAAAAATCAACTGCCGCGTTAAATCCATAATCGATGAAGTGACGAAATCAACTTCGATTTCATCTTGAAATCGCAAGGCATCGCGAAGAGGCATGGCCGAAGCTTTTCATTCCCAAACAATTAGTGGGCACACGAGTTCGTTTCAGCTTCAAGATGTGTTCCTCTCACGGTTCTTCGACATGAATATCAAAATTGATTTCATGACGATCGATTCTGCGAGACTCAATCTACGACATCGATGTCGAAGTCGATTTTAGGGTCGCGGCTCGTCGGGCATTTTGAGGGATGGTAGTGATCGATGTCGATGCGGCGATGGGACCTTGAGTGTGACGCCCCACCTCTATACCCACGCTAGCCAAGAACACTACGGTGTAATGCTGTCAACTAGCACGGAGAATAAGGCTGTTGAGGAGCGACCATCCGTGTAATTGCTTTGCGCGAGCACCGATATGTCAGATAGTATAACAGGCATTTCTTTATCAAGAGGAAATCCGACATACCGATACAAACACAAAGCTACTACACGGTGGCTATAAAGGACCTCAGAAACAAATATAGAAATAAACATAACACAAATCAGTCACAGACAATTCATATCACAAAGGCAGAAATAGATATGAATATTACACATGAAAGTGTACATCAGAGTAGTGGTCAAAAAGATCCACGATAATACAAAGAGTAGCAACACGTGCTAGACAAAAGAATAAGTATACATCATAGAGTCTATATCTCAAATGTATTCAACAAAAACTACTAAACTAAAGTAGTTATCCAAAAGTCATAAGATGGTTCCAGATAGGAAGCCATGAGGAAGCACCTGAAAAATCTCAGTCTGACCCGAGTATTATTTAAGAAGAAAATAATAAACGGATCAGTCTAGCTATAAATATCAGATGAAGTGATATATAATAAGAGATATGACATAAACATATAATAATCACAATGCCAAGCTGTGATAAATAAGTAATTGAAAATCAACAAGAGGTTAATCAATATCACAATAATCTACTCAAGATAAAAAGGAACGTCATACTCCTAATTTCATTCACCAAGCCACAATAAATGACATATATATCAATGCCCATCGTAAAAGTTGGTGAAACATAAATTCCAGAAATCAACACACGAAATCCAGAAATCACAAGAAAAAGGAACAACGATGTCGTACAGCGGGACGTCCGATGAACCAAATCACAATAAAAAGGATGGCCAATCCCCAAAAAAACTGGGCATCGACGCACCTAGAAAGACGTGCCCCATGTACAGTTGAACATCGACGCACCTAGAAAGATACGCCCCATGCTCTAGCATCGATGCACCTAGAAAGATTTGCCCCATGCACAAATAAATAAACATCGATGCACCTAGAAAGATACACCCCATGCTCTAGCATTGACGCACCTAGAAAGATACGCCCCATGCACAAATAAATAAACATCGATGCACCTAGAAAGATACACCCCATGTAATGTCTAACATCGATGTTCGTCTATGCATGGGGCGTATCTTTCTAGGTGCGTCGATGTTCGACCTAGGCCTGCTGTCCCGAGAGGTTTCCAACCTTTGGTTCGGTCGACCGACTCAGGGAGACCGGTCGACCGACCTGATGATTTTTGCCAGATTAGCCTATTTTGCTAATCCGTTTGAATATCCAACTTTAATCGATTCGTGTCGTCTCCCTTTTGTTGTTGTCATTTATTATCGACTTTGATGACCTTTTCTTTGGGAGTTTTAGATATATCCACTTTGATGGATTTTATATCGATTTCATTGGATTTTATTCACGTTTTCGAATGTGAATCTTAGTGATTGATTGTTCCTATAATCTTCTTTATGATTTGTCACTTTAAAATATAAAGGTTTTCTATACTAGTAGTAAATATCAAAACTCTTTATTCAAATGATTTCAACACTATATTATTACAAAGCTCGTTTTCTCAAACCGATTTCCAATCTATTAGTATATACAAACCTTTACCTCACTCGTATGAGAAATCTAATTAAATGACTTAGTAAAACAAGTGGTATGAAACGCTTGCGTTCACTTTGTTGGTTAATTCTTGGACTTGTTCGATTGAATCTCTTGTGACAATTCTCTAGTGGAGATCTACAATTTGTTCGTAAATATTTAAGTTAAGCTAGTGGTTATGGGACATGAAGCTAAGCTCATATATTTACTAGCTTACTGTAATCGACACTTCTCTTTGATCATGATGATCATTTTATGTTTTATACTAGCATTGAGCAAAGTCTTAGAGATTTTGGTTTATCGGATGTCCCGCTGTACGACATCGTTGTTCCCTTTGATTGTGATTTGGTTCATCGGATGTCCCGCTGTACGACGTCGTTGTTCCCTTTGATTGTGATTTCTGGATTTCGTGTGTTGAATTCTGGAACTTATGTTTCACCAACTTTTACGATTGGCATGAATATATATGTCATTTATTGTGGCTTGGTGAATGAAATTAGGAGTATGACATTCCTTTTTATCTTGAGTAGATTATTGTGATATTGATTAATCTCTTGTTGATTTTCAATTACCTATTTATCACAGCTTGGCATTGTGATTATTATATGTTTATGTCATATCTCTTATTATATGCCACTTCATCTGATATTTATAGCTAGACTGATCCGTTTATTATTTTCTTCTTAAATAATACTCGGGTCAGACTGATATTACAGGTGATTCTGCTTGACACCTTATCGGACTTTCATCTGATCTTTTGGCTAACTACTTAAGTTTAGTAGTTTTTGTTGTATACATTTGAGATGCAGACTCTATGATGTATACTTATTCTTTTGTCTAGCACTTGTATCTATTCTTTTTTTGGATATTGTGGATCTTGTTTGACCACTACTCTGATGTACACTTTCATGTGTTATATTCATATCTATTTCCGCCTTTGTGATATGAATTGTCTGTGACTGATTTGTGTTACGTTTATTTCTATATTTGTTTCCGAAGACCTTTATAGCCACTGTGTAGTAGCTTTGAGTTTGTGTCGGTATGTCGGATTTCCTTTTAAGATGAAAAGATATATTTTTATCTGGCATATCGGTACTCGCACAAAGCAATTATACGGATGGTCGCTCCTCAACAGCCTTATTCTCCGTGCTAGTTGACAGCATTACTCCGTAATGTTCTTGTCTAGTGTGGGTATAGAGGTGGGGCGTCACATTGAGGCTGCAGGCGAAGGAGTGAGGGGGGCGGCGACTCTCGTTCGAAGGGAGATAGGGGAAAGGTCGCGATGATCTGGACAGTCGCGTGCTCGAAGTCTGTGAGGTACAGTTTTTAGTTTTCTTCAATTAAAATTAATATATATGTATATATAAATAGGAAAGCATATGAAGATATTGACACATATTTTAACTCACCAGTTAGATTTAAAATTCTTTGATTCAAAAGAATAAAAAATAAAAATATATGTTGGTAATCTTTATTTATAAATTTAATAGTGAATTAGACTATTTTATTGCAAACTGAAGGGAAAAAATATATTAGGCCAGTATTTATTTAAAACTAGTTAATAAAAATTATTAAATGGTAAAAATAAGTTGTTTGATTTTTTTTCAAATATTAATAAACTGCATAATGTTTATACAAGGTCAATAGTCGTGAAGAAATAGTGGAGATGAATCGGATCGCAAACAAAATCAAAGGTGAGTTAATCTCACTCATTTAGTTGCTATTTAAATTTAAAATGTTAAAATTTAAATAATTGGTTGAATGATTGTATTTATTGGATTGCTATATTATGTATAGTAGTATATAGTATATATTGGAGTGATTGATTTCCCGTATTATATAGTGGATGAGACCATATGCGCCGCATAATAGCGGATGATATTGTATTAATCCTATATACCGCGATATTCCCTCTCGAAGTGGAATTGGAATTGTGCTAACGTCTGTGGATGCAGGGAAATAGGTTGGAGGGATCCAACTAGATTCCTTCAAAAAATTATTTAGATTATTTAATATTCAGTGTTATGAATATTTTATATTCCGTGATGAATTATATTGATAATTGGAATATTGAATGTTATGGATTGCTTGAATATATTTCGGTACACTGAGTTATCAAAATATATAGAATTGGATTTTTGAAGGAAAGTAAAAGAGTGAATTTTTAAATAAATAATTATAGAGAATTTTGAAAAAAAATAAGAATGAATTGGAAAGAAATAAAAGTGGTTTTGTTAAAAACTAATAAATAAGTTTCGAGTATGAAAAAGGGACTTTGAATATGTAATATCCCGGAATTTTGGACAATTTAAATTTAATAATCTAGGTTTAAATTTAAATTGAATTGATGAATTTTATTAATAAATTTGATTTGATTTAATAATCTTATTTATTTAAATATTTAATTTGTGAATTTATTTTTAATAAACTAATAAAATTGTTTTCTATTTAATAATGTATATGTATTTATATATATTTTAAATAGGCAAGTTGTTTTTAATTAAAATAGTATAGCACAATTTTAATGTTTTGAAAATAGAAATTGTGATTTTGTTTTATTTAAGCTTTTAAAAAAATATTTAATAAAATACTATATGATTTTTAAATATGTGAGAAAAATGTTTTATTGGTTTAAAATTCATTTTTGACTTAAGGGTTGAATATTAAAATAAGTTACAAAATGTTTGTGTTAATTCTTTTTAAATGTTGATTGATAATTTTGATTATTAAATGTAATTTGAAATTTAAAATACAATTTTAAATATGAGCATGCATTCATTAAGTATAATTTTCTTTAACACTTAATTAAATAACAAAAACATTTAAGATACATGTGTAAGCATAATAAAATCCTAAATGAACATGTGTTAAATTTTTAAGTGAGTAAGTTTACATGTGTCCATTTCTTTTTACAAGTGTCATGATTATTTGTATTTCTTTTGGATTTTTAATAAATCATAAATTTAGTAAACACTTGCATTCTTTCTTCCTTGCCTTTTTCTTATTTTCATTTCTTAACTGAAAGAAAATATTCTCAGCTGAAAATATTCACTTCAAAACAATCTTCATTTCATAACACAAATATTCATTTCTTCAAGAAAAATCAGAAATCACTCCTCATACAAAACTGAAACCATCTTCAATTTGAAACATGCAAAATCTAATGCATAGCAATCTGTTCATCTCTTCAAAAATCTGCAAAATGCAAACATGCACTCCCATTTCATGCAACCTGCATTTGATCTGAAACATGCAGTTGGATCTGGAAAGGGAAGAGGTCTGCATTTCTTTTAAAATCTGGGAAAAAGCAACCTGCATTTCAACTGGAAATTTGCATCTTCATTCAAGCTATTGCGTGCTGAATCTGGGGTCTGCATCATTTTACAGGTGAGTAACTTAACCCTTAAAAACTAAGTAGGTAAAAGTTGTTCATACTTTTATGTAGAAATGACTTAACATTTGAATTTGCTGTGTATATGTTTATATGAGTTGAATTCTGTTTCACTTAGCTTCTGGCTGTTACAATGTATGTTCTAGCTGATAGAAATCCCTTTAATTTTGATTTGTTTGCTGTTGTGTTTTAATCTATGAATGAAACTTGCTTATTTCTAAATAAAGTAAGCATTAAAAATTATATAAGTTAAAATAAAACTCTGTTTACCTGAAAGTAATATAACAGAGTAAAAATTTATATTAAGTGAAAATTCAAAATTATAGGAATTCATGTTTCAGGTTTATTAATTAAAACAACAAGTGAATTCTTGAATTTTAAATCAAACATTATAATTTATAGTGTTGTGAAACAAGTGCAGTAATGAATTTACTGTATCCTACAATTTGGTTAAGTACATTTGATTTTTGCATTGGATTTGATTGAATTGGCTCCTGGAGATAGAGTAGCTATCAAAGGTTATGGGAAAAATTCTAAATTGGATCACGATTACACGTTGATGTTGAATTTGGGATTTATATTTATGAACCCTAGTTGTTTCTGGGCTGTGATGAATCGAGCTTTTCTGCATTTTTATTGAATTGAGTTCCAAGCTCTTTTGGGTATGGATAGAGGATGTATTGATGGAGTTGTCGCCGGAGTTGGGAGGGTGACGGTGGTCGGAGGTGATGGGTTGAAGCATGGACAGGTTGATCACTGAAAGGGGGAAAAGTTTTCCAGGTTTTGTTTAAAACTTGAATTCAAAATTCAAGTTGAATTATGGGTATTTGGTGATTGAATGTTGATATAGGGATTTTGGGTTGATAGAAGATGGTTATGGATGATCGCCAGTAATGCCGGAGTTGGGAAGTGGATGCACCGGAGTGTTGTGCATGTAGGTGAAGATGGTGGTGTAGTTTTGGTTGCAGGGTTATTATCTCGTGTTTGTCTCGGGGTAAATGGGGTTGGAACTCGAAGTTAGGGAGTGATTTACTCGAAGTAAATTATGTGATGCTCGGGTATAAACTTAGTTTCAAGTTTTAACAGAAACTGTTTTTTTTTTCAGGTTTCTAAGTTTTTAAAATGAAAGTAAATTTCAAACAAAAATTTGAAACTAGGTTGAATCTAAATTTAAATAGAAATTCAATTAATTAAATTTTGGGTTTTTGAAATAATTTAAATTTTGAAATTTTAATTAGTTTTAGAGTTGATCAGGAAAACCTGTTCTCAGGTTTTACAAATTGATGTAAAATAAATGCAAAACAAAATCTGAAATAAGTTTGAATCCAGAATTTAATTTTAATTCAATAAGTTTCAAACTTTAGATCTTTGAATTAAATTTGAAATGCTTTTAAATTCAAGTTGAGGTTTTAAACTAAAATCAGAAACTGTGTTCTGTTTTAAAATTTTAATGTAAAATTTCAAATTATAAGATGAAGTGCAAACTGAAGTATTTAAACCTGAAACTTTAATTATGAATTCAGTAATTTAAATATTGGTTTTTGAAACATGTTTGAATTCAAAATTTAAGATGTTATGCCAAAACAGGAAGCTGTTTTCTGTTTGAATTTGAAAAGATACAACTAAAATTTTAAAACAAGTTTTAAATCTGGAAAATTTGATGTATAGAACTTAGCAAATAAATCTAAGTTTGAATTTAATTTGAAAGCTGGAAATTTAAATTTAGTCTTTAAACTTTTTAAAGTATAAAGAAACATTTGTTTGAATATTTAAAATATAAGCCTTAATGTATGGAATAAAGTTTAAAATAAGTTTAAATTTAGTTCGAAAAACCTGAGATTTGATTTTAAAGTCATTTTTTAAAATTTAAATAAGTTTTTAAATTTCAATTTGTTTTAACTATTTTAGGAAAGGTTATATGATTAGAATTTAAAAATGGAGATGGAAAAGTAAGTAATGTTTTAAATTTTTAAGTTTGAATCTGAAAAGAAAATTGAATTGTGTTTCAGTTTGAAATTTGAAAAGAAATTTTAAATTGAATTTTGTTTTGAAATAAAATGTTTAAAATACTTTTGTATAAAAAAGAATGTTTCTTAATTTAGAATTCAAGAAATTGATTTCAATTAAATTATTTAATTAATTTAAATGGAATATTAGTTATTTAATTAATTATTAATGTGGATGATTAATTAACTAATTAATAATTTTTAATAAATTTTAAGTTAATTAATTAGATTTGAAATTAATTAATTAAGGTTAATTAATCTAAAATTAGGGATGGTTAATTAAATTTTAATTTATGATTAAGATTTATTTAATCAAGTGATTAATGATTAATTAAGATTTTGATTTACACTTAATTAATAATTAGAGATGAATTAAATTGTAATTAAATACTAATTAATTGATAATTAATAATGATTAATTTAAGTTAATTCTTAATTTAGTAATTAAGAAATGTTAATGAAGGTCATGAACTTAAGATTATTTAACTATTAATTAATGTGATTTATTTTTGATAATTAATTAGATTAATTAATTAATAATAATCAATTGTTTAAGTTTTAATTACTTAATGAAAGTAATTAATGAATTAATTACTTGGTGTAATTAATTTAATTAATGAATAGTTTAGATTAATTAAGTTTAATTAATTTAAACATTTGTTGATTATTGATAATTACTTTATGTAATTTATGAATTTGTAATTACTTAAGGAAGTAATTAATTAATAATCGCAGGATGTAATTAAAAATATTTATTATAGAAGTAATTTGGATTTAAATTACTTTGAAAATTTATCAAGTGATTAATGGGAATAATTAACTAGGAATAATTAATTTATGGGATGAGAATTAAGGTAGTTAATTACTGAATGGTAATTAATCATAGGTGATTAATATATATGTTGTTTAAATTGAAGATTAATTACTTATGTAATTAATTTATATTGAGAGATTGATTAATTGTAATCAGAAATCATTAATTAATTTATTAATGATGTAATTTGGAATTGATTAATCAAGGTATAATTAATATTAAATGCTAATTACTTATTGTAATTAGAGATGGTTAATCAATAAGGATTAATTTGAATAAATATTGAGATGATGATTTATAAATTGATTTGTAATCAATTGATGGTTAAGATAAGTAGAATTTTAATGATGAAATAATTAATTTAATTTATTTTAAATTAATTAGAGTTTAGGTAATTAATTTAATTCATTTTAAATTAATTATAAATGATGTGATCATTAGATAGTTGCTTATGTTTGATGAACGGTATTGGTTGTCTGGTATGGTTTGTAATCTCAGCTATGAGATGAATAATGTTGTGGTATGGATGCATTGGTTGCTTTTGGATGATAATAGTGATTATCTGATATGGATTATCGGATTATGATATGAATTATCTGTTGATAATGATAATGTTGAATTATCTGTTGTGTTGTGAATTATCTATCTGTGTATATTTAGATAATAAATTGAATTGTTTTAAACTTAAAATAACTTGGACCTTAAAAGACACGCTTTGGATTTCGATGAGACCGGGATCGGGTTTCCATATTTGGATATCCGAAAACTTCATCGATTCCAAATAACGTTAGGTCGTTAATCCAAGTGGAGCGAGTGAATACTCGAGGTGTAAGGGCTATACGTCAGTATAACTCTATGGGTGATTCCGTAATGAGTTTGACGGAATAGTACTTATAGATTCGAGATGGTGGTTTAGAGTGCAAGGGTTATTGTCGTTAACTCTGAGGGTGATGTAACGTCTCGAAAATTTTCGACTTTCGAAAATTCAACATCGATACTCACTTTATCGACTGCCGAGAAATCGAAGCCGAAAAACCGAAATGTTATGGGTTTTAAGAAAGAAGAAAAGAAGAAGAAAGAAGAAAGAAGAGAGGAAAGAAAAAGAAAATAAGAAAAGAAAGAAGAGAGAAAATAGAGGGAAAAGAAAACAGAAAATAGAACAACATCAGAATCTCACAATTCGCAGCGGAACAACATATAATAGATAAATGAATAATCTTTAAACAAAGAACTATATCAGTTATTACATTACATTTCATTACATCATATCATCAGAGTGTACAACAACAACAATTTTAAACAGCGGAAAAAAAATACTAGATACTAGTAATACGCCATGCCATCCATCTTGCCTCCAGCAACTCCTGAATTCCAGAATATCCTGATAAACCTAACTCTTGACTGCCCGTGTGGAAATTGGTGGGAACCCAGAGTTTAGGAAGGAAAACAATAAACTACGAGTCAGTCATGTGACTGGTGTGAGAACTCAAAACAGTTTATTTATCTTTGAAAAACAAATAGAAGAATATTTTTAAAGTCAATTCGCAATGCTTTTAAAAGTGAGACTACCATAAGGCCTCCCGCACACACACACAATGCAAACGCAGAATCGGAGGAGATTTCTCCTTATGATAGTCAAAGATGCTTGATACGCATTAAAAAGAACATTTGATATTATTACTAGTGCATAGTGTAGAGAAAATTCATTTCGAAAATAAAGATATAAATCTTAGCCAGCATAGACATTTCGCACTTATGCCTACTATAGCTACCATGTTCAATAGCGGGTTACCGCCATATTCCATGACAGGTTATACAACTAAAACCGTACAAGTCTCGTATTTGAAGAATGGATTTTCCAACAAATGGTCAGGCCAAGGAACTTCCCATTGCCACATGGAAACGCCTCTGGAGGGATGCCCCGAGAACCACCGTTCTCCGCTAAACAAAGCCGGGAATCCCTTTTCCCAAGGAATATTACAAACCCTCAGATATGCCACTCCCGGTCCTTTGGAACCTTTCACCGAGCGCTCGTCACCATCATCACACAATCATAAAGTGTTTTCAACATAAGTAAGTATCTGGGCTCCATACCATGATACTACCCTTTTCCAGAAGGAATGGTCATACCCTAGGGAAGAGATCCCTGAAAACCTTGCACACAATTACTGTTTCGACCATTACCGGTTTGTGAGGCTCGACGAAGTCACGTCCACAAAAACACACTTTATACAAAAGCCGTGCTTTGGGTCAACAAATGATCATAGAAATGATCACCAAGATAGACGATCAAACAAATGATCCTATCACAAATAATCAACACAATGATCATTTACAGCTACACTCAGCATGTCACATTACCAAATTGGCAATATATCGCTGATAACTTCAACTATATAACCTCTGAGCTCGTACGTCTCAGAGAAGGGTGTTAAGCTAAGAGAATAAATTCTCCGCCACCAACAGAAATATATTTGAAAGAAATCGGCTTTACATCTCAATTTGTAATGTCAGACACACAATCCATACAAGTCTGTTCCGGGCTCGAACAGAACCGAAGGCACTTACAAAGAAGTCCTTGCAATCCGAATAATCTCTAATCACGTTCGGATTTCCCATCACATATGGAGATCTCAATACCGGGGATCAGCCAGTGCAGAGACAATCAACAAGAAACCCTTTCGCTTTCGAAAATATCCGGTCTTCAACACCGATCTTCGAATGCAATTCATAACGACGTATCACGTATTCGGAATGGGTTAAACGACCCCAAGGTCCTTTCCCGGTTAACCCGAATAGTGAGCGCTTATTTAAAAAAAATAAGTGTGGCATCCAATTTCAAACAATTCACAACAAATACCTATTTAAAGATAAATATTGATAGTCGGTTATTGAACTATCAATAGAGATGCCAACATCACCAGATTCCAAATAATTTTCCAAATCATTTATTTTCAAAAAATATCTTTATAAGATATACATTCTCCATTCTTCAAAAATAAATCAATATTTATTTTTACACTCATTTTCCAAATTTCATTTATAAATTCCATATTGAATTTACATTCCAAAATATTTATGAATATACGATTTCCATTCAATTTCTAATATTCATTTTCAATTTATCTTCAAAAAGATAAATTCCAAATATTCACTTAATATTGGAAAAGCATTTCTATACTTATTTAAAATAAGTAATTCACAGATCTTTTTATTTCCTATACTTAGAAAATAATTAATATACCCTAATCGAAATTTAGTATATATTTCATTCTTTAAGGAAATCATTCACTTAACCAAATTTATTTGGGCCAAAACGGATGTTGCGTAAAACATCGTTACGACAACCCAAAATCACTAGTATAGGGATTCGAAATTAAAATAGATATATAAATCCCAATACTATACAAAACATTTCCTTTCGGAAATCATTTATTATAACAACAGTGTTATAATCTACCATTTCCTTCTATTCCTCGAAAACGTCTATTTCAACAATGAATGTTGAAATCTACGATTTCGATAGTTAATATATTTTAAAACATCTTTAGATCGTTTTAATTCCATTTAAAACATCACATCCAAAATAATTTCTTTAACATAATATTCACTATTCAAAAACGTGAATATACTTGTTAATAAATTTCATCACTTCTATTCATTTTATTTTAAAGAATTATTCACTGTCTAAAACATGAATATAATTCCATAAATAAATTACAACAATTCACTTATCAAAATCAGTCGTTGCGGATTTATAAAACAACGTTTATAAATTCTATTTCTATTTATTTTATAACAACTTCCTTTTATAAATTTCCTTTATAAATCTATTCAATTTCATATCTCAATGATATACTAAAATTTCATATTATAAGTTAAATACTTATAATTTATTTGTTTATAAAATCGTTCCTTTAAACTTCATAAATTTATAAATCTTATAACTTATAAGATTCTTTTATTTATCAAAAATCTATTCTTTTAAATAACTTTATAAATTTTATTTAAAAAATTCTATTCATAACTTCACCGTTATAATTCTATAAATTTCATTCATTAGTGAAATTCATTCACAATTCTTTCTAATACATATAAAAGCTCGTTTTATAATTCAAGATATTCTAAATTTATAAATATCAATTTATAAATCTTTTAATATAAATCAATTTATATTATTACTTTAAACATCTTTAAACTCTTTTATAATTTTATCATTCTGATTTATAAAATAAAAATTTTATAAATCCTATTTTTAAACTTCTTATAATAAATTCAGAAATCCCAGTTTTAACTATTTTATAAAATCATTAATCTCATATTTTTCAAAAATCAACTTTTAACTTTATTTCTCAAAAATCATAATTTTTATAATATTAAAATTATAACGTTTATTTATTTAAGATGAATCAATTCCAAAAATATTTTATAAACGTATATTTCCAAGAATCACTTTAGAAATCAAAATCGTTATTTTTAAACTTCAAAATTGGATCTGATGATGCAACACATCAATAGTCAATCATGACTTTCAAACATCATATATCATCCATGATAAACAATCAAACATCACAATATCTAAAATCAATAAATATTTGTGAGGAATCCAGTTGGATCCCTCCAACCTATTTCCCTGCATCCACAGACATTAGCACAATACCATTCCACTTCGAGGTGGAATATCGCGGTATATGGGATTTTATAAAATATTATCCGCTTACTAACGGCGCAATAGGGTCTCATCCGCTAAAAAAAATGCGGGAAATCAATCAACTGCAATATATACATATGCCAATGTATATATATTGCTATATATATAATATAATACCAATTCCACTTCGAGGTGGAATATCGCGGTATATGTGTGTAATAAATAACCTCCGCTTACTAACGGCGTATAGGGTCTATTCACATCCAATATATATATATAACAATCATCATTCAATCATTCAATCAACACAGTCTAGCAAATTTTAAATCTAACTATTTAAAATTTAAATAAATCCTTTTGAGTGAGAAGTTCTCACCTTAGCTTTTATTTGCAATCCATTCTCCATCTTGACTTGATTCTCTTGTTTTATACCTATTTTAAATTATTTACACAATTCATTAATATTCGAATCAATCGAATAAATTAAATTTCGTTCTTGATTGTTTAATTAATCAATAGTTTTATTTAAACCAATCTCTTTTTAAATAAATTTATTTTAACTAATTATTTTACTTAATATCTTTAAATCAAATTCTTTCGATAAATTTATTTAACTAACCAATTTTATTTTTTTAAACAAACCTCCTCCTTTTTTATACAATATCTTTATTATCTTTCAATTAAATTTTGAACAAATTCTCCTTTTGTAAATTTAATTTAAATTAACCCATGATTTTCTTTAATATTTGAAAAATCCAAATCACCAATTATCGTTCAATAGATTTAATTAACTAATTATTTAAACCTAAATTTAAAAATAAGCAGACTGTAATCCTTTATTACATTTTCAAAATATCTTAGTAAATCAATATTTCCAAATTCTCGTATATATATGTATATATATAATTTAAAAACTGCTTATGTATATTTTTTTTTATTTTCAAATCTTCCTTTAAATAACTTAATTAACTATAGATTTAATTTTAAAACTAAATTTTCTTAAATAAAATATTTAACTAAAAATAACTTTTGAAACCCAATTTAAAACAATTTATTAAACCAAAATGTTTACATAAATGTTTAGAAATAATTTTTTTTTTCGAAGTTTAACTTTATATACAATCCCCTAACACATTTAAAATTTCTAATATATTCTTTTCACTATTCTATCTATATATACATTCCTATTTTTTTTCTGTATATATATATAACAAAAAAATCTGCAGATATATTTTACTGTTTTTTTTTTTAATTATATAAAATGGATATATACCTTACTGACTTCGAGTAAACCCAGACCATCGCCAAACGTCGAGCTCACCACGCGCCTCCAAGTTTTCGAGCGCCTCCAGATCGCACTGCCCCATGCTCGAAACTTCACTGCCGCAGCCTCGAGCGCAAGCTCGACACTCCATCGCGCGGCACCCCAAACACCAAGCACCGCCGCCGCTTGAGCATCGCGACTACGTCTCTTGCCTGCGCACGCGCGCCTCGCTTTCGCGACCCACGACCGCCTTCATCGATCGAGCTCCCCTCTTCTGGCCTCGCGACGCCCCTACGCGACCCCTTCCCCAATTTCGAAACCCAACTGTCACTCGCGACTTTCAATTTAGGGCTACGGCCATTTGTTTTTTTTCTTTTTATTGAGGAACGAAATTATTTTCGTTCGAACTGAGGAAATAGGGGAGAGAGAGTGCGCGAGAGATTTCTTTTTCTGTACGCGGCCATGATTTTATCACTGAGATTCGATTTTTAGTTTTGAACAGATAAAGGAAGGGAGGAGATACTTAAAATCGAACGAAGCATGGTCTACACGATATGGTATCGTGATTTTAGGCCTGAGTTTAGGAAGAACGTGATGTTTGTTGACTTAATTTTAAATTTTAAATTTGAATTGAATTCGAGTCAATTTAAATGCGTTTACTCACCTTGTGCTCACATATTAACTCAGAAAAATACGAAATTTGAAATCCGGCAATAATTCAATATTACGGACCCAATGGAACTGGTTTCGTCGAATTCCGAGACTGTGCCTCGGAAGGCTATTTTAAATATCGATTCAAACGATTTAATTTCAAAACTGAACAATCCACTTCAAATTTCAATTCTGAAGCTTCTATTATCTTCAATATTATCAATATGAATTTTACAAGCCTTTGAAATATTTTTATTCAACTTAAAATTGAAGATTCAAATTATTATTCAACTTTCAATAGATTAAATTTTATAATTTAATCGACATTTTCAAAGTTATATATAAAATTTAAATCTAAACCATCATTCAAATATTTAAAATTAATTATATATTCTCAAATTAAATTATTCTAAATTCTGGGTCGTTACAATCTTCCCTCCTTAAAAGAATTTTGTCCCAAAATTACAAGTTAAGAAGAATGCCCTTATCCCGTCTATCATTTTTCACAATCCAAATAGTTTTATCAACTTACCAACCTAAATCATTTTACTAGAGATTCATTATCATTTCAACTAGCTTTCCAATTCCAATTATAAGTTTCAACCAACATTGTTCTCCCAACAATTCAAATTTAAATTCAAATTCAAATTTCAAACTTTCAAAATTTCTCAAAATTTTTCTAACACCCTAAATTTTCGAAAAATTTCGCCAGCGTCTCCTTTGCGCGGCAAGCTCGGTACGACTACAAAATGGCACCACGGCCCCTCGGAATCAAAAAGAAAAGAGAAAACCAAGTGGCTGGAGAAGAAAATCATCAAATTTCATACTGAAATTCAAATACGTACCTTTTTGTCGAGCCATTCAATTTTTATCTTTGAAATCAAAATCTCAATTCCTCTATATACTTGTATAACCTGTATAACAGTAGCATCCAAATCCAACATTCAAACCATTTTGCCAATTCTATTACAAAATTTCCAACATATGTTCTTATACACTTTTACTTCACTATTGAAGTTACATATCTATTTTATTCAATTAAACATTTCAATTCAATTCATTAAATTTCATTTGAATTCAATTCACAATTCTAAATATTGAATTCTATCGATTAACTTTCATTTAGTAATTCATATTACTACTTTAAATTAGTTTCATCCACTAATTCATTTCAATATTCAATTCATCTCGAATTTACTGAATTACTAACTAAAGGAATTTCAATTTATTTCTTTTACTCACTTGAATTTATATACAAATTCATATCTATCTTCAAATTTAGCTTACGACTAAACTTTAATTAAACCAATTCAAATTCCAATTCATTAGTCCATGAATTAATAATTTATCAAGTTAGTTTACTTGAATTCAATCCATCTTATTTTTTATTTAATTCCATATACTAATGATGAAAATATTATTACTTCCTAACAATCATGCAACCATATACTATAATAATTCATAGAAAAATCATTTCTTTTCTATACAAAAATAGTTTTGGGCAAAATTATTTTATTTACCCAATTCAAAAACCATTTTATATTCACTAACAAATACGCGCTCATATCATTATTACACTCAAACTCATTCTAGAGTACTGCTGACTCTATCTCTAATGAGTAACACCCAACAGAACCATGGTTGTCGCTTAACCATAAGCTCTGATACCAAATGTAACGTCTCGAAAGTAGCGGTCACAACCGGTAGGCTTTTCAACCATCCCAGCCCCACCGCGGCTTACACTGGTACCCCAGACCTGGCTTTTACGGCCAGCCTCTCGACTGTCTCAGGTTACACCTAACCAACCCCCTAAAAGAGGACGTGTAGGGGTAAGAGTCTCCCGTTCGCCACCTAACCGCGAAGCGAGAACCCCCCATCACATAGCCCAAAGCTTAACAAGACTGGTGTGAGAACTCAAAACAGTTTATTTATCTTTGAAAAACAAATAGAAGAATATTTTTAAAGTCAATTCGCAATGCTTTTAAAAGTGAGACTACCATAAGGCCTCCCGCACACACACAATGCAAATGCAGAATCGGAGGAGATTTCTCCTTATGATAGTCAAAGATGCTTGATACGCATTAAAAAGAACATTTGATATTATTACTAGTGCATAGTGTAGAGAAAATTCATTTCGAAAATAAAGATATAAATCTTAGCCAGCATAGACATTTCGCACTTATGCCTACTATAGCTACCATGTTCAATAGAGGGTTACCGCCATATTCCATGACAGGTTATACAACTAAAACCGTACAAGTCTCGTATTTGAAGAATGGATTTTCCAACAAATGGTCAGGCCAAGGAACTTCCCATTGCCACATGGAAACGCCTCTGGAAGGACGCCCCGAGAACCACCGTTCTCCGCTAAACAAAGCCGGGAATCCCTTTTCCCAAGGAATATTACAAACCTTCAGATATGCCACTCCCGGTCCTTTGGAACCTTTCACCGAGCGCTCATCACCATCATCACACAATCATAAAGTGTTTTCAACATGAGTAAGTATCTGGGCTCCATACCATGATACTACCCTTTTCCAGAAGGAATGGTCATACCCTAGGGAAGCGATCCCTGAAAACCTTGCCGCACAATTCCTGTTTCGACCATTACCGGTTTGTGAGGCTCGACGAAGTCACGTCCACAAAAACACACTTTATACAAAAGTCGTGCTTTGGGTCAACAAATGATCATAGAAATGATCACCAAGATAGACGATCAAACAAATGATCCTATCACAAATAATCAACACAATGATCATTTACAGCTACACTCAGCATGTCACATTACCAAATTGGGAATATATCGCCGATAACTTCAACTATATAACCTCTGAGCTCGTACGTCTCAGAGAAGGGTGTTAAGCTAAGAGAATAAATTCTCCGCCACCAACAGAAATATATTTGAAAGAAATCGGCTTTACATCTCAATTTGTAATTTCAGACACACAATCCACACAAGTCTGTTCCGGGCTCGAACAGAACCGAAGGCACTTACAAAGAAGTCCTTGCAATCCGAATAATCTCTAATCACGTTCGGATTTCCCATCACATATGGAGATCTCAATACCGGGGATCAGCCAGTGCAGAGACAATCAACAAGAAACCCTTTCGCTTTCGAAAATATCCGGTCTTCAACACCGATCTTCGAATGCAATTCATAACGACGTATCACGTATTCGGAATGGGTTATATGACCCCAAGGTCCTTTCCCGGTTAACCCGAATAGTGAGCGCTTATTTAAAAAACAAAATAAGTGTGGCATCCAATTTCAAACAATTCACAACAAATACCTATTTAAAGGTAAATATTAATAGTCGGTTATTGAACTATCAATAGATATGCCAACATCACCAGATTCCAAATAATTTTCCAAATCATTTATTTTCAAAAAATATCTTTATAAGATATACATTCTCCATTCTTCAAAAATAAATCAATATTTATTTTTACACTCATTTTCCAAATTTCATTTATAAATTCCATATTGAATTTACGTTCCAAAATATTTATGAATATATGATTTCCATTCAATTTCTAATATTCATTTTCAATTTATCTTCAAAAAGATAAATTCCAAATATTCACTTAATATTGGAAAAGCATTTCTATACTTATTTAAAATAAGTAATTCATAGATCTTTTTATTTCCTATACTTAGAAAATATTTAATATACCCTAATCGAAATTTAGTATATATTTCATTCTTTAAGGAAATCATTCACTTAACCATATTTATTTGGGCCAAAACGGATGTTGCGTAAAACATCGTTACGACAACCCAAAATCACTAGTATAGGGATTCGAAATTAAAATAGATATATAAATCCCAATACTATACAAAACATTTTCTTTCGGAAATCATTTATTATAACAACAGTGTTATAATCTACCATTTCCTTCTATTCCTCGAAAACGTCTATTTCAACAATGAATGTTGAAATCTACGATTTCGATAGTTAATATATTTTAAAACATCTTTAGATTGTTTTAATTCCATTTAAAACATCACATCCAAAATAATTTCTTTAACATAATATTCACTATTCAAAAACGTGAATATACTTGTTAATAAATTTCATCACTTCTATTCATTTTATTTTAAAGAATTATTAACTGAGGTGAGTTGCTGCATCTTGTTGTGGTGGCACAGGTTCGATTCCCAGCGGCCACAAGTATGAGACATGAGTGTCTGGGCACTATAAATCTCAGTCTAACCAAAGGTCAGGGCGACATAGTCTCCCTGTCCCCAAAGTTTACATTTTATTTAAATTTTTTAAAAACAAGCCTCTCATGTCTGCGCATGGAGCCTCCAACCCAACCTGCCCTGTCTCATCAGACGTACCCCCCTTCCCCACTGACAACTCCTCTGAAACAACCTTGTACCTCTCCAACAGTCTTGTCCCTCCTTCTGCCACACCGGCGTCTCCTCCTCCTCATGTTCCAACCAATACCACCTCATCCCTTTCTCATACGGTTATTCCTCCCCTTGTCCCCCCTGACCCTACCACGGCACCTCTGCTACCCTTAACCTCCGATCCGCATGTTCCCCCTTCTAGTGAACGGTCATGGACTTCGTTGTTCAAGCGCATCCCCAAGAATGCTGGGAAGTACATCCCCGTTCACTTGTCTCCAGTTTATGAAGATGAAGTAATGGTTCCACCATCTGAAGTTATTGATGCTGGTGCATCGATTTGGAAGGAAACCTTGGTGGGTTTCTTCCTCGACAAACCTCTGTCATATACAGCGGTGATCTCCAAACTCAAGGCATTATGGAAGCTAAAAGGAACGGTTACAGTTAAGTCAGATGGTATATTATTCTTATTTAACTTTTCCTGTTCTGAAGACAAAAACAAGATTTTACAGTGTGATCCAATTATCATGAACAACAAGTTGTTTATTATCAAGCCATACGACCCAGCTATCAGTAATGTCACTGGCACGATTACAGCGGTACCGGTTTGGGTTCATTTGTACAATCTACCGCTTTATGCCTGGTCTCCGCTAGGAATAAATTGGCTTTGTAGCCATTTGGGCAAGATGTTATGTATGGATGAAATGACAGAAAAGCAGGAGAGACTGAGCTACGCTAAATGCTTAGTGGAAATAAGGCCACACAAGGAGCTTCCTGATGAGTTCATGGTAAAGTTGGTTGAAGGAGGGCAACAAAAAATATTTGTGCAGTACTTGTGGAAACCTGATGTATGTGTGATATGTAAAGGCTTTGGTCATAAAACTGTGTGTTGTGACAACAAGAAAGAAAATATGTATGAGAACAAGGAAGAAAACAACAGTAAAGAAAATGGAGATAAGGTAGTGGTATCTGTTAACTCAAACAAAGTGAAAAGGAATGTAAGGCAAACTCAAAAAAGGAACTTCAAAGTTTGGCAACGTGTAGGTAGGAAGAAGGTGGAACCAGAGAACAAGGGAGATAAGGAGGAGGAGAAAAAAGGAAGTATTAATGAAAAAGGAAAAAATGATAGAGGAATTAAGGCAAACTGTGAGAATGAGCAGAGTGGTGATAAAGAAGAGATTAACACTAGTACAAGAGAAGCTGATATAAATAAAAACATTTTGCAAGATGATGTGACCAATACTGGGAAAGAAGGGGAAAAAGAAGTGGATTTAAGTGAATTAGAGACTGTAGGTGATGAGAAAGAAAAGGAAACAGAAGTAGAACTTTGTGAAATAGAGTCTGAAGGCAACTTGCTTACCTTCAACAAGTTTTCAGTGCTACTTAATATGGACGATGAGGATAATGTGATTGAAGTGAATGACGAAAGCAAGGAAATTAGTGAAAAATGTCAAGAAGTTCAAAGTAAAGTTGTTGAAAAGCAAAAGAAAATCAAAATGCAATATTCACATAAAGAAGAAGGTGGTAACAAAGAAAAATATGGAAGCGAGGAGGTTGAGCATACCATGGATGTTACTCACAATCATGAAGATGCAGTATACGTAGACAAAGGAGCGAGACAAGGTCACCAAGTTGGAGTAAGAGATTGCACACAGCAGGAAGGAAAAATAGGCAAAAAGAATAATACCAAGCATATTAACCTCAGTTCAAAATCTCATGAAGCAGTGAACGTGCACCATGCATGCACAGAGAATAACACAATGCAAACAAACAATACAGCAACCCAAAGCAATGTAACAATCCCCAACCCCCCAACCCAACATATTTACTCTAAAATCATTCCTCCCCAAGCATACAAAGCTCCACCTCCTGTCGAAGTCCCATCTCTTTCAACCAACCATCTTTCTCCCCCTCAGCCCATCTACCATTTGCATGAGGAATCAACTAAGCAAGCAGTGACACCACTATCAGCCACCATTCCTAATTACTTGTCTACGAAGCAAGCTGTGACTAGGAATATGAAGATTGAGTTCCTTAATGCACGTGTTGCCCAATGATGTTACGCATTGGAGCATGGAATATACGCGGTGCACATCATGTGATTAAGCAGGACCAATGCAAGCAACTCATTAGAACTCATCAACTAGAAGCCATAGCAATCTTTGAAACAAAATTGAATCTTGCCTTGACATCCAAAGCAGCTGAACACATTAATCCTAGGTGGAAATATATCCATAACTTGAATGAAGCTTCGTACGGTAGGATTTTGATTCTTTTCAATCCCTATACGATCCAACTCACCCCCATTCTATCCACTTCCCAAATGATTCACTGTCATGCCATAGACCTTACTGACCAAACATCCTTCTATGTCACCTTTGTGTACGCCTTTAACACATTTAATACCAGAGATCCCTTGCTTTCGCTCATCCCTTCTCTCAGACAAAACACTCATCCATGGCTAATTCTTGGAGACTTTAACTGCTGCCATATGCTCTCTGATAGAATTGGAGGAAACCCTCTCTCTCTTAGTGAAATCAAGCCCCTTGCTGATGCTCTCTCCGATGCTGAACTTGTTAAGGTTAGGACTGTGGGCATGCCTTACACGTGGAACAATAAAAGAAGGATAGGAGGCAGAACATTCTCTACCATTGACCACACTTTCTCGAACCACAATGCTTTAACAAAATGGCCTTTTCTCTTCAACCTCCTTCCCCCTCCTCTCCTATCTGACCACTCCCCCCAAATAATACACCTTCGTGAAGCGGATTTGAGAGGGAAAACAAATTTTAAATTTTTTAACACCTGGGTTTCTGAACCTGATTTTAAAAATACTGTGGCAAATGCATGGAAAAAGCCTAAAAAGGGAAATCATTTGTTTGTTTTGCAGGAAAAAATCAAGGAGACGAAGAAAGAATTGAAGCAATGGGCGTACAATAAATATGGTCAAGGTGACAAGTTGAGTACTATGATCAAGGCAAGGCTTATTGCAGTACAGTCAGCAATGATGGCCTCAGTCAATAATGTTAATCTATCCGAAGAGGAGAGTATTCTCACTACGCAATATCATCAAGCTTTGAGTAAAGAGAGTGATATGATTAGGCAGAAGTCAAGAATCAAATGGCGAGAAAAGGGTGACAGAAACAGCGCCTACTTCCACGCCAGCCTAAAGAATAAGCAAACAAGCCAAAATTTCACAACAATATATGACAAGTATGGTAATCTTCATAATACACCTGACAAGGTCAAGGATGCTATTGTCAAACATTTCTCCGACCTATATGGCAATATGAACGACTTCATGCCACTAATTGACCAAATACCCAGTGACATACTTCCAAGACTCAATATAGCTCAGAAAGCTAGTCTGTGCAATGAAGTAACTCATGAAGAAATAAAGCAGGCTATGTTCTCTTTAAATACTGAATCTTGTGGTGGACCGGATGGTCTGAACGCCTTATTCTATACAACCTGTTGGTCTATTGTCTCTGACGACGTCACTAATGCTATTCTTCTCTTTTTTAAAAAAGGTAAACTCTACAGGTCATTCAACTATACCAACATAGCTCTGATTCCCAAGACCAAGAATGCTCACAATGTTAATGAATACCGTCCCATCTCCTGTTGTAATACGATATACAAATGTATCGCCAAGGTCATAGCTATCAGACTTAAGAATGTGCTTCCAACCATAGTGTCTAAGAATCAGGCTGCCTACTTACCTGGTAGGAGCATCTTGGATCATGTTCTCCTATCCCATGAACTCATTAAGGGATATAAGCGCAGGAATGTTACTCCTAGAGCAATGTTGAAATTGGATATAATGAAGGCATTTGATATGCTGCAATGGAACAGCATTGTTAGGGTCATGGGGTTCATGGACTTTCCACCACATTTCATTGCTTGGATTTACGAATGCATCTCTACTCCCGCCTTTTCTGTTAGTTTGAATGGCAGGAATGAGGGTTTTTTCGTCAGTAAACAAGGGATCAGACAGGGAGATCCCCTATCATCTTATATTTTTATTCTTGTCATGGAGCTTTTAACAAGAATGATTGACAGGATAATTAATCAAGGTAAATTCAAGCTTCATCCTAACTGCACTGAACCAAGGATCTCTGCTCTGTTGTTTGCTGATGATCTTGTTGTGTTCTGTACTCCTGACACCTGTACTCTTACTAACATCATGCACATTCTTGACAAATTCTATGAAATGACGGGGTTGAAAGTGAATCTCCTAAAATCTGACATCACCGTTGCTGGTGTTAGTTCTGAGCAATGTGCTCTTATTTCTCAAATCACTGGGTTATCTCTAAATCACAATACAATTTCTTACTTGGGTCTTCCAGTTACAACCTCTAGAATCACTTCGAACCATTGCCTTCCTCTTTTCGATAGAATTACTGCCAAGTTGAGCTGTTGGACTTCCAAGTTGCTCAGTCAAGCTGGAAGATTAACTCTCATAAAATCCGTGATCTTCTCTATGCAGGTGTACTGGGCTAGAACCTACATTCTTCCCTTTAAATTGATTAAAATGATCAGAGGTGCTTTCATGAGATATCTTTGGAAGGGCAGGACTTCAGGTAGATATATAGCTCCGATCAAATTTAGTTTAGTTGAAATACCAATGGATAAGGGGGGGTTGGGTATTCTCAACTTAAAACATTGGAACATGGCAGCCTTCGCTAAGCATATTGATACTTTTTATAATAGCAATGACAGTCTGTGGGCTGAATGGTCTGACAAGAATGTGATCAAAGGGAGGAGTATATGGTGCATGTCCAAGCCTCAAAATTTGAGTTGGACGTGGCAGTGCATATTCAAACTCAAAGATAAGGTTCTTCCACTCATCCAAATGAACACGAACCCAAGGTATAGTGTGAAGTTCTGGGATGACCCTTGGTTGGAGGCGGGTCTCATCCTAAGGCGACAACTTAATCACTGTGAAACGCAACAGGCTGGTATTCACCATGCAGCCAAAGTCAGGGACATTCTACACAACATACAAAATGCACGTACTTCATGGTCAAACCCGAGGATACATGATATATGGAGAAGAATTAGCAACTTTACGCCTGTCTCAGATGTAGCTGCGCGTATACTGTGGGGGGACAAGAGAGCTACCTTCAAAATTGGAGACATATACGAATTTATGATGAAGAACAGAGCTAGACCGCAATGGAAATGGTGGAAACGTACGTGGGGAAGAGATAGCAGTATGAGACATGACTTCATGCTTTGGAAAGTTTTGAATCGCGCATTGCTGACTAATGCGAAGCTTGCTTGCATGGGTTTGGGCTTTAACCTCTCATGCAAATTCTGCAGTTATATGCCTGAATCGGTCGAACATTTGTTCTTCGAGTGCGCCTTTATTAAACTAATCTGGATATCCGTGATGGCGAGGCTTCATAGGCAGAATGTATCCCACGACAATCGAACTGAATGGGAAAGAGTTTATTATCATGCTGGAATCAATAACGAAAGAGGAAGAATCTTCAATGTAGTTCTTAAAAGCTTTATTTCTGCTGTTTGGAGGGAGAGAAATGCCAGGGTTTTTGATGTTGCCAATGCTAAAACTGACGTGGTGTTTAAAAGGTGGATAATGTGTGAGATACGTCTTTCTTTGGGGCAGCTGTCGTTCGCAATTGAGCCTGGGATACGAGCTTCCTTTCTACTAAACATTTAGTTGTTGTCTTCCACTCTTTCTTTTGTTTTTGTTTTTTCCCCCGTGCTTGCTATGCCAAGTGTTCCCTGTATTCTGTTGTTTGTGTGTAGTTTTCTATGGTGTAGTAATAAATGGTCGGGGTCCATTTAACCCCGTCGGCCTTGCCAAAAAAAAAAAAAAAAAAAAAAAAAAAAAAAAAAAACTGTCTAAAACATGAATATAATTCCATAAATAAATTACAACAATTCACTTATCAAAATCAGTCGTTGCGGATTTATAAAACAACGTTTATAAATTCTATTTCTATTTATTTTATAACAACTTCCTTTTATAAATTTCCTTTATAAATCTATTCAATTTCATATCTCAATGATATACTAAAATTTCATATTATAAGTTAAATACTTATAATTTATTTGTTTATAAAATCGTTCCTTTAAACTTCATAAATTTATAAATCTTATAACTTATAAGATTCTTTTATTTATCAAAAATCTATTCTTTTAAATAACTTTATAAATTTTATTTTAAAAAAATTCTATTTATAACTTCACCGTTATAATTCTATAAATTTCATTCATTAGTGAAATTCATTCAGAATTCTTTCTAATACTTATAAAAGCTCGTTTTATAATTCAAGATATTCTAAATTTATAAATATCAATTTATAAATCATTTAATATAAATCAATTTATATTATTACTTTAAACATCTTTAAACTCTTTTATAATTTCATCATTCTGATTTATAAAATAAAAATTTTATAAATCCTATTTTTAAACTTCTTATAATAAATTCAGAAATCCCAGTTTTAACTATTTTATAAAATCATTAATCTCATATTTTTCAAAAATCAACTTTTAACTGTATTTCTCAAAAATCATAATTTTTATAATATTAAAATTATAACGTTTATTTATTTAAGATGAATCAAAAAATATTTTATAAACGTATATTTCCAAGAATCACTTTAGAAATCAAAATCGTTATTTTTAAACTTCAAAATTGGATCTGATGATGCAACACATCAATAGTCAATCATGACTTTCAAACATCATATATCATCCATGATAAACAATCAAACATCACAATATCTAAAATCAATAAATATTTGTGAGGAATCCAGTTGGGTCCCTCCAACCTGTTTCCCTGCATCCACAGACATTAGCACAATACCATTCCACTTCGAGGTGGAATATCGCGGTATATGGGATTTTATAAAATATTATATGCTTACTAACGGCGCAATAGGGTCTCATCCGCTAAAAAAAATGCGGGAAATCAATCTACTGCAATATATACATATGCCAATATATATATATATTGCTATATATATAATATAATACCAATTCCACTTCGGGGTGAATATCGCGGTATATGTGTGTAATAAATAACCTCCGCTTACTAACGGCGTATAGGGTCTATTCACATCCAATATATATATATATAACAATCATCATTCAATCATTCAATCAACACAGTCTAGCAAATTTTAAATCTAACTATTCAAAATTTAAATAAATCCTTTTGAGTGAGAAGTTCTCACCTTAGCTTTTATTTGCAATCCATTCTCCATCTTGACTTGATTCTCTTGTTTTATACCTATTTTAAATTATTTACACAATTCATTAATATTCGAATCAATCGAATAAATTAAATTTCGTTCTTGATTGTTTAGTTAATCAATAGTTTTATTTAAACCAATCTCTTTTTAAATAAATTTATTTTAACTAATTATTTTACTTAATATCTTTAAATCAATTTCTTTCGATAAATTTATTTAACTAACCAATTTTATTTTTTTAAACAAACCTCCTCCTTTTTTATACAATATCTTTATTATCTTTCAATTAAATTTTGAACAAATTCTCCTTTTGTAAATTTAATTTAAATTAACCCATGATTTTCTTCAATATTTGAAAAATCCAAATCACCAATTATCGTTCAATAGATTTAATTAACTAATTATTTAAATCTAAATTTAAAAATAAGCAGACTGTAATCCTTTATTACATTTTCAAAATATCTTAGTAAATCAATATTTCCAAATACTCGTATATATATGTATATATATAATTTAAAAACTGCTTATGTATATTTTTTTTTATTTTCAAATCTTCCTTTAAATAACTTAATTAACTATAGATTTAATTTTAAAACTAAATTTTCTTAAATAAAATATTTAACTAAAAATAACTTTCGAAACCCAATTTAAAACAATTTATTAAACCAAAATGTTTACATAAATGTTTAGAAATAATTTTTTTTTTCGATGTTTAACTTTATATACAATCCCCTAACACATTTAAAATTTCTAATATATTCTTTTCACTATTCTATCTATATATACATTCCTATTTTTTTTCTGTATATATATATAACAAAAAAATCTGCAGATATATTTTACTGTTTTTTTTTGTTTAATTATATAAAATGGATATATACCTTACTGACTTCGAGTAAACCCAGACCATCGCCAAACGTCGAGCTCGCCGCGCGCCTCCAAGTTTTCGAGCCCCTCTAGATCGCACTGCCCCATGCTCGAAACTTCACTGCCGCAGCCTCGAGCGCAAGCTCGACACTCGATCGCGCGGCACCCCAAACACCAAGCACCGCCACCGCTTGAGCATCGCGACTACGTCTCTTGCCTGCGCACACGCGCCTCGCTTTCGCGACCCACGGCCGCCTTCATCGATCGAGCTCCCCTCTTCTGGCCTCGCGACGCCCCTACGCGACCCCTTCCCCAATTTCGAAACCCAACTGTCACTCGCGACTTTCAATTTAGGGCTACGGCCATTTGTTTTTTTTTTCTTTTTATTGAGGAACGAAATTATTTTCGTTCGAACTGAGAAAATGGGGGAGAGAGAGTGAGGCGCGAGATTTCTTTTTCTGTACGCGGCCATGATTTTATCACTGAGATTCGATTTTTAGTTTTGAACAGATAAAGGAAGGGAGGAGATACTTAAAATCGAACGAAGCATGGTCTACACGATATGGTATCGTGGTTTTAGGCGTGAGTTTAGGAAGAACGTGATGTTTGTTGACTTAATTTTAAATTTTAAATTTGAATTGAATTCGAGTCAATTTAAATGCGTTTACTCACCTTGTGCTCACATATTAACTCAGAAAAATACGAAATTTGAAATTCGACAACAATTCAATATTACGGACCCAATGGAACTGGTTTCGTCGAATTCCGAGACTGTGCCTCGGAAGGCTATTTTAAATATCGATTCAAACGATTTAATTTCAAAACTGAACAATCCACTTCAAATTTCAATTCTGAAGCTTCTATTATCTTCAATATTATCAATATGAATTTTACAAGCCTTTGAAATATTTTTATTCAACTTAAAATTGAAGATTCAAATTATTATTCAACTTTCAATAGATTAAATTTTATAATTTAATCGACATTTTCAAAGTTATATATAAAATTTAAATCTAAACCATCATTCAAATATTTAAAATTAATTAAATATTCTCAAATTAAATTATTCTAAATTCTGGGTCGTTACAGGTGATTCCAATACGAGTGTAACGAGATAATGCCTTCGGTTTTGTTCGAACCCGAAATGAACTTGTATGGATTAAATGCTTTCAGAACATCGTCAGGTGGACGATGAGCATTCTAAGTGATATGTCCTATAAAGGTAATCGTAGCCTCATGCCTCATCAACCAGGAATGGCTAAAACAGGGGAGGTATAGCAAAGCTTCGTGGGTAGCACCCACTTGAGAGCAAGATTTATCCCTATCTAGAGGTCCCTTTATTTTCGGCTTAGTGGTGCGGTTGCTGGGCACAACTGTGAGGTTGTCTTGTTTGGAATTGTTCACTAAGGAACGGGTCCAGCTTTGTGTTGCAGGGGATGAAGGGAGTAATCCTCGGTTCGGTGATCTAGGCCACGTGCTGTGACGGGCGGTACCCCAGTAGCCCAGCCATTGATGGAATCCAAAATCCAATAAGTGCCAACGGTTTTGATTGTATTACCCACTTTTGTGGCTAGTAGCTGGAATTTAATAGATGTAACAATTTCGGCTATTTCTTATTTACTTGAAAACCCTAGACACTATTATAATATCATCGGATTTCCTATCAAATGTTTTGGTTAGCGTAAGGTAAAAACTTTTCCATGTTTATGTGTGGGAAGTCTTACGTGATACCTTTTCTTTTCAAAGGTTTTTCAAAGTTAAGCAACTTTAACCAGTTACTCACACCAGACCCATGTCTGACCCGGAGTTATTTCTGTTTTTCTATAACTCTTGGCTACTCAAATTTTTACGAGTAGCCAAGGGAATTCAGGTTAGGATTCAGGCTAGCTTTGACGAATTCTGGAGGAGCAAATAGAGCAGGAGGCTTCTGCGTATAGTTAAATAGTTCCCGCTGTGTTGGTAATTTCTAAGTGTTTATCTGTTGTGTATTAAGTTGTAATTACTAGACAGGTGTTTATAACTGTCTAGTATGTGTTGTATATGTCTGTGTACTCTGATATTTGATGTATACTATGTAATACTTATGTTATTAATATAATTTATTCATTTCGCTGTTGAGATTCTTGTGTTGTTTCTTCTTTCTCTTCTAACTTTTCTCTTTCCTATCCCTTTCTTTCTTAAAGATGATGCGATTTTCCGGGAGTGGAAAGTCGGGTCATTACAGAATAAATAGAAAAATAATGAATTTTAAACTTAAGTGATATTATTAAAGGAATAAAGAATTTATCTTAAAAATTCAAGTTTTAAATTTATTGAAATAGGTAAAGAAGGAATTTATTTCAAATAGGGTAAATTGGAAATCAATTTGGAAATTGATTTAAGTATTTGAAATTGGAAATTTTAAAGGAGAATGTGACTATGAAATTTATAAACTGGGTTCATAAAAGTGAAGTAATATATCAATAGATATTTAAAAGAATAAATCCACGATGGGAATTTATTAAAGGAATGCGAAAATTTGTTTAAAAATAAATAGTTAATTATTTTTAAAGGATGTGAAGGGAAGCGTATTTCCCTGGATAGGCAAGTAAGTTTTCAAAGCAAATTTTTAAATATAAATTAAAAAGTTTTAATGTTGTTTTAAAAAGCATATTTTGGAAAATTTATTATTTCTAAATGTTTAAATCCTAAAGTAAATATTTTTCAAGACTATTATCGTAGTAATTATTCAAAAGGTGACTTGGTATTTTGTTTTAAAAGGAGAAAATCTAGTTTTATATTTTATAAAGTAACCTTATTTTCAAATATTCGTATGGTATGTATTTTTTAATAAAGTATTGAAGTAGTTTTTAACTTAAATGTTTAAAAGTATTTTTTCAAAATAAAGCGTTTTAAATTATTTTTAAAATCTAAAGTTTTTGTGCTTGGTGCTTTAAGTGGAAATAAATAGTTGGGAATTTATTTCATGAGAAAAGTGTGGTTTAAAAACTATTTTCAAAAGGGGTTGGAAATGGAAATATATCTTGCAAAGACATTTTGAGATTAATAAATAATATAGAGAAATTATTTATGGTTGATGGTTGTTGTGAATGTTAATTGATGGTTAAATCACCAACTATCAATATTGGCCAATGCATTGATCGTTTCGAAGAACCAGGATCAGGATTCGATCAAGGTTTGTACGTTTCGTGAGGAAGACGAGTTCGGAGGCGAAGATGGAGCAATGAAACGCAAGGGCTAGTCGCTACTAATCCTGAGAATGTTTTCAAAATGGATGTAGTAGGAAAAGTGCCTTCGATTCCATTCGAACCCGGGACGGACTTTTATGGATGAATGCTAACAGAACATCGTCAGGTGGACGGTGAGCATTCTAAGAGATGAGTTCTCTAAAGGTATCATTTAGCCTCAAGCCTCATCAACCGGGAAGGACTAAAAATCAGGGGTTATGCGGCAAGGCTAGGTGGGTAGCGCCCATTAAGGTGAGATCATCCCTGTCCAGATGTCCCTTTTTATTAGGCTTAGTGGTGCTATAGCTGATCCCAACCGTGGGTTGATCTTACTCGGGATTTTCCAATAAGGGGTGGTCCCGGTCTTATGTTGCGGGGGATTGGGAGTAATCCTCGGTATGGTGATCTAGGCCACGTACTGTGACAGGTAGTACCCCAGTGCCTAGTCATTAGTTGGAAATCCATTCTCCTTACATTTTACGGTTTTTGTTTGTATAACCGACTTTGTGGCTAGTAGCTGGAATTTAATCATGTAATTTCGGCTATTTTAGTTAGTATTTGCAAATGAACCCTTTTATAATGTCATAGGATTTTAAGTGTTTTAGCTATCGTAAGGTAAAAACCCGACATGTTTATTTGTGGCGTGGTCTTATGAGATGCTTTTGTTTTCAAAAGGGTTTTGAAACATTAATAATAAATTTGAGTGTGGTTTTCTCACGCTGGTATTCTAGACTGACTCGGGTGTTATTTAACTATAATGCTCGGGTCAGACCGAGTGTTATAGAATACAAGATATGATGCTGTGGAGCTCAGGAGACGAGCTAAATGGCGATACGTACTTCCGTACATGATTATTATTCCGTTGTGTATTCAGTCTTGTGGACAGATTTATATGACCATCTAGTGGTATGTTATTGATGTTGTTGAACTCTGATGGTGTATTCTGATGATGTATGTATAAAACAGATATAGTTTTCTTTTGTGTAAAGATCTGTTATTATCTATTATATTTTATTCCGCTGCGATGGTTAGATTATGCTGTTGTTTTCTATTTTCTTCTTCTACCACTTCTTCTTTAAACCAAATGGTTCGTATTTTCGTTCATCTTGAGTAGATTGATGGAGAATAGTGTCAGCTCAAGGGGTACGGATTTGCGGGTCGTTACAAACCCGAGTATAAACAACACAGGTCAGTCCAACTAAACAATTCAGTTTGATAAGTTATAAGATAATGAACATACGAGGTCATAAAGCACCACAAATATCTCTAAAAGTGATAACTCGATCATCTAATAAAAGATGAATCATAACAAGCCCTATATCATCGGCAACTCAAATAAACACAGGATACGAATATCCCAAATCAAGCCAAAAAGGAAAATAATAAATACCAATAAAGGTAACACAAGTTTCCACAAGGTAATAGCTATGTATCGAGTGGTTCAAAATACCTACTCTGAAAAGCGGTACTATAGGGAAATACAATTATCAATGAAACAAAATATGCACGTGCTCGGTACTTTATAAACAAGGATCCACAAGCACGAAGGCGACAAACCCAAGTATCTCTCGAGCGGTGAAGAAGGACCAACTCCTAAAGCGATACTATAAGGCAATAGGCAACAAACCCGAAGGCAACAAACCTGAATGCACAAACCAGAAGGCAAAAACCCAAAGGCACAAACCAGAAGGAAACAAACCGCAGTTGCGAAGGTCCGAAGGCCCAGTACTAGACACCACTAACTGGAAATATGTGTTACAAACTCCTCGGATAAAAACCCACAAAGTGTTAACATATGTCTCATACCATACCTTCGCACTAAGCGGTTTACTAACCGTTAGTCAATTCCACGCTCAAAGCAGTACAAAGTTTACCTTATCCCATCGGTAGACCATACCCGAAGGTCAAAACGATCAAATGAATAAATTAGGAATTAAATGAAAATTTAAACGCATGTGTTCATAGCACATGTTTTATTTAATCATTTAATTCTCCTCCCTCTTTGCTGGAGATGAAAAATTATGTGTTTTATATACAAATTAAGTTGAAGAAAACGTGTTTTAGGAACGCTTCGAAATCGCTTTAGAAATTGCCTTTGAAATTCTCTTATTATAGAGTATATAATTTTTATACTTAAAAGTGTACATATATATATATATATATAATAATTTCAAAATCCTACTTATTTGAAAAAAAAATTAAAACACATTATAAAAACCCATGTATGAAATCCAGAAAGAAATATCAAGAGAACATCGAAATAATGAAAATTACACCAAGTACTATCCGTTAAAACAAGCTGCGACTCGATATTCGACAGTAGGTTTCAATAAGTTAACAGTGTCAAAATGACTTGAAATTTCGTAGAAATGTAGTCAACATTCCTAATTCAATCTGCAAAAAGAATCATCCAAATCCGATTTGAAACGAAGAATCAGCGTCGTTTCAAAGTTGGACCTAAACAAGGTTTTAAACACTGAATTGCAGCAAGCTGCTGAAAGCGACTACTGTGTGGCTAGTTATCACTTAGGATCGTGTAATATGGAATGTATTATAATCTAAATGCGGAAACAGATAATAATAGTAAAGTAAATAATAATAAGCACACCAAGAGTTTTTATACTAGTTCGAACTTTCCGTTCTACGTCCAGTCCCAGACTTCCCTCTGGAATTTCTCTCAATAACCCTCTCTTAACCCGGAGGAATAGGTATACAACACCTGAACAACCGAATAGGATTTTTCCGCCTCTAACAACCGAAAGAGGACTTTACCCGCCTGAACAATCGAACAGGACTTTTCCGACTCTAACAACCAAAAAAGGACTTTACCCGCCTAAACAACCGAACAGGACTTTAACAGTTTCAGTAGAATTGCTTTGACACTATGTTTTCTTAATAACACTGATATGCCTTTGATGTATAACCTTCCTATAAGCTTTCCTCAAGTATGATGTGTGTGTAAAGATTTAGAAAGGAAAAATATTACCTAGAATCAAAGAATAGATTAGTTAATTCAGAGATTCAAGCAATATATGTAAGTTGTGATTGCTTTTTAGAATGCAAAGAGTATAGAAAATTTAATCAGAAAGTATTCAGTAAATTCGTCATTTGTGAAATAGATTTTGTGTGTTTATATAAAAGTTAAAGAGTTGCAACCATTCATGAAGAGTTCCGATCAACAGAAGCATCCATACCTCTTCATATTAGAACGTGACTCTTGGCAAAGGGAGGTGTCCATTCAGAAAAAATAGCTATTGTACAGGTTCAGTCGACTGACCCAAAATGATCAGTTGACTAAATGTTCAAAGTTATTTAAAAAATGAGAATTCATGTGCATCTGTACGGATTCAGTCGACTGGCCATATATGGTCAGTCGACTGATCTGACAGTCAAAGCACACTTCTCTCATTTTATAAAATTTAAAAAATATTAAACTAACTTAACTACTTGAGGATAGATTTTAACATTACTATGACTAAAAACCTTTATAGATCAACATGATATACGTAGTCTTGTAGCCTTATCTCCTTTGTAGTTTGAACAGCATACTTTCCTTTTCTTTTTTGTCGCGTATCGACATAGTATAATTCACTACTTGTCATGAATCAAAATATGTGATTCAACATTCTCCCCCTTTTTGATCGATGATAACACTTATTTTATTTTTGAGAAATATATAATATATCTCCCCTGAATATTCCTGTTATATTTTTAAGAAATATATCATATATCTCCCCCTGAATATATGATGATACTTTTAATCCCTGCATAGCGTGATTATTTCCAAATTTCTCCCCTTTGTCATCGACGAAAAGGAAAAGATAACAGACATATAAATTAACACAGTAGAAATAATACAAGATTGGATGCAATCACAGAAACAACACCAAATGTTATGAATACAAACTTATAGAATGTACGAAACATAATAACTAACTTACTACCATGAAAAGGTAATAACCTCACTCAGAATCGGATTATGTCTCCTCCTCTTCAATATGCATTGGTTCTTTTCCTCTAGAGGAGCTTCCTGCAACATGTCTACCACCTCCATTGCCACTTGTGTCAGAACTAGTATGTTCTTCCGATGTAGACCAAGTGAAGTGAGGGTCTGGGCGCTTGCCTGTATCACGTTGAGAGGTCTCCGTAGCGATGGACGAGGAGCATGATATTGCATCCCATAGAATCCCAAAGAAGCTTTTGATTTTATCAAACTTTTTCTCAATCCTCTTATCAAGATTTTTAAAACGGGAATCCAAAATAACTTGATTTCTGACGATTAAATCAATTAATTCTCGAGTACTTTGGGATGGTGTTGGCATACGGATGTCATCTCGTGATTGATGTTGTTGTTGAGAAGATGCTTCTTAGCGAGGGCGATTTTTCCATTCTTGAAAGCTCATAATAGTGAGAGGTCTTGGTGGTAGTTTCACGAGACTAATGGTGCGGCTATTCAAGGTTTTAGGAATAGAAGTATCAGATTATGGAATAGGAACCTGAAGATTCATAAGCGACCACATAATATATTCACCAAAGTAAATTATATTCATACGATCTTGTTTGAATGTTAAAAATTCATCTAGAATGAGTTTTGGCCAGTTTACTTCAGTTTCTCCCCAAATAGCATATAATGCTTTATAGTTGTTTGGATATACAAGCTCGTATGAGCTAGTGCAGGGAAGAATTGTATGCATTAAAGCTTTGTGCATTATTCTGGCAGTAGGTCGTAATGCAATAGTCTTAAGCTCGGTCATATCATCTTCTAGAAACGATGAGTTACTTCGTCTCTTCCACCTACAAAAGTATTCAATTCTTTTAATTCATCACCCCTTGTTGGAGTACGAAGTATACGACCGATTCTATCTAAGGAAAGAAATACTTATTGCCACATACCAAACTCCAAATGCAATTGTCACGATGGCATGGGTTTTGGTGGCCTAAGTTCAAGTTCGCATAGAAGAGTTTCACCAAGATATGATTTATCTTGATATTGTTTTGATTATGGTCTAAAAGATATTCCAAATGGCTTCTTCTTGCTAATTCTTGAATTCTATATGATGTAAAATCAGGAAAGACAACAAAGGAACCTTCGAAGAAATGAGATTCTTTCATCTTATTCCATCGTTGTACTGCAATTGCATCGTATAGCCATTGAGCGATTTGTGAATCAATTGGCTCGGAGGAAGAAGAAGCATGCCTAGATCTCTTTGTTTGTCATGATGCCATTTGAATTTATGAAGATAACTGAAGAAAGTTTTGAAAATTGTAGAAGCTTGGGTTTTGGAATTCGGGAGTTTTGAAGTAAAAGTAAAAGGTAAAAGAAGAAGTGAGGGTTTTAGGGGTAAATAGTAGGTAAAAAGTTGAAAAGGACGTTCCATCTGCGAATTCAGTCAACTGAAATTTTTGGTCAGTCGACTGAACCACTTTCCCAAGAGCTCTGTAGTAGTTTCAGTCAACTGGTATAATCGACTAAAAGTAGAAAAAATGTTCTCTATGTGATCTGTAACGTACGCGATTTTTCGTTGCCTAAAAACCGAATAGTTATGGGTTTAAGAAAAAGAAAGACAAAGAAAAAGAGAGAAAAGATAGAAAATAGGGAGGAGAGAAAAGAGAATAGAAAAAGATAGGGAAAAGAAAACAGAAAATAGAGAAGAGATAGAAAATAGAACAGAACAGAAAACAACAGAACAACAACAGAATCTCACAATTCACAGCGGAACAACATATAATAATAAATGAATAATCTTTAAACAAAGAACTATATCAGTTATTGCATTTTATACATTACATTTCATTACATCATATCATCAGAGTGTACAACGACAACAACAAAGTACAGTGCAGCGGAAAAGAAATACTATATAACTAGTAATACGCCATGCCATCCATCTTGCCTCCAGCAACTCCAGAATATCCCGAATATCCTGATAAACCTAACTCTTAACTGCCCGTGTGGAAATTGGTAGGCACCCAGAGTTTAGGAAGGAAAACAATAAACTCCAAGTCAGTCATGTGACTGGTGTGAGAACTCAAAACAGTTTATTTATCTTTAAAATCAAAATAGAGGAACATTTTTAAAGTCAATTCGCAATGCTTTTAAAAATGAGACTACCATAAGGCCTCCCGCACACACACACATGCAAACGCAGAATCGGAGGAGATTTCTCCTTATGATAGTCAAAGATGCTTGATACGCATTAAAAGAACATTTGATATTATTACTAGTGCATAGTGTAGAGAAAAATTCATTTCGAAAGTAGAATATAAATCTTAGCCAACATACGACCATTATCGTATGCCTACTATAGCTACCATCCAAACAGTGGGGCGCCACCATAAGTGAATGATAGGTTCTACAGCTAATACCGTACAAGTCTCGTATTGTTTCTTTAGATTTCCAACGAATGATCAGGCCAAGGAACTTCCCATTGCCACATGAGAATGCCTCTGGATGGACATCCCCGAGAACCAAACCGGATCTCTACCAACACAAGGCCGGGTTACCCCTAACTGAGTAACAACTGACCGAATATGCCATCCCCCGGTCCTTTGGGATCTTTCACCGAGCGCTCGCAATCAATTCACACAATCATAAAGTGTTTTCAACATGAGTAAGTATCTGGGCTCCATACCATGATACCACCCTTTTCCATAAGGAAATGCACACATCCTAAAGGGCGCTACCCCTCATAACCTTGCTGCTTCTTTCCTGTTTTGACCATTCACGGGGTGTGAGGCTCGACGAAGTCACGTCCACAAAAACATACTTTATACAAAAGCCATGCTTTGGGTCAACAAATGATCATAGAAATGATCACCAGGATAGACGATCAAATAAACGATCCTATCACAAATAATCAACACAATGATCATTTACAGCAACACTCAGCATGTCACATTACCAAATTGGGAATATATCGCTGATAACCTTCAACTACATAACCTCTGAGCTCGTACGTCTCAGAGAAGGGTGTTAAGCTAAAAGAATAAATTCTCCGCCACCAATAGAAATATATTTGAAAGAAATCTGCTTTATATCTCAATTTGTAATGTCAGACATACAATCCATACAAGTCTGTTCCGGGCTCGAACAAAACCGAAGGCACTTACAAAGAAGTCCTTGAAATCCGGATATCCACAATCCTGATCGGATTCACCATCTCATATGGAGAACTCTATACCGGAGCAACTCGGTGCAGAGTCAATCGACAGGTCATCCTATCGCTCTCGCAAATATCCGGTCTTCAACACCGATCTTCAATGCAATTCACAACGACGTATCACATATTCGGAATGGGTTATACGACCCCATGGTCCTTTCCCGGTTAACCCGAATAGTGAGCGCTTATTCAAAAATAAGTGTGGCATTCAAATTCAAACAAATCACATCAATTACCCATTCAAAGGGAAATATTGATAGTCGGTTATTGAACTATCAATTGATATGCACAACATCACCAGATTCAAAATAATTTTCCAAATTATTTATTTTCCAAAATATCTTTACTAGATATATAATTTTCACACTTCAAAAATAAATCAATATTTATTTTTAGACAAATTCCCCTTTCCTTTATAAATTCCTTAGTGAATTTATATTTCACAATATCTATGAATATACGATTTCAATTATTCATTTCAATTTATGTTCAAAAAGATAAATTCTCAAAGTATTCACTTTATATTGGAAAACATTTCCATACTTATTTATTCATATGTAATTCACAAATTTTATTTATTTTCAACACTTAGAAAATATTCAATATACTTAAATCGAGATTAAGTATATATTTCATTCTTTAAGGAAATCATTCTCTTAAACATATTTATTTGGGCCAAAACGAATGTTGCGTAAAACATCGTTACGACAACCCAAAATCACTAGTATAGGGATTCGAAATTAAAATAGATATATAAATCCCAATACTATACAAAATATTTCCTTTCGGAAATCATTTACTATAACAACAGTGTTATAGTCCACTATTTCCTTTTATTTCTCGAAAACGTCTATTTCAACAATGAATGTTGAAATCTATTGTTTCGAATCTCAACACCTTCTAAAACATCGTTAGATCGTTTTAATTCAATTCAAAATATCACATTCTAAACAATTTCTTTAACATATTATTCACTATTCAAAAATGTGAATATACTTCATTAGCCAATTTCATTATTTCTATACCTTTTATTTCAAAGGATTATTCACAGTCAAAAACGTGAATATAACTCCATTAATAGGTTTCAACAATTTTCTTATCAAAATAAGTCGTTTGCGGATTTATAAAACAACGTTTACAAATCCCATTTCTATTTAGTTTATAACAACTTCCTTTATAAATTCCTTTATTAACCTATCTCAATTCATATCTCAATGATATACCAAAGATTCATATTATAAGTGAAATGCTTATAAAACGATATTTCTACAAAATCGTTCTTTTAAACTTCATAATTATAAATCTTATAACTTATAAGATTCAATTATTCATTTCAAATATATTCTTTAATAACTTCACAAAATTTATAAATCTTACTATTTATAAATTTCATTTATAACTTCACCATTTATAATTTTATAAATTCCATTCATTTACAAAATTCATTTTCACTTCATTCAAACATTTATAAAAACTCGTTTTATAATGTCAATATTTTCAATTTATAAATATCCATTTATAAATCTCTTAATATAAATCAATTTATATTATTCTTTAAAACGTCTTTAATCTCCTTTATTAACTTCATCATTCTCTTGATTTATAAAATAATTAAATTTTATAAATCCTATATTTAAACTTTTTATAATAAATTCAAAAATCCCGATTTAACTATTTTATAAAATCGATAGCATCATATTCTCAAAAATCAGTTTTTAACTATATTTCTCAAAAATCATAATTTTTATAACTTTAAAAATTATAACGTTTATTTATTTAAAATAGATCAAATTCCAAACATATAGTATATTTTCAAAAATCACTTTATAAATCATTTTAAAATTCCAAAACTTGGTCCAATGATGCTACATATCAAATAGTCAATCACGACAACAACGATATCATATATCGATATGATAATCCATCAAATATCAAAATATCTGAAGTCAAATAAAAACTGTTGAGGAATCCAATTGGATCCCTCCAACCTGTTTTCCTGCATCCACAAACATTAGCACAATACCAATTCCGCTCCAGTACGGAATTATCGCGGTATATGGGATTTAAAATATTATCCACTTAATAACGGCGTAATAGGGTCTCATCCGCTAAACAAAAAATGCGGGAAATCAACAACTGCAATATATACATATGCCAATATATATATATATATTGCTATTATATATAATACCAATTTCACTGTTTATGAAATATTCGCGGTATATGTTTTTAATAAATAACATCCGCTTACTAACGGCGTATAATGTCTATTTTAACAATCAATAGATAACAATCATCATTCAAACTTGCATTCAAATATTTTAAATCTAACTATTTAAAATAAAATCGAAACTGATTCGATTGAGTGAGAAGTTCTCACCTTGATTTTATTTCGTTTTAGCGATTTATTTTGAATAAAATTAAACGGACGTTTAATTTTACATGAAATTTTCACTAACTCCAAACTACTCCAATCCAACTCCATCGCGTAGTGCTCGTCCATACGATTCCAACGCAACTGGTTTCGCGCGTTTTCGACCTCGTATGAAAAAATATGAATTTTTGAAGTTTGTACACGATTTTTATTATATAAATTACAACATAACTCTAAAATTTTAACCTAATCAATCTAGAGCCGTAGGATCCATCATCTCTTCATCTGGACCGTGCGTGCAAACCCCCCCCCCTCTTCTCTCCTCTTCACGTTTACAGCCGAACGCATATGAACCCATAGGAGCCCAAACTAGGGTTTCGATTCACCACCTCCACGTCGAGCTTGAACGCGATCAGGATACTCCATGTCGTGCGCCTAGCCTAGCACTATACTCGGCCCAAGGAGCTTGAAGCTCGGCCATACGTAGGCTTGGAAATTCGTGCCCAAACGTGTGTACTTCATCTCCAATTTGCCGCTGATCCATGAAGCTATTCGCGATCTTGACCGTTGATATTAAAGATCTCATCGAGCTCTTTAATCTTCTAATTGGAAGATTCTTGAATCGTTGAGTGGATTGGAAGATTTGGAGGGAGGAAGTTGGAACAATTTCAGCCGTGTATTAGGTGGAGGCGGCGGCTGATAGAATTAGGGTTTTGGTTTCTTTTTTTTTTCTTTTTTTGATTTTAAGGTGTATTCATAGAGAATTTTCGAACACTATTCATCCGGAAATCCTGAACTCCGATTCACGCGCCATAACCAGCATTTCTAGGGTTTACCCCGCGTTCCGGACACAATGGAATAGGTTTCGGAAGCTAATTCGGACATCTGTGCGAGTTATGGCTATAAACGCTCAATTTGAATTAAACCGATTTAAATCGATTTGTAGGCGTTTTAATTTGTACCGGACAAACGGTAAATCCAATTGACACGAAATTTGATACCTTACAATAATATCACATTACGGATCCGATGAAACTGGTTTCGTCGATATCCGAGACTTTTTGAAAAATGGCTATTTTAACTCGCCAAATTAATATTAAAAACAATTCGATGCGTTTCGACCTGCCACGATCAAACGATAACTCCGATTGACACGAAATTTGAAATCCGGTAATAACTAACTATTATGGATCCAATGGAACTAGTTTCGTTCAATTCTGAGACTGTTCAAAAATTGACTATTTTCACTAGTGGATTTAAATATTAAAATATTCAATTTTCACAAATTAACTTTTAATTTGATTTTAAAAGTTCTAAAATATCGTTCTAACTTCAATATGATAAAATAAAATTTTACAAATCATTTTCAATCATATTTAACCCAATTTTCAATTATTTCCATAATTTAACATATTAAATTATCGATTTAATTATTCAATTAAATCCAATAATTCAAATAAAAATTCATTTGACTTATAAATTCACTTTTTAATATCTAAAATTAATTAAATATTCAAATTTTAATTAATAAAAATTCTGGGTCGTTACATGATCATTCAGTCGACTGGTTGCATTCGATCAGTCGACTTAATACTGTATAAAAATATACACCATGCAGATTCAGTTGATTGGTCGAAATATCCAGTCGACTGAATTTTTATTTCAGCATCTTCAGTCACTGTTGAGCATAAATAAATAATATTTATTATAGAACAATAAAAAGCAAATTAAGTATGGATAAAAAGAAATAAACGATAGGCAAAAACATAATTATTTTGAAGATGAGTTTGATGGAGAGTTGGATTTTGTTGGTTCATCTTTGGTCTTCTCAACATATGGTCGCGGAGGTGACCAACGGTTTCCACGCTCCCAAGAGTTTGGAGAGACAGACGGAGCTTGTGTCGACCTGTCCCATGGATTTTGAGTTGACAATGGTGTAGGTTGATGAGTCGAAGAGGAAGATGAACCATAGAACTTCCATCCAATTTGTTCAAGAAAACTTAGACGTCTAGTGTTCATTATCTGTTCATAATACGTTTCTCGCTGAAGCCTTATCGATTCCCTCTGGTAATGATGAAGATCATTAATTTTTTGTTTGGTTTTTGGAGAACCAAAGAACAGGAACCATCTAGCTTTCTTTTTCTCAGGTGTATAACCCTTTCGATAACTTGATGGTCTTGCAGGTTCATGTGTGGGAGTAGGTGTTGGTAGTTTTTGTATGAATGTGCGCTTATATGATTTTTGTTTGATGATAATAAACATATATATACATTCGTTTAAATGTATTTGTTAATGTACTATTTTATTTTTCATAGATTAAATAAATATTTGTTAAATAAAATAATTTACACAGAATTTGAATTCAAACAGAAATTTTATTCAAACAAATATTTATTACATTTATAAATAGTACAAATTCAAGCTCTCACTATACATATACAATTTTGTTTACAATACATCACAACTTCAATTTACATAAATTTCTCACTACATATCCCTCACACTCATAGTTTATCTTCAATTTCATTCCAGTTATAATCCAGCATCTGAGAAATCTGCAAAAATATTCACTAACGCGGTAAAATTGAAAAAGAAATATTTTTGCAATATAAAATGAAATATGATTTTTGAAAATATGATTTGCCTCGGTTATTTGGGTTGTTCGTCATCATTTACATTTGAATTCATCATACACGAACAATGTGACATGCACAGTGTATCACTGTACATGCCACAAGGCCGTGCACATCGATATACACTTGATAATGCTACAGGGACAGGTGAGCACATGTCAAACCCAAATGAAAAACCGGGTTCAACTCACGTGCAATATACTCAAAATCACGACACGAGCACAAGGTCAAACCCGAATTTTGAAACTGGATTCAACTCAAATGAAATTTCAAAAATCAGCACGAATGGATGCAAAGACTAGTAATGCAACAGTGATATGCACAGATGCATTCAAAGTACAAACCAGTTGCAACATGGATGTCACAAGCAATGACCAGATCAAAGAGAAAAATGATACAAGGCAAACTGGCAACAACAAGTATGGTGACAGCACTGACTTAAATACACAACTACAAGGCATAGCAACTGCATAGCAACTGCAACAAGACACAACAATGAAGACTACAACCCAATGAACCAGAGACAACAACAGAGCACAATGCATCAAGTAAGTAACAGCAAGCAACATGGTCAGACACACTTCAATAGTGCAGACCAGCCAGAAATTCAAGGCAATAGAGACCAAGCAATGGACAACTCAAAGCAACATGTCCAGTTACAACAATGCACAAGTGACACAACAACCATAAACAATGCAAACTACAAATGTGATACATTAATAATGCAAATTACAATGCAGACTCAAGCCAAGTCGTGATGAACAGAGCAGATCAAACATAATGGACTACATGCACAGACCAGAGAGACAATATGAACAAGTGACTCAGGCAAATACACATGAAGACCAACAACAAACCCAAATGAATATCACAAGTATGATCAGTAGTACACATGCAAGCTCGAGCACAAAATATGGAAACTGCACCAATGCAAATCAAAACAGAGAGTGTATATGGTGATGCAGTCAACATCTACTCAAGACAACAGTGCAGTGCAACTTCACAACAAACAAGTCAGTGTAGCAATGAAACAATACATACACCATGTGCAGAGGACCAGTGATACAAGTAACATGAGCAGACCCAAACAATATATACACCAGCCTCAACATGGTGAAGATACCAAATACAAAATTCATACAGAAAGCTACATGGATCAACGTATTGGATGAACAAAACTCGAGTGCAACAGTGAAGCCAGAAGAAATGGAATGCAACTATAGTGATCTCAATATAGTAATGACAGCAAACATAAATGCAACAATACTCGGATGAACACAAGGCCGAAGTCAATGAAGCCAAAGCAAGCAGAAGGGATGATCAGACACAGGACAACAAGTGCAAAAATATACACAATCCAGGCAATGCAGCAATGATCACAAATGGAACACAAGTCAATGGAAAGCTACAAACACTTGTGCAACAACAGTATCAATAACAAGTGCAGTAGCTACAACTTCAACCACAAAACCCAACACCAATGCATGTATCATGAAACCAAAGTGCTCGATGCACAGTGCAGACATATGCTCAAATGAATATGAAATAACTAGAGAATGGTCAGAACTAAATGTAACAAGGATCAGAGATGAAGCTTATAGTGGATGAACACAAAGAAACGGTGATGGCCGAAAATAATATAAATTCGTGAATGTATACAGTCAAGAAATTCAAGTGCGTACTGTTTGAAAAAGTCACAAATTAAAAGAGGAAAGTCACTGCCGTATCAAACAAGTTAAATCAAACTCTGCACAAACAAAACTGTGGGTATCAAGTTGAAAAAATATCAGGAAAGCCGTGCACATCAGGTAATCAAAAATTAGGAAAGTGTAAATGAATACGAACAATTTAAAGTGTCTCGAAATCCATATATAAACCCACAGTCATCGTTGGCAATAAGCATTGAGTTCGAATACGAGAAATCAGAAAATCACAAACAGGGAATTTACATACCGAAGCAACAGTGAACTCGATTGTCTCGAAGCAACCAAGTCCAAATTTCATAAAACGATCAACAAAGGAGCAGCTGCGAACGAGCGCGAGAAAGAGCAACACAAACCAGAGAATCATATTTGAAGAAAGCCCCAATTTGGATCGAAGAACGAAGCCCTAATTTAGTGGCAAAGAGGATCGACCATTATTTTCTTCACAAGGCAAAAGAAGAGGAATGGGCAAAAGAATGGGCCGACCTTGTTTTACAAAAGGAATTTAGTTTATTTATTTAGGGTTTATTTTAAAGGGGGTTTTAGTTTTAATTTGTTTTTTTGTTGTTTTTACTTTCGAGTCAAAGTATTGGTAAATCACCACCTAGGTTGTAGGTAGTGTCAGATTGTCCAGTTAGAATAAGTTCGGTGAGCAGGGTGTACGAGTTTGCAAAACTCTATAGGCGGGAGCAAGGGTTTGCGAGTTTACAAAACTCTATAGGCGGGAGCAGGGGTTGCGAGTCTATTAGAGTGTTTGTGTGCGGGAGCAGGGTTTGCGAGTCTGCTAGAGAGTTTGTAAGCGGGAGACTGTTTAATTCTAATAGAAATCTGAGAATGCAGCAGTAGGCAGGGGTTGCCAAAGCTGTGTAAATTTTGTGTGTGATTTACTTTTCATCATATTTATTTCTGCAGTTTGTTTCTATGTTTAAATCGAGAAAATTTGCTATAACCCTATTCACCCCCCCCCCCTCTAGGGTTAATCTAGATCCTACAAGTGGTATCAGAGCACGGTATTTTTTCTTTAAATCTAGAGTCATGAATTCATCAAATAATGCTTTCTCTGAGGGGCAATCTATTGTTAGGCCACCCATGTTTAATGGGAATGATTATGCTTATTGGAAAGTTAGGATGGGTATTTATCTTAGTTCTATTGATTATGATGTTTGTGACATTATTGAAACTAGCTATAAATCTCCCACTATAACTATTGGTGATACTGAGATTCCTAAACCTAAGGATAGGTGGGATGCTAACGATAAGAAATTAAAAACTACAAATGTTAAAGCCATGAATGCTCTGATCTGTGCTCTTGATAAGTCTGAATTTAATAGAATTTCTCATGGTAAAACTGCACAGGAAATTTGGCATACTTTGGAGGTTGTTGAATATGCGCTTATATGATTTTTGTTTGATGATAATAAACATATATACATTCGTTTAAATGTATTTGTTAATATACTATTCTATTTTTTCACAGTTTAAATAGATATTTGTTGAATAAAATAAATTACACAGAATTTGAATTCAAACAGATATTTTATTCAAACAAATATTTATTACATCTTTGAATAGTACAATTTCAAGCTCTCACTATATCTATACAACTTCGATTACAATTACATCACATTTCACATTTACAAATATCCTCACTACATATCACTCACAGTCGTATTTATCTTCAACTTCCTTCCAGTTTGAATCCAGCATCTGAGCAATCTACAAAAATATTCACTAACGCAGTAAAATTGAAAATAAAATATTTTTGCAATATAAAATAAAATGTGGTTCTTGAAAATAATATTTGCCTCAGTTATTTGGGTTGTTCGTCATCATTTAAATTCGAATTCATCATACACGAACAGCTTGTGACATACACAGTGTATCACTGTATATGCCACAAGGCCGTGCACACCGATATACACTTGATAATGCTACAGGGACAGGTGAGCACAAGGTCAAATCCAAATAAAACTGGATTCAACACAGGTGCAGTTCGAATACACAAGTTTAATAAACTGGTCAGGAGCAAGCCAGTCAATGTATACAAACGTGTACCAGCTCATACATATATGCAGCCTCGACCAAAATCAAAAATGTTCAAATACAACTAAGTTAAATGTATCCGGACAGAATATCACAGGTGAAGTGCAACAGGAACCATCAAGCCAACACAGCAACAAATGAGACAACAACTTCAAACTCACATATGTCCAGATTAGATACAATCCAGATATGCAACTCAAGCGTCAAACTAGTACAAAACTAGTCGATGGAACATGAACAAACTCAATTCAATATGACTGCAAGCAGTGCCACAAAACCACATGTACATCAACCCAAAAACAAAGTGATGAACCAACAATGCAAACAAAACCAGAAACATGATCAACTCAGCAATAAATTTAACCAAGTACAGTAAGCACAAAGGCATATAGCAACTGCCACTTGATACAGTAATGCAACAATGACCAACCAGAGTACAACTACTGAAGCTCAAATATCAAATTCGAGTCAGACCAACATAATGCAATAGCAACATGAAATCAACATCATCACGAAATGGATCAAAACAAAGACCAAGCTGCAGCATACCAGAAGGTGGAGACAATCTCAAATGAAGTACAAAGCATGCAACAAAGACCAAGTGCAATTTGAACCAACATGACAACAATGCACCAAGTAAATACAAACAAGCATGCAACAACAAGCATGCTACAGGAGGAATATGCAGTAGGTTGTGATACAAGGCAAGATCAACAAAACTAGAGGCAATTGGCAATAACAACTACACATATACATACCACAGATGCAACCGATCAGTTCGACATGTACATGAAGGCAGCAAGTCAGTGGCAAGACACAAACTGCAGTGGACAGACCAGAGTACAACAGGCAAGCACAATGCATATATAGCAATAATATACAAGCCAATCCAAACAACAGCAAGCAAGTGTACAGTTTCGATTAACATCCAGAAGCTTAGTCTAAGAATTCAAGTGGCTGAAGTGATAGTAAAATCGCCATGTCAATAAGTCAAAGTAAAAATGCTAGAAAACAAAATACCGTGGTAACCAAGAAATCAACAGTCTAAAATATACGTGTGATAAAGTCAAATGTCACAACTTAAAGCCGTGGTCATCACATGAATTCGAAACCGTGTTATTCAAGTGATTTGAAGAAGTCAGAATCAATCTCAAACATTCAAGCATCATCAAGTGGCCGAGGTGATTCATTGACAAATTCAAATAAAGTATATACGAACGCAAAAATAGGAATTCGAGTCCTATATAAACCCTAAAATCATCATCGGCATAAATATTCGAGTTCGAATACAAAAATCGAAAAGTAAGGAAGCATAAATTCTTACCAGAAGCAAGAATCGAACTCATCGAAGTAGCCAGTGAGAGCAACGAGAATCGATCGAGCAAGGCAACTCTTGATCAACCAGAGATTCGATCAAATCTAATAGGCGCTTGGAAAAAGCCCTAATTGTTAATCAGGAAGAAAGAAAGAAGAAAGCCGCCATATTTTTCTCACAAAAGTTAAAGAAGACTGAGCTAATAGAAGTGGATCGGGTCACATAAAACAAAGAAAAGGGGCCGGCTTGAATATTATAAAAGGCTTTTTGTTTATATTTAAATTAAGGGCTATTTTCTTTTTATGTTTGTGTTTAATTTTAAAATTCTCTTTTAAACCATTGTAATTTTTAGTCGTGTGACTAGGGGACAAACTACGGTGTGTAGTTTGGGAATTCGCAACTCGGTGGTTGAGTTGTGGCAAGGATTTGAGCGTAGAGTTAGATTAGTCAATAGCGGGTATAGCGAGTTTACGTGTGTAAGCGAGGGACTATCTAATTTCTAGTAGAAACCTTGGGGGCAGCACATAGGCAGGGTTTTGCCGAAGCTGGGTAAATTCTGTGTTGTTCTGTTTTTTCTGTTCTGCATTTTATTATTCTGCTATTTATTTTTGTGCTGGTAATATTCTGTGATCTGTGTTAATATTTGTTTATAAGCTTCCGCGATTAATTTTAATAATTAAGACTATCACCCTATTCACCCCCCTCTAGGGTGAAATCGATCCTACAAGTGGTATCAGAGCTAGGAATAGAAGTCAACATTTGTTTTAAAAATTCTATTTTTTTTGAAAAAATCAGTTTTTGTTTAAAAATTTGAATTTTTATAATGGCTTCTTTTAATAATGCTTTTGCAGAAGGTCAATCCATAGTTAGACCACCAATGTTCAATGGTGAATATGCTTTTTGGAAAAATAGGATGAAATTTTTTTTCAAAACCATTGACGCTTGGGATATTGTTGAGACAGGTTATAGAATACCAACTATAACTGTAGATGATCCGGAAATAGAGAAACCAAAGGAACAATGGACAGAACTAGAAAATAAATTACAGAATACTAATGCCAAAGCTATGAATTCTATTATCTGTTCATTAGATCAATTTGAATTTAATTGTGTCTCACATTGTCTAACTGCGCAGGAAATATGGCACATACTAGAAGTGACTCACAAAGGAACATCTCAAGTCAAAGAATCTCGCCTTGCCATGCTAAGCAGCGAATACGAGAACTTTACAATGGTGAAAGAAGAAAATGTCAAAGAGATGTACGGACGACTTTCCAATATCGTATACAAATCAAAAGCTCTCGGAAAAACATACACCGAATTGGAAATAGTCCGGAAAATCCTCAGAGTCCTTCCACGAAGCTTTGAAGCAAAAGTAACTGCCATTCAAGAATCGAAAGATTTAAAACAACTCAAAGTCGAAGAACTCATCGGAAATCTCACCACTTATGAGCTAGAAATGAAATTCAAGGAAGAGCGTGAAGGTGGAGATACTCGAAAGAAATCAATAGCTCTCAAAGGAACAACTGAAAGTGATGATGATGATGATGATGATGATGATGATGGAGCAGCAGAGCTGGCGCTACTAATAAAGAAATTCAAAAGGTGGAATCGCAAATACGGAAATCCAGCTCGAAATCATGAATTGAAAAGCAGAATAGGCAAAGCACTAGACAACCCAGAAGAACAAAAAATCGTCTGTTACAAATGCAACAAACTCGGCCATATCAAGCCACAATGTCCTCAAAAACGATCAAATCAAGGAAAGAAACTAAAGAAGAAAAGCTTTGCGGCTACTTGGGATGAAACTGACGAAGATGAAAGTGATAACACCGAGAGTGAGAGTGAAAAAGCAAACATGTGCCTTCATGGTGAAGTTACAGACAGTGATGACGACGAGCCAAGCGAGGTATCAAAACTCACTCATTCTGAATTACTAATTTATTTCCATGAAGTAAATGGCTGTTATGAACGACTTAGGGAAAAATATGCTAAACTTGAATCTCAAAAGGATACTTTGATAGAATGCAATAAACAACTTGATCAATTAGTTAAGAACTATCAATGTAGAATCCCTAAGTGTGATAAGTGTCCAACATTCGAAGAAGAAATTAAAAAATCGGAAATCAATATAAAATCACTTGAAAATGAAATTCTGATTTTAAAAGAGAATGAAAATACTAGGAGAGAGATTTCTATTAAAAAGTGCACATAGTTGTTAAACGAAAATGAATTTCTCAAAACACAAGTCCAACAACTGTCAACGACCTTAGATAAATTTTCAAAAAGTGAAAAATCGTTGAATATGCTATTAGGAAAGCAAACTGTTAATATGGTTAGACAAGGACTTGGATATAATAATTCGAAAATTGCTGAAAGCAATATTAATCAAGTTAATTCTATGAGCACAATTTGTAAAAAATTTGGACACAATCACAATAATTGTTGGTATAGACCCAAACATATGAAAACTATACCGATTTGGGTTCCAAAAGGCACAAATATAAAATCTCTCAAAGTTAAACAAATTTGGGTGCCGAAGGGAACAATTATAAATAGTTTAGGGTATCCACAAAATTATCATTCTAAATATTTTGCCACTAACAATCATGGACCTATAAAAACAAATAGGTCACTAAACTCTCTTCTCGTGTAGGTATGCTGGCAGGCTAAGGAACAACAGCAATAGTACTTGGATTCTGGCTGTTCCAGGCACATGACAGGCGATAAATCGAAGTTCCTTAGCCTAGAAAAGTACAAAGGTGGCAGAGTCACAATGGGGAACAATGACAAGTGTAAAATTGTCGGTAAAGGTAAAGTAGGTAACAATACATTTACCTTGAATGACGTACTATATGTTGAAAATCTGCACCACAATTTGATATCAATCAGCCAGCTATGTGATAAAGGTATGAATGTTATCTTTGATTCTGACTTGTGCAAAATTGTTGACAAATCATCAAAAGAAATCTTATTTTCAGGAAAAAGGAAAGGTAATATATATTCTCTATCTTTTGATGATCTCATCCTCTCTAAATGTTTGGTAGCTAAGGATATAGAAGTGAATTTATGGCATAGACGTTTAGGGCATGCTAGTATGAACTTATTAAACCAATTAAAAAGGAAAAGTTTGGTAAGAGGGTTGCCATCACATGAGTTTGAAACTGAAAAAATCTGTAAAGCATGTACTTTGGGAAAACTTAAAAAATCATCGTTTCATGCCAAAAAAAATGTAAGTACTTCTAGAGTTCTTGAACTAATTCATATGGATCTATTTGGACCTAATGACATTGCTAGCTTAGGAGGTAAGAAATATTGCTTTGTGTTAGTTGATGATTACTCAAGATATACATGGGTATATTTCTTGGCTAAAAAATCAGAAACTTTTTCATACTTCACAAGATTCGCAAAATTTGTGCAAAATGAAAAAGAAGTCTCTATTGTTTCATTAAGAAGTGATCATGGTGGAGAATTTGAAAATTATGAATTTGAAACTTTCTGTGATGAAAACGGAATCAAACATGAGTTCTCTGCACCACGTACTCCACAACAAAATGGGGTAGTTGAGAGAAAGAATCGAACTTTACAAGAATTGGCTAGGTCTATGTTAAATGAATATGAACTACCTCTGCATCTCTGGGCAGAAGCAGTAAATACAGCATGTTATGTAATGAATAGAGTTATCATTAGACCGATTCTTAACAAAACCCCCTATGAGCTATGGTTCAACAAAAAACCAAACATCGCTTACTTCAAAGTGTTTGGATGTCCTTGCTATATTCTTAATACAGGTGATCAGTTAGGAAAATTTGAAGCAAAGGCTGATGATGGCATCTTCATGGGTTACTGTTCGAGTAGCAAAGCTTATAGAGTCTACAACAAAAAGACTAAAACAATCGTAGAGTCAATCAATGTGAAATTTGATGAAGGCATTGACGATCAGGATACATCCAAAAGCAACGTTGAAGAGGAGAAAGAAAAAGATGAGTTCGAAAAACCAAAAGAAACTGCTGATGCTAGAGAAACTACCACAACTCAAGAAGTCCGAAGAAATCTGGATCCAGAAAAGCTGAAATACAAAACAGACCATCCACCAGAATTGGTAATTGGAAACCCTATAGCAGGTATACAAACTCGTTCATCCTTTAAAAATCTATGTGATCTGTGCTTATATAGTGGATTTATTTCAGAAATAGAACCAAATAACATAGATTCAGCTCTTAATGATGAAAACTGGTTCATGGCCATGCAAGAAGAGCTAAATCAGTTTGAACGAAATAATGTTTGGAGTCTAGCACCTAGACCTAAGGATTATCCAGTTATAGGAACAAAATGGATTTTTAAAAATAAATATGATGAATCTAGAAATATAATTAGAAATAAAGCTAGACTAGTTGCTAAAGGATACAATCAAATTGAAGGAGTTGACTTTGATGAAACTTTTGCGCCTGTAGCTACACTAGAATCAATTAGAATATTGTTAGCTTTTGCTTGTTACAAAGGATTTAAACTAAGACAAATGGACATTAAGAGTGCTTTTCTTAACGGAATTTTAAAAGAAGATGTGTTTGTTGAACAACCAGAAGGCTTTGAAAGTCATGAATATCCAAACCATGTATACAAACTAAAGAAGGCATTATATGGATTAAAACAAGCTCCCAGAGCTTGGTATGAATGTCTTACTTCTTATCTCCTTGAAAATGGGTTCAAAAAGGGATGTGTAGATACCACACTATTTCTGTTGCATGAAAACGATGATCTTTTGATTGTTCAAATATATGTTGATGACATCATTTATGGTGCTACTAACAAGTTATTGTATGAGAAATTTGAAAAAGTCATGCAGGAAAAATTTGAAATGAGCTTGGTTGGAGAGTTAAGATTCTTTTTAGGATTTCAAATCCAACAAAGCAATAAAGGCACATTCATTTCTCAAACAAAATATATTAGGGAACTTGTCAACAAATTTGGATTGAAAGATGCTAAACCAGCAAGAACTCCCATGAGTACAACACTTAAACTTGACAAGGATGAAAAGGGTAAGACAGTTGATCAAAAGCAGTACAGAGGTATGATTGGATCACTCCTTTATCTTACCGCCTCTAGACCTGACATCATGTTTTCTGTCTGCTTATGTGCGCGTTTTCAATCTAACCCAAAAGAATCTCATTTAAAAGCTGTTAAAAGAATTATAAGATATTTATTGCACACCCCACGATTTGGTCTTTGGTATCCATCAAATGATAATTTTGAATTGAAAGGTTTTTCAGATGCTGATTATGCTGGAAATTTGGTTGATAGAAAAAGTACTAGTGGAGCTTGTTTTATGTTAGGACATTCATTAGTTGCATGGTCGAGTAGAAAACAAAATTGTATTGCATTATCCACAACAGAGGCAGAGTATATTGCTTTGAGCGGTTGCTCTGCTCAAATCTTATGGATGATACAAACTTTGCATGACTATGGCCTAAATTTTAAACGTGTACCACTAATGTGTGATAGCAAAAGCACAATTGATCTCACAAATAATCCTGTACATCACTCGCGAACAAAACATATAGATGTAAGACATCATTTTATTAGAGATCATATTTCCAAAGAAAATATCTGCATAAATTTTATTTCAACTGATTCTCAATTGGCAGACATCTTTAAAAACCCCTACCAGAAAATAGTTTTTGTAAACTACGACTCAGTCTAGGTGTTTTAGAAATTTGCTGAATATTTAACATTTTTTTTCTCCCTACAAATCATCGAAGAAATAAATAGTGATTGAAAAATTGATGAGTATTGATATTTATCATATATTATTACTCGAGACGGTATAATTAGTAAATTTTTCAAATTAAACAAGAGTCATAAATTTTGTTGGTAAAAAATTCCATGACCATCTCGATTTCTATCATATTTCTAACGACCATCACTCATCAAAATTCTATATAATTTGTCGATGTGTGGTATTTTAAACAGGAATCGTTCGTTTTTTTTATTTTCACATTTTTTTTTAAAAAAATAAATAAAAAATAAAAAATAAAAAAATAAATAAATAAATACCAAAGTATTCACTCTCATTTAAAAGTCCTCACGGTTATGCATGGGTGAATTACTTGGAATTTGTTATGTGCTTCCATGCTCATTTAAAAGTCCTCACGGTTATGCATGTATGGAACGCATATCAAAAGTTGATTTTTTTTTTAAAACAAACAAGTTGATTCTAATCCCATTTAAAAGTCCTCACGGTTATGCGTGGTTGGAAGATACTTGAATTCATTTTTTTTTTTAAAATAAAATTGGAATACTACTAATCTCATTTAAAAGTCCTAACGGTTATGCATGGTTAGTAGATATTCAAATTCCTGATATAAATATACCACAAATAGACACAACTGTATAGTTTTTATATGATGATATCATTCCTATCATTCTAAAAGTGGAATATGCGCCTAACAAAATATCTATGATTTTTGTTTGATTAAATTTAATATTTATATTCAATTGAGTTTTAATGTTGGATTAATATCAATTACTTTATCTCTATTTTCCCTAACACTATTATTCTTTTGCTGATAACAAAAGGGGGAGAGAAAAGTTAAGATTTTGTCAAATAAAATCAAGCAAAGGACAAATAATTTTCTATTTGCATATTTTTATTTGTATGCATATATGTAGGGGGAGTTTTGTGTAGAGAGGAAGCATTTAAATAGGGGGAGCAATTAGGATATATCAATGATCAAATACATTTAACATATTCAAAATCTTAAATATATGTTTGTTATCATCAAAAGGGGGAGATTGTTGAATATGCGCTTATATGATTTTTGTTTGATGATAATAAACATATATACATTCGTTTAAATGTATTTGTTAATATACTATTCTATTTTTTCACAGTTTAAATAGATATTTGTTGAATAAAATAAATTACACAGAATTTGAATTCAAACAGATATTTTATTCAAACAAATATTTATTACATCTTTGAATAGTACAATTTCAAGCTCTCACTATAACTATACAACTTTGATTACAATTACATCACATTTCACATTTACAAATGTCCTCACTACATATCACTCACACTCGTATTTATCTTCAACTTCCTTCCAGTTTGAATCCAGCATCTGAGCAATCTGCAAAAATATTCACTAACGCAGTAAAATTGAAAATAAAATATTTTTGCAATATAAAATAAAATATGGTTCTTGAAAATAATATTTGCCTCAGTTATTTGGGTTGTTCGTCATCATTTAAATTCGAATTCATCATACACGAACAGCTTGTGACATACACAGTGTATCACTGTATATGCCACAAGGCCGTGCACACCGATATACACTTGATAATGCTACAGGGACAGGTGAGCACAAGGTCAAATCCAAATAAAACTGGATTCAACACAGGTGCAGTTCGAATATACAAGTTTAATAAACTGGTCAGGAGCATGCCAGTCAATGTATACAAACGTGTACCAGCTCATACATATATGCAGCCTCGACCAAAATCAAAAATGTTCAAATACAACTAAGTTAAATGTATCCGGACAGAATATCACAGGTGAAGTGCAACAGGAACCATCAAGCCAACACAGCAACAAATGAGACAACAACTTCAAAATCACATATGTCCAGATTAGATACAATCCAGATATGCAACGCAAGCCTCAAACCAGTACAAAACAAGTCGATGGAACTTGAACAAACTCAATTCAATATGACTGCCAGCAGTGCCACAAAACCACATATACATCAACCCAAAAACAAAGTGATGAACCAACAATGCAGACAAAACCAGAAACATGATCAACTCAGCAATAAATTTAACCAAGTACAGTAAGCACAAAGGCATATAGCAACTGCCACTTGATACAGTAATGCAACAATGACCAACCAGAGTACAACTACTGAAGCTCAAATATCAAATTCGAGTCAGACCAACATAATGCAATAGCAACGTGAAATCAACATCATCACGAAATGAATCAAAACAAAAACCAAGCTGCAGCATACCAGAAGGTGGAGACAATCTCAAATGAAGTACAAAGCATGCAACAAAGACTAAGTGCAATTTGAACCAACATGACAGCAATGCACCAAGTAAATACAAACAAGCATGCAACAACAAGCATGCTACAGGAGGAATATGCAGTAGGTTGTGATACAAGGCAAGATCAATAAAACTATAGGCAACTGGCAATAACAACTACACATATACATACCACAGATGCAACCGATCAGTTCGACATGTACATGAAGGCAGCAAGTCAGTGGCAAGACACAAACTGCAGTGGACAGACCAGAGTACAACAGGCAAGAACAATGCATATATAGCAATAATATACAAGCCAATCCAAACAACAGCAAGCAAGTGTACAGTTTCCATTAACATCCAGAAGCTTAGTCTAATAATTCAAGTGGCTGAAGTGACAGTAAAATCGCCATGTCAATAAGTCAAAGTAAAAATGCCAGAAAACAAAATACCGTGGTAACCAAGAAATCAACAGTCTAAAATATACGTGTGAAAAAGTCAAATGTCACAACTTAAAGCCGTGGTCATCACATGAATTCGAAACCGTGTTATTCAAGTTATTTGAAGAAGTCAGAATCAATCTCAAACATTCAAGCATCATCAAGTGGCCGAGGTGATTCATTGACAAATTCAAATAAAGTATATACAAACGCAAAAATAGGAATTCGAGTCCTATATAAACCCTAAAATCATCATCGGCATAAATATCCGAGTTCGAATACAAAAATCGAAAAGTAACGAAGCATAAATTCTTACCAGAAGCAAGAATCGAACTCATCGAAGTAGCCAGTGAGAGCAACGAGAATCGATCGAGCAAGGCAACTCTTGATCAACCAGAGATTCGATCAAATCTAATAGGCGCTTGGAAAAAGCCCTAATTTTTAATCAGGAAGAAAGAACGAAGAAAGCCGCCATATTTTTCTCACAAAAGTTAAAGAAGACTGAGCTAATAGAAGTGGATCGGGTCACATAAAACAAAGAAAAGGGGCCGTCTTAAATAATATAAAAGGCTTTTTGTTTATATTCAAATTAAGGGCTATTTGCTTTTTATGTTTGTGTTTAATTTTAAAATTCTCTTTTAAACCGTTGTAATTTCTAGTCGTGTGACTAGGGGACAAACTACGGTGTGTAGTTTGGGAATTCGCAGCTCGGTGGTTGAGTTGTGGCAAGGTTTTGAGCGTAGAGATAGATTAGTCAATAGCGGGTATAGCGAGTTTACGTGTGTAAGCGAGGGACTATCTAATTTCTAGTAGAAACCTTGGGGGCAGCACGTAGGCAGGGTTTTGCCGAAGCTGGGTAAATTCTGTGTTGTTCTGTTTTTTCTGTTCTGCATTTTATTATTCTGCTATTTATTTTTGTGCTGGTAATATTCTGTGATCTGTGTTAATATTTGTTTATAAGCTTCCGCGATTAATTTTAATAATTAACACTATCACCCTATTCACCCCCCCTCTAGGGTGAAATCGATCCTACAGAGGTGACAAGGAACTTCTCAAGTTAAGGAGTCTCGTCTAGCCCTATTCAGCAATGAATACGAGAAATTTGTGATGGACAAAGGCGAGAGAATAAAAGACATGTTTGTACGCTTTTCAACTTTGGTGTACAATGCAAGAGCGCTTGGGAAGGTATTCACTGAGGTAGAGCTGGTAAGGAAGGTGTTACGAGTCTTACCGATAAGCTTTGAGGCAAAAGTCACGGCAATCCAAGAATCGAAAGATTTGAGTAAACTAAGCATGGAGGAGTTGATCGGTAACTTGATGACATATGAGCTTGAGCTAAAAGCAAAGGAGGAACGCAGCAACTCCGAATCAAAGAAGAAGACGATTGCCTTAAAGAGCAAAGAAGACAGCGATGAAGAAGAAGAAGATCCAATTGAAGAGCTTGCAATGGCTGTCAATAATCTTAGAAAATGGTCAAGATTCAAGCCACGCAAGAAGAAAACAAATGGTAATAGGTCAAAAGATTCTGACAATTCTGATAATAAATCGACGTGCTTTAACTGCAACAAGCCTGGCCACTTCAAACAACAATGCCCACTTCTCAAAAACAACAAAGGAAAGAAAAAGAAGAAGAAGGCCTTTGCAGCGACTTGGGATGATGAAGAAGGAGAGGAAGTTTCGAATAGTAGCTCAGAGGAGGCTAACTTGTGTCTTGTGGCAAAATCAGATTCAGAAGCAAGCTCAGAGGAATCTAGTGAGGTAGGTGACTATTCTTATAAAGATCTTGTTTTTATGTGTCTTGATCTTACTAAAGTAGTTGATACTCTTGAATCTAAAATTGAAAAACTGAGATCTGATAGGAGAGAACTTGCTCGTGAAAATTTTAGGTTAGAAAATGAACTTGAAAATATTCAAAACCTAGAATGTAAAAAATGTAAAATTTTAGATTCAGAATTATCAAGACTTAAGAATAGCTCTGAGAATCTTGAAAAAGAAAACTTGAGTCTTAAGGAAATCATTGACACTAGGAAAAGGGATTTTATGAATAGATGCACCTCACTTGTCACTGAAAACACAACACTAAAAATCAAAGTCCAAAATCTTGAGAAATCTCTGAATAACTTTTCAAGAGTAGAAAAATCATTCAACATGTTATTGGGAAATCAAATTTTTGCTAACAACAGAAAAGGACTAGGCTTTGGAAAAACAAAAGTTGAGGATAATGCAAAAGGTAAGAGTGTCTTTGATAGATGTGAAATAATTGAACATCGTGTTGAAAATTTTAGTCATAGGAACAAGAACACAAAATTTATACAAGTTTGGGTTCCTAAGAATTCTACAAACAAATTTCATGTCTATTGGAACAAGAATTAAATGACAAAACAAGTTTGGGTTCCAAAGGGTTTGTTTATTCACAATGCTTCAGCCAATAACAATCGTGGACCTATAAAAACAAATAGGTCACAAAAATCTTTCATTGTGTAGGTATGGTGGCAGGCTAAGGAACAACAACAGTGTTCTCCGGATTTTGGCTGTTCCAGAAACACAACGGGCAACAAAGCAAAGTTCCTTTGCCTAGTACAAAGGTGACAGAATCACAATGGGCAACCACGAAAAATTATCGTAAAGGTAAAACAAGTGAAGGTATATCAAATGTGATAATCTGCACCGTATTCTGAATGAAATCAGCCAATATTGAGATGTTGTAAAGATGATGTTTTTTGATTCTGACTTGTTCAACATAGTTGTCCAATTACATTTATGCCAAAAACACTAATCTTTGAATTATTTCATACATATTTGTTTGGATTAAACATTTTGTTTTGTTGGATGATAATGCATTTGGTTATAATTCGGTTAACTCTATATTCACAGTTTTCGATTATTTACACGGCTTTAATTCAAATTCAAAGAATGTCATTTAAATTGTTGTTGAAATTGAGTTTGAAATTTTTTTATGCACACTTCATGGTCTGGTTTATCAAATTTAATTAGTGATGTTTTTGAGTGAAAAAGAAATTCAGATGCAGATTACAGTGGTAATCTAGTTGATAGAAAAATTACTAGTTGAACGTGATTTTTGAGACATTTAGTAACTGCATCGTTTTTCTAAGAAAATATCTGCATATTTTTCATTACAAATAATTTTCAAATAGTAGAAATTTTTCTCATAACCCCTTCGAGAAAATCATTGTTGACCATATTTTCAGATTAGTCATTTTTATTTGATTTTAAATGGCAAATTTTGACTAATCCGATTCCCTACTAATTTTCAAAAAGATAAATTGTAACGACCCAGGATTTTTAGTAATTTAAATTTGAATATTTAATTAATTTTAAATATTAATAAGTGAAATTTATAAGTCGAATAAATTTTAATTCGAATAATTGGATTTAATTGAATAATTAAATCAATAATTTAATATGTTAAATTATGGAAATAATTGAAAATCGAGTTAAATATGATTGAAAATGATTTGTAAAATTTTATTTTATCATATTGAAGTTAGAACGATATTTTAGAACATTTAAAATTGAATTAAAAGTTTATTTGTGAAAATTGAATATTTTAATATTTAATCGACTAGTGAAATTAGTCAATTTTTGAACAGTCTCAGAATTGAATGAAACCAGTTCCATTGGATCCGTAATAGTTAGTTTTTACCGGATTTCAATTTTCGTAGCAATTGGAGTTATCGTTTGATCGTGGCAGCTCGAAACGCATCGTAATTGTTTTAATTTTAATTTGGCGAGTTAAAATAGTCATTTTTCAGAAAGTCTTGGATTTCGACGAAACCAGTTTCATCGGATCCGTAATGTGATATTATTGTAAGGTTTCAAATTTCGTGTCAATTGGATTTACCGTTTGTCCGGTACAAATTAAAACGCCTAGAAAATCGTTTAAATCGGTTTAATTCAAATTGAACGTTTATTGCCATAACTCGCACAGATGACCGAATTAGCTTCCGAAACATGTTCCATTGTGTCCAGAACGCAGGGTAAACCCTAGAAACGCTTGTTACGGCGCGTAAATCGGAGTTCGGAATTTCCGGAATGAATAGTGTCGTTTTATTTCCTATAAACAGACCATCTATTTCACAAATTTGAGAAAAAATAAAACCCTAACCCTAATATTCTACTAGCCGCCAGTAGCTAAAACCGAAGGCCGAAATTGCTTCTTTCTTCCTTCGTTAATACCTTCAAATCCATGCAATATTATCAAAAACTTTCTTAATGAAAGATGGAGAGCACGCAACGAGCTTTGGATCCATACGGATATGATGAGGTTTAGTGTCGTGTGGAGGTGGAAATAAGGCCGCGTTCGGCTACAGTTGGGCACGGTTTTCGAAGGTCAAGTGATGACCGAGCTCCATGCCATCTTGGCCGAGTGTGGCTCTCACGAAGAGCTTCGATTTGGCGCATCCTGATCGCGTTCAGGTTCGTCGAGGAGGTGGAGATGTTTAACCCTAGTTTAGTTATGATGGGTTCATGTTGCGTTTGGTTTACTGGAGCTAGATGTTGCATGCGTGTGTTGGGAAGATGGGGGTGAGGTGTTGGATCTGGAAATGGATGGTGGATGTTGAGATGTAGGTTTAAAATTAAATAAATTGTTGTAAATTTATATTAAAAATTTGTGTAAACTTGTAAAATGCATATCTTTTTCATACGAGGTCGAAAATGCGCGAAACCAGTTGCGTTGGAATCGTATGGACGAGTACTACGCGATGGAATTGGATTGGAGTCGTTTGGAGTTAGTGAGAATTTCGGGTAAAATTAAACGTCCGTTTAATTTTATTCGAAATAAATCGCTAAAACGAAATTAAAATCAAGGTGAGAACTTCTCACTCAATCGAATCAGTTTCGATTTTTATTTTAAATAGTTAGATTTAAAATATTTGAATGCATGTTTGAATGATGATTTTTATCTATTGATTGTTAAAATAGACATTATGCGCCGTTAGTAAGCGGATGTTATTTATTAAAAACATATACCGCGAATATTTCATAAACAGTGAAATTGGTATTATATATAATAGCAATATATATATATTGGCTTATGTATATATCGCAGTTATTGATTTCCCTCATTTGTATAGCGGGTGAGACCCTATTGCGCCGTCTATTAGGCGGATAATATTTTAAATCCCATATACCCCGATAATTCCGTACTGGAGCGGATTTGGTATTGTGCTAATGTTTGTGGATGCAGGGAAACATGTTGGAGGGATCCAACTGGATTCCTCAACAGTTTTTATTTGATTTCAGATATTTTGATATTTGATGGATTATCATATCGATATATGATATTGTTGTTGTCGTGATTGACTATTTGGTATGTAGCATCATTGGACCAAATTTGGAACTTTAAAATGAATTTTAAAGTGATTTTTGAAAATATACAATATTTTTGGAATTGATTCATTTTAAATAAATAAACGTTATAATTTTTAATGTTATAAAAATTATGATTTTTGAGAAATATAGTTAAAAGTTGATTATTGAAAATATGGGGTTAATGATTTTATAAAATAGTTAAACTGGGATTTTTGGATTTATTGTAAAAAGTTTAAAAATAGGATTTATAAAATTTGATTATTTTATAAATAAATCAAAATGGTGAAATTATAAAGGAGATTAAAGACGTTTTAAAAGAATAATATAAATTGATTTATATAAGAGATTTATAAATTGATAATTTGTAAATAAAAATATTTGAATTATAAAATGAGATTTTATAATTGTTAGAATGAATTGTGAACGAATTTCATAAATGAATTAAATTTATAGAATTATAAACGGTGAAGTTATAAATGGAATTTTATAAGCAGTAGGTTTATAAAATTCATAAAGTTGTTAAAAGAATGGATTTTTAATAAATAAAGGAATCTTATAAGTTATAAGATTTATAACTTGGGAAGTTTGAAAGAACGATTTTTGTAAACAAATAAATTATAAGTATTTCACTTATAATATGAACTTTTGGTTTATAATTGAGTTATGAATTGAATAGGTTAATAAAGGAATTTATAAACGTTGTTTTATAAATCCGCAAATGACTTATTTTGATAAGTAAATTGTTGAAACCTATTAATGGAGTTATATTCACGTTTTTGACAGTGAATAATCCTTTAAAATAAAATGAATAGAAATGATGAAATTGGTTAACGTAGTATATTCACGTTTTTGAATAGTGAATAATATGTTAAAGAAAATGTTTAGAATGTGATATTTTAAATAGAATTAAAATGATCTAACGATGTTTTAAAAAATGCGTTGAGATTCGAAACCATAGATTTCAACATTCATTGTTGAAATAGACTTTTTCGAGAAATAGAAGGAAATGGTGGACTATAACATTGTTGTTATAGTAAATGATTTCCGAAAGGAAATGTTTTGTATAGTATTGGGATTTATATATCTATTTTAATTTCGAATCCCTATACTAGTGATTTTGGGTTGTCGTAACGATGTTTTACGCAACATTCGTTTGGACCCAAACAAATATGGATAAGAGAATGATTTCCTTAAAGAATGAAATATATGCTTAATTTCGATTCAAGTATATTGAATATTTTCCAAGAGTTGAAAATAAATGGATTTGTGAATAACTTTTTAAGTAAGTATGGAAATGTTTTCCAATATAAAGTGAATATTTTGATATTTATCTTTTTGAAGATAAATTGAAATGAATAATTGAAGCCGTATATTCATAGATATTTTGGAATATAAATTCACTATGGGATTTATAAAGGAAAGTGGAACTCGTTTAAAAATAAATATTGATTTATTTTTGAGATACTGAAATTATATATCTTGTAAAGATATTTTTGGGAAATAAATAATTTGGAAAATTATTTGGAATCTGGTGACGTTGTGCATATCCATTGATAGTTCAATAACCGACTATCAATATTTACCATTGAAAGGTATTTGTTGTGATTTGCTTAATTTGAATGCTACACTTATTTTTAAATTATTGCGCTCGTTATTCGGATTACCCATTCCGAATAGTGATACGACGTAATGGATAGCATTGATGACCGGTGTTGAAGATCGGATATTTTTGAAAGTGAAAGGACAACTCGTCGATTGTCTTTGCACCGAGTAGCTATGGTATAGAGACTCCCTATGTGATGGGAAGTCCGGACGTGATTAGAGATTATCCGGATTGCAAGGACTTCTTTGTAAGTGCCTTCGGTTCTGTTCGAGCCCGGAACAGACTTGTATGGATTGTATGTCTGACGTTACAGATTGAGATATAAAGCAGATTTCTTTCAAATATATTTCTGTTGGTGACGGAGAATTTATTCTTTTAGCTTAACACCCTTCTCTGAGACGTACGAGCTCAGAGGTTATGTAGTTGAATGTTATCAGCGATATATTCCCAATTTGGTAATGTGACATGCTGAGTGTTGCTGTGAAATGATCATTGTGTTGATTATTTGTGATAGGATCATTTGTTTGATCGTCTATCTTGGTGATCATTTCAATGATCATTTGTTGACCCAAAGCATTGCTTTTGTATAAAGTATGTTTTTGCAGACGTGACTTCGTCGAGCCTCACACCCCGGAATGGTCAAAACAGGAAAGATGCGACAAGGTTATGAGGGGTAGCGCCCTTTAGGGTATGTGCATTTCCTTCTGGAAAAGGGTGGTATCATGGTATGGAGCCCAGATACTTACTCATGTTGAAAACACTTTATGATTGTGTGAATTGATTACGAGCGCTCGGTTAAAGGTCCCAAAGGACCGGGGGATGGCATATTCGGTCAGTTGTTACTCAGTTAGGGGTAACCCAGCCTTGTGTTGGTAGAGATCCGGTTTGGTTCTCGGGGACGTCCATCCAGAGGCGTTCTCATGTGGCAATGGGAAGTTCCTTGGCCTGACCATTCGTTGGAAATCCAAAGAAACAATACGATCTTGTACGGTTTTAGTTGTAGAACCTGCTTCCTCAGGAGGTAGCTATAGTAGGCATAATATAATGGTACCTATGCTGGCTAAGATTTATATTCTACTTTCGAAATCGCTTTATACACTATGCACTAGTAATAATATCAAATGTTTCTTTTTAATGCGTATCCAGCATCTTTGACTATCATATGGAGAAATCTCCTCCAAGTCTGCGTTTGCATTGTGTGTGTGGTGGGATGTAACGACCCAGAATTTTTATTAATTTAAATTTGAATATTTAATTAATTTTAAATATTAATAAGTGAATTTATAAGTCAAATAATTTTTATTTGAATTATTGGATTTAATTGAATAATTAAATCGATAATTTAATATGTTAAATTATGGAAATAATTGAAATTTGAGTTAAATATGATTGAAAATGATTTGTAAAATTTTATTTTATCATGTTGGAGTTAGAACGATATTTTAGAACTTTTAAAATTGAATTAAAAGTTAATTTGTGAAAATTGAATATTTTAATATTAAATCGACTAGTGAAAATAGTCAATTTTTGAACAGTCTCAGAATTGAACGAAACTAGTTCCATTGGATCCGTAATAGTTAGTTATTACCGGATTTCAATTTTCGTGTCAATCGGAGCTATCGTTTGATCGTGGCAGCTCGAAACGCATCGAATTGTTTTTAATTTTAATTTGGCGAGTTAAAATAGCCATTTTTCAAAAAGTTTCGGATTTCGACGAAACCAGTTTCATCGGATCCGTAATGTGATATTATTGTAAAGTTTCAAATTTCGTATCAATTGGATTTACCGTTTGTCCGGTACGAATTAAAACGCCTAGAAATCGATTTAAATCGGTTTAATTTAAATTGAACGTTTGTAGCCATAACTCGCACAGATGTCCGAATTAGCTTTCGAAACCTGTTCCATTGTGTCCGGAACGCGGGGTAAACCCTAGAAACGCTAGTTACGGCGCGTAAATCGGAGTTTGGAAATTCTGGATGAATAGTGTTCGTTCGTTCTTCTATAAATAGCACCCCTCTCTTTAGAAATAAAAAAAAAATTCCAACCCTAACTAAACGCAGCCGCCACCCACGCACGAACGGCCAGAAACTTCATACTTTCTCTCCTCCAAATCTCTCAATCCATAACTCAATTCAACAATCTTCCAACATGGAAGTCGTAGAGGATGGTGAGATCTTGGATGTCAACGGTGGTGATCGTCTAATTCACGACGAGGAAGGAGATAATGGGGCGCGTTCATCATGCGTTTGTTCTTGAATTGCGTGCAGATGGGGGGACCGAGTTTCATGGCTCTTCGGCCGTGGGTGGTGTTTCTGGAGGCGAATGGAATGGCGTCACCTGATCGAATTTTTATCGACTAAATGGATTTCAAATTCAAACCCTAAATGTCAAAATGGGTTCGGTGTTGTTACTGCGCGCGTCTCATACTGGAGATGGAAGAAAAGCACGTGTGGCCGAGATCTTCAGGAAGCAAATGAATGGTGGATGATGGTAGCAAGTTTGTAAATGTAAATTAATTGTATATATTAATTCGTTAAACTTTAAACTGTGATATCTTTTTCCTGCGAGGTCGAAAATTCCCGAAACGAAAAGCGTTGGCATCGTATCTACGAGCTCTACGCTATGCAACTGACTGGAGTCGTTTGGAGTTAGTGAAAATTTCGTGTAAAATTAAACGTCCGTTTAATTTTATTCGAAATAAATCGCTAAAACAAAATAAAATCAAGGTGAGAACTTCTCACTCAATCGAATCAGTTTCGATTTTATTTTAAATAGTTAGATTTAAAATATTTGAATGCATGTTTGAATGTTGATTGATATCTATTGATTGTTAAAATAGACATTATACGCCGTTAGTAAGCGGATGTTATTTATTAAAAACATATACCGCGAATATTTCATAAACAGTGAAATTGGTATTATATATAATAACAATATATATATATATTGGCATATGTATATATTGGAGTTATTGACTTCCCACATTTTTTGTTTAGCGGATGAGACCCTATTGCGCCGTCTATTAAGCGGATAATATTTAAATCCCATATACCGCGATAATTTCGTACTGGAGCGAAATTGGTATTGTGCTAATGTTTGTGGATGCAGAAAACAGGTTGGAGGGATCCAACTGGATTCCTCAACAGTATTTATTTGATTTCAGATATTTTGATATTTGATGGATTATCATATCGATATATGATATCGTTGTAGTCGTGATTGACTATTTGATATGTAGCACCATTGGACCAAGTTTTGGAATTTTAAAATGATTTATAAAGTGATTTTTGAAAATATACTATATGTTTGGAATTTGATCCATTTTAAATAAATAAACGTTATAATTTTTTAAAGTTATAAAAATTATGATTTTTGGGAAAAATAGTTAAAAACTGATTTTTGAGAATATGATGCTAATGATTTTATAAAATAGTTTAATCGGAATTTTAGAATTTATTGTGAAAAGTTTAAATATAGGATTTATAAAATTTAATTATTTTATGAATCAAAATGGTGAAATAATAAAGGAGATTAAAGACGTTTTAAAGAATAATATAAATTGATTTATATTAAGAGATTTATAATTGGATATTTATAAATTGAAATATTGACATTATAAAATGAGTTTTTATAAGTGTTTGAATGAAGTGAAAATGAATTTTGTAAATGAATGGAATTTATAAAATTATAAATGGTGAAGTTATAAATGAAATTTATAAATAGTAAGATTTATAGATTTTGTGAAATTATTAAAGAATATATTTGGATGAATAATTGAATCTTATAAGTTATAAGATTTATAATTATGAAGTTCAAAGGAATGATTTTGCAGACAAATAAATTATAAGTATTTCACATATGATATGAACTTTTGTTTTATAATTGAGTTATAAATTGAATAGGTTAATAAAGGAATTTATAAAAGGAAGTTGTTATAAAATAAATAGAAATGGAGTTTATAAACGTTGTTTCATAAATTCGCAAATGACTTATTTTGATAAGTAATCTGTTGAAACCTATTAATGGAGTTATATTCACGTTTTTGAACTGTGAATAATCCTTTTAAATAAAATGTATAGAAATGATGAAATTGATTAACGTAGTATATTCACGTTTTAGAATAGTGAATAAGATGTTAAAGAAATTGTTTTGAATGTGATATTTGAAATAGAATTAAAATGATCTAACGAAGTTTTAATTGTGTTGAGATTCGAAACCATAGATTTCGACATTTATTGTTGAAATAGACGTTTTCGAGAAATAAAAGGAAATAGTGGACTATAACACTGTTGTTATAGTAAATGATTTCCGAAAGGAAATGTTTTGGATAGTATTGGGATTTATATATCTATTTTAATTTCGAATCCCTATACTAGTGATTTTGGGTTGTGGTAACGATGTTTTACGCAACATTCGTTTTGGCCCAAATAAATATGTTTAAGAGAATGATTTCCTTAAAGAATGAAATATGTACTTAATTTCGATTTAAGTATATTAAATATTTTCCAAGTGTTGAAAATAAATAAAATTTGTGAATTACTTATGAATAAATAAGTATGGAAATGTTTTTCCAATATAAAGTGAATATTAGAGAATTTATCTTTTTGAAGATAAATTGAAATGAATAATTGAAATCGTATATTCATAGATATTTTGGATTATAAATTCACTAAGGAATTTATAAAGGAAAGGGGAATTTGTTTAAAAATAAATATTGATTTATTTTTGAAGTATTGAAAATAATATATCTTGTAAAGATATTTTGGAAAATAAATAATTTGGAAAATTATTTGGAATCTGGTGATGTTGTGCATATCCAATGATAGTTCAATAGTCGACTATCAATATTTACCTTTGAAAGGTATTTGGTTGTGATTTGTTGAATTTGAATGCCACACTTATTTTTGAATAAGCGCTCACTATTCGGGTTAACCGGGAAAGGACCATGGGGTCGTATAACCCATTCCGAATATGTGATACGTCGTTGTGAATTGCATTAAAGACCAGTGTTGAAGACCGAGTATTTGTGAAAGCGATAGGATGACCTATCGATTGTCTCTGCACTGGGTAGCTCCTGGTATAGAGATTCCTTAAGCGATGGGAAATTCGATCGGGATTGTGAATACCCGGATTTGCAAGGGCTTCGTAAGAAGTGCCTTCGGTTTTGTTCGAGCCCGGAACAGACTTGTATGGATTGTATGCCTGACATTACAAGTTGAGATGTAAAGCCGATTTCTTTCAAATATATTTCTGTTGGTGGCGGAGAATTTATTCTTTTAGCTTAACACCCTTCTCTGAGACGTACGAGCTCAGAGGTTATATAGTTGAAGTTATCAGCGATATATTCCCAATTTGGTAATGTGACATGCTGAGTGTTGCTGTAAATGATCATTGTGTTGATTATTTGTGATAGGATCGTTTACTTGATCGTCTATCTTTGTGATCATCTCTATGATCATTTGTTGACCCAAAGCATTGCTTTTGTATAAAGTATGTTTTTGTGGACGTGACTTCGTCGAGCCTCACACCCCGTGAATGGTCAAAACAGGAAAGATGCGGCAAGGTTATGAGGGGTAGCGCCCTTTAGGATATGTGCATTTCCTTCTGGAAAAGGGTGGTATCATGGTATGGAGCCCAGATACTTACTCATGTTGAAAACACTTTGTTAAGATTGTGTGAATTGATTTCGAGCGCTCGGTGAAAAGGTCCCAAAGGACCGGGGGATGGCATATTCGGTCAGTTGTTACTCAGTTAGGGGTAACCCGGCCTTGTGTTGGTAGAGATCCGGTTTGGTTCTCGGGGATGTCCATCCAGAGGCATTCTCATGTGGCAATGGGAAGTTCCTTGGCCTGATCATTCGTTGGAAATCCAAAGAAACAATATGATCTTGTACGGTATTAGTTGTAGAACCTATCATTCACTTATGGTGTCGCAACACTGTTTGGATGGTAGCTATAGTAGGCATACGATAATGGTCGTATGTTGGCTAAGATTTATATTCTACTTTCGAAATGAATTTTTCCTACACTATGCACTAATAATAATATCAAATGTTCTTTTAAATGCGTATCAAGCATCTTTGACTATCATAAGGAGAAATCTCCTCCGATTCTGCGTTTGCATTGTGTGTGTGTGCAGGAGGCCTTATGGTAGTCTCATTTTTAAAAGCATTGCGAATTGACTTTAAAAATATTCTTCTATTTTGATTTTTAAAGATAAATAAACTGTTTTGAGTTCCCACACCAGTCACATGACTGACTCGGAGTTTATTGTTTTCATTTCTAAACTCTGGGTGCCCACCAATTTCCACACGGGAAGTCAAGAGTTAAGGTTTATCAGGATATTCTGGATATTCTGGAGTTGCTGGAGGCAAGCTGGATGGCATGGCGTATTACTAGTATATAGTATTTCTTTTCCGCTGCACTGTTTGTTGTTGTACACTCTGATGATATGATGTAATGAAATGTGATGTAATGTAATAACTGATATAGTTCTTTGTTTAAAGATTATTCATTTATTATTATATGTTGTTCCGCTGCGAATTGTGAGATTCTGATGTTGTTCTGTTGTTTTCTGTTCCGTTCTATGTTCTCTATTTTCTTTTTCTTCTATTTGAAAAAAAAATTTCTATTTTCTATTCTCTTTTCTCTCCATCTTCTATCTTCTTCTCTCTTTTTCTCTCTTTTTCTTTTCTTAAATTCTTTTTAAAAACCCTAACTATTCGGTTTTTCGGCAACGAAAAATCGACATGTTACATTTGGTATCGGAGCTTATGGTTAAGCGACAACCATGGTTCTGTTGGGTATTACTCATTAGAGATAGAGTCAGTAGCACTCTAGAATGAGCTTGAGTGTAATAATAGCTATGAGAGCGTATTTTTTAGTGAATATAAAATTGTTTTATATTGTGATGATTGGTTTGTTGAGTGGTATATAGATTCTGGTTAATACGAGTAATTAACGTTGTTGATAGGAATCTCTAAACACTTGAATAGAACAATTCGACACAATATTGTTTTAAATTGGGTAAATGAAATAATTTTACCTTGATTATATTTTATATATAAAGGAATAATTTTTCAGAATTATTAAAGTGTATATAAGTCGATTGTTTAGTTGTTTGAATAATCTAAATTAAAGAATAATTGTATAAGTATAATGAAAATTATAAGAATTGAATTATAATTAAAGTGATTTACAATTGTGAAATAAACTTATACATATAAGAAGTGAAACTATATGAATATATTTATGAATGAAATTCAACTTTAGAAATTGAATTGAATTAATGGATTGAATAATAATCAATTGAATGTAAATTAAGTTGATATGAAATAATGGATATAAGTGTTAATTCATTAAAATCTAATGTTATGGGAAAGTTGAATAAATTGGGATGGAAATCAATTTAATGTTAAACCAAATTGAATGTAAAACTAATAATTTAGTTATGTTAAATAAACATTGGTTATTAGTTGATTGATTGTATATAATTCATTAAGTGTTAATGAAATTGAGTCAATGAAATTGGAAGCTAAAGTAATTGGAAATCCAATTTGAAGTTAAGTAAATTTTGAATAGAAGTGAATTTGATTTGAAAGTGAACCAACTTGAATATGAATTAGCGAACATAAACTAATTGAAAATGAATGTTAGTAAAAACATCCACTGTTAAATGAATCAAATGTGATTAAAATTGAAAACCAATTCATTGAATATTAATGATAATATAAATGAATATTGATTTGGTTATGGATGATAGTTGGTTGATGTTTGCATTTGTTGCTTTTGTTTCAATTGCTATGTTAACATATATAGTTATTATGTTACTATATGTTGTATATTGAGATTATTGTCTATATGCATGATTCTCATGTTGTTTGTTGAGTGATTAGTAGGTGCGGATCGCGTTTGCTTCGCATTTGGAGCTCGCTTTCGCGCTATATTAGCCGTATATGCTCGCTAATAAAATATAAGGTACATATCTCGGATTACATACCGTACTTTTATACTTTTTCCCTGCGGGATGCCTCATTACTTGATGAGATGTATATTTGTGATATATATACTGTCATTTTTTTTCGGATCAAGCCGCGCAAAGGAGACTATGGCGAATTTTTCCGGAAATTTAAGGCGTTAGAAAAAATTTGAGGAAAAATTGGAAAATTTTGAAAACTTAGACTTTGATTTGGAATTGAAAGTTAAACGATAGTAGTTGTTTTTGAAAAAATAACTAAGTATGATTTGAAAACTTAGTAAGTTATTGTAAGAAGTTTAACTATGAATTTTGGGAAAATTAATAAATTCTATAACTTTTCTTACTTAATAATTTCGAGGACGAAATTCTTTTAAGTGGGGAAGATTGTAACGACCCAGAATTTTTATTAATTTAAATTTGAATATTTAATTAATTTTAAATATTAATAAGTGAATTTATAAGTCAAATAAATTTTTATTTGAATTATTGGATTTAATTGAATAATTAAATCGATAATTTAATATGTTAAATTATGGAAATAATTGAAATTTGAGTTAAATATGATTGAAAATGATTTGTAAAATTTTATTTTATCATGTTGGAGTTAGAACGATATTTTAGAACTTATAAAATCGAATTAAAAGTTAATTTGTGAAAATTGAATATTTTAATATTAAATCGACTAGTGAAAATAGTCAATTTTTGAACAGTCTCAGAATTGAACGAAACCAGTTCCATTGGATCCGTAATAGTTAGTTATTACCGGATTTCAATTTTCGTGTCAATCGGAGCTATCGTTTGATCGCGGCAGCTCGAAACGCATCGAATTGTTTTTAATTTTAATTTGGCGAGTTAAAATAGCCATTTTTCAAAAAGTCTCGGATTTCGACGAAACTAGTTTCATCGGATCCGTAATGTGAAATTATTGTAAGGTTTCAAATTTCGTGTCAATTGGATTTACCATTTGTCCGGTACGAATTAAAACGCCTAGAAATCGATTTAAATCGGTTTAATTTAAATTGAACGTTTGTAGCCATAACTCGCACAGATGTCAGAATTAGCTTTCGAAACATATTCCATTGTGTCCAGAACGCGGGGTAAACTCTAGAAACGCTGGTTACGGCGCGTAAATCGGAGTTTGGAAATTCCGGATGAATAGTGTTCGTTCGTTCTTCTATAAATAGCACCCCTCTCTTTAGAAATAAAAAAAAATTCCTAACCCTAACTAAACGCAGCCGCCACCCACGCACGAACGGCCAAAAACTTCATACTTTCTCTCCTCCAAATCTCTCAATCCATAACTCGATTCAACAATCTTCCAACATGGAAGTCGTAGAGGATGGTGAGATCTTGGATGTCAACGGTGGTGATCGTCTAATTCACGACGAGGAAGGAGATAATGGGGCGCGTTCATCATGCGTTTGTTCTTGAATTGCGTGCAGATGGAGGGACCGAGTTTCATGGCTCTTCGGCCGTGGGTGGTGTTTCTGGAGGCGAATGGAATGGCGTCACCTGATCGAATTTTTATCGACTAAATGGATTTCAAATTCAAACCCTAAATGTCAAAATGGGTTCGGTGTTGTTACTGCGCGCGTCTCATACTGGAGATGGAAGAAAAGCACGTGTGGCCGATATCTTCAGGAAGCAAATGAACGGTGGATGATGGTAGCAAGTTTGTAAATGTAAATTAATTGTATATATTAATTCGTTAAACTTTAAACTGTGATATCTTTTTGCCGCGAGGTCGAAAATTCCCGAAACGAAAAGCGTTGGCTTCGTATCTACGAGCTCTATGCTATGCAACTGATTGGAGTCGTTTGGAGTTAGTGAAAATTTCGTGTAAAATTAAACGTCCGTTTAATTTTATTCGAAATAAATCGCTAAAACAAAATAAAATCAAGGTGAGAACTTCTCACTCAATCGAATCAGTTTCGATTTTATTTTAAATAGTTAGATTTAAAATATTTGAATGCATGTTTGAATGTTGATTGATATCTATTGATTGTTAAAATAGACATTATACGCCATTAGTAAGCGGATGTTATTTATTAAAAACATATACCGCGAATATTTCATAAACAGTGAAATTGGTATTATATATAATAGCAATATATATATATTGGCATATGTATATATTGGAGTTATTGATTTCCCGCATTTTTTGTTTAGCGGATGAGACCCTATTGCGCCGTCTATTAAGCGGATAATATTTAAATCCCATATACCGCGATAATTTCGTACTGGAGCGAAATTGGTATTGTGCTAATGTTTGTGGATGCAGAAAACAGGTTGGAGGGATCCAACTGGATTCCTCAACAGTATTTATTTGATTTCAGATATTTTGATATTTGATGGATTATCATATCGATATATGATATCGTTGTAGTCGTGATTGACTATTTGATATGTAGCACCATTGGACCAAGTTTTGGAATTTTAAAATGATTTTTAAAGTGATGTTTGAAAATATAAAATATTTTTGGAATTGATCCATTTTATATAAATAAACGTTATAATTTTTAAAGTTATAAAAATTATGATTTTTGAGAAAAATAGTTAAAAACTGATTTTTGAGAATATGATGCTAATGATTTTATAAAATAGTTTAATCGGAATTTTAGAATTTATTGTGAAAAGTTTAAATATAGGATTTATAAAATTTAATTATTTTATGAATCAAAATGGTGAAATAATAAAGGAGATTAAAGACGTTTTAAAGAATAATATAAATTGATTTATATTAAGAGATTTATAAATGGATATTTATAAATTGAAATATTGACATTATAAAACGAGTTTTTATAAGTGTTTGAATGAAGTGAAAATGAATTTTGTAAATGAATGGAATTTATAAAATTATAAATGGTGAAGTTATAAATGAAATTTATAAATAGTAATATTTATAGATTTTGTGAAATTATTAAAGAATATATTTGGATGAATAATTGAATCTTATAAGTTATAAGATTTATAATTATGAAGTTCAAAGGAACGATTTTGCAGACAAATAAATTATAAGTATTTCACGTATGATATGAACTTTTGTTTTATAATTGAGTTATAAGTTGAATAGGTTAATAAAGGAATTTATAAAAGAAAGTTGTTATAAAATAAATAGAAATGGAGTTTATAAACGTTGTTTCATAAATTCGCAAATGACTTATTTTGATAAGTAATTTGTTGAAACCTATTAATGGAGTTATATTCATGTTTTTGAACTGTGAATAATCTTTTTAAATAAAATGTATAGAAATGATGAAATTGATTAACGTAGTATATTCACGTTTTTGAATAGTGAATAAGATGTTGAAGAAATTGTTTTGAATGTGATATTTGAAATAGAATTAAAATGATCTAACGAAATTTTAATTGTGTTGAGATTCGAAACCATAGATTTCGACATTTATTGTTGAAATAGACGTTTTCGAGAAATAAAAGGAAATAGTGGACTATAACACTGTTGTTATAGTAAATGATTTCCGAAAGGAAATGTTTTGGATAGTATTGGGATTTATATATCTATTTTAATTTCGAATCCCTATACTAGTGATTTTGGGTTGTCGTAACGATGTTTTACGCAACATTCGTTTTGGCCCAAATAAATATGTTTAAGAGAATGATTTCCTTAAAGAATGAAATATGTACTTAATTTCGATTTAAGTATATTAAATATTTTCCAAGTGTTGAAAATAAATAAAATTTGTGAATTACTTATGAATAAATAAGTATGGAAATGTTTTTCCAATATAAAGTGAATATTAGAGAATTTATCTTTTTGAAGATAAATTGAAATGAATAATTGAAATCGTATATTCATAGATATTTTGGATTATAAATTCACTAAGGAATTTATAAAGGAAAGGGGAATTTGTTTAAAAATAAATATTGATTTATTTTTGAAGTATTGAAAATAATATATCTTGTAAAGATATTTTGGAAAATAAATAATTTGGAAAATTATTTAGAATCTGGTGATGTTGTGCATATCCATTGATAGTTCAATAGCCGACTATCAATATTTACCTTTGAAAGTTATTTGGTTGTGATTTGTTGAATTTGAATGTCACACTTATTTTTGAATAAGCGCTCACTATTCGGGTTAACCGGGAAAGGACCATGGGGTCGTATAACCCATTCCGAATATGTGATACGTCGTTGTGAATTGCATTAAAGACCGGTGTTGAAGACCGAGTATTTGTGAAAGCGATAGGATGACCTATCGATTGTCTCTGCACTGGGTAGCTCCTGGTATAGAGATTCCTTAAGTGATGGGAAATTCGATCGGGATTGTGAATACCCGGATTTGCAAGGGTTTCGTAAGAAGTGCCTTCGGTTTTGTTCGAGCCCGGAACAGACTTGTATGGATTGTATGCCTGACATTAAAAGTTGAGATGTAAAGCCGATTTCTTTCAAATATATTTCTGTTGGTGGCGGAGAATTTATTCTTTTAGCTTAACACCCTTCTCTGAGACGTACGAGCTCAGAGGTTATATAGTTGAAGTTATCAGCGATATATTCCCAATTTGGTAATGTGACATGCTGAGTGTTGCTGTAAATGATCATTGTGTTGATTATTTGTGATAGGATCGTTTACTTGATCGTCTATCTTTTTGATCATCTCTATGATCATTTGTTGACCCAAAGCATTGCTTTTGTATAAAGTATGTTTTTGTGGACGTGACTTCGTCGAGCCTCACACCCCGTGAATGGTCAAAACAGGAAAGATGCGGCAAGGTTATGAGGGGTAGCGCCCTTTAGGATATGTGCATTTCCTTCTGGAAAAGGGTGGTATCATGGTATGGAGCCCAGATACTTACTCATGTTGAAAACACTTTGTTATGATTGTGTGAATTGATTTCGAGCGCTCGGTGAAAAGGTCCCAAAGGACCGTGGGATGGCATATTCGGTCAGTTGTTACTCAGTTAGGGATAACCCGGCCTTGTGTTGGTAGAGATCCGGTTTGGTTCTCGGGGATGTCCATCCAGAGGCATTCTCATGTGGCAATGGGAAGTTCCTTGGCCTGATCATTCGTTGGAAATCCAAAGAAACAATACGATCTTGTACGGTATTAGTTGTAGAACCTATCATTCACTTATGGCGTCGCAACACTGTTTGGATGGTAGCTATAGTAGGCATACGATAATGGTCGTATGTTGGCTAAGATTTATATTCTACTTTCGAAATGAATTTTTCCTACACTATGCACTAATAATAATATCAAATGTTCTTTTAAATGCGTATCAAGCATCTTTGACTATCATAAGGAGAAATCTCCTCCGATTCTGCGTTTGCATTGTGTGTGTGTGCGGGAGGCCTTATGGTAGTCTCATTTTTAAAAGCATTGCGAATTGACTTTAAAAATATTCTTCTATTTTGATTTTTAAAGATAAATAAACTGTTTTGAATTCCCACACCAGTCACATGACTGACTCGGAGTTTATTGTTTTCCTTCCTAAACTCTGGGTGCCTACCAATTTCCACACGGGCAGTCAAGAGTTAAGGTTTATCAGGATATTCTGGATATTCTGGAGTTGCTGGAGGCAAGCTGGATGGCATGGCGTATTACTAGTATATAGTATTTCTTTTCCGCTGCACTGTTTGTTGTTGTACACTCTGATGATATGATGTAATGAAATGTGATGTAATGTAATAACTGATATAGTTCTTTGTTTAAAGATTATTCATTTATTATTATATGTTGTTCCGCTGCGAATTGTGAGATTCTGATGTTGTTCTGTTGTTTTCTGTTCCGTTCTATGTTCTCTATTTTCTTTTTCTTCTATTTGAAAAAAAAATTTCTATTTTCTATTCTCTTTTCTCTCCATCTTCTATCTTCTTCTCTCTTTTTCTCTCTTTTTCTTTTCTTAAATTCTTTTTAAAAACCCTAACTATTCGGTTTTTCGGCAACGAAAAATCGACATGTTACATGGGAGGTCTAATGGTAGTCTCATTTTTAAAAGCATTGCTAATTGACTTTAAAAATATTCCTCTATTTTGATTTTAAAGATAAATAAACTGTTTTGAGTTCTCACACCAGTCACATGACTGACTTGGAGTTTATTGTTTTCCTTCCTAAACTCTGGGTGCCCACCAATTTCCACACGGGCAGTCAAGAGTTAGGTTTATCAGGATATTATGGAATTCAGGAGTTGCTGAAGGCAAGCTGGATGGCATGGCGTATTATTAGTATACAGTATTTCTTTTCCGCTATTTGTTGTTGTTGTTGTACACTTTGATGTGATGTAATGTAATGTATAAAATGTAATAACTGATATAGTTCTTTGTTTAAAGATTATTCATTTATTATTATATGTTGTTCCGCTGCGAATTGTGAGATTCTGTTTTTGTTTTGTTGTTTTCTTTCCGTTCTATTTTCTTTTCTCTCTATTTTTCTATCTTCTCATCTCTTCTTCTGTCTCTTGTCTTTTTCTTTTTCTTAAACATTGAGAATTCGTATTTCTGTTCATCTTGAATTAATCTACGGAGATTAGTGTATATTCAAGGAGTACGGATTTGCGGGTCTTCACAGGTGGTATCAGAGCATCTGGTTAAGCGACAACCATGGTTCTATTGGGTATTACTCATTAGAGATAGAGTCAGTAGTACTCTAGAATGAGTTTGAGTGTAATAATAGCTATGAGTGCGTATTTGTTAGTGAATATAAAATTGTTTTATATTGTGATGATTGGTTTGTTGAGTGGTATATAGATTCTGGTTAATACGAGTAATTAACGTTGTTGATAGGGATCTCTAAACACTTGTACAGAACAAATCGACACAGTATTGTTTTAAAATTGGGTAAATGAACTAATTTTACCTTGATTATATTTTATATATAAAGGAATAATTTTTCAGAATTATTGAAGTGTATATAAGTTGATTGTTTGGTTGTTTGAATAATCTAAATAAAAGAATAATTGTATAAGCAAATGAATTATAAGAACTGAATTATAATTAATGTGACTTACAATTGTGAAATAAACTTATATATATAAGAAGTGAAACTATACGAATATATTTATGAATATGAGTTACAAATAAAAATGAATTTAAAGTTAAATGGAAATTTACTTTAGAATTGGAATCTGAATTTATTTATAAGTGGGAATTTAAGTTAAGTAAAAACAAGTGATGTTTATAAAATGAAGTATAACTTAAGAAATGTTGAATTAAGTTGATATTGGTATCAAAGTAAATTAATAAAGTTAAGTGATAGATATGAACTTAAGTTATGTAAATAAAATTCAACTTTCGTAATTGAATTGAATTAATGGATTAAATGTTAATCAATTGAATGTGAATTAAGTTGATATGAAATAATGAATATAAGTGTTAATTCATTAAAATCTAATGTTATTGGAAAGTTGAATAGTTGAATGAAAATCAATTTAATTAAACCAATTGAAAGCAAAGGAATTTGGTTGTAATTGATATACATTGGTTGTTATATGATTGTTAGTTGATTGTATGTAATTCATTAAGTATTAATGAAATTGAATTAATGGAATTGGAAGCTAAAGTAATTGAAATCCAATTGGAAGTTAAGTGAATCTTGAATAGAATTGAATGTGATTTGGAAGTTAACCAACTTGAATATGGATTAGTGAATATAAACTAATTGAAAATGAATGTTAGTAAACATCCACTGTTAATGAATCAAATGTGATTAAATTGAAAACCAATTCATGGAATATTAATGAGAATATGAATGAATATTTATTGGTTATGAATGCTAGTTGGATGATAGTTGGTTGATGGTTGAATATATTGCTTTTGTTGCATTTGCTATGTTGACATATATAGTTATTATGTTGCTATATGTTGTATATTGATACTGTTGTCTATATACATGGTTCTCATGTTGTTTGTTGAGTGTTTAGTAGGTGCGGATCGCGTTTGCTTCGCATTTGGAGCTCGCTTTCGTGCTATATTAGCCGTATATGCTCGCTAATAAAATATAAGGTACATATCTCGGATTACATACCGTACTTTTACATTTTTTCCCTACGGGATGCCTCATTACTTGATGAGATGTATATTTGTGATATATATACTGTCATTTTTTTTTCGGATCGAGCCGCGCAAGGGAGACTATGGCGAATTTTTCCGAAAATTTAAGGCGTTAGAAAAAATTTGAGAAAATTGGAAAATTTTGAAAACTTGGACTTTTATTTGGAATTGAAAGTTAAACAATAGTAGTTGTTTTTGAAAAGATAACTAAGTATGATCTGAAAACTTAGCAAAGTATTATAAGAAGTTTGACTATGGATTTTGGAAAGTTAATAGATTCTGTAACTTTTCTTACTTAATAATTTCGAGGACGAAATTCTTTTAAGGGGGGAAGATTGTAATGACCCAGGATTTTTAGTAATTTAAATTTGAATATTTAATTAATTTTAAATATTAATAAGTGAAATTTGTAATTCGAATAAATTTTAATTCGAATAATTGGATTTAATTGAATAATTAAATCAATAATTTAATATGTTAAATTATGGAAATAATTGAAAATCGAGTTAAATATGATTGAAAATGATTTGTAAAATTTTATTTTATCATATTGAAGTTAGAACGATATTTTAGAACTTTTAAAATTGAATTAAAAGTTTATTTGTGAAAATTGAATATTTTAATATTTAATCGACTAGTGAAATTAGTCAATTTTTGAACAGTCTCAGAATTGAACGAAACTAGTTCCATTGGATCCATAATAGTTAGTTATTACCAGATTTCAATTTACGTAGCAATCGGAGTTATCGTTTCATCGTGGCAGCTCGAAACGCATCGTAATTGTTTTTATTTTAATTTGGCGAGTTAAAATAGTCATTTTTCAAAAAGTCTCGGATTTCAACGAAACTAGTTTCATCGGATCCGTAATGTGATATTATTGTAAGGTTTCAAATTTCGTGTCAATTGGATTTACCGTTTGTCCGGTACAAATTAAAATGCCTAGAAAATCGTTTAAATCGGTTTAATTCAAATTGAACGTTTATTGTCATAACTCGCACTGTAACGTTTCAAGATTTTTCGTTGCCGAAAAACCGAATAGTTATGGGTTTAAGAAAAAGAAAAGAAGAAAAGAAAGAAGAAAGAAGATAGGAAAGAAGGAAATAGAAAATAGAAATTAGAGAGAATAGAAAACAGAAAAGAAGATAGAATATTTTTAAAATAGAAGAAAAAGAGAATAGAACATAAAGAAAATAGAACGGAACAGAAAGAAAACAGAACAACATCAGAATCTCACAATTCGCAGCGGGACAACATATAATAATAAATGAATAATCTTTAAACAAAGAACTATATCAGTTATTACATTACATTACATTTCATTTCATCATATCATCAGAGTATACAACAACAACAACAAACAGTGCAGCGGAAAAAGAAATACTATATAAGTAGTAATACGCCATGCCATCCAGCTTGCCTTCGGCAACTCCAGAATATCCAGAATATCCTGATAAACCTTAACTCTTGACTGCCCGTGTGAAAATTGGTGGGCACCCAGAGTTTAAGAAGGAAAACAATAAACTCCAAGTCAGTCATGTGACTGGTGTGAGAACTCAAAACAGTTTATTTATCTTTAAAATCAAAATAGAGGAATATTTTTATTTCAATTCGCAATGCTTTTAAAAATGAGACTACCATAAGGCCTCCCGCACACACACACACATGCAAACGCAGAATCGGAGGAGATTTCTCCTTATGATAGTCAAAGATGCTTGATACGCATTTAAAATAACATTTGATATTATTACTAGTGCATAGTGTAGGGGAAAAATTCATTTTGAAAGTAGAATATAAATCTTAGCCAACATACGACCATTATCGTATGCCTACTATAGCTACCATCCAAACAGTGGTGACCACCATAAGTGAATGATAGGTTCTACAACTAATACCGTACAAGTTTCGTATTGTTTCTTTGGATTTCCAACAAATGGTCAGGCCAAGGAACTTCCCATTGCCACATGAGAATGCCTCTGGAAAGACATCCCCGAGAACCAAACCGGAACTCTGCCAACACAAGGCCGGGTTACCCCTAACTGGGTAACTACTGACACGAGCACGCCATTCCCCGATCGTAAACGACCTTTCTCACGAGATCCCGAAAACCAACAACCACAAAGTAATAAATTCGTAGTAACCACATAGGTTAAATATCTGGGCTCCATACCATGATACCACCTCTATCCAGAAGGAAATGTACATACCCTAAAGGGTGCTACCCCTCATAACCTTGCTGCATCTTTCCTGTTTTGACCATTTCCGGGGTGTGAGGTTCGACGAAGTCACGTCCACAAAAACATACTTTATACAAAAGCCATGCTTTGGGTCAACAAATGATCAACACAATGATCACTAAGATAGACGATCAAATAAACGATCCTATCACAATAATCAACACAATGATCATTTCAGCATCACTCAGCATATCACATTACCAAATTGGGAATATATCGCTGATAACATTCAACTACATAACCTCTGAGCTCGTACGTCTCAGAGAAGGGTGTTAAGCTAAAAGAATAAATTCTCCGCCACCAACAGAAATATATTTGAAAGAAATCGGCTTTACATCTCAATTTGTAATGTCAGACATACAATCCATACAAGTCTGTTCCGGGCTCGAACAAAACCGAAGGCACTTCTTACAAAGCCCTTGCAATCCGGGTATTAACAATCCCGATCGAATTTCCCATCACTTAGGAGATCTCTATACCAGGAGCTACCCAGCGCAGAGACAATCGATAGGTCATCCTATCGCTTTCACAAATACTCGGTCTTCAACACCGATCTTCAATGCAATTCACAACGACGTATCACATATTCGGAATGGGTTATATGACCCCATGGTCCTTTCCCAGTTAACCCGAATAGTGAGCGCTTATTCAAAAAATAAGTGTAGCATTCACATTCAAACAAATCACATCAATTACCCATTCAAAGGGAAATATTGATAGTCGGTTATTGAACTATCACTGGATATGCACACATCACCAGTTTCCAAATAATTTTCCAAATTATTTATTTTCCAAAAATATCTTCACTAGATATATAATTTCACACTTCAAAAATAAATCAATATTTATTTTTAAACCCATTTTCCAATTTCATTTATAAATTCAATAGTGAATTTACAATCCAAAATGTCTATGAATATTCGATTTCAATTATTCATTTCAATATTCCTTTTCAATTTATCTTCAAAAAGATAAATTCTCAAAATATTCACTTTATATTGGAAAACATTTCCATACTTATTTATTCATAAGTAATTCACAAATTTTATTTATTTTCAACACTTAGAAAATATTCAATATACTTAAATCGAAATTAAGTATATATTTCATTCTATTAAGGAAATCATTCTCTTCAACATATTTATTTGGGCCAAAATGAATGTTACGTAAAACATCGTTACGACAACCCAAAATCACTAGTATAGGGATTCAAAAATTAAAATAGATATATAAATCCCAATACTATACAAAACATTTCCTTTCGGAAATCATTTACTATAACAACAGTGTTATAGTCCACCATTTCCTTTTCATTTCTCGAAAACGTCTATTTCAACAATAAATGTTGAAATCTATGGTTTCGAATCTCAACACAATTAAAACTTCGTTAGATCGTTTTAATTCTATTTCAAATATCACATTCAAAACAATTTCTTTAACAACTTATTCACTATTCAAAAACGTGAATATACTACGTTAACAATTTCATCCTTTTATACATTTTATTTAAAAGAATTATTCACTATTCAAAAACGTGAACATAACTCCATTAATAGGTTTCAACAATTTACTTATCAAAATAAGTCATTTGCGAATTTATAAAACAACGTTTATAAATTCCATTTCTATTTATTTATAAAAACTTCCTTTTTATAAATTCTTTTATTAACCTATTCCAGTTTATAACTCAATTATAAACTAAAAGTTCATATTATAAGTTAAATACTTATAAAACGATTATTTTACAAAATCGTTCTTTTAAAGACTTTCCAATTTATAAATCTTATAACTTATAAGATTCATTCATTTATCCAAAATCATTATTTTAATAACTTAATAAATTTTATAAACCTACTGCTTATAAAATTCCATTTATAACTTCACCGTATAAAATTCTATAAATTCCATTTAATTATGAAATTCATTTTCACTTCATTCAAACACTTATAAAAACTCGTTTTATAATGTCCATATTTCAATTTATAAATATCCATTTATAAATCTCTTAATATAAATCAATTCATATTAATATTTTAAAAACGTCTTTAAACTCCTTTATAATTTCATCATTTTGATTTATAAAATAATCAAATTTTATAAATCCTATATTTAAACTTTTCACAATGAATTCTAAAATCCCGGTTAAACTATTTTATAAAATCATTAGCATCATATTCTCAAAAATCAGTTTTTAACTATTTTTCTCAAAAAATCATAATTTTTATAACTTTAAAAATTATAACGTTTATTTATATAAAATGGATCAATTCCAAAAATATTTTATATTTTCAAACATCACTTTAAAAATCATTTTAAAATCCCAAAATTTGGGTCCAATGATGCCACATACCAAATAGTCAATCACGACAACAATGACATCATATATCGATATGATAGTCCATCAAATATCAAAATATCTGAAATCAAATAAATACTGTTGAGGAATCCAGTTGGATCCCTCCAACCTGTTTTCCTGCATCCACAAACATTAGCACAATACCAATTTCGCTCCAGTACGAAATTATCGCGGTATATGTTCTTATTAAATATTATCCGCTTAATAACGGCGTAATAGGGTCTCATCCGCTAAACAAAAAATGCGGGAAATCAACAACTGCAATATATACATATGCCAATATATATATATTGATATTATTTATAATACCAATTTCACTGTTTATGAAATATTCGCGGTATATGTTTTTAATAAATAACATCCGCTTAATAACGGCGCATAATGTCTATTTTAACAATCAATAGATATCAATCAACATTCAAACATGCATTCAAATATTTTAAATCTAACTATTTAAAATAAAATCGAAACTGATTCGATTGAGTGAGAAGTTCTCACCTTGATTTTAAATTCCGTTTTAGCGATTTATTTCGAATAAAATTAAACGGACGTTTAATTTTATCCAAAATTCTCACTAATTCCAAACGACTCCAAACCAACTCCATCGCGTAGTGCTCGTCCATACGATTCCAACGCAACTAGTTTCGCGCGTTTTCGACCTCGTATGAAAAAGTTATGTATTTTTGAAGTTACACGAATTTAAATTAACAAATTACAACATAACTTTTATAATTTATAACCTCTCTTCCATCCTAGCCCTTTGATCCCACAACCTCTCATCTGGGCCGTCCCCTACCTTCATCTCCCCCACGTTCCAACTACAGAACCCAACCCGTGCAAAGAACCCATACAACACCCAATTAGGTTTTAACTTTACTCCTCCTACACTCGATGAAATCACATCAAACCACTTGCAAATCGAAGCTCTTCGCGAGAGCTACCTCCACCACCCATGGCTTGAAGCTCGGCCCCCTATATGGCCTTGAATTGCATGCGAAAATCTGCAGGTTCGGCCCCACATAGCTCCCTCCACGCGACTCCAAACACGATCTCAACCGTATGGATCTAAAGCTCTCGTCGTGCTCTCCAACCTTCGTGTTGAACACTTTGGCTAAATCTTTGTAGATTGAGAGAGATTGAGGGGAAAAGCTTGTGAATTTCTGGCCATTGGTTTGTTAGGTGGCGGCTAGGGTTAAAAAATTAGGGTTTTAGTATTTTTTTTCTAAATTTATGAAGGGGTGGTCTATTTATAGAATTTCGTTCGACACTATTCATCCGGAAATTCCGAACTCCGATTTACGCGCCGAAACTGACGTTCCTAAGGTTTACCCCGCGTTCCGGACACAATGGAACAGGTTTCAGAAGCTAATTCGGAAGTATGTGCGAGTTATGGCTATAAACGCTCAATTTGAATTAAACCGATTTAAGCGATTTTCTAGGCGTTTTAATTTGTACAGGACAAACGGTAAATCCAATTGATACGAAATTTGAAACCTTACAATAATATCACATTACGGATCCGATGAAACTGGTTTCGTCAAAATCCGAGACTTTTTGAAAAATGGCTATTTTAACTCGCCAAATTTAAATTAAAAATAATTCGATGCGTTTCGAGCTGCCACGATCAAACGATAACTCCGATTGACGCGAAATTTGAAATCCGGTAATAACTAACTATTACGGATCCAATGGAACTAGTTTCGTTCAATTCTGAGACTGTTCAAAAATTGACTATTTTACAGTCGATTATTAAATATTAAAATATTCAATTTTCACAAATTAACTTTTAATTCGATTTTAAAAGTTCTAAAATATCATTCTAACTTCAATATGATAAAATAAAATTTTACAAATCATTTTCAATCATATTTATCTCTATTTTCAATTATTTCCATAATTTAACATATTAAATTGTCGATTTAATTATTCAATTAAATCCAATAATTCAAATAAAAATTTATTCGACTTACAAATTCACTTATTAATATTTAAAATTAATTAAATATTCAAATTTTAATTTCTAAAAATCCTGGGTCGTTACAATCTTCCCCCCTTAAAAGAATTTCGTCCTCGAAATTAACAAGTAAGAAAAATTATAGAATCTATTAACTTTCCAAAATTTATAATTAAACTTCTTATAATACTTACTAAGTTTTCAAGTCATACTTAGTTATCTTTTCGAAAACAACTACTATTGTTTAACTTTTAATTCCAAAATCAAAGTTTAAAGTTTTCAAAATTTTCTCAATTTTCTCAAAAATTTTTTTTCTAACGCCTTAAATTTTCGGAAAAATTCGCCATAGTCTCCTTTGCGCGGCTCGATCCGAAAAAAAAATGACAGTATATATATCACAAATATACATCTCATCAAGTAATGAGGCATCCCGCAGGGAAAAAATGTAAAAGTACGATATTTAATCCGAGATATGTACCTTATATTTTATTAGCTAGCATATACGGCTAATATAGCGCGAAAGCGAGCTCCAAATGCGAAGCAAACGCGATCCGCACCTACTAATTACTCAACAAACAACATGAGAACATGCATATAGACAATAGTATCAATATACATCCTATAGCAACATAATAACTATATATGTCAACATAGCAAATGAAACAAACAACAAATGCAATATATTCAACCATCAACCAACTAGCATTCATAACCAACAAATGTTCATAATCAATATATATTCATTTATATTCTCATTAATATTCAATGAATTGGGTTTTCAATTTAAATCACATTTGATTCATTAACATTGGATTTACTAGCATTCATTCTCAATTAGTTTATATTCACTAATTCATATTCAAGCTGGTTCACTTCCAAATCAAATTCAATTCCATTCAAATTTATTTACTTCTAATTTGAATTCAATTACTTTAGCTTTCCATTTCATTAACACTTAATGAATTTTATACAATCAACTAACAATCATATAACAATCAATGTATATCAATTACAACCAAATTCCTTTGCTTATCAATTGGTTTAATTAATTGATTTTCATTCAATTATTCAACTTCCAATAACATTACATTTTAATGAATTAACACTTATATTCATTATTTCATATTGTTAACGCTAAAATGTGAACGCTAACACCCCGGTGTGTAAAGTGTAGTTGTGAAAGCACCACCCGATAGATCGGGAAAGAATTACAAGCAAGTAATAGCAGAAAAGCAGTAAACAACAACGATTTTATAGTGGTTCGGCTTAAGGGTATAGCCTACGTCCACTCTAAGTACTTTTATTAATAATCCCGTTACAAACTGATACAATTCTTCTCAAGTACAATACACTTCAAGTTACAAGTGATTTGGAACAAGTCTTAAGCTTCAATGTCGATTAAAGTTCTTAGATTCATGTTGAAGATGTGTGGTTTCTTCGTGAATTTCTTTGATGTATTCCTCTAATCTTGGAAGCTCTAAGTGTTGATGAAGTTCTCAATGCAGCAAGGTAACGGTGTGTGAAGAGTATGCGCCAAAAGTCCTTTGAATGTTGGAGGTGGTTGCCTATTTATAGAGAGTTCTGGTCTGAAATTTCTGCCAAGTCCTAAGTCGTGGCCGATCTAAGTTAAGTCGTAGCCGACTTAATATGAGTCGTGGCCGGTCCATCTGGCCCCCTTCTGGCTTCACAGGAGTTCACTTGCACAAGTCCTAGGTCGCCTCCGAGTCAACACTACTCCTTCTCAGTAATATGGCATCGGGCTTATACTTAGTGGCTTTAGGTCGTGGACGAGTTAACTTGGTAAGTCGCAAGTCACGGTTCAACTGGTAAGTCCTGGATCGTGTACGAGTTAAGAGGCCACTGTGCCAAGTAGCGGCATTGAACTTACCTTCCTTTGCTTAGGTCGTGACCGACTTAACATTGGTCATAGGTCGGTAGCTATCTTGGGTCGGCGTTCCTTAAGTCTTAGGTTGGTATACATGCTAGAGCATTGGGTCGGCACCTCTCTTAAGTCGGTATCCCTTTTCGGCCTTAGGTCGGCATTCCTGTTAAGGCAGTTAGGTCGGCAACCAGTTAAGTCGGCAATCTCCCTAGATTGTTAAGTCGGTATCTATGTTGAGTAAGTAGCCTCATTGAAGTGTTAGGTCGGCAACCCTTTGAATCTTAGGTCGGCACCCCTGTTGAGCCTTAGGTCAGCACCCTTGTTGAGCCTTAGGTCGGCATCTCCTTGAGTCGCAGAGTCTAAACCGAGGCGGAGTTAACAATTGCCCCTCGAAGTATACGCCTACTGGTTAGGTCGTGTGCTTCGATAGTCCTTAACCCGTCTCCTCTTAGGTCGGTAGGTCGTACGCGACCCAACGGTTAGACCACATCTGCCGCTTCATTTCTCCCTACTGTAAGGTATAAAACATCCATCTTCTTCTTCCTTTTCATTACTTACTACCTTGCTCAATTCTGCCATTAAAATTCTTACGAGCTCAAAAAAGACGATTTAATTCCAATCAACTACTGAAAACATCTGCTATTCATTGCGTAAGCGATTTCATTCTTTTTTCGACCATAGATTACCATTGATTCGTGAATTCTGTTGCCTAAACTCGAATCGCCTCCCTATATGACGCTCCATCACGAATCTCATCACGTTTACAGCTGATGGAGCCTAGGTTACTCAATCCGGCTTCAGATGATTGCTGATACAACGAAGGTGATTTATCACCTTAGGCTCGATGATCTCTGATGGCAGGGTATTGGATTTGTGACAACTTCGAACTATTGTATTGGGTGATTCGATAGCACGAATGAAGGCTGTTGTTGATGGAATGGTTATCGGGTTAATGGGTAGATGGAGTGTGATGTTGGTTCGGGAGCGAGTCAGTGATTTTGGGTGGCTTATCCTTTAGCCGACCTGGCTCTTAGCAACCTTAAGTCGTGGCTAAGATAGTGCTTGAAGAACACTTGCCGATTTAAACTTTAAGGCCTGAATCGTGACCGAGTTAATACTTGGAAAAGTTCCTGTCTTTCGGACCAGAGCTTACATTCTTATCTCTCCCTTGCGACCTAGAGGACTGAGTTGCCAAATTAAAATGCTTAGACTCTGACCCGCTACCGACCTAGCCTTATCTCGCGAAAAACTTTTGAACCGTAGCCGACTTAATACTTGGGGAAATCTGCCGATTTAACCTTCTACTAATTTAACCTTGAACCGCAGCCAAGTTAACCCCTAAGTCGTGACCGAGCTAAGCCCTTAAACCGTGACCGAGTTGGTTCTTAAACCGCTGCCGAGTTAACACTTAAGCTTTGGGCATGCTGACTTGTTGAGAGCATAGATCCACTTTGAGTTTCTAACTTGAACTGCCAAACTAAGTTGCCTAAATTTTGAACTGCCCCAACTTTAAATTTGCTTGAATCTCAGTGTATTATTTCACAGATCGCATCAACTTATAAGCTGCTAACCTGCTGAAAATAACAAACAAAGAAAACCAAGGCGAAAATACTGCCATTGACTGCCCATGTCAGATGACAGATTAGTCAAGACAGGACAAGCAACTCAATTACACTGCATGAAATGTTTGTGAATCAATCAATTAAAGTTAAACATTAATGCAAAGTATCAATAATCTGAACTGATTTATCTGCATCAACATCTTACTTGCATATTTAGGCCTAAAACAATAGTCCCTGAATTTCATAACTAACAAATGCTTGCTAGTTTTCATTCCAGTTATATTTGTTCACTGCTTGATTGATTTTAGACAACACTTCACACACTTTAGGAAACGTGCACCTTCATGTTTGAATACCCAGTTGTTTATGTAGAATAACTTCCCACCGAGAAGAAGAAGTGGTAACTCAAGAGGAAGAAACTTTTCCGATAGCTGTTCCCATAGAGAATCCTCCGGAGAGAACCCCGACTATTCTAACTTCGAGAGCGTTTGTCCAGCTGCGCACTCAATTTGGCTTTGCTGAAAGTGATGTTCTTCTCCCTGGGCCAAGTGATACTGCTGATAATCCTCCCTATGGCTTTGTTGCAGTCAATCGCCAAATGTGCTTAAGTGGGGCGATTCCTCCTTTTAACGACTTCCTTCGAACTCTTCTCCTTCGGTTGACAATCTCTCCGTTTCAACTTCATCCCAATGGCTATGCCATCTTGACGGGGTTATGTGTTTTGTTTAGAAGAACCCTTGATCGCCTACCGAGTTTTGAAGAAATTCGTTATCTGTGCTCGTTTGCAAAGAGTAAAGATCATCCTTCCCTTATTATTGTGAGAAGTGCCAGAAACCGCAAGCTCATTTCCGATCTTACTGAAAGCGTTCATGGATTTTTGAACCAGTTTTTCTTTGCCCGCTGTCCCTCAGGCTTTTATGCCATCTGGAGAGTGGGAAGTAAGATTAGTGTTTCTATTTTCTCCGTTTTGAAACTTTTTCGAGATCCGAACTTTCAGTTGCTAATTTCATTCTTTGTTCCTTTCAGCACTTCCTCTCCCCTCTAGAGACCCAATTCACAAGCAAGTTTTTGAGAGGTTGAGTGCCGTGGCCACAGAAGAGAGGAGCATAAAATTTCTGTTGAGGGATGAATTTTTACATCAACATGGGCTTCTACACACCTCTCGCTCTATGCATGCTCATGAAGTTCCAACGGAAGTCCCCGATTCTCCGATAAAAACTCCTGAATCTTCGCTGGTGAAGTGCTCCACTTCTGTCGATGTTGCGGGGCCATCTGGTAAACTTGCCCCGGTTATCGAGGAAGAAGAGCCTCAGGGATCCTCTCACCATTCACAAGAATCTGGTGAAAAGGCTAAGAAATCCAGTCCTGTCAAGCAAAGCAGGGACGATACCTTCGAAGGATTGAGCGACCTCTTCGCTACTTCACAAGAGATCTTCAAAGATGACCCTACTACTGCCGGGATTTCTTCTTCAGTAGTTGAAGCTACTTCTATTTTGCAACAGCCGTCGTCGACTCAAGAGTTGACGTTAACTATTACACCCACAACCACTCCCCAAATAAAGAGTGGTTCGTAGATTAATGCGCGTAGTTTGCACAACACACACACAACACACACACTTAGAATTTCTCATCACTTCTATGCACTTATCTTCTTGCACTTTAAAGATTTCTAAAGCTTATTATTTTAATTCCAGATTCTCCTATGGGGCGCAGCGGCTCGTATTATGATGATTTCCAGCGCTACGGGAGGCGTAGCCAGTATGATTACAGGCGTTACCTTCCTTCCTACAGAGAGTCGGATGAAGAGAGGGCTGCCCGAAAGGCTCATGAAAGGAGGACTGAAGAAGAACATCGTGAAAGAAGGGAGAGAGAAGAGCGCCATGATTCTTGGCAAAAAGGCGATGACTCTCACAAGAGAAAATCTCATGACGATCGAGGAAAAGGTCACATGAGTGAAGACTTAAGCAAACGAGCCCGTCACAGTGAAAAGCAGGCCTCTACTACTCCTGAGAAAGTTACTATTCCTGCCTCACTCGACATTCCTTCTGACTCTCCCGCTCTTGGGAAATCAGATATTCAAACGATAATTAGCAGGCCCAAATTTCAAGTTGGACCGGGTCCTGCCACTCTGCAGAGCCGATTTCCTCAATGGTGCCTTAAGGGGGTGAGGTTCGACCTAGACTTGGTCCCCATCGACAAGTCTGCTATGTTGCGCAATCTTGATGCCGTCAAGCTCGATATCGAGAGGATGTCAAACTGGCAGAAGCTTGTCGATGAGCTTCAAAGAGTTAACCGTGCCAACATAGAGGCCATGCTTACTATGGAAAACGATAAGGCCGAATGGCAAAAGGTCGTTGAGCAACACGACACCGAGATGAGGAACATTGCTTCTTACAATGAGGAGCTCGAAGCAAAAGTCGAGGAATTGAAACATGAACTTGCTGCTTCCTCTACTTCCTATTCTCAAAAAGAAGAAGTGCTCCTGAAACAAGTGAGAGACGCTCACGCTAGCCAAAGGGATGCCGAAGACAGGCTAGAAGTACAAAAAAGAATCAGTGAAGGCTATGCTACTGATATTGCTGAGCTTCGAAAGAAAAACAACTCCCAGGAGGCGGAGATACAAATGCTTAAGCTTCAGCTTGCCAAAACTGAAAGGGAGCGTGATGAGGCTGTCGCCGGCAGAATCGCAGCTGAAGAATCTCACGAGGCGACTAAAAACAGCATCAGCTCAACATTATTCGACTTCTATTTGCACAGCGTCTTGGGGCGTGGAAGCCTTGCCTTTCTAGGCCCCAAGTATGAAATCACACTGGCTGAAGTTTGGGAGACAGCACTTGATATGCTCGGTGGTAAAGGTGCTGGATATGCTGAGTCAGCCCTTGAAGAGCATTATCTTGATGACGAAGCCCGTGCCGCTCTTGCCAAGGGTAAGGAGCAGCTTGCCAGAGCGCGGGCCGGGATGACGGAAGAAGAGCGTTCTGAAAAAGAAGTACCGCCTACCATCTCCGAACGTCCTCTAGTTTCTCCCGAGGTGGACATTACAGGCCCTAGTGCTCATTTGCCGCCTCCTACAAGAACTGGGGTAATCACCCCTACTGATGAAGAGGCTTTGGAGGACATTGGGGCTCAGAATTATGAGATTGAACTGACAAAGCCAATATCTTCAGGTAATTTCGACATTGGTCCGATTCAAGTGGATTGCCTGCTTATTCCTCAAAAATTTGATGAGCTTCTCGATTACCTCCTGAATCTCGATGAACCCATATCTCCCTTCTTTCGGGAAGATACTAACATTTTCAATTTTTCTTCTTCTGCAGTTGAAACAACAAGTGCCGTGCAGACTTCGCCTTCTCTGGTTATTCCTCCTCCATTTCTTCAAGTGACTCCTCCTTCTGCTTCACAACCTGGGTCACAAGAGGAGAAAATTGAGGCTCTTCATGGTTTGGATGACCCTGTTGCCTCGCAGGAGCAAAAAGATGAGGGACTCGAAGGAGGCGAGATCTCTCCGGAGCGGACTCCTTCTGACGACGTAGTTTTGTCCGCTCTCGTTACTCCGGGGAGTGAGTCTTCTTCGCAGAGAAGAAAGAAGCTTGGGACATCGAAGAGGAGGGGGAAGAAAATTATCGCCACTGAAGAGGAACCGGAAATTGCGCCAGTTGTACCTCCCTCCCCTTCTTCCTTCATGCCTTCAGACCAACCTGGAAGACCCAAAAAGCTAACCACTCGGCCGGGTAAAGGGTCTAAAGGCGGCAAGAAGAAATGAAGAGTTGAGCTTTTTGATTCCTTTTTTGTGTAATGGTCGGATGTTGTGCAGGCACCGGCCCCTGCTTCTTATTTTGAAACCTGTATCTGCAATATCTGCAATTGAATAAAATGATTCTTTATTTGTACATACTTCTGTTTAAATTTGAGTATGCATTTATTATTTATTTTTGCACAAGTTTATTTATATGATATTGCAGCGGGCTTATGGTATGTTGTTTGATTATTACTTTACTGATGCAGCTACACTATTATACCATGTTGCCCCCATACCTTAAGCTTGCTGCAATATTTTATACTTCGAGGGGACTTGCACTCTTATTTGCTAGCGTAAACACTATTCTTCCCGGGAATTCCGAACTCCGATTTAGGCGCCGTAACCAGCGTACCTGGGGTTTATCCCGCGTTCCGGAAAAAATGGAACAGGTTTCGGAAGCTAATTCGGAAGTATGTGCGAGTTATGGCTGAAAACGTTCAATTTGAATTAAACCGATTTAAATCGATTTCTAGGCGTTTTAATTTGTACCGGACAAACGGTAAATCCAATTGACTTGAAATTTGAAACCTTACAATAATATCACATTGCGGATCCGATGAAACTGGTTTCGTCGAAATCCGAGATTTTTTGAAAAATGGCTATTTTGACTCGCCAAATTTAAATTAAAAATAAATCGATGCGTTTCGAGCTGCCACGATCAAACGATAACTCCGATTGACACGAAAATTGAAATCCGGTAAAAACTAACTATTACGGATCCAATGGAACTGGTTTCGTTCAATTCTGAGACTGTTCAAAAATTGGCTATTTTACAGTCGATTATTAAATATTAAAATATTCAATTTTCACAAATTAACTTTTAATTCAATTTTAAAAGTTCTAAAATATTTCTATAACTCCAGTATGATTAAATAAAATTTTACAAATCATTTTCAATCATATTTAACTCTATTTTTAATTATTTCCATAATTTAAAATATTAAATTATCGATTTAATAATCCAATTAAATCCAAAAATTCAAATAAAAATTTATTTGACTTATAAATTCACTTATAAATATTTAAAATTAATTAAATATTCAAATTTTAATTTCTGAAAATTCTGGGTCGTTACAATCTTTCCCCCTTAAAAGAATTTCGTCCTCGAAATTACAAGTAAGAAAAGTTACAAAATCTATTAACTTTCCAAAATCCATAGTTAAACTTTTTACCAATCTTTACTAAGTTTTCAAATCATACTTAGTTATTCTTTTCAAAACAAACTATATCATTTAACTTTCAATTCCAAAATCAAAGTTAAAGTTTCCAAAATTTCCAAATTTCTTAAATTTTTTTCTAACGCCTTAAATTTTCGGAAAAATTCGCCATAGTCTCCTTTGCGCGGCTCGATCCGAAAAAAAAATGATAGTATATATATCACAAATATACATCTCATCAAGTAATGAGGCATCCCGAAGGGAAAAAAGTATAAAAGTACGATATTTAATCCGAGATATGTACCTTATATTTTATTAGCGAGCATATACGGCTAATATAGCACTAAAGCGAACTCCAAATGCGAAGCAACGCGATCCGCACCTACTAAACTCAACAAACAACATGAGAACATGCACATATGTAAATAGTATCAATATACAACATATAGCAATATATATTCAACCATCAACCAACTACATTCATAACCAATAATATTCATTCATATTCTCATTCATATACAATGAATTGGTTTTCACTTTAAATTGCATTTGATTCATTTACATTGGATTTACTAACATTCATTCTCCATTTAAATTAGTTTACATTACTAATTAAATCCAATTCACTTTCAATTCTATTCAAATTTATTTACTCCTAATTTGAATTCAATTACATAGCTTTTAATTTCACTAATACTTAATGAATTATAAACAATCAACTACAATCATATAACAACCAATGTATATTAATTTCAACCAAATTCCTTTGCTTATATTCATTCTTATTCAATTTATTCAACTTCCAATAACATTAGATTTTAATGAATCAACACTTATATTCATTATTTTATATCAACTTAAATTTACATTTAATTGATTAACATTCAATTTATTCAATTTCTAAAGTTGAATTTCATTTATATAACTCAAGTTCACTTTTGTCACTTTTATTTACAACTCATATTCAACAACTCTTAAGTTATATTCCATTTAACAAACATCATTTGTTTTTCATAACTTAAATTCCCACTTGTAAATAAATTCAGATTCCAAATTCTAAAGTAAATTTTCCATTTAACTTTAAATTCATTTTTATTCACAACTCATATTCATAGATATATCCATAAAGTTTCACTTCTTATGTATATAAGTTTATTTCACAATTGTAAACACTTTAATTAAAATTTCAATTCTTATAATTCTTTTACTTATACAATTATTCTTTTATTTAGATTATTCAAACAACCAAACAATCAACTTATATACACTTTAATAATTCTGAAAAATTATTCCTTTATATATAAAAATATAATCAAGTAAAATTATTTCATTTACCCAATTTTAAAATCAATACTGTGCCGAATTGTTCTATTCAAGTGTTTAGAAACCCCTTCGGCATAGTTTGACTGACCGTGCTGACGAAGGTTCATATGCCACTCAATAAACCAATCATCACAATATAAAACAATTTTATATTCACTAACAAATACGCTCTCATAGCTATTATTACACTCAAATTCATTCTAGAGTACTGCTGACTCTATCTCTAATGAATTATACCCAACAGAACCATGGTTCTCGCTTAACCATCAGCTCCGATACCAAATGTAACGTCCGCGGAATTTCGTTCTTCGAAAAACCGACATCGACACTCACTTTATCGACTGCCGAGAAATCGAAGGCCGAAAACACGGCATGTTATGGGTTTTAAAAAGAAAATTTAAGAAAAGAAAAAAAGAGAGAGAAAGAAGAAGAGATAGGAAAAATAGAGGGAAAAGAAGATAGACAATTTTTTTAGAAAACAGAGAAAGAAAATAGAGAATTAGAAAACAGAAGATAGAACATTTAAAAATAGAACGGACAGAAAGGAAACAACAGGACAACAACAGAATCTCACAATTCGCAGCGGAACAACATATAATAATAAATGAATAATCTTTAAAAAAAGAACTATATCAGTTATTACATTACATTATATTACATTACATCATATCATCAGAGTGTACAACATCATACAAACAATAAACAGTGCAGCGGAAAAAGAAATACTATATAAATAATATGCCATGCCATCCATCTTGCCTCCAGCAACTCCAGAATATCCAGAATATCCTGATAAACCTAACTCTTAACTGCCCGTGTGGAAATTTGTGGGCACCCAGAGTTTAGGAAGGAAAACAATAAACTCCAAGTCAGTCATGTGACTGGTGTGAGAACTCAAAACAGTTTATTTAACTTTAAAATCAAAATAAAGGAATATTTTTAATCAATTCGCAATGCTTTTAAAAATGAGACTACCATAAGGCCTCCCGCACACACACACATGCAAACGCAGAATCGGAGGAGATTTCTCCTTATGATAGTCAAAGATGCTTGATACGCATTTAAAATAACATTTGATATTATTATTAGTGTATAGTGTAGAAAAAATTCATTTCGAAAGTAGAATATAAATCTTAGCCAGCATAGACATTTCGAACTATGCCTACTATAGCTACCATCCAAACAGTGGTGACCACCATAAGTGAATAGCAGGTTCTACAACTAATATCGTACAAGTTTCGTATTGGGAATTGGATTTCCAACAAATGGTCAGGCCAAGGAACTTCCCATTGCCACTGAGAATGCCTCTGGAAAGACATCCCCGAGAACCAAACCGGATCTCTGCCAACACAAGGCCGGGTTACCCCTAACTGGGTAACTACTGACACGAGCACGCCATTCCCCGGTCCTTTAGGACCTTTTCAACCGAGCGCTCGATATCCAACATCACACCATAATAAATAGAGTGTTTTCAACATGAGTAAGTATCTGGGCTCCATACCATGATACCACCCCTTTCCAGAAGGAAATGCACATACCCTAAGGGGAGCTACAGCAACCCCTAATAACCTTGCCGCATCTTTCCTGTTTTGACCATTTCCGGGATGTGAGGCTCGACGAATTCACGTCCACAAAAACATACTTTATACAAAAGCCATGCTTTGGGTCAACAAATGATCAACACAATGATCACTAAGATAGACGATCAAATAAATGATCCTATCACAATAATCAACACAATGATCATTTCAGCATCACTCAGCATGTCACATTACCAAACTGGGAATATATCGCTGATAACTTCAACTATATAACCTTTGAGCTCGTACGTCTCAAAGAAGGGTGTTAAGCAAAGAATAAATTCTCCGCCACCAACAGAAATATATTTGAAAGAAATCGGCTTTATATCTCAAATTGTAATGTCAGGCATACAATCCATACAAGTCTGTTCCGGGATCGAACAGAACCGAAGGCACTTCTTACGAAGCCCTTGCAATACGGGTATTCACAATCCCGATCGAATTTCCCATCACTTAAGAGATCTCTATACCAGGAGCTACCCAGTGCAGAGACAATCGATAGGTCATCCTATCGCTTTCACAAATACTCGGTCTTCAACACCGATCTTCAAATGCAATTCATAACGACATATCACATATTCGGAATGGGTTATACGACCCCATGGTCCTTTCCCGGTTAACCCGAATAGTGAGCGCTTATTCAAAAATAAGTGTGCATTCAAATTCAAACAAATCACATCAATTACCCATTCAAAGGGAAATATTGATAGTCGGTTATTGAACTATCACTGGATATGCATACATCACCAGATTCCAAATAATTTTCCAAATTATTTATTTTCCAAAATATCTTTACTAGATATATAATTTCAACACTTCAAAAATAAATCAATATTTATTTTTAACAAGTTTCACTTTCACATATAAATTCCATAATGAATTTATATTCCAAGATATCCATGCATATGCGATTTCAATAATTCATTTCTATTTATCTTCAGAAAGATAATTTCTAAATATTCACTTCATATTGGAAAACATTTCCATGCTTATTTATTCATAAGTAATTCACAAATTCCTTTTATTTTCAACACTTAGAAAATATTCACTATACTTAAATCGAATTAAGTATATAATTCATTCTTTAAGGAAATCATTCTCTTAAACATATTTATTTGGGCCAAAACGAATGTTACGTAAAACATCGTTACGACAACCCAAAATCACTAGTATAGGGATTCGAAATTAAAATAGATATATAAACCCCAATACTATTCAAAACATTTCCTTTCGAAAATCATTTACTATAACAACAGTGTTATAGTCCACATTTCCTTTTATTTCTCGAAAACGTCTATTTCAACAATAAATGTTGAAATCTATGGTTTCGAATCTCAACATGTTTTAAAACATCGTTAGATCGTTTTAAATTCTATTTAAAACATCATATCTAAAACAATTTCTTTAGCGTATTATTCACTATTCAAAAACGTGAATATACTACCTTAACAAATTTCATCATTTCTATTCACTTTAACTTAAAGGATTATTCACTGTTCAAAATGTGAATATAACTCTATCTCTAAGTTATAACAATTAACTTATCAAAATAAGTCGTTTGCGAATTTATAAAACAACGTTTATAAATTCCATTTCTATTTATTTATAAAAACTTCCTTTAATAAATTCCTTTATTAACCTATTCCAGTTTATAACTAAATTATAAACTAAACGTTCATATTATAAGTTAAATACTTATAAAACGATTATTTTACAAAATCGTTCATTTAACTTCCCAAATTATTAATCTTAACTTATAAGATTGTTTATTTATCCAAAATTCATTCTTTCGATAACTTTATAAATTTTATAAACCTATTGCTTATAAAATTTCATTTATAACTTCACAGTTTATAATTTCATAAATTTCATTCATTTAGGAAATTCATTTTCACTACATTCAAACACTTATAAAAACTCGTTTTATAATGTCCATAATTCAATTTATAAATATCCATTTATAAATCTCTTAATATAAATCAATTTATATTATTCTTTTAAAACGTCTTTAAATTCCTTTATAATTTCACCATTTTGATTTATAAAATAATCAAATTTTATAAATCCTATACTTAAACTTTTGATAATAAATTCAAAAATCCAGTTTAAACTATTTTATAAAATCATTGGTTCATATTTCTCAAAAACCAGCTTTTAACTATATTTCACAAAAACCATAATTTTATAACTTTAAAAATTATAACGTTTATTTATTTATAATGGATCAATTCCAAAAATATAGTATATTTTCAAAAATCACTTTAAAACCATTTTAAAATCCCAAATTTGGTCCAATGATGCTACACACCAAATAGTCAATCACGACTAACAACGATATCATATATCGATATGATAATCCATCAAATATCAAAATATCTGAAATAAAATAAATACTGTTGAGGAATCCAGTTGGATCCCTCCAACCTGTTCCCTGCATCCAAAAACATTAGCACAATACCAATTTCGCTCCAGTACGAAATTATCGCGGTAAATGTTCTTATTAAATATTATCCGCTTAATAACGGCGTAATAGGGTCTCATCCGCTAAAGAAAAAAATGCGGGAAATCAACAACTGCAATATATACATATGCCAATATATATATATTGATATTATATATAATACCAATTTCACTGTTTATGAAATATTCGCGGTATATGTTTTTATTAAATAACATCCGCTTACTAACGGCGCATAATGTCTATTTTAACAATCAATAATTTACAGTCATCATTCAAACATGCATTCAAATATTTTAAATCTAACTATTTAAAATAAAATCGAAACCGATTCGATTGAGTGAGAAATTCTCACCTTGGTTTTAATTTCCGTTTTAGCGATTTATTTCGAATAAAATTAAACGCGCGTTTAATTTTACCTGAAATTCTCACTAACTCCAAACGACTCCAAACCAACTCCATCGCATAGTGCTCGTCCATACGATTCCAACGCAACTGGATTTGCATTTTTTCGACCTCGTATGAAAAAGATATCAAATTTTGAAGTTCGTACACGATTTTAATAACTTAAATTACAACTATACATATATTTTTACCCTACATCTATCATCCACCATCCACTCCAGATCCAACGGCCTAAACTTTTCATCTCCCTCACGTCTTCATCACGCACGCACATGTACAGGTAATGGACGCACAAAGTAACCCATTAGCCTAAATTAGGTTTTCATATTCCGATCACCCCGTTCCACTAAACTCCATCACAACCCCACCATTCGAACCGCCTCGACTAGAGCTACACTCGGCCCAAGGCACAATGAACTCGGCCCCCATCTGCGCATGAAATTGCGTGCGCAACCGTAGAGCTTCTAGCTCGATTTGCCGCCAATCCGAAGCTCCAAACACGATCATAGCCGTTGATATTGTAGATCTTGATGTACTCTACATCTTTCTAGTTGAAAGATTCTTGTAAATGTTGATGGATGAAGAGAAAAGAGGAGAAGAAGTTGGGAATGCTTCAGCCATTCATGGTTAGGGCCGGCTAGGGTTTTGTGTTATATTATTTTTTTTTTTTTTTAATGAAGGGTGTGGGTCTCCTTTTATAGAAAAAGCTAGCGTAAACACTATTCATCCCGAGAATTCCGAACTCCGATTTAGGCGCCGTAACCAGCGTACCTGGGGTTTATCCCGCGTTCCGGACACAATGGAACAGGTTTCGGAAGCTAATTCGGAAGTATGTGCGAGTTATGGCTGAAAACGTTCAATTTGAATTAAACCGATTTAAATCGATTTCTAGGCGTTTTAATTTGTACCGGACAAACGGTAAATCCAATTGACTTGAAATTTGAAACCTTACAATAATATCACATTACGGATCCGATGAAACTGGTTTCGTCGAAATCCGAGATTTTTTGAAAAATGGCTATTTTGACTCGCCAAATTTAAATTAAAAATAAATCGATGCGTTTCGAGCTGCCACGATCAAACGATAACTCCGATTGACACGAAAATTGAAATCCGGTAATAACTAACTATTACGGATCCAATGGAACTGGTTTCGTTCAATTCTGAGACTGTTCAAAAATTGGCTATTTTACAGTCGATTATTAAATATTAAAATATTCAATTTTCACAAATTAACTTTTAATTCAATTTTAAAAGTTCTAAAATATTTCTATAACTCCAGTATGATTAAATAAAATTTTACAAATCATTTTCAATCATATTTAACTCTATTTTTAATTATTTCCATAATTTAACATATTAAATTATCGATTTAATAATCCAATTAAATCCAAAAATTCAAATAAAAATTTATTTGACTTATAAATTCACTTATAAATATTTAAAATTAATTAAATATTCAAATTTTAATTTCTGAAAATTCTGGGTCGTTACAATCTTTCCCCCTTAAAAGAATTTCGTCCTCGAAATTACAAGTAAGAAAAGTTACAAAATCTATTAACTTTCCAAAATCCATAGTTAAACTTTTTACCAATCTTTACTAAGTTTTCAAATTATACTTAGTTATTCTTTTCAAAACAAACTATACCATTTAACTTTCAATTCCAAAATCAAAGTTAAAGTTTCCAAAATTTCCAAATTTCTTAAATTTTTTTCCAACGCCTTAAATTTTCGGAAAAATTCGCCATAGTCTCCTTTGCGCGGCTCGATCCGAAAAAAAAATGACAGTATATATATCACAAATATACATCTCATCAAGTAATGAGGCATCCCGAAGGGAAAAAAGTATAAAAGTACGATATTTAATCCGAGATATGTACCTTATATTTTATTAGCGAGCATATACGGCTAATATAGCACTAAAGCGAACTCCAAATGCGAAGCAGCGCGATCCGCACCTACTAAACTCAACAAACAACATGAGAACATGCACATATGTAAATAGTATCAATATACAACATATAGCAATATATATTCAACCATCAACCAACTACATTCATAACCAATAATATTCATTCATATTCTCATTCATATACAATGAATTGGTTTTCACTTTAAATTGCATTTGATTCATTTACATTGGATTTACTAACATTCATTCTCCATTTAAATTAGTTTACATTACTAATTAAATCCAATTCACTTTCAATTCTATTCAAATTTATTTACTCCTAATTTGAATTCAATTACATAGCTTTTAATTTCACTAATACTTAATGAATTATAAACAATCAACTACAATCATATAACAACCAATGTATATTAATTTCAACCAAATTCCTTTGCTTATATTCATTCTTATTCAATTTATTCAACTTCCAATAACATTAGATTTTAATGAATCAACACTTATATTCATTATTTTATATCAACTTAAATTTACATTTAATTGATTAACATTCAATTTATTCAATTTCTAAAGTTGAATTTCATTTATATAACTCAAGTTCACTTTTGTCACTTTTATTTACAACTCATATTCAACAACTCTTAAGTTATATTCCATTTAACAAACATCATTTGTTTTTCATAACTTAAATTCCCACTTGTAAATAAATTCAGATTCCAAATTCTAAAGTAAATTTTCCATTTAACTTTAAATTCATTTTTATTCACAACTCATATTCATAGATATATCCATAAAGTTTCACTTCTTATGTATATAAGTTTATTTCACAATTGTAAACACTTTAATTAAAATTTCAATTCTTATAATTCTTTTACTTATACAATTATTCTTTTATTTAGATTATTCAAACAACCAAACAATCAACTTATATACACTTTAATAATTCTGAAAAATTATTTCTTTATATATAAAAATATAATCAAGTAAAATTATTTCATTTACCCAATTTTAAAATCAATACTGTGCCGAATTGTTCTATTCAAGTGTTTAGAAACCCCTTCGGCATAGTTTGACTGACCGTGCTGACGAAGGTTCATATGCCACTCAATAAACCAATCATCACAATATAAAACAATTTTATATTCACTAACAAATACGCTCTCATAGCTATTATTACACTCAAATTCATTCTAGAGTACTGCTGACTCTATCTCTAATGAATTATACCCAACAGAACCATGGTTCTCGCTTAACCATCAGCTCCGATACCAAATGTAACGTCCGCGGAATTTCGTTCTTCGAAAAACCGACATCGACACTCACTTTATCGACTGCCGAGAAATCGAAGGCCGAAAACACGGCATGTTATGGGTTTTAAAAAGAAAATTTAAGAAAAGAAAAAAAAGAGAGAGAAAGAAGAAGAGATAGGAAAAATAGAGGGAAAAGAAGATAGACAATTTTTTTAGAAAACAGAGAAAGAAAATAGAGAATTAGAAAACAGAAGATAGAACATTTAAAAATAGAACGGACAGAAAGGAAACAACAGGACAACAACAGAATCTCACAATTCGCAGCGGAACAACATATAATAATAAATGAATAATCTTTAAAAAAAGAACTATATCAGTTATTACATTACATTATATTACATTACATCATATCATCAGAGTGTACAACATCATACAAACAATAAACAGTGCAGCGGAAAAAGAAATACTATATAAATAATATGCCATGCCATCCATCTTGCCTCCAGCAACTCCAGAATATCCAGAATATCCTGATAAACCTAACTCTTAACTGCCCGTGTGGAAATTTGTGGGCACCCAGAGTTTAGGAAGGAAAACAATAAACTCCAAGTCAGTCATGTGACTGGTGTGAGAACTCAAAACAGTTTATTTAACTTTAAAATCAAAATAAAGGAATATTTTTAATCAATTCGCAATGCTTTTAAAAATGAGACTACCATAAGGCCTCCCGCACACACACACATGCAAACGCAGAATCGGAGGAGATTTCTCCTTATGATAGTCAAAGATGCTTGATACGCATTTAAAATAACATTTGATATTATTATTAGTGTATAGTGTAGAAAAAATTCATTTCGAAAGTAGAATATAAATCTTAGCCAGCATAGACATTTCGAACTATGCCTACTATAGCTACCATCCAAACAGTGGTGACCACCATAAGTGAATAGCAGGTTCTACAACTAATATCGTACAAGTTTCGTATTGGGAATTGGATTTCCAACAAATGGTCAGGCCAAGGAACTTCCCATTGCCACCGAGAATGCCTCTGGAAAGACATCCCCGAGAACCAAACCGGATCTCTGCCAACACAAGGCCGGGTTACCCCTAACTGGGTAACTACTGACACGAGCACGCCATTCCCTGGTCCTTTAGGACCTTTTCAACCGAGCGCTCGATATCCAACATCACACCATAATAAATAGAGTGTTTTCAACATGAGTAAGTATCTGGGCTCCATACCATGATACCACCCCTTTCCAGAAGGAAATGCACATACCCTAAGGGGAGCTACAGCAACCCCTAATAACCTTGCCGCATCTTTCCTGTTTTGACCATTTCCGGGATGTGAGGCTCGACGAATTCACGTCCACAAAAACATACTTTATACAAAAGCCATGCTTTGGGTCAACAAATGATCAACACAATGATCACTAAGATAGACGATCAAATAAATGATCCTATCACAATAATCAACACAATGATCATTTCAGCATCACTCAGCATGTCACATTACCAAACTGGGAATATATCGCTGATAACTTCAACTATATAACCTTTGAGCTCGTACGTCTCAAAGAAGGGTGTTAAGCAAAGAATAAATTCTCCGCCACCAACAGAAATATATTTGAAAGAAATCGGCTTTATATCTCAAATTGTAATGTCAGGCATACAATCCATACAAGTCTGTTCCGGGATCGAACAGAACCGAAGGCACTTCTTACGAAGCCCTTGCAATACGGGTATTCACAATCCCGATCGAATTTCCCATCACTTAAGAGATCTCTATACCAGGAGCTACCCAGTGCAGAGACAATCGATAGGTCATCCTATCGCTTTCACAAATACTCGGTCTTCAACACCGATCTTCAAATGCAATTCATAACGACATATCACATATTCGGAATGGGTTATACGACCCCATGGTCCTTTCCCGGTTAACCCGAATAGTGAGCGCTTATTCAAAAATAAGTGTGCATTCAAATTCAAACAAATCACATCAATTACCCATTCAAAGGGAAATATTGATAGTCGGTTATTGAACTATCACTGGATATGCATACATCACCAGATTCCAAATAATTTTCCAAATTATTTATTTTCCAAAATATCTTTACTAGATATATAATTTCAACACTTCAAAAATAAATCAATATTTATTTTTAACAAGTTTCACTTTCACATATAAATTCCATAATGAATTTATATTCCAAGATATCCATGCATATGCGATTTCAATAATTCATTTCTATTTATCTTCAGAAAGATAATTTCTAAATATTCACTTCATATTGGAAAACATTTCCATACTTATTTATTCATAAGTAATTCACAAATTCCTTTTATTTTCAACACTTAGAAAATATTCACTATACTTAAATCGAATTAAGTATATAATTCATTCTTTAAGGAAATCATTCTCTTAAACATATTTATTTGGGCCAAAACGAATGTTACGTAAAACATCGTTACGACAACCCAAAATCACTAGTATAGGGATTCGAAATTAAAATAGATATATAAACCCCAATACTATTCAAAACATTTCCTTTCGGAAATCATTTACTATAACAACAGTGTTATAGTCCACATTTCCTTTTATTTCTCGAAAACGTCTATTTCAACAATAAATGTTGAAATCTATGGTTTCGAATCTCAACATGTTTTAAAACATCGTTAGATCGTTTTAAATTCTATTTAAAACATCATATCTAAAACAATTTCTTTAACGTATTATTCACTATTCAAAAACGTGAATATACTACCTTAACAAATTTCATCATTTCTATTCACTTTAACTTAAAGGATTATTCACTGTTCAAAATGTGAATATAACTCTATCTCTAAGTTATAACAATTAACTTATCAAAATAAGTCGTTTGCGAATTTATAAAACAACGTTTATAAATTCCATTTCTATTTATTTATAAAAACTTCCTTTAATAAATTCCTTTATTAACCTATTCCAGTTTATAACTAAATTATAAACTAAACGTTCATATTATAAGTTAAATACTTATAAAACGATTATTTTACAAAATCTTTCATTTAACTTCCCAAATTATTAATCTTAACTTATAAGATTGTTTATTTATCCAAAATTCATTCTTTCGATAACTTTATAAATTTTATAAACCTATTGCTTATAAAATTTCATTTATAACTTCACAGTTTATAATTTCATAAATTTCATTCATTTAGGAAATTCATTTTCACTACATTCAAACACTTATAAAAACTCGTTTTATAATGTCCATAATTCAATTTATAAATATCCATTTATAAATCTCTTAATATAAATCAATTTATATTATTCTTTTAAAACGTCTTTAAATTCCTTTATAATTTCACCATTTTGATTTATAAAATAATCAAATTTTATAAATCCTATACTTAAACTTTTGATAATAAATTCAAAAATCCAGTTTAAACTATTTTATAAAATCATTGGTTCATATTTCTCAAAAACCAGCTTTTAACTATATTTCACAAAAACCATAATTTTATAACTTTAAAAATTATAACGTTTATTTATTTATAATGGATCAATTCCAAAAATATAGTATATTTTCAAAAATCACTTTAAAACCATTTTAAAATCCCAAATTTGGTCCAATGATGCTACACACCAAATAGTCAATCACGACTAACAACGATATCATATATCGATATGATAATCCATCAAATATCAAAATATCTGAAATAAAATAAATACTGTTGAGGAATCCAGTTGGATCCCTCCAACCTGTTTCCTGCATCCAAAAACATTAGCACAATACCAATTTCGCTCCAGTACGAAATTATCGCGGTACATGTTCTTATTAAATATTATCCGCTTAATAACGGCGTAATAGGGTCTCATCCGCTAAACAAAAAAATGCGGGAAATCAACAACTGCATTATATACATATGCCAGTATATATATATTGATATTATATATAATACCAATTTCACTGTTTATGAAATATTCGCGGTATATGTTTTTATTAAATAACATCCGCTTACTAACGGCGCATAATGTCTATTTTAACAATCAATAATTTACAGTCATCATTCAAACATGCATTCAAATATTTTAAATCTAACTATTTAAAATGAAATCGAAACCGATTCGATTGAGTGAGAAATTCTCACCTTGGTTTTAATTTCCGTTTTAGCGATTTATTTCGAATAAAATTAAACGCGCGTTTAATTTTACCCGAAATTCTCACTAACTCCAAACGACTCCAAACCAACTCCATCGCATAGTGCTCGTCCATACGATTCCAACGCAACTGGATTTGCATTTTTTCGACCTCGTATGAAAAAGATATCAAATTTTGAAGTTCGTACACGATTTTAATAACTTAAATTACAACTATACATATATTTTTACCCTACATCTATCATCCACCATCCACTCCAGATCCAACGGCCTAAACATTTCATCTCCCTCACGTCTTCATCACGCACGCACATGTACAGGTAATGGACGCACAAAGTAACCCATTAGCCTAAATTAGGTTTTCATATTCCGATCACCCCGTTCCACTAAACTCCATCACAACCCCACCATTCGAACCGCCTCGACTAGAGCTACACTCGGCCCAAGGCACAATGAACTCGGCCCCCATCTGCGCATGAAATTGCGTGCGCAACCGTAGAGCTTCTAGCTCGATTTGCCGCCAATCCGAAGCTCCAAACACGATCATAGCCGTTGATATTGTAGATCTTGATGTACTCTACATCTTTCTAGTTGAAAGATTCTTGTAAATGTTGATGGATGAAGAGAAAAGAGGAGAAGAAGTTGGGAATGCTTCAGCCGTTCATGGTTAGGGCCGGCTAGGGTTTTGTGTTATATATTTTTTTTTTTTTTTAATGAAGGGTGTGGGTCTCCTTTTATAGAAAAAGCTAGCGTAAACACTATTCATCCCGGGAATTCCGAACTCCGATTTAGGCGCCGTAACCAGCGTACCTGGGGTTTATCCCGCGTTCCGGACAAAATGGAACAGGTTTCGGAAGCTAATTCGGAAGTATGTGCGAGTTATGGCTGAAAACGTTCAATTTGAATTAAACCGATTTAAATCGATTTCTAGGCGTTTTAATTTGTACCGGACAAACGGTAAATCCAATTGACTTGAAATTTGAAACCTTACAATAATATCACATTACGGATCCGATGAAACTGGTTTCGTCGAAATCCGAGATTTTTTGAAAAATGGCTATTTTGACTCGCCAAATTTAAATTAAAAATAAATCGATGCGTTTCGAGCTGCCACGATCAAACGATAACTCCGATTGACACGAAAATTGAAATCCGGTAAAAACTAACTATTACGGATCCAATGGAACTGGTTTCGTTCAATTCTGAGACTGTTCAAAAATTGTCTATTTTACAGTCGATTATTAAATATTAAAATATTCAATTTTCACAAATTAACTTTTAATTCAATTTTAAAAGTTCTAAAATATTTCTATAACTCCAGTATGATTAAATAAAATTTTACAAATCATTTTCAATCATATTTAACTCTATTTTTAATTATTTCCATAATTTAACATATTAAATTATCGATTTAATAATCCAATTAAATCCAAAAATTCAAATAAAAATTTATTTGACTTATAAATTCACTTATAAATATTTAAAATTAATTAAATATTCAAATTTTAATTTCTGAAAATTCTGGGTCGTTACATTTATTCTTTAAAGAAAATTTTTGTAGAGTACAACTCCCTTCGTATAAGTTTCTACGCTTTGTCGTTCGAAGAAATCACTTTTTTCTTTTGCTTATGTGCATATTTTACCAAGTGAATTCCTCTATGTGGTAAAGCGGACCTCTGAAGGGTACTTTAACTTCTTTTCTTTTTCTCTTCTTTTTTTTTTTAACGATCATTTTCCATAGTAGGTAAATTACTCTTCCTTTGAAAGTTAAAGTACGCTTTTGATGAGGATTTTTTTTTTTTTTTATACAAAGTTGTACCTCTGAGGAGGGATTTTTCACGTTTCAACACTTGGAAGTTTTATTTCAATCTCGGTGAAACGTGTACCTCCAAAGAGTTGTGCCTTTGAAGAAAGCCTTTTCACGTTTCAACACTTGGAAGTTTTATTTCAATCTTGGTGAAACGTGGGCATCCGAAGAGGTCTTTCTTCTTGATTGTGTCCCCGGGAGGGGGTTGTACCTCTAAGGAGGGATTTTTCACATTTCAACACTTGGAAGTTTTATTTCAATCTTGGTGAAACGTGTACCTCCAAAGAGTTGTGCCTTCGGAGAAAGCCTTTTCGCGTTTCAACACTTGGAAGTTTTATTTCAATCTCGGTGAAACGTGGGCTTTCAGGAAGGTCTTTATTTTGTTTTTGCATTTCAACTTTGGTGAAGTGAAATTCCGAAGAGCGGTTGTTACACTTCAACTCCTGGCGAAATGTGCCTCCGAAGAGGGCTTTTATTTTGTTTACATTTCAACTCTGGTGAAGTGAAATCCCGAAGAGCGGTCATAACACTTCAACTCCTGGTGAAATGGGCCTCCGAAGAGGGCTTTTATTTTGTTTACATTTCAACTCTGGTGAAGTGAAATCCCGAAGAGCGGTCATAACACTTCAACTCCTGGTGAAATGTGCCTCAGAGAGGGTTTTCATCGCCTGGAAGTTACTCTCTCATGGTTGGAGGGTCATGACTCCTCCAATCTTTTTTGTTGAGTAGAGAACTTTCTTTTTTGTGGCGTATGACCCATTAGAGGTCTTTTATCCTCCGAAGAATTGCGCCTCCGAAGAGGACTTGTGCTGCTGATGGTAGCTTTGGTTGTTCCTCAGTTCACTTGCTTATGCCTTTTCAGCGATCCTCTCTCTTTTTTCTCTTTTTTTTTCTTTTCAAATTTTCATTCCCCTTTTCTCGCAAGTGGCTTGTTTAATCCAAGGAAGCGTACTCCATTGTCAGGCAAGTTCGTGAGAACGGGCACTAGCTTCCTAATTGGATGTTTGTTCGTTCAAACAATCTCAATTTATTAGCAAGGGCTCGTTTCTATCGAAATCATAAGCCGTTCAATTGAAGTATTTCCTATCTAGGATTCGAATTCGGGGCCTTTATGACTTGAAATTTGTTTGTTGAATGATGGTGAGAATCACTCGGTCTTATTATGCGCAAGTTTTATTTCCATTGTCTGCAAAAATTTAAATCGACATTTCAGCAATACATTTTATGTATTTTTATATCGAAAACAAAGCAAACATATAATAATAATAAGGAACACAAGATTTATAGTGGTTTGGCCATGAAATTGGGCCTACATCCACTTTATATTCTTTCATTATTTACTTGCATCAGTTTCACAATTGCTTTCAATTACAAGAATCATACATTCATAATTCTTTTTACAATGTTTCAACAAAATTTTCAAGTAAAGTATGGACGCAAATGGTTGCTGTTCCATGCCCTTGGAATTTGATCTCCATCAACAGTGGTGAGCTTGAATGTGCCGTCAAGAAGCTTCTGACTTATTACATACGGTCCTTCCCAATTTGGCCCAAACACACCTGTCGCGGTCATAATTCTTTTCAGGACTAGATCTCCAATTTCAAAGCTGCGTTGACGAACTTTGGAATTGAAATGTCTGGCTATCCTTTGCTGATGAGCTGCAACTCTGAGGTTAGCTTCATCTCTTTTTTCATCAAGGAGATCCAGCGCTTCAAGTTGTAGCTTCTCATTTTCTGCTTGATTGAAATGGATTCTTCTGTGTGAAGGGACCTCTGTTTCAACCGGGATCATTGCTTCCGATCCGTATGCTAACGAAAAAGGAGTATGCCCAGTTGCAGTTTTGTGAGTAGTTCTGTATGCCCATAGTGCAAGTGGTAGTTTATCGACCCAACCACCTTTTGCTCTTTCGAGTTGCTTTTTGATGGTTGATTTGATGATCTTGTTCACTGCTTCCACTTGCCCGTTTGCCTGCGGATGAGCTACTGCCGAAAAGCTTTTCTGGATTTTGAATCGTTTGCAAAAATCCTGGAATTCCTCGCTTTCAAACTGAGTACCATTGTCTGTGATTATTTTCTGAGGCACACCGTATCTGCAAATGATATTCTTGGTCACAAAGCTTATCATTTTCTTAGAAGTGATAGTAGCCAATGGTTCAGCTTCAGCCCATTTAGTAAAATAATCAACTGCAACAATAGCATATTTAATCCCTGATTTAGCAGTTGGTAGCGGCCCAATGAGATCCATTCCCCAAATTGCAAATGGCCATGGACTGACCATCTGTGTGAGTTCGGTAGAAGGTGCTCTAGGAATTTTGGCAAATCTTTGGCATTTGTCATATTTTCGGGAGTAATCTGCAGCATCTCGATTAATTTCTGGCCAAAAATATCCGTATCGGAGAATTTTCTTTGCTAATGTTTGACCACCTGAATGATCACCACATTCTCCTCCATGCACCTCAGCTAGGATTGTTTTGGACTCTTCCCGGGATACACATCGAAGCAATGGCATTGAGAATCCCCGTCTGTACAACTGGCCATCCTGAATTACATAGCGAGAGGCTTTCCTTAGTAGCTTTCGTCTTTCTATCGAATTTTCTGGCAGAGAACCTCTGAGTAGGTAGTCCAGTATTGGAGTCATCCATGACTCTTGTTCTTGAGATACATTCATAATCCAGTCTATATCCATCTCGTCTATGCTTGGTGCTGAAAGGACTTCTACAGGGACCAATCCCAATAGTTGAGCTTCACCAGAACTTGAATACTTTGCGAGGGAATCTGCCTTCATATTCTCTTCCCGAGGAATGTGGCTTATTGAATAGTGATCGAGTTCACATAGGAGTTCCCAAGCCTTTGACAAGTAGGAAGGCAGGTTTCCACCTTTTGCTTGAAATTCCTTCTTGACTTGGCATACAATAAGCTGAGAATCACTGAAGATTTGTAATGCTCGAATGTTTAGCTCTTTAGCGATTTTCAGACCTGCAATAAGAGCTTCATATTCTGCTTCATTGTTTGTTGAAGGAAATTCCAATCTTAGTGCATAACATAATGATCGACCTTCAGGAGTTTCAAGTACCACTCCGGCTCCAGAACAGTAGTCATTTCTTGCGCCATCAATATACATCTTCCATTGGATTGGGGAATCATTGATCGTTTCTTCCTCACCATTATCTTTCTCTGTGAATTCTGCAATGAAATCAGCTAAAGCTTGTCCGTTGATTGCTTTTCGGGGGTGATAGGTGATGTCATATTGACTGAGTTCAATGTTCCATTTTAGAAGGCGACCCGAAGTTTCAGGGCGAAATAGGACTTGCTTTAGAGGTTGATCAGTGAGTACTTTGATAGGATGAGCTTGGAAATATTGCCTCAGTTTCCTTGATGCAACTAGTAGGCAATAGGCGAGTTTTTCCAACTTGGAGTAATTCAGCTCTGCCCCAGTGAGTCTTTTGCTGATATAGTAAACCGGATGTTGAATCCTTTTGTCTTCCCGTATCAGCGCTGCACTTAGAGCATGAGATGATACTGCCAAGTATATAAGAAGATCCTCACCATTGCCTGGCCTAGAAAGTATTGGAGGCGTTTCCATATGACGGATCAACTCATCGAAGGCTTTTTGGCATTCGGAAGTCCATCCAAAATTCTTCTTTCCTTTCTTCAGGGCGTCAAAGAATGGGATGCATTTATCAGTGGCTTTGGAAATGAACCGACTCAGGGCGGCGACCTTTCCGTTGAGACTCTGCAATTCCTTCTTTGTTCTAGGAGCTTTAACTTCTTTCAAGGCAGTAATTTGAGCTGGACTAGCCTCAATGCCCCTAGCACTGACGATGAAACCTAAGAACTTTCCGGACTCGACCCCAAATGTACATTTCAGAGGGTTAAGTTTCATTCTGTATTTCCGGAGGACCGCGAACATTTCTGCTAAGTGTTCAATGTGATCCGCTGCTTTCCTGGACTTCACTAACATGTCGTCGACGTAGACTTCCATAGTTTTGCCCAATTGCGGTTTGAACATAGCATTAACAAGTCTTTGGTAGGTTGCCCCTGCATTTTTCAATCCGAAGGGCATAACTCTGTAGCAATAAAGTCCAACATCTGTGATAAAGCTTGTATCTTCCTGATCCGGCTCGTGCATCATGATTTGGTTATAACCGGAGTAGGCATCCATGAAAGATAACAATTCATGTCCCGCAGTTCCGTCTACCAGTTGATCGATCCTGGGTAATGGGAAGCAATCTTTGGGGCAAGCCTTGTTTAGATCAGAAAAATCAATGCACACTCTCCATTTTCCATTAGCTTTCTTGACCAACACAGGATTTGAAACCCAATTCGGATATGTAGATTCTTTGATGAAGTTATTTTCCATGAGCCGATCAACTTCTTCTTTTAATGCTGCTGACCTTTCTGGACCTTGGGTTCTTCTTTTCTGTTTAACTGGCGTAAACTTTGGGTCAATATTCAGAGCGTGTACTGCAACTTCTGGGGATATTCCACACATATCGGCATGAGTCCAAGCAAAGACATCCAGATTTGCTTTCAGGAAAGATATCAAGATATTCTGAATTGACACATTAAGCTGTGAACCCACATTTAACACCTTATTTGGGTCCTTCGGGTCAACAGGTACCGGAACTGTCGTTTCCACCGGGACCACTCTATTCTCCCCTGCACTGGCTTTTCTGGGATCCATTTCTTTCCGTGCCCCGCTGTGCTCGCCAGTGCAGGGTCCGCCCCGTAATTGCTACAAGGCTGGTTCTTTGATGCGGACTGGGGTTGCCGCATCCTTCCCCATTTCTCTTTTTCTTGACTCTCGCAGCTCTGTCAAATAGCACTCTCGCGCAGCATTTTGATCCCCTTTTATAACTCCTACTCCATTGTCAGTAGGGAATTTAATAGTGAGGCACCACGGGGCTAGGATAGCTTTGAATGCTGCGAGTGTTGGACGGCCAAGAAAAGCATTATAAGCAGAAAACTCATCGACAATCACAAATGTTTGCTTGCGGACCACTTTCCTTTCTGCTTCTCCAAGTTCTACAAGCAGATCGATGGTCCCAATTGGTTGTTTTGGCTCCCCAGTGAAGCCAGCGATCTTCTGTGATGAGGCTTGTACATCAATCATAGGGATTTTCATCTGGTCAAATGTCTTCTTGAAGAGGATATTGCATGATGCTCCGCAGTCAATGAGGACTCTTCTGACAATGGCCGGTCCAATACCAGCCGAGATGACCAAGGGATCTAGGGTAGGAGCTTCTATACCTGTGGAATCTCTGGCTCTGAAAACAATATCATCGCTGAAAGTTTTCTGTTGTTTCAGGGGCGTAGTGTCTTCTAAAACAAAGACGTCTTCTTCGGCTGGAGCATATTTCAAAGCCCTGGAATATCTCTCCATCTCACCCCAGCTCTTGCCAGCTGGGTGAGGCCCTCCTGTAATGACATTGATAACGGGCCTTCCAGATTCATGTCCCATAGCTTTCTCACCTGTCCTGGGCTGATGAACAGGAACCTGTTGCCCCTGACTTGACGATGCAGGATTGTTGCTATTCTTCTTCACAAATTGCTGCAGTTTGTTCTCTCTTAGCAACTCTTCAATCAGATTTTTCAACTGACGGCATTCATCAGTTTCATGACCAGGTTGATTGTGGAAGCGACAGAATTTCCCACTCTGTATGGCTTTTTTCCCAGTCCTCAAAGGGATAGGTTTAGGGAAATCGACGGAATCTTTAGTGGCCAGGTAGATGTGCTCCGGTGTATGTGATAATGGAGTATATTCTGATGGCTTGAAGGATCGGGGCTTCTTCAGATTACCCTGTTTCTTCCCATTATTATTCTCCCTTTTTTGCCCCACCGATTCATTCTTGCGTGGAGCGACAGTGTTGTCTTCTGCTTTTTCCAACACTGTCTTTACTGGTAAAGGACGGCTTTCCAAGCGAATGAATTCATCTGCTTTTTTGTAGAACTTTTCGAGAGAGGTTGGCTCCTTCATATTTAACCATTTCCCAAATTCGCTTGACTTATCAATAGCCCTCATCAGATAAGTCAATATCATTCGTGGTTCAGCATTGTCCACCTCAGCCAGTGCTATATTAAAGCGGTTCAAGAAGGATCTGATAGACTCCCCAGGATTCTGCTCCAAACTCGATAGTGACATAATGTCCTTGGCCTTCGAAGCATATAGTCTAAACTGCTCCTTGAATTTTCTGGTCAAGTCTGAAAACTGATCGATAGATCGGACTGGCAACTTGGTGAACCATAGTAGAGCCACACCTTCCAGGTATACGGGGAAATATCGACATTTTATTTCGTCAGAGGCCCTGGCACCTGTCATGTGCCAATCATATTTATACAAGAACTCATTCGGATCACTTGTCCCTTTGTAAGCTGGAATAGTCGGAGGGACAAACTTCCTTGGAAATTCCGCCTTCAAGATTTTTTCAGTGAACGGAGTTTTACTTGGAGCGAAACCCCATTCCTTCTCATCTTCAACCCTTTGCATACTTTCTTTCATGATCTGCCGGACCATTCCAGAAAGATATTCCTCATCATGTCGAGTTCTAGATCCACCAGCCTCAGGAACTGCCTGTTCAAAGGGACTAGTAGCCCTTTCAGGAGCATTCCTTTCACTAACATCATGAATGTTGCCAGCACAGTTCCTTTCATTACAAGCTGGTTGATTGTTTGCCCCAAGTAAATCGTTCAATTTATTCAGAATCAGAGCATTCTGGGCACTTTGAGCCTCTAATTGTGCATTTTGGGCGTTTATCTGCTGGTTTAGCCCTAGAATCACAGCATCCAACTCCGCTTTCGTAACTCCAACAGACGGAGTGGGTTGATTAGGTACAGGGGAAGCGGAGGTTCCCTCTTGAATGTTTCCAGATCTGATAGATCTACTTTTCCTTCCAGGAGCCATAATTTCAGATAGACTTCTGGTTTTTAAGGAAATTCTTTCTTCAAATCTCTGTGAAGCAATGATGACAGTTTTCCTGAGTTCAGTTCTCAGTGAAAGCACCAAAAATGTTAACGCTAAAATGTGAACGCTAACACCCCGGTGTGTAAAGTGTAGTTGTGAAAGCACCACCCGATAGATCGGGAAAGAATTACAAGCAAGTAATAGCAGAAAAGCAGTAAACAACAACGATTTTATAGTGGTTCGGCTTAAGGGTATAGCCTACGTCCACTCTAAGTACTTTTATTAATAATCCCGTTACAAACTGATACAATTCTTCTCAAGTACAATACACTTCAAGTTACAAGTGATTTGGAACAAGTCTTAAGCTTCAATGTCGATTAAAGTTCTTAGATTCATGTTGAAGATGTGTGGTTTCTTCGTGAATTTCTTTGATGTATTCCTCTAATCTTGGAAGCTCTAAGTGTTGATGAAGTTCTCAATGCAGCAAGATAACGGTGTGTGAAGAGAATGCGCCAAAAGTCCTTTGAATGTTGGAGGTGGTTGCCTATTTATAGAGAGTTCTGGTCTGAAATTTCTGCCAAGTCCTAAGTCGTGGCCGATCTAAGTTAAGTCGTAGCCGACTTAATATGAGTCGTGGCCGGTCCATCTGGCCCCCTTCTGGCTTCACAGGAGTTCACTTGCACAAGTCCTAGGTCGCCTCCGAGTCAACACTATTCCTTCTCAGTAATATGGCATCGGGCTTATACTTAGTGGCTTTAGGTCGTGGACGAGTTAACTTGGTAAGTCGCAAGTCACGGTTCAACTGGTAAGTCCTGGATCGTGTACGAGTTAAGAGGCCACTGTGCCACGCAGAGGCATTGAACTTACCTTCCTTTGCTTAGGTCGTGACCGACTTAACATTGGTCATAGGTCGGTAGCTATCTTGGGTCGGCGTTCCTTAAGTCTTAGGTTGGTATACATGCTAGAGCATTGGGTTGGCACCTCTCTTAAGTCGGTATCCCTTTTCGGCCTTAGGTCGGCATTCCTGTTAAGGCAGTTAGGTCGGCAACCAGTTAAGTCGGCAATCTCCCTAGACTGTTAAGTCGGTATCTATGTTGAGTCAGTAGCCTCATTGAAGTGTTAGGTCGGCAACCCTTTGAATCTTAGGTCGGCACCCCTGTTGAGCCTTAGGTCAGCACCCTTGTTGAGCCTTAGGTCGGCATCTCCTTGAGTCGCAGAGTCTAAACCGAGGCGGAGTTAACACATATCAACTTAATTCACATTTAATTGATTAACATTCATTTCATTAATTCAATTCAATTTCAAAAGTTGAATTTCATTTATATAACTCAAGTTCACATTTATCACTTAACTTTATTAATTTATTTTGATACTAATATCAACTTCATTCAACAACTCTTAAGTTACATTTCATTTCATAAACATCACTTGTTTTACATAACTTAAATTCATTTTTATTACAACTCATATTCATAAATATATTCATATAGTTTCACTTCTCATATAAATAAGTTTATTTCACAATTGTAAATCACTTTAATTATAATTCAACTCTTATAATTCTTTTTACTTATACAATTCCTTTATTTAGATTATTCAAACAACTAAACAATCAACTTATATACACTTTAATAATTCTGAAAAATTATTTCTTTATATACAAAATATAATCAAGGTAAAATTATTTCATTTACCCAATTTAAAAACAATATTGTGCCGAATTGTTCTGTTCAAGTGTTTAGAAACCCCTTCGGCATAGTCTTGCGGACCACGCTGACGAAAGTTCATATGCCACTCAATAAACCAATCATCACAATATAAAACAATTTTTATATTCACTAACAAATACGCTCTCATAGCCATTATTACACTCAAATTCATTCTAGAGTACTACTGACTCTATCTCTAATGAATAATACCCAACAGAACCATGGTTGTCGCTTAACCATAAGCTCTGATACCAAATGTAACGTTTCAAGATTTTTCGTTGCCGAAAAACCGAATAGTTATGGGTTTAAGAAAAAGAAAAGAAGAAAAGAAAGAAGAAAGAAGATAGGAAAGAAGGAAATAGAAAATAGAAATTAGAGAGAATAGAAAACAGAAAAGAAGATAGAATATTTTTAAAATAGAAGAAAAAGAGAATAGAACATAAAGAAAATAGAACGGAACAGAAAGAAAACAGAACAACATCAGAATCTCACAATTCGCAGCGGAACAACATATAATAATAAATGAATAATCTTTAAACAAAGAACTATATCAGTTATTACATTACATTACATTTCATTTCATCAATTCATCAGAGTATACAACAACAACAACAAACAGTGCAGCGGAAAAAGAAATACTATATAAGTAGTAATACGCCATGCCATCCAGCTTGCCTTCGGCAACTCCAGAATATCCAGAATATCCTGATAAACCTTAACTCTTGACTGCCCGTGTGAAAATTGGTGGGCACCCAGAGTTTAGGAAGGAAAACAATAAACTCCAAGTCAGTCATGTGACTGGTGTGAGAACTCAAAACAGTTTATTTATCTTTAAAATCAAAATAGAGGAATATTTTTATTTCAATTCGCAATGCTTTTAAAAATGAGACTACCATAAGGCCTCCCGCACACACACACATGCAAACGCAGAATCGGAGGAGATTTCTCCTTATGATAGTCAAAGATGCTTGATACGCATTTAAAATAACATTTGATATTATTACTAGTGCATAGTGTAGGGGAAAAATTCATTTTGAAAGTAGAATATAAATTTTAGCCAACATACGACCATTATCGTATGCCTACTATAGCTACCATCCAAACAGTGGTGACCACCATAAGTGAATGATAGGTTCTACAACTAATACCGTACAAGTTTCGTATTGTTTCTTTGGATTTCCAACAAATGGTCAGGCCAAGGAACTTCCCATTGCCACATGAGAATGCCTCTGGAAAGACATCCCCGAGAACCAAACCGGAACTCTGCCAACACAAGGCCGGGTTACCCCTAACTGGGTAACTACTGACACGAGCACGCCATTCCCCGATCGTAAACGACCTTTCTCACGGGATCCCGAAAACCAACAACCACAAAGTAACAAATTCGTAGTAACCACATAGGTTAAATATCTGGGCTCCATACCATGATACCACCTCTATCCAGAAGGAAATGTACATACCCTAAAGGGTGCTACCCCTCATAACCTTGCTGCATCTTTCCTGTTTTGACCATTTCCGGGGTGTGAGGTTCGACGAAGTCACGTCCACAAAAACATACTTTATACAAAAGCCATGCTTTGGGTCAACAAATGATCAACAAAATGATCACTAAGATAGACGATCAAATAAACGATCCTATCACAATAATCAACACAATGATCATTTCAGCATCACTCAGCATATCACATTACCAAATTGGGAATATATCGCTGATAACATTCAACTACATAACCTCTGAGCTCGTACGTCTCAGAGAAGGGTGTTAAGCTAAAAGAATAAATTCTCCGCCACCAACAGAAATATATTTGAAAGAAATCGGCTTTACATCTCAATTTGTAATGTCAGACATACAATCCATACAAGTCTGTTCCGGGCTCGAACAAAACCGAAGGCACTTCTTACGAAGCCCTTGCAATCCGGGTATTCACAATCCCGATCGAATTTCCCATCACTTAGGAGATCTCTATACCAGGAGCTACCCAGTGCAGAGACAATCGATAGGTCATCCTATCGCTTTCACAAATACTCGGTCTTCAACACCGATCTTCAATGCAATTCACAACGACGTATCACATAGTCGGAATGGGTTATACGACCCCATGGTCCTTTCCCGGTTAACCCGAATAGTGAGCGCTTATTCAAAAAATAAGTGTAGCATTCACATTCAAACAAATCACATCAATTACCCATTCAAAGGGAAATATTGATAGTCGGTTATTGAACTATCACTGGATATGCACACATCACCAGTTTCCAAATAATTTTCCAAATTATTTATTTTCCAAAAATATCTTCACTAGATATATAATTTCACACTTCAAAAATAAATCAATATTTATTTTTAAACCCATTTTCCAATTTCATTTATAAATTCAATAGTGAATTTACAATCCAAAATATCTATGAATATTCGATTTCAATTATTCATTTCAATATTCCTTTTCAATTTATCTTCAAAAAGATAAATTCTCAAAATATTCACTTTATATTGGAAAACATTTCCATACTTATTTATTCATAAGTAATTCACAAATTTTATTTATTTTCAACACTTAGAAAATATTCAATACACTTAAATCGAAATTAAGTATATATTTCATTCTATTAAGGAAATCATTCTCTTCAACATATTTATTTGGGCCAAAACGAATGTTACGTAAAACATCGTTACGACAACCCAAAATCACTAGTATAGGGATTCAAAAATTAAAACAGATATATAAATCCCAATACTATACAAAACATTTCCTTTCGGAAATCATTTACTATAACAACAGTGTTATAGTCCACCATTTCCTTTTCATTTCTCGAAAACGTCTATTTCAACAATAAATGTTGAAATCTATGGTTTCGAATCTCAACACAATTAAAACTTCGTTAGATCATTTTAATTCTATTTCAAATATCACATTCAAAACAATTTCTTTAACATCTTATTCACTATTCAAAAACGTGAATATACTACGTTAACAAGTTCATCCTTTTATACATTTTATTTAAAAGAATTATTCACTATTCAAAAACGTGAATATAACTCCATTAATAGGTTTCAACAATTTACTTATCAAAATAAGTCATTTGCGAATTTATAAAACAACGTTTATAAATTCCATTTCTATTTATTTATAAAAACTTCCTTTTTATAAATTCTTTTATTAACCTATTCCAGTTTATAACTCAATTATAAACTAAAAGTTCATATTATAAGTTAAATACTTATAAAACGATTATTTTACAAAATCGTTCTTTTAAAGACTTTCCAATTTATAAATCTTATAACTTATAAGATTCATTCATTTATCCAAAATCATTATTTTAATAACTTAATAAATTTTATAAACCTACTGCTTATAAAATTCCATTTATAACTTCACCGTATAAAATTCTATAAATTCCATTTAATTATGAAATTCATTTTCACTTCATTCAAACACTTATAAAAACTCGTTTTATAATGTCCATATTTCAATTTATAAATATCCATTTATAAATCTCTTAATATAAATCAATTCATATTAATATTTTAAAAACGTCTTTAAACTCCTTTATAATTTCATCATTTTGATTTATAATATAATCAAATTTTATAAATCCTATATTTAAACTTTTCACAATGAATTCTAAAATCCCGATTAAACTATTTTATAAAATCATTAGCATCATATTCTCAAAAATCAGTTTTTAACTATTTTTCTCAAAAAATCATAATTTTTATAACTTTAAAAATTATAACGTTTATTTATATAAAATGGATCAATTCCAAAAATATTTTATATTTTCAAACATCACTTTAAAAATCATTTTAAAATCCCAAAATTTGGGTCCAATGATGCCACATACCAAATAGTCAATCACGACAACAACGACATCATATATCGATATGATAGTCCATCAAATATCAAAATATCTGAAATCAAATAAATACTGTTGAGGAATCCAGTTGGATCCCTCCAACCTGTTTTCCTGCATCCACAAACATTAGCACAATACCAATTTCGCTCCAGTACGAAATTATCGCGGTATATGTTCTTATTAAATATTATCCGCTTAATAACGGCGTAATAGGGTCTCATCCGCTAAACAAAAAATGCGGGAAATCAACAACTGCAATATATACATATGCCAATATATATATATTGATATTATTTATAATACCAATTTCACTGTTTATGAAATATTCGCGGTATATGTTTTTAATAAATAACATCCGCTTAATAACGGCGCATAATGTCTATTTTAACAATCAATAGATATCAATCAACATTCAAACATGCATTCAAATATTTTAAATCTAACTATTTAAAATAAAATCGAAACTGATTCGATTGAGTGAGAAGTTCTCACCTTGATTTTAAATTCCGTTTTAGCGATTTATTTCGAATAAAATTAAACGGACGTTTAATTTTACCCAAAATTCTCACTAACTCCAAACGACTCCAAACCAACTCCATCGCGTAGTGCTCGTCCATACGATTCCAACGCAACTAGTTTCGCGCGTTTTCGACCTCGTATGAAAAAGTTATATATTTTTGAAGTTACACGAATTTAAATTAACAAATTACAACATAACTTTTATAATTTATAACCTCTCTTCCATCCTAGCCCTTTGATCCCACAACCTCTCATCTGGGCCGTCCCCTACCTTCATCTCCCCCACGTTCCAACTACAGAACCCAACCCGTGCAAAGAACCCATACAACACCCAATTAGGTTTTAACTTTACTCCTCCTACACTCGACGAAATCACATCAAACCACTTGCAAATCGAAGCTCTTCGCGAGAGCTACCTCCACCACCCATGGCTTGAAGCTCGGCCCCCTATATGGCCTTGAATTGCGTGTGAAAATCTGCAGGTTCGGCCCCACATAGCTCCCTCCACGCGACTCCAAACACGATCTCAACCGTATGGATCTAAAGCTCTCGTCGTGCTCTCCAACCTTCGTGTTGAAAACTTTGGCTAAATCTTTGTAGATTGAGAGAGACTGAGGGGAAAAGCTTGTGAATTTCTGGCCATTGGTTTGTTAGGTGGCGGCTAGGGTTAAAAAATTAGGGTTTTAGTATTTTTTTTCTAAATTTATGAAGGGGTGGTCTATTTATAGAATTTCGTTCGACACTATTCATCCGGAAATTCCGAACTCCGATTTACGCGCCGAAACTGACGTTCCTAAGGTTTACCCCGCGTTTCGGACACAATGGAACAGGTTTCAGAAGCTAATTCGGAAGTATGTGCGAGTTATGGCTATAAACGCTCAATTTGAATTAAACCGATTTAAGCGATTTTCTAGGCGTTTTAATTTGTACAGGACAAACGGTAAATCCAATTGATACGAAATTTGAAACCTTACAATAATATCACATTACGGATCCGATGAAACTGGTTTCGTCGAAATCCGAGACTTTTTGAAAAATGGCTATTTTAACTCGCCAAATTTAAATTAAAAATAATTCGATGCGTTTCGAGCTGCCACGATCAAACGATAACTCCGATTGACACGAAATTTGAAATCCGGTAATAACTAACTATTACGAATCCAATGGAACTAGTTTCGTTCAATTCTGAGACTGTTCAAAAATTGACTATTTTACAGTCGATTATTAAATATTAAAATATTCAATTTTCACAAATTAACTTTTAATTCGATTTTAAAAGTTCTAAAATATCATTCTAACTTCAATATGATAAAATAAAATTTTACAAATCATTTTCAATCATATTTATCTCTATTTTCAATTATTTCCATAATTTAACATATTAAATTGTCGATTTAATTATTCAATTAAATCCAATAATTCAAATAAAAATTTATTCGACTTATAAATTCACTTATTAATATTTAAAATTAATTAAATATTCAAATTTTAATTTCTAAAAATCCTGGGTCGTTACACGCACAGATGACCGAATTAGCTTCCGAAACCTGTTCCATTGTGTCCGAAACGCGGGGTAAACCCTAGAAACGCTGGTTACGGCGCGTAAATCGGAGTTCGGAATTTCCAGAATGAATAGTGTCATTTTATTTCCTATAAATAGACCATCTATTTCACAAATTTGAGAAAAAATAAAACCCTAACCCTAATATTCTACTAGCCGCCAGTAGCTAAAACCGAAGGCCGAAATTGCTCCTTTCTTCCTTCGTTAATATCTTCAAATCCATGCAATATTATCAAAAACTTTCTTAATGAAAGATGGAGAGCACGCAACGAGCTTTGGATCCATACGGATATGATGAGGTTTAGTGTCGCGTGGAGGTGGAAATAAGGCCGTGTTCAGCTACAGTTGGGCACGGTTTTCGAAGGTCAAGTGATGACCGAGCTCCATGCCATCTTGGCCGAGTGTGGCTCTCACGAAGAGCTTCGATTTGGCGCATCCTGATCGCGTTCAGGTTCGTCGAGGAGGTGGAGATGTTTAACCCTAGTTTAGTTATGATGGGTTCATGTTGCGTTTGGTTTACTGGAGCTAGATGTTGCGTGCGTGTGTTGGGAAGATGGGGATGAGGCGTTGGATCTGGAAATGGATGGTGGATGTTGAGATGTAGGTTTAAAATTAAATAAATTGTTGTAAATTTATATTAAAAATTTGTGTAAACTTGTAAAATGCATATCTTTTTCATACGAGGTCGAAAATGCACGAAACTAGTTGCGTTGGAATCGTATGGACGAGTACTACGCGATGGAATTGGATTGGAGTCGTTTGGAGTTAGTGAGAATTTCGGGTAAAATTAATTTTATTCGTAATAAATCGCTAAAACGAAATTAAAATCAAGGTGAGAACTTCTCACTCAATCGAATCAGTTTCGATTTTTATTTTAAATAGTTAGATTTAAAATATTTGAATGCATGTTTGAATGATGATTTTTATCTATTGATTGTTAAAATAGACATTATGCGCCGTTAGTAAGCGGATGTTATTTATTAAAAACATATACCGCGAATATTTCATAAACAGTGAAATTGGTATTATATATAATAGCAATATATATATATTGGCATATGTATATCCCAGTTATTGATTTCCCGCATTTGTATAGCGGATGAGACCCTATTGCGCCGTCTATTAAGCGGATAATATTTTAAATCCCATATACCGCGATAATTCGGTACTGGAGCGAAATTGGTATTGTGCTAATGTTTGTGGATGTAGGAAAACCGGTTGGAGGGATCCAAATGGATTCCTCAACAGTTTTTATTTGATTTCAGATATTTTGATATTTGATGGATTATCATATCGATATATGATATTGTTGTTGTCGTGATTGACTATTTGGTATGTAGCATCATTGGACCAAATTTGGAACTTTAAAATGATTTTTAAAGTGATTTTTGAAAATATACAATATTTTTGGAATTGATTCATTTTAAATAAATAAACGTTATAATTTTTAATGTTATAAAAATTATGATTTTTGAGAAATATAGTTAAAAGTTGATTATTGAAAATATGGGGTTAATGATTTTATAAATAATTAAACTGGGATTTTTGGATTTATTGTAAAAATTTTAAAAATAGGATTTATAAAATTTGATTATTTTATAAATAAATCAAAATGGTGAAATTATAAAGGAGATTAAAGACGTTTTAAAAGAATAATATAAATTGATTTATATAAGAGATCTATAAATTGATAATTTGAAGATTAAAATATTTGAATTACTGTTAACGCTCGAATTTGAACGCTAACACCCCGATGTATGAGTTGTAGTTGTGAAAGCACCACCCGACGACTCGGGAACAGATTACAAGCAGATAATAGTAGAAAAGCGGTAAACAACAACAATTTTATAGTGGTTCGGCTTTAGGGTATAGCCTACGTCCACTTTAAGTACTTTTATTAATAATTTCGTTACAAGCTGATACAATTCTTCCCAAACACAATACACTTTGAATTACAAGATACTTAGAACAAGTAGATTAAACTTCGATGGAGATGAGAGTTTTCGAATCCATGTTGGATGTATGTGATCTCTTCTTGAAGTTGTTTGTAGCGTTATTAATATCTTGAGAGCTTCAAGTGTTGGGTTGGATTAGTTTGGAATGCAGCAGAGTATCGGTGTTTGAAGGAAATCAGCCAAAAGTCCTTTACTAGTTGGAGTTAGGGTCATATTTATAGGCATTTTTCGGAGTAAGGTTGTAGGTCGTGACCGACCTAAGTAAGGTCGTAGGTCGTGACCGACCTAAGTAAGGTCGTAGGTTGTAGTCGACCTGAAGAGCATTGGCCCCTCCTTCCACAAGAACACGCATGCTGATTTGCACAAGTCCTAGGTCGTGAGCGACCTATCCCCCTGTGGCACAGCATAGTCAACTTTTTTACTCTGGCATTTAGGTCGTTAGAGACCTACCCTAGGTCGCGAGTACTTTCCTGTAGCCATAGCTGATTTTAGGTCGCTGAATCCCTTAGGTCGCGACCTTCCTTAGGTCGAAGCACTCCTTTAGGTCGTGAAAGCTTTAGGTCGCTAAGCCAATCATGCCGTTAGGTCGCAGAGTTCCATAAGTCGAGACCGTCTTTAGGTCTCATTCACTCTTAGGTCGCGAAGCTTGATAGGTCGAAACATCTTCTGAGTCGCAGCCTTCCTGTTAGGCCGCGAGGCTTCATAGGTCGCGGCCTCCTTTAGGTCGCGAAGCATTTTTAGGTCGTTCTCCTTTTTAGGTCGAGCCATCTTTAAGTCGCAGCCTTCCTGTTAGGTCGCGAAGCTTCATAGGTCGCGACCTCCTTTAGGTCGCGAAGCATTTTTAGATCGTTCTCCTTTTTAGGTCGAGCCATCTTTAAGTCGCAGCCTTTTTTAAGTCGCTAGGTTCTTGAATTGGCTAGGTCGCTACATTTTCCTTAAGTCTCTTACAGAAGGGAGTTAACATTTGCCCCTCGAAGTATATGACTTAGCCATAGGTCGTGTGCTTCGACCTTCTTAACTCGCGTTCTGAAGAATTGTTAGGTCACAAACGACCTAAGGAGAAAGTTAGGTCGCGTAGTGTCGGTTCGCGTTCTACTGCCCCAGAATATAAATACCGTAGGTCGCTCCCTCCCTTCTTCATCTTCTTCAGCATCCATTCTGCCATTAACAAGCTTTTGAACTTTTCGAGGACGATTCCAATCAGCTCAATCCTTAGACTTTTCCATCATAAGATTGCGTAAGTGAATTCTATCAACATTCAACTACATCCATCATCAAACCGCGAATATTCCACTTGTGATTCTTAATACATTTTCGTATGCTGCTTTTTTCCATAAGTCGCGACTCGATTAACCTTTTGATTGAGTTATCGTGGTGATTCTTGTGAATATAGCAATACATCCGATGTATGGCGGTTTTGAGGCAATTCGAGTTGGTTTTTTTTCGAGTCATTTGTGATGATGTGGGAGGAAGATGGTAAATTACAGTGATTCGAATTAGCTGGTTTGTAACTTTGGAAGAGATGAGGAAGGCTCTAATGGGTTAACGGGTTAATGGTGGAGATGATATGGTAGCGTGTGAGTGGAGAATCGACCTTAGGGGTGTCAGTTTGAATGTGAACCATGCGACCTAATACTAGCGATCTAACTCTCTCTTGAATGAGATAAAACTTAAAGAAGAGCGACCTCAGAACGACCTAAGAAAGTAACGACCTAAGTTTAATGATGATTGAAATCTTAGGTCGCAGCTGACCTTATACTTAAAACAAATCTGGACCATCTTAATCTGAACCAAGGTGCGACTTAAGAACTTGTTGACCTAAATCCCTGAATGACTGCAGAGGGACTTAACATGTCAACGACCTAACTCTTTTGCGCCATAGGCTCTAGGTCGCGGCCGAGCTAGGACTTGAACAAATCTGCATTGTTCTGAACCTCTTGAACTTGCACATGGCGACCTAATATAGCCTTGACCTATACTAAGTCGCGGGGGACAGTTTGGATGATCTATGACCTGTAAAAAATTTGAGAGAATTTGATTGAACTGCTTGGACTTGAATTGTTTGAAATTCATTACATTCCTTTGCAGATTGCTCTAACTTTTAATCTAACAACCTGTTTAAACATAACATTTGCAGAGAAATGGGACGAATATACTGTCACTGACCGCCCACATCGAATGACAGATTAGTCGATAAAGAATAATCAACTTAAATGAATTGTGTGAATGAAATGCCGTGAACCAATGAATTCAAGTGAAGTGTTAAAGCAAAACTGAAATATCCAGTTAAAATTGATTCGTTCGCATTAACACTTCACTTGAGCTTTATATTAACAAGTCCTGAAATCTCATAGTCGACTAATTGTCAACTAGTTTAACTTCAGTTATGTTTGCTTTCCTTTTTTTTTTAAAAGTTCTGCACAACACTTCACACTTTTTAGGAAACGTGCACCTTCTCATCTGAACATCCAGTCGCTTATGTAGAATGATGTCTCAACAAGAAGAGATGGTAGAACACGCTGAAGGGGTTTTCCCGATTGCTATTCCACTAGAGAATCCTCCGGAAAGAACTCCTACCCTTTTGAAACAGCGGGCGCTTAATCAATTATGCGTTCAATTTGGCATTGCCGAGGCAGAAGTTCTACTCCCTGGACCAAATGACTCTGCTGATAGGCCACCTTACGGTTTTGTTGCCATTAATCGACAAATGTGCTTGAGTGGAGCAATTCCTCGTTTTAATGAATTTCTCCGGCAAATCCTACTTCGACTGACGATCTCTCCTTTTCAGCTGCACCCCAATGGCTATGCTATTTTGATGGGATTGTGTGTTCTGTTCAGGAGGACTCTTGATCGTCTTCCGAGTTTTGAGGGAATCTGTTACTTGTGCACTTTTGCGAAGAACAAGGACCATCCTTCAATTGTACTTGTAAGGGGTGCGCGGAACCGCAAACTTATTTTGGATTTGCCGGAGAGTGCAGATGGATTCCTGAATCAATACTTCTACATTCGTTGCCCCGCAGAATTTTACGCAGACTGGAGAGTAGGAAGTGAGATCTTTTTTCTCTTTAATTTTATTCTAAGTTTTACCTGGTTCGTATTGCTAGATGCTGATTCCATTCCTTATTTTTCTAGCACTTCCTCCTCCTTCTAGAGATTCCAGCCATAAGTCCGTTTTTGAAAGGCTAAGCGCTGTGGCTGCTGAAGAAAGAAGCGCAAAATTTCTATTGACAGAAGAACTTCTTCATCAGTTTGAGCTTCTACATCCTTCTCGTTCCACTCAAATACATGAAGTTCCAACGGAGGTTCCTGATTCTCCGACGAGCACTCCTGATGCCCCAGTCTCCACTAAAGAGCACTTGCAGGGAGGAAACTCTATAGAAACTTCACTAGTTAAGTGTTCAATTCCGAAAGATGTTGCGGGGCCATCTGACAAGTCTGTACTTGCCCCAGTTACTGAAGAGGAAGAACCCCCTCAATCTACTAGTGAAGGAGTTAAGAAAGCAAGCTCCAAAAAACAAGATGGCGATGATGTTTTTGAGGGGTTGAGCGATTTAATTGTGACATCTCAAGAACTTTTCAAAGATGATGTTTCTAAAACCGTCTCTTCTGTAATCGAGGCGACATCTTCTTTTCAACAGATGTCAACTCCTCCTACTCAAGTTATCACTACCTCTATTCCACAGAGTGGTTTGTAACTCGATGCGTGTAGTTTACACGTTACACGACACTTTGGATTTCTCATCACTTCTATGCACTTATCTTCTTGTACTTTAAAGATTTCTAAAGCTTATTATTTTAATTCCAGATTCTCCTATGGGGCGCAGCGGCTCGTACTATGATGATTTCCAGCGCTACGGGAGGCGTACCCAGTATGATTACAGGCGTTACCTTCCTTCTTACAGAGAGTCGGATGAAGAGAGGGCCATCAGGAAAGCCGACGAGAGACGAGCATATGAAGAACGTCGCCGAAGGGAACAAGAAAGACATGATCTTCCCCACAGAGATGATGATACCCAAAAGAGAAAAGCTCATGATGAGAGAGGAAAGAGTCACATAGACGATTCTTCTAGCAAGTGGGCTAGACTTACTGAAGAAACAACTCCTTCAGCTTCTGAACATGTCCCTGCTCAATCTCCTGCTCCCGTTCGCTCCGACATTCAAGCAATCATCAACCGGCCCGCATATCAAGTCGGGCAAGGTCCTCCCACTCTTCAAAGTCGATTTCCTCAGTGGTGCCTGAGAGGGGTTCGATTTGATCTCGACTTGGTTCCTCTCGACAAACCGGTTATGCTGCGAAATCTTGATACTGTCAGGACCGATATCGAAAGAATGTCGAACTGGCAAAAACTCGTCGACGAACTTCAGAGGGTTAACCGAGCCAATCTCGAGGCCATGCTAACAATGGAGAATGATAAGGCTGAGTGGCAGAAGACTCTCGAACAGCATGACGCCGAAATGAGAAGTATTGCTTCCTACAATGAAAAGCTGGAAGCGGAAGTAGAAAAACTTAAGGAAGAATTAGCTACTTCATCTACTTTCCATTCACAAAAGGAGAGCATGCTTCAGCAACAAGTACGAGATGCGCATGCCAGTCAAAGAGCAGTCGAAGATAAGCTTGCATACAAGGAAAAGGTCATAGAAGAATATCGTGCTGAAACTGTACAATTGCGAGAACAGACCGGCTCTCAAAGCTTGGAGATAGAGTTGTTAAAAACTCGACTTGCTATGGCCGAAAAGGAGCGCGACGAGGCTGTTGCTGGTAAACTTGCGGCCGAAGAGGCTCATCAAGCAACCAAAGCTGACATTAGCTCCACATTATTCGATTTTTATCTGCACAGCATTTTGGGACGTGACAGCCTTGCCTTTCTAGGCCCCAAGTATGAAATCACACTGGCTGAAGTTTGGGAGGCAGCACTTGATATGCTCGGTGGTAAAGGTGCTGGATATGCTGAGTCAGCCCTTGAAGAGCATTATCTTGATGATGAAGCCCGTGCCGCTCTTGCCAAGGGAAAAGAGCAGCTTGCCAGAGCGCGGGCCGGGATGGTGGAAGAGGAGCGTTCTAAAAAAGAAGTACCGCCTACTACCTCTGAACGTCCTCTAGTTTCTCCCGAGGTGGACATTACAGGCTCTAGTGCTCATTCGCCGCATCCTACAAGAACCGGGGTAATTACCCCTACTGATGAAGAGGCTTTGGAGGACATTGGGGCTCAGAATTATGAGATTGAACTGACGAAGCCAACATCTTCAGGTAATTCCGACATTGGTCTGATTCAGGTGGATTACCTGCTTATTCCTCAAAAATTTGATGAGCTTCTCGATTACCTCTTGAATCTCGATGAACCCATATCTCCCTTCTTTCGGGAAGATACTAACATTTTCAATTTTTCTTCTTCTGCAGTTGAAACAACAAGTGCCGTGCAGACTTCGCCTTCTCTGGTTATTCCTCCTCCATCTCTTCAGGTGACTCCTCCTTCTGCTTCACAACCTGGGTCAAAAGAGGAGAAAATTGAGGCTCTTCATGGTTTGGATGACCCTATTGCTTCGCAGGAGCAAAAAAATGAGGGACTCGAAGGAGGCGAGATCTCTCCGGAGCGGACTCCTTCTGACCACGTAGTTTTGTCCGCTCTCGTTACTCCGGGGAGTGAGTCTTCCTCGAAGAAAAGAAAGAAGCATGGGACATCGAAGAGGAGGGGGAAGAAAATTATCACCACTGAAGAGGAACCGGAAATTGCACCAGTTGCACCTCCCTCCCCTTCTTCCCTTATGCCTTCAGACCAACCTGAAAGACCTGAAAAGCTAACCACTCGGCCGGGTAAAGGGTCTAAAGGCGGCAAGAAGAAATGAAGAGTTGAGCTTTTTGATTCCTTTTTTGTGTAATGGTCGGATGTTGTGCAGGCACCGGCCCCTGCTTTTTATTTTGAAACCTGTATCTGCAATATCTGCAATTGAATAAAATGATTCTTTATTTTGAATTTGAGAATGCATTTATTATTCATTTTTGCACAAGTTTATTTATACGATGTTGCGGTGAGCTTGTGGTATGTTGTTTGAGCGTACTTTACCGACATAGTTATACCGCTTTGTATGTAACTATACCATGTTGCCCCTATACCATGAGCTTACTGCAATATTGTATACTTTGAGGGGACTTGCAGTCTCGTTTTCTAAAGAATAATTACTTTATTCTCGAAGAGAATTTTCGTAGAGTGCAACTTCCTTCATATAAGTTTCTACGCTTTGTCCTTCGAAGAAATCACTTTTTCCTTTTGCGTATGTATATATTTTGCCAAGTGAATTCTTCTATGTGGTAAAGCGGACCTCTGAATGTACTTTAACTTTCTTCCCCCTTCTTTTTTTTTTAGAATAGGTAAAGTCATCAAGTACGCTCTTGATGAGGATTTTTCTCTTTCTTCTTTTTTTAATAAAAATTTGTGCCTCTGAGGAGAGATTTTTTCACGTTTCAACACTTGGAAGTTTTATTTCAATCTCGGTGAAACGTGGGCTTCTGAAGAGGTCTTTCTTTTTAATTGTGTCCCCGGGAGGGGGTTGTACCTCTGAGGAGGGATTTCTCACGTTTCAACACTTGGAAGTTTTATTTCAATCTTGGTGAAACGTGTACCTCCAAAGAGTTGTGCCTTCGAGGAAAGCCTTTTCACGTTTCGACACTTGGAAGTTTTATTTCAACCTCGGTGAAACATGGGCTTCCAGGAAGGTCTTTATCTTGTTTTGCATTTCAACTTTGGTGAAGTGAAATTCCGAAGAGCGGTTGTTACACTTCAACTCCTGGTGAAATGGGCCTCCGAAGAGGGCTTTTATTTTGTTTGCATTTCAACTCTGGTGAAGTGTAATTCCGAAGAGCGGTCATAACACTTCAACTCCTGGTGAAATGGTCCTCCGAAGAGTGCTTTTATTTTGTTTGCATTTCAACTCTGGTGAAGTGAAATTCCGAAGAGCGGTCATAACACTTCAACTCCTGGTGAAATGGGCCTCCGAAGAGGGCTTTTATTTTGTTTGCATTCCAACTCTGGTGAAGTGAAATTCCGAAGAGCGGTTGTTACACTTCAACTCCTGGTGAAATGGGCCTCCGAAGAGGGCTTTTATTTTGTTTGCATTTCAACTCTGGTGAAGTGAAATTCCGAAGAGCGGTTGTTACACTTCAACTCCTGGTGAAATGTGCCTCAGAGAGGGTTTTCATCGCCTGGAAGTTACTCTTTCATGGTTGGAGGGTCATGACTCCTCCAATCTTTTTTGTTGAGTAAAGAACTTTCTTTTTTGTGGCGTATGACCCATTAGAGGTCTTTATCCTCCGAAGAGTCGTGCCTCCGAAGAGGACTTGTGCTGCCGATGATAGCTTTGGTTGTTCCTCTGTTCACTTGCTTATGCCTTTTCAATGATCCTCTGCCCCCCCCCCTTTTTTTTTTTTTTTTTTTTTTAACAAGTAACTTGTTTAATCCAAGGAAGTGTGCTTCATTGTCAGGCAATTTCGTGAGAACGAGCACTAGCTTTTTAATTGGATGTTTGTTTGTTCAAACGATCTCAATTTATTAGCAAAGACCCGTTTCTGTCGAAATCATAGGCTGTTCAATTGAAGTACTTCCTATCTAGGATTTGAATTCGGGGCTCTTGTGACTTGAAATTTGGCGAGAATCACTTGGTCTTTTTATGTGCAAGTTTCACTTCCATTGTCTGCAAAAATTCAAATCGACATTTCAGCAATACATTCTATGTACCTTTTATATCGAGAATAAAGCAAACATGTAATAATAATAATAAGGAACACAAGATTTATAGTGGTTCGGCCATGAAATTGGGCCTACATCCACTTTATATTCTTTCATTATTTACTTGCATCAGTTTTACAATTGCTTTCAATTACAAGAATCATATATTCATAATTCTTTTTACAATGTTTCAACAAAATTTTCAAGTAAAGTATGGACGCAAATGGTTGCTGTTCCATGCCCTTGGAATTTGATCTCCATCAACAGTGGTGAGTTTGAATGTGCCGTCAAGAAGCTTCTGACCTATTACATACGGTCCTTCCCAATTTGGCCCAAACACACCTGTCGCTGTCATAATTCTCTTCAGGACTAGGTCTCCAATCTCAAAGCTGCGATGGCGAACTTTGGAATTAAAATGTCTGGCTATTCTTTGCTGATGAGCTGCAATTCTGAGATTGGCCTCATCTCTTTTTTCATCAAGGAAATCTAGCGCTTCAAGCTGTAGCCTTTCATTTTCTGCTTGGTTGAAATGGATCCTTCTGTGTGAAGGAACCTCTGTTTCTATCGGGATCATTGCTTCCGACCCATATGCTAATGAGAAAGGAGTGTGCCCAGTCGCAGTTTTGTGAGTGGTTCTGTATGCCCATAGTGCAAGTGGTAGCTTATCGACCCAACCACCTTTTGCTCTTTCGAGTTGCTTTTTGATGGTTGATTTGATGATCTTGTTTACTGCTTCCACTTGCCCGTTTGCCTGCGGATGAGCAACTGCTGAAAAGCTTTTCTGAATTTTGAATCGCCTGCAAAAATCTTGGAATTCCTCGCTTTCAAACTGAGTACCATTGTCTGTGATTATTTTCTGAGGCACACCATACCTACAAATGATATTCTTGGTCACGAAACTTATCATCTTCTTAGAGGTGATAGTAGCCAATGGTTCAGCTTCAGCCCATTTCGTAAAATAATCAACTGCAACAATAGCATATCTAATCCCTGATTTGGCAGTCGGTAGTGGCCCAATGAGATCCATTCCCCAAATTGCAAATGGCCATGGACTGACCATTTGTGTGAGTTCAGTTGAAGGCGCTCTAGGAATTTTGGCAAATCTTTGGCATTTGTCACACTTTCGGGAATAGCTTGCAGCATCATGATTAATTTCTGGCCAAAAATATCCGTATCGGAGAATTTTCTTTGCTAATGTTTGACCACCTGAATGATCACCACATTCTGCTCCATGCACCTCAGCTAGGATTGTTTTGGACTCTTCCCGGGATACACATCGAAGCAATGGCGTTGAGAATCCCCGTCTGTATAATCGGCCATCCTGAATTACATAGCGAGAGGCTTTCCTTAGTAGCTTTCGTCTTTCTATCGAATTTTCTGGCAGAGAACCTCTGAGTAGGTAGTCCAGTATTGGAGTCATCCATGACTCTTGTTCTTGAGATACATTCATAATCCAGTCAATATCCATCTCGTCTATACTTGGTGCTGAAAGGACTTCTACAGGGACCAATCCCAATAGTTGAGCTTCACCAGAACTTGAATACTTTGCGAGGGAATCTGCCTTCATATTCTCTTCCCGAGGAATGTGGCTTATTGAATAGTGATCGAGCTCACACAGAAGTTCCCAAGCCTTCGACAAGTAAGCGGGCAGGTTTCCCCCTTTCGTTTGAAATTCCTTCTTAACTTGACATACAATAAGCTGAGAATCGCTAAAGATCTGTAATGCTCGTATGTTTAGTTCTTTAGCGATTTTCAGTCCTGCGATAAGAGCTTCATATTCGGCTTCATTGTTTGTTGAAGGAAATTCCAATCTTAGTGCATAGCATAATGACCGACCTTCAGGAGTCTCAAGTACGACTCCGGCTCCAGAACAGTAATCATTTCTTGCACCATCGACATATAACCTCCACTGGATAGGGGAATTGTCGAACGTTTCTTCCTCACTGTTTCCTTTATCTGTAAACTCTGTAATGAAATCTGCTAAAGCTTGTCCATTGACCGCTTTCCGGGGATGATAAGTGATGTCATACTGACTGAGTTCAATATTCCACTTTAGAAGACGACCCGAAGTTTCAAGGCGAAACAGGACTTGCTTTAAAGGTTGATCAGTGAGGACTCTGATAGGATGAGCTTGAAAATATTGCCTCAACTTCCTAGACGCAATTAGTAAGCAATAGGCGAGTTTTTCCAACTTAGAGTAATTCATCTCTGCCCCAGTGAGTCTTTTGCTTATATAGTAAACTGGATGTTGAATCCTTTTGTCTTCCCGTATCAGCGCTGCACTTAAAGCGTTGATGATACTGCCAAGTATATAAGAAGATCCTCGCCATCGCCAGGCCTAGAAAGTATTGGAGGCGTCTCCATATGGCGAATCAACTCATCAAAGGCTTTTTGGCATTCGGGAGTCCAATTGAAGTTTTTCTTTCCTTTCTTTAGGGCGTCAAAGAACGGGATACATTTATCTGTGGCTTTGGAAATGAACCGACTTAAGGCGGCAACTTTTCCATTGAGACTTTGCAATTCCTTCTTTGTTCTAGGAGCTTTAACTTCTTTCAAGGCAGTAATTTGAGCTGGACTAGCCTCAATGCCCCTAGCGCTGACGATAAACCCTAAGAATTTTGCGGACTCGACCCCAAATGTGCATTTCAGAGGGTTAAGCTTCATTCTGTATTTCCGGAGGACTGCGAACATTTCTGCCAAGTGTTCAATGTGATCCGCTGCTTTCTTAGACTTTACTAACATGTCATCAACGTAGACTTCCATAGTTTTGCCCAATTGCGGTTTGAACATAGCATTAACAAGTCTTTGGTAGGTTGCCCCTGCATTCTTCAAACCGAAGGGCATAACTCTGTAGCAATAAAGACCAACATCGGTGATAAAGCTCGTGTCCTCCTGATCCGGTTCATGCATCATGATCTGGTTATATCCGGAGTAGGCATTCATGAAAGATAACAATTCATGTCCCGCTGTTCCATCTACCAGTTGATCGATCCTGGGTAAAGGAAAGCAATCTTTGGGGCAGGCCTTGTTCAGATCTGAAAAATCGATGCACACTCTCCATTTTCCATTAGCTTTCTTAACCAACACAGGATTTGAAACCCAGTTCGGATATGTAGATTCTCTGATGAAGTTATTTTCCATGAGTCGATCAATTTCCTCTTTTAATGCTGCTGACCTTTCTGGACCTTGGGTTCTTCTTTTCTGTTTTACTGGTGTAAACTTTGGGTCAATATTCAGAGCGTGTACTGCAACTTCTGGAGATATTCCACACATATCAGCATGAGTCCAAGCGAAGACATCCAGATTTGCTTTCAGGAATGATATCAAGATATTCTGAATTGACACATTAAGTTGTGAACCCACATTCAACACCTTATTTGGGTCCTTCGGGTCAACAGGTACCGGTACCGTCATTTCAACCGGCACTACTCTATTCTCCCCTGCACTGGCTTTTCTGGGATCCATCTCTTTCCGTGCCCCGCTATGCTCGCCAGTGCAGGGTCCGCCCCGTAATTGCTACAAGGCTGGCTCTTTGATGCGGACCGGAGTGGCCGCATCCTTTCCCATTTCCCTCTTTCTTGACTCTCGCAACTCTGTCAAATAGCACTCTCGCGCAGCATTCTGATCCCCTTTTATAACTCCTACTCCATTGTCTGTAGGGAATTTAATAGTGAGGCACCACGGGGCTAGAATAGCTTTGAATGCTGCGAGCGTTGGACGGCCAAGGAAAGCATTATAAGCAGAAAATTCATCGACAATCACAAATGTTTGCTTGCGGACCACTTTCCTTTCTCCTTCCCCAAGTTCTACTAGCAGATCGATGGTTCCTATTGGTTGCTTTTGCTCCCCGGTGAAGCCAGCGATCTTCTGCGATGAGGCTTGTACATCGACCATAGGGATTTTCATTTGGTCGAATGTCTTCTTGAAGAGGATATTACATGATGCTCCGCAGTCAATGAGAACTCTTCTGACAATGGCCGGTCCAATACCAGCAGAGATGACCAAGGGATCTAGGGTAGGAGCTTCGATACCTGAGGAATCTCTGGCTCTGAAAATAATATCATCACTGAAAGTTTTCTGTTGTTTCAGGGGCGTAGTGTCTTCTAAAACAAAGACGTCTTCTTCGGCTGGAACATATTTCAAAGCTCTGGCATATCTCTCCATCTCTCCCCAGCTCTTGCCAGCTGGGTGAGGCCCTCCTGTAATGACATTGATAATGGGCCTTCCAGATTCATGCCCCGTAGCTTTCTCACCTATCCTAGGCTGATGAACAGGAGCCTGATGCCCCTGACTTGACGATGCAGGATTGTTGCTATTCTTTTTCACAAATTGCTGCAGCTTGTTTTCTCTTAGCAATTCTTCAATCAGATTTTTCAACTGGCGGCACTCATCAGTCTCATGACCGGGTTGATTATGGAAGCGGCAGAACTTCCCACTTTGTATAGCCTTTTTTCCGGTCCTCAAAGGGATAGGTTTAGGGAGGTCAACAGAATCTTTAATGGCAAGGAAGATATGCTCTGGCGTGTCTGATAAAGGAGTATACTCTGATGGCTTCAAGGATCGGGGCTTCTTCAGATTACTCTGTTTCTTCCCATTGTTATTTTCCCTTTTTTTCCCTACAGATTCAATCTTCCGTGGTGCAACAGTGTTATCTTCAGCTTTTTCTGACACTGCCTTCACCGATACAGGACGGCTTTCCAGGCGTATGAATTCGTCTGCCTTTTTGTAGAACTTTTCGAGGGAGGTTGGCTCCTTCATGTTTAACCATTTCCCAAATTCGCTTGACTTATCAATAGCCCTCATCAGATAAGTCAATATCATTCGCGGTTCAGCATTGTCCACCTCTGCCAGCGCTATATTAAAGCGGTTCAAGAAAGATCTGATAGATTCACCAGGATTCTGTTCTATACTTGACAATGACATGATGTCTTTGGCCTTTGAAGCATATAGTCTAAACTGTTCCTTGAACTTTCGGGTCAAGTCTGAAAACTGATCAATAGATCGGACTGGCAACTTGGTGAACCACAGTAGAGCCACACCTTCAAGGTATACGGGGAAATATCGGCACTTTATCTCGTCTGAGGCCCTGGCACCTGTCATGTGCCAATCATATTTATACAAGAATTCATTCGGATCACTTGTCCCTTTGTAAGCTGGGATAGTTGGAGGGACAAACTTCCTTGGGAACTCCGCCTTTAAGATTTTCTCAGTAAATGGAGTTTTACTTGGGGCGAAACCCCATTCTTTCTCATATTCAACCCTTTGCATACTTTCTTTCATGATTTGCCGGACCATCCCAGAAAGATACTCCTCATCATGTCGAGTTCCAGATCCACCAACCTCAGGAAGCGTTTGCTCAAAGGGACTGGCAGCCCTTTCTGGAGCATTCCTCTCATTAGCATCATGAATGTTGCCAGTATAATTCCTTCCATTACCAGCCGGTTGATTATTTGCCCCGAGCAAATCATTCAACTTATTCAGAATTAGAGCATTTTGGGCACTCTGAGCTTCTAATTGTGCATTCTGGGCGTTTATCTGCTGGTTCAGTCCTAATATTACAGCATCCAACTCTGCTTTCGTAACCCCAGCAGACGGAATGGGTTGATTAGGTACAGGGGAAGCGGAGGTTCCCTCTTGAATATTCCCAGATCTGACAGACCTACTCTTCCTTCCAGGAGCCATTATCTCGGATAGACTTCTGGTTTTCAGGGAAATTCTCTCTACAAACCTCTGTGAAGCAATGATGATAACTTGCCTGAGTTCAATTCTCAGTGAAAGCACCAAAAATGTTAACGCTCGAATTTGAACGCTAACACCCCGATGTATGAGTTGTAGTTGTGAAAGCACCACCCGACGACTCGGGAACAGATTACAAGCAGATAATAGTAGAAAAGCGGTAAACAACAACAATTTTATAGTGGTTCGGCTTTAGGGTATAGCCTACGTCCACTTTAAGTACTTTTATTAATAATTTCGTTACAAGCTGATACAATTCTTCCCAAACACAATACACTTTGAATTACAAGATACTTAGAACAAGTAGCTTAAACTTCGATGGAGATGAGAGTTTTCGAATCCATGTTGGATGTATGTGATCTCTTCTTGAAGTTGTTTGTAGCGTTCTTAATATCTTGAGAGCTTCAAGTGTTGGGTTGGATTAGTTTGGAATGCAGCAGAGTAACAGTGTTTGAAGGAAATCAGCCAAAAGTCCTTTACTAGTTGGAGTTAGGGTCATATTTATAGGCATTTTTCGGAGTAAGGTTGTAGGTCGTGACCGACCTAAGTAAGGTCGTAGGTCGTGACCGACCTAAGTAAGGTCGTAGGTTGTAGTCGACCTGAAGAGCATTGGCCCCTCCTTCCACAAGAACACGCATGCTGATTTGCACAAGTCCTAGGTCGTGAGCGACCTATCCCCCTGTGGCACAGCATAGTCAACTTTTTTACTCTGGCATTTAGGTCGTTAGCGACCTACCCTAGGTCGCGAGTACTTTCCTGTAGCCATAGCTGATTTTAGGTCACTGAATCCCTTAGGTCGCGACCTTCCTTAGGTCGAAGCACTCCTTTAGGTCGTGAAAGCTTTAGGTCGCTAAGCCAATCATGCCGTTAGGTCGCAGAGTTCCATAAGTCGAGACCGTCTTTAGGTCTCATTCACTCTTAGGTCGCGAAGCTTGATAGGTCGAAACATCTTCTGAGTCGCAGCCTTCCTGTTAGGTCGCGAGGCTTCATAGGTCGCGGCCTCCTTTAGGTCGCGAAGCATTTTTAGGTCGTTCTCCTTTTTAGGTCGAGCCATCTTTAAGTCGCAGCCTTCCTGTTAGGTCGCGAGGCTTCATAGGTCGCGGCCTCCTTTAGGTCGCGAAGCATTTTTAGGTCGTTCTCCTTTTTAGGTCGAGCCATCTTTAAGTCGCAGCCTTTTTTAAGTTGCTAGGTTCTTGAATTGGCTAGGTCGCTACATTTTCCTTAAGTCTCTTACAGAAGGGAGTTAACAATTACAAAACGAGATTTTATAATTGTTAGAATGAATTGTGAATGAATTTCATAAATGAATGAAATTTATAGAATTATAAACGGTGAAGTTATAAATGGAATTTTATAAGCAGTAGGTTTATAAAATTCATAAAGTTGTTAAAAGAATGGATTTTTGATAAATAAAGGAATCTTATAAGTTATAAGATTTATAACTTGGGAAGTTTGAAAGAACGATTTTTTGTAAACAAATAAATTATAAGTATTTCACTTATAATATGAACTTTTGGTTTATAATTGAGTTGTGAATTGAATAGGTTAATAAAGGAATTTATAAACGTTGTTTTATAAATCCGCAAATGACTTATTTTGATAAGTAAATTGTTGAAACATATTAATGGAGTTATATTCACGTTTTTGACAGTGAATAATCCTTTAAAATAAAATGAATAGAAATGATGAAATTGGTTAACGTAGTATATTCACGTTTTTGAATAGTGAATAATATGTTAAAGAAAATGTTTAGAATGTGATATTTTAAATAGAATTAAAACGAGCTAACGATGTTTTAAAAAATGTGTTGAGATTCGAAACCATAGATTTCAACATTCATTGTTGAAATAGACGTTTTCGAGAAATAGAAGGAAATGGTGGACTATAACACTGTTGTTATAGTAAATGATTTCCGAAAGGAAATGTTTTGTAAAGTATTGGGATTTATATATCTATTTTAATTTCGAATCCCTATACTAGTGATTTTGGGTTGTCGTAACGATGTTTTACGCAACATTCGTTTTGACCCAAACAAATATGGATAAGAGAATGATTTCCTTGAAGAATGAAATATATGCTTAATTTCGATTCAAGTATATTGAATATTTTCCAAGAGTGAAAATAAATGGATTTGTGAATAACTTATTAAGTAAGTATGGAAATGTTTTCCAATATAAAGTGAATATTTGAGATTTATCTTTTTGAAGATAAATTGAAATGAATAATTGAAGTCGTATATTCATAGATATTTTGGAATATAAATTCACTATGGGATTTATAAAGGAAAGTGGAATTCGTTTAAAAATAAATATTGATTTATTTTTGAGATATTGAAATTATATATCTTGTAAAGATATTTTTGGGAAATAAATAATTTGAAAAATTATTTGGAATCTGGTGATGTTGTGCATATCCATTGATAGTTCAATAACCAACTATCAATATTTACCTTTGAAAGGTATTTGTTGTGATTTGCTGAATTTGAATGCTACACTTATTTTTAAATTATTGCGCTCGTTATTCGGATTACCCATTCCGAATAGTGATACGACGTAATGGATAGCATTGATGACCGGTGTTGAAGACCGGATATTTTTGAAAGCGTAAGGACAACTCGTCGATTGTCTTTGCACCGAGTAGCTACGGTATAGAGACTCCCTATGTGATGGGAATTCCGGACGTGATTAGAGATTATCCGGATTGCAAGGACTTCTTTGTAAGTGCCTTCGGTTCTGTTCGAGCCTGGAACAGACTTGTATGGATTGTATGTCTGACGTTACATATTGTGATATAAAGCAGATTTCTTTCAAATATATTTCTGTTGGTGGCGGAGAATTTATTCTTTTAGCTTAACACCCTTCTCTGAGACGTACGAGCTCAGAGGTTATGTAGTTGAATGTTATCAGCGATATATTCCCAATTTGGTAATGTGACATGCTGAGTGTTGCTGTGAAATGATCATTGTGTTGATTATTTGTGATAGGATCATTTGTTTGATCGTCTATCTTGGTGATCATTTCTATGATCATTTGTTGACCCAAAGCATGGCTTTTGTATAAAGTATGTTTTTGTGGACGTGACTTCGTCGAGCCTCACACCCCGGAATGGTCAAAACAGGAAAGATGCGGCAAAGTTATGAGGGGTAGCGCCCTTTAGGGTATGTGCATTTCCTTCTGGAAAAGGGCGGTATCATGGTATGGAGCCCAGATACTTACTCATGTTGAAAACACTTTATGATGGTGTGAATTGATTACGAGCGCTCGGTTAAAGGTCCCAAAGGACCGGGGGATGGCATATTCGGTCAGTTGTTACTCAGTTAGGGGTAACCCGGCCTTGTGTTGGTAGAGATCCGGTTTGGTTCTCGGGGACGTCCATCCAGAGGCGTTCTCATGTGGCAATGGGAAGTTCCTTGGCCTGACCATTCGTTGGAAATCCAAAGAAACAATACGATCTTGTACGGTTTTAGTTGTAGAACCTGCTTCCTCAGGAGGTAGCTATAGTAGGCATAATATAATGGTACATATGCTATCTAAGATTTATATTCTACTTTCGAAATCATTTTATACACTATGCACTAGTAATAATATCAAATGTTTCTGTTTAATGCGTATCAAGCATCTTTGACTATCATAAGGAGAAATCTCCTCCAAGTCTGCGTTTGCATTGTGTGTGTGGTGGGAGGTCTTATGGTAGTCTCATTTTTAAAAGCATTGCGAATTGACTTTAAAAATATTCCTCTATTTTGATTTTAAAGATAAATAAACTGTTTCAGTTCTCACACCAGTCACATGACTGACTTGGAGTTTATTGTTTTCCTTCCTAAACTCTGGGTGCCCACCAATTTCCACACGGGCAGTCAAGAGTTAGGTTTATCAGGATATTATGGAATTCAGGAGTTGCTGAAGGCAAGCTGGATGGCATGGCGTATTATTAGTATATAGTATTTCTTTTCCGCTGTTTGTTGTTGTTGTTGTACACTCTGATGTGATGTAATGTAATGTATAAAATGTAATAACTGATATAGTTCTTTGTTTAAAGATTATTCATTTATTATTATATGTTGTTCCGCTGCGAATTGTGAGATTCTGTTGTTGTTCTGTTGTTTTCTTTCCGTTCTATTTTATTTTCTCTCTATTTTTCTATCTTCTTATCTCTTCTTCTGTCTCTTGTCTTTTTCTTTTTCTTAAACATTGAGAATTCGTATTTTTGTTCATCTTGAATTAATCTACGGAGATTAGTGTATATTCAAGGAGTACGGATTTGCGGGTCCTCGCATAAACAGTGATTGAAAAGATGATAAGTGTTGATATTTAACATACATTACTCAAGAAAGTATATTTGGAAAATTTCTTTAGGAATTCAAGCAAGAGTTATAAAACTTTTTGTTGGGTAAAGATTCCATGACCATTTCTATATCTATCATATTTCTATCGACCATTGTTTATCAAATCTTAAATACAGTTTGTTGATATGTGGTACTATAATCAGGAATCATTCGTTTTTCATGTCACATTCTTTTGTAAAAATAAATAAATATCCAAAGTATTCACTCTTATTTAAAAGTCGTCACGGTTATTGCATGGGTGAATTACTTGGATTTTTGATTATGTGCTTCCATGCTCATTTAAAAGTCCTTACGGTTATGCATGTATGGAACGCATATCAAAATTAATTGATTAAATAGACAAGTTGATTCTAATCCCATTTAAAAGTCCTCACGGTCATGCGTGGTTAGAAGATATTTGATTTCATTTTTTAAAGTTAAATTGGAATACTACTAATCTCATTTAAAAGTCCTAACGGTTATGCATTATTAGTAGATGTTCAAATTCCTGATATAAATGTACCACAAGTTGGTACAATTGTATGATTTTATATTAGAACATCATTTCCATTCTTTCTAAAAGTGGAATATGCGCCTAACAAGGGTAGTTATGATTTTTGTTTGATTTTTATTGAAGTTTAATATTTGTATTCAATTTGAGTTTAATGTTGGATTAATATTGATCACTTTATCTCTGTTTCCTCTAACACTATTATTCTTTTGCTGATAACAAAAGGGGGAGAGAAAAGTTAAGATTTTGTCAAATAGAATCAAGCAAAGGTCAAATAATTTTCCATTTTCATCTAGGCTTATTTATATATTTCTATGCATATATGTAGGGGGAGAATCATGTAGAGAGGAAGAATTTAAATAGGGGGAGCAATTAGAGTATATCATTGATCAAATACATTTACTTAGTCAAAATCTTAAATATATGTTTGTTATCATCAAAAAGGGGAGATTGTATGAATATGCGCTTATATATTTTTGTTTGATGATAATAAACATATATATACATTCGTTTAAATATATTTGTTAATGTACTATATTATTTTTCATAGATTAAATAAATATTTGTTGAATTAAATAATTTACATAGAATTTGAATTCAAACAGAAATTTATTCAAACAAATGTTTATTACATTTATGAATAGTACAAATTCAAGCTCTCGCTATACATATACAATTTTGTTTACAATACATCACAACTTCAATTTACATAAATTTCTCACTACATATCACTCACACTTGTAGTTTATCTTCAATTTCATTCCAGTTATAATCAAGCATCTGAGAAATCTGCAAAAATATTCACTAATACAGTAAAATTGAAAAAGAAATATTTTTGCAATATAAAATGAAATATGATTTTTGAAAATATGATTTGCCTCGGTTATTTGGGTTGTTCGTCATCATTTACATTTGAATTCATCATACACGAACAATGTGACATGCATAGTGTATCACTGTACATGCCACAAGGTCGTGCACATCGATATACACTTGATAATGCTACAGGGACAGGTGAGCACAGGTCAAACCCAAATGAAAAACCGGGTTCAACTCACGTGCAATATACACAAAATCACGACATGAGCACAAGGTCAAACCCGAATTTTGAAACTGGATTCAACTCAAGTGAAATTTCAAAAATCAGCATGAATGGATGCAAAGACTAGTAATGCAACAGTGATATGCACAGATGCATTCAAAGTACAAACCAGTTGCAACATGGATGTCACAAGCAATGACCAGATCAAAGAGCAAAATGATACAAGGCAAACAGGTAACAACAAGTATGGTGACAACACTGACTCAAATACACAACTACAAGGCATAGCAACTGCATAGCAATTGCAACAAGACACAACAATGAAGACTACAGCCCAATGAACCTGGGACAACAACAGAGCACAATGCATCAAGTAAGTAACAGCAAGCAACATGGTCAGACACACTTCAATAGTGCAGACCAACCAGAAATTTAAGGCAACAGAGACCAAGCAATGGACAACTCAAAGCAACATGTCCAGTTACAATAATGCACAAGTGACACAACGACCATGAACAATGCAAACTACAAATGTGATACATGAATAATGCAAACTACAATGCAGACTCAAGCCAAGTCATGATGAACAGAGCAGATCAAACATAATGGGCTACATGCACAGACCAGAGAGACAATATGAACAAGTGACTTGGGCAAATACATATGAAGACCAACAATAAACCCAAATGAATATCACAAGTATGATCAGTAGTACACATGCAAGCTCGAGCACAAAATATGGAAACTGCACCAATGCAAATCAAAACAGAGAGTATATATGGTGATGCAGTAAAAATCTACTCAAGGCAACAGTGAAGTGCAACTTCACAACAAACAAGTCAGTGTAGCAATGAAACAATACATACACCATTTGCAGAGGACCAGTGATACAAGTAACATGAGCAGACCCAAACAATACGTACACCAACCTCAACACAGTGAAGATACCAAATACAAAATTCATACATGAAGCTACATGGATCAAAGAATTGGATGAACAAAACTTGAGTGCAACAGTGAAGCCAGAAGAAATGGAATGCAACTACAGTGATCTCAATATAGTAATGACAGCAGACATAATTGCAACAATACTCAGATGAACACATGGTCGAAGTCAATGAAGCCAAAGAAAACAGAAGGGATGATCAGACACAGAACAACTAGTGCAAAAATATACACAATCCAGGCAATGCAGCAATGATCACAAATGGAACACAAGTCAGTGGCAAGCTACAAACACCATGCAACAACAGTATCAATAACAAGTGCAGTAGCTAAAACTTCAGCCACAAAACCCAACAGCAATGCATGTATCATGAAACCAAAGTGCTCGATGCACAGTGCAGACAAATGCTCAAGTGAATATGAAATAACCAGAGAATGGTCAGAACTAAATGTAACAAGGATCAGAGATGAAGCTTATAGTGGATGAACACAAAGAAACGGTGATGGCCAAAAATAATGTAAATTCGTGAATGTATACAGTCAAGAAATTCAAGTGCGTACTGTTTCAAAAAGTCACAAATTAAAAGAGGAAAGTCACTGTCGTATCAAACAAGTTAAATCGAACGCTGCACAAACAAAACCGTGGGTATCAAGTTGAAAAAATATCAAGAAAGCTGTGCGCATTAGGTAATCAAAAATTAGGAAAGTGTAAATGAATACGAACAATTTCAAGTGTCTCGAAATCCGTATATAAACCCACAGTCATCATTGGCAATAAGCATCGAGTTCGAATACGAGAAATCAGAAAAGCACAAACAGGGAATTTACATACCGAAGCAACAGTGAACTCGATCGTCTCGAAGCAACCAAGTCCAAATTTCATAAAACGATCAACAAAAGAGCAGCTGCGAACGAGCGCGAGCAAGAGCAACACAAACCAGAGAATCATATTTGAAGAAAGCCCCAATTTCGATCGAAGAACGAAGCCCTAATTTAGTGGCAAAGAAGATCGGCCATTATTTTCTTCACAAGGAAAAAGAAGAGGAACGGGCAAAAGAATGGGCCGGCCTTGTTTTACAAAAGGAATTTAGTTTATTTATTTAGGGTTTATTTTAAAGGGGGTTTTAGTTTTAATTTGTTTTTTTGTTGTTTTTACTTTTCGAGTCAAAGTATTGGTAAATCACCACCTAGGTTGTAGGTAGTGTCAGATTGTCTAGTTAGAATTAGTTCAGTGAGCAGGGTGTGCGAGTTTGCAAACTCTAAAGGCGGGAGCAAGGGTTGCGAGTTTGCAAAACTCTATAGGCGGGAGCAGGGGTTGCGAGTCTATTAGAGTGTTTGTGAGCGGGAGCAGGGTTTGCGAGTCTGTTAAAGTGTTTGTTAGCGGGAGACTGTTTAATTCTAATAGAAATCTGGGAATGCAGCAGTAGGCAGGGTTTGCCAAAGCTGGGTAAATTTTGCGTGTGATTTACTTTTCAGCATATTTATTTCTGCAGTTTGTTTCTTTGTTTAAATCTAGAAAATTTGCTATAACCCCATTCACCCCCCTCTAGGGTTAATCTAGATCCTACAGTTTTGATGAAGGAGATGATGGAGTTTCAAAGTGGATAGAAGAGTAGGATGATCCATATGATGAGTTATGTGATGACGACATTTTGAATGTAGAAGATGATATAGAGAAAGAAAACAAATATATTTGAAAAATAATTTTCTTTTAGATGGAAATATGAAAGCTGAGTGGAGGAATATATAGGAGTAAAATGAAGTTAAGACAGTGGTTGAACCTGCAGTTTGAAATAATAAAGGAAGAGAATGAACCAAAAAATTTGTGGCTGAAATTTACTCTTTTAAAAAAATTAGAAAATATAAAGTAGCTGATGTATATGGTATAGATGTGAAGTAATAAATAGCCAGGTGGTAAAGACATAGACTTATCCAACCCGAGGTGCAGAGTTCGAGGACAAGATTTTTTTTTTGATTATAATTCTTTTAAAGAAATTATACCTAGTTCTCCTCTTAATTTTATAAAACCGTCTTCATTTAAAGGTTTAGTGAAAATGTCAGCTAATTGATTTTCAGAATTTACAAATTCTAAGTTTATTATATCCTTTTCAATAATATCACAAAGAAAATGACGACGAATGTCAATATGTTTAGTTCGTGAGTGATTGACTGGAATTTTAGATAAATTTATTGCACTAGAGTTATCACAATATATTATAGATTTATTTAATTTTATATCATTTCTCATATGTTTGTTGCATGTAGATTACTTAAGCATATGCTAAAGCTGCAGATATATACTCTGCTTCATAGGTCGATTGTGAAACGCAATTTTGTTTCTTACTAAACCAAGATACTAAGGATCGTCAAATGAAATGACAAGTTCCACTTGTACTTTTTCTATCCGTTCGACTTCCTTCAAAATCAGCATCACTATATGATACTAATTCAAAAGGGCATTCTTTTGGATAAAATAATCCTAGATCTTTGGTGTTGTTAACATAATGAATTATGCGTCTAACTGCTTGCATATGTGATTCTTTAGGATCTGCTTGAAAATGAGCACACAGACAAACACTCATCATAATATCAGGTTGACTAGCAGTTAAGTGAAGTGGTGATCCAATCATGCTACGATATAGTTTTTGGTCAACACTCTTACCATTTTCATCTTTTTCAAAATGTATAGTTGTACTCATAGGAGTTGGTTTGGCAGACGTGTTTTCCATCCGGAATCATTTAATTAGATTATTACAATACTTTTCTTAATTAATAAAAGTTCCATTTTGCATTTGTTTGATTTGTAACCTGAGAAAATATGATAGTTCTCCCATATGTGCCATTTGAAATTCATTTGTCATGATAGTCGAAAATTCTTGACATAATTTTTCCTTTGTTGAACCTAAAATAATATCATCAACATATATTTGAATTATTAAAATATCTTGTTTAGTTTTCTTAATGAATAAAGTTTGATCAACCTTTTCAATCACAAAACCAGACTCCAATAAATAGCTTTAAGTCGACCATACTAAGCACGAGGTGCTTGTCTTAAACCATATAAAGCTTTCTCTAGTTTATAAACGTGATCTGGAAATTTTTCATGAGTAAACAGAGAGAAGGTTGTTCAACATAAACATTTTCTGTTCTAAAACTACTTAAAAAAGCACTTTTAACATACATTTGATATAATTTATAGTTATGAAAACATGCAAAAGCTAGTAGAATATGTATAGCTTCTAGTCTTGCAACTGGAGCAAATGTTTTCTCATAGTCTATTCCCTCTTCTTGATTATAACCTTGTGTGACTAATCTAGCTTTATTTCTAGTAATGTTACCTTGTTCATCAGCTTTATTTTTGAAAACCCATTTTGTACCGATGACCGATTGATCATTTGGTCTAGGAACTAATTCCCAAACTTCGTTTCTTTCAAATTGATTTAGCTCTTCTTGCATAGCTATAATCCAATAATCATCAGTTGAGGCTTCCGTAATATTTGTAGGTTCGATATTTGTAGCGATCCTGATCCTGACTCGACCTTCGAAAATCGGCACCGAATACGACACTCATATTCTAATGCCACAGATCCAAACGTCGAACCTGGTGCGTCGGAGCTTATAACACCATTAAGTAAACATTTAACACAGCGGAAGAAATAATGAATATCAATATACAATATCTGATACAACATCCTGATACAATAGATATCGATATACATTAGAGATATGATACAATAAAATAGCAGCGGAAAGGAAAGTAGATAACACTAGCAGCGGAACCAATAACTCAAGATTGCCTTCAAGAGAGAATTCCAAAGCTCCAACTCCATCTCCATGAACCAATCCATAAATAACTCGAACTCCCAATAACGATGCACTAAGCTAAGCAAGACTGTCGTCTCCAAAGACTGAACTAGCTTTAGATAATCAACTGAACCTAACTATCTGGAAAAAAACCCAACTCTAGACTGCTTGTGTGGAAAATAGTGAGCACCCAGAGTTTAGGAAAGGAACAATAAACTCCAGGTCAGTCATGGGACTGGTGTGAGTAACAAAAAAACAGTTTATCCTTTAAATAAAACAAGATTTATAAAAGAAAATCCGATATGCTTTTTAGAAAATGAAACTACCATAAGACCTCCCGCTACACACACAATGCAATCGCAGAATTGGAGGAGATTTCTTCTTATGATAGTCAAACATGCTTAATACGTAGAAGATTTCTTGGATATTATTATTATAAGTGCACAGTGCAGAAAACATTTCGAAAGTAGAATATTAATCTTAGCCAGCATAGACATTTCGAACTATGCCTACTATAGCTACCATCCAAACAGTGGTGACCACCATAAGTGAATGGCAGGTTCTACAGCTAAAACCGTACAGGGTTTCGTATTGGATGAATGGATTTCCAACAAATGGTCAGGCTAAGGAACTTCCTACTGCCACATGGGATCGCCTCTGGTGGGACGTCCCGAGAACCTAACCGGATCTCTGCCAAAACAAGGCCGGGTTACCTCTGTAACTAGGTAACTACTACTCGAGCAAGCCATTCCCCGGTCCTTTGGGACCTTTATCCGAGGCGCCTCTAAGCAACAACCACACAGTAAATGAGATTGGAGCTACCACATAGATAAAAATCTGGGCTCCATACCATGATACCACCCTTTACCAGAAGGGAATGACACACCCTAAAGGGCGCGACCTTCATAACCTTGCCGCATCTTTCCTGTTTTGACCATTTCCGGGGTGTGAGGTCCTGATGCAGTCTCGTCCACAAAGCTACGCTTTGGTACAAAGCCATGCTTTGGGTCAACAAATGATCAAAGTAATGATCACAAAGATAAATGATCAAACAAATGATCATATCATAAATGATCAAACAATGATCATCAACACACAGCAGCACTCAGCATGCCACACTACCAAATTGGGAGTATATTGCTGATAACCTTCAACTACATAACCTCTGAGCTCGTACGTCTCAGCGAAGGGTGTTAAGCTAAGAGAATAAATTCTCCGCCACCAACAGAAATGTATTTGAAAGAAATCTTCTTTATATCTCAAAGTGTAGTGTCAGACATACAACCATACAAGTCTGTTCCGGGTTCGAACAGAACCGAAGGCACTTCCGAAGAAGTCCTTGCAATCTGGGTATTCACAATCCCGATTGAACTTCCCATCACTTAGGAAATCTCTATACCGTAGCTACTTGGTGCAGAGACAATCGATAGGTTAACCTATCGTTCTCACAGATACCCGGTCTTCACCACCGGTCTTCAAATGCTATCCATAACGACGTATCACGTATTCGGAATGGGTTATACGACACAAAGGTCCTCTCCCGGCTAAACCGAATAGTGAGCGCAACATTTAAAACATTTGGATATGGGATTTCAATTAAGTCACAACTTAATAATTCAAAACTTTCATTCAAATGGTTTAAACCAATTACCATTTCAAATCTTTTAAACAAAAAGATTCATTTCAAAAACCTTCAATGGTTTAAAAAATTTCCACACTTTAATCTTTTAAACACAAGATTCAATTCACATAGTTCACCCCATTTACAAAGATCCATTTATGGATTTCAAAACGATTTCCATTTCAATTGGATTAACTCGTTTAAAATCTTTAAATTAAAGATTTAACTTATAAGTTCCAAACCGTTTCCATAACTTGGAAAATCATTTTCATTTTTAACTTGAAATCCTTTTTAACACAAATTGGACGTTCACTACTTATATGAAAGCTTTTATTATTTGAAAACAAATAGTTTTCGTGTTAGAAAGATCCAATTCTATTTACACGAGTTAAAGCCTTTGAATTTAAATTCAAATTCCCAAATCAATATCTTTAAATAGTTTAACCCCTATAAACTGGTATAACATCTTTAGTCCCTAATTTCCAAATCATAGAATTCAATTTCGAATATTGAATTTAAATTTAAATCAAAATGTTTAAATTACAAAATTCACTCAAGTTATTCAAAATAAATTTCATCTTTGAAATTCCATTCTAAAAGCTTTTCACTTTAATTTAATTTCCAAAACATTCGAATTTAAATATTCAACTTTGAAAAATCATTTCAAAATCTGTGACTTAATTGATTTCCTCGTGAAATCCATATTTGTGTGTGTATAAGTGTGGTCCAGGGGTTTAACACAATAGTGCCACATCATTCAAACATCACGGATTTAAACCACATAAATATAGTTGATAAGTGATATAAAGTATAACGCTTATCTTCCATTCACAATTCTCAGATAATATGCAGATGTATCATCAATAAATGTATAAATTATACATAGCACAATTCACAGAATAAAATATCACAGATCAGATAGGACAATCAATTCAAGGTATTTAATACAATCATTCATAAGTACATTCAAGCATTCAAAAATTATTGATAAGTAGGATAATTAATCATTTAATTCTAATCAATTTAATTTAATTCCAAGTAAATTAATTACTTATGAATAAATTATCTAATAATGATTTATTAATTACAAATCATTTGATATAAATTAATTTATCAAACACTTTAATAGATTAAATTATTCTTAATTAATCATATTGATTAAATCAATCTTTTAACCCAATTACATAATTAATTAACTTTAATAAATCAAATATCCAAAATTAATTACAATAAGTGATTAATCCTTAATTACTCTTATTAAGTAATTACATTTAAAACAATTTATGATTGATTATCTAAATTAATTAATCTAATTAATTATCAAAATTAATCACATTAATTTAATTACTTAATAATCTCTAGTTAATTTATCTTCATTAACTAATAACATTTCCTTAATTACTTTCTTAAAAATTATCTTAGATTAATTATTATTAATCATCCCTAATTATAAATTAAACTAAATTATAAATTTAAAATCAAATAAATCATTCTTTAATTACCATATTAATTAAATTAACCTTTAAACCAATTACATAATTTATTAACTCTTAAAATTAATTATTTCAAGAAATTAAACCTTTATTACTTAGTTTATTAATTATTTATTCTTATTTAAATTACCTAAGTTAAATATTGATCACATATTAGTTAACGTTACATTGGTTACTTTAAAAATTCTTACTTGCAAATTAATTAAACTCTTCATTATTAATTACTTCATCTTTAATAACAAATTTATAAATCTCAATTACTTAGTAGATTCCTATTTATGAACATTCTTTATTACTTTGCAATATAATTCAATTAAATCATTTATTTTTTTAATTTGAGGAATAATAAATTTGTTACTAACTTACAACCAAATGTTAATTTAAAGTGAAAAATCAAAATATTAATTACGGCTAATACTTAACTGTTTAAGGTGATTAACTAAAATTTTCAAATACTTAAACTAGTTGCAAATGATTCACAGACTAATTTTGATTAGGCTTAACATCTTGAAACAATACCCGAAAAAACCTTTTGTTCACTCGAGTTGAAACTCGAGTTCCTTTTCGAGTTGTCTCAAGGCAACATTTCCTGACACACGATAATCACCGTGTACATGCACGACACATCATCGACACTCAGGCGAACAACACGACCACGAACAAGTCGCGGTTGGTCACGACATCGACCTCAGACCAACAATCTACTCGATCACGTCTTCATTCAAAATCGAAAAGGAGAGCTCAAACAAAAATGGAAACCTGGAACACTCGAAAACAATACCATCTCGAAACCTGGCAACAACTCCACCCCGCCGCTCCGACCACCTGAAGTCACGCGACTTCGACCACGACTTCAACACACACCCCACTATCACCTCCCAATAGTTCGTGCAGCTCGATGCAATGAGGAGAACGAGACGATCAAAAATCGAACCTATGTTAAAACTAGGTTTAAAAACTTCACGAGCTCGCCGCCGTCACCTCGTTGAACTGGAACAGCTCCAGCCATTTTTCCCAACCCCACTGGTCAATCCTCTACCTCCAGGAGGAAACTCGACCCCTCTGATCAATGAGATCACCTGCGGCGACCCAAAATGTAAAATACAGTCGAACCCAAACTGCTCTTCATTCTTTGATGTAAAAATTGTGAATCTTGCTTTAAAAATCATGTTATATTATAGGAATTCAATTTATATTCCTGAATTCGTGAATTAAAAAGGGTTAAATTTTCACCCATTCAAACTTTCTCTCAGATATCTTGTTTTCCATTGATAATACTAAGTTATTTTAACTTGAATACATTTTTAAAATTTAGTTCAAGATCAAACAAACATTTTTTTTTGTTTTTCTAAGTTCGAACATCAAGTGGATTGGGAAGAATTGATTTTTAAAACCAAAATTTGGATGTTCAAAGCATCAGAATGTAAGCCTGTATAAACACTTCCAGGTTTCAATTTAAATACAGAGGATCCATGTATATATATATACAACTTATTCACAGATGTACATATAGATAAACAACGATTTAATGCCTTTAAAATTTAAGAAGAATGTGCTACTCACAGTGTTTTCCAGAAAAGAAGAACAGAGCTACTTCATTTGAATCAGGCTTTTATTCTTGTTTTTCCCAGGCTTTGGTTCCAGAAAATTTGTTGTTCAAGTTTGAACTTTGTTTAAATTTTAGTTGATATTCACTTTAGTTTTTCTTGGCTTTGAAGGAATGAAAATGAACTGACAAGCTTGATATAAATGAGAAAAGAAGTTTACTGGTGATGGTTTTACAGGATGATAATATTGGTTTGTACATTGGTCAGAGATTTTTTTTTTGATTAAGCATAATTTCGGCTGAAAGCAAATTTTAGTCATTGGCTAGATTATATTTTGTGTACTAAGATACTAGCATTTATTGCTTTGTCTTCTCCTCCAAGCTTCATACTTTCATATACATGTTTTCTTTTGTTGACTATGTAGAAATTTGGTGGCTGCAAATATTGTTTTGGTGGGCTGAAATGATCAACATGGTGTGCCAGAGGATATGGAATTAATTAAACTTTGTCTTGATTTGCAAGCTTAGTTATATATCTTATATTTAGTTTGTTTCATCAGTTTGCAAGTATAAATACTTGACTATATTTTGTACCTTGTTTATATAGTATGAGGATATCTTGTTTTATATTTTCTTGTCATGTTTCACATTATCATTCACATCTAATTTGATTTGCTTACTTTATATTTTCATAAACATTTTATTATTTTACTTTATGTATAAACTATAAAGTTGTTTTAGTCCTTCGTTTTAAAACTTTAACTCAAATGAAAATACATGCTTTTGTTTTAGTTATATTTTTATACTTCATTTGCTTATTATTATTTTCATACTTATGTTACTTGCTATTATTTCAAACCATTTGTAACAATTACTACATATATAAAAATCAATTTTGTAAAGATATTACCTTAGCAACATTGTTTAAAAATAACTCCTTATTGAATTAAAATGATTTATAAAAGAAACCATTTCTATGTTAATAAATAACATATTTTATTTGAATATGGAAAAATCAAATCGATTAACCAATTAATTTTACAAATTTTTAAATCAAAAAGTAAATTAATTATCAATTTAAAATAAATTAAAATTCGGGATCGTTACAGACTTCCCCCCTTAAAAGGAATTTCGTCCTCGAAATTTATAGGTACGAAAATAACAAAGATAGATGAAAAAGAAATATCTTTCCACATCAACTGGATATAAATTCTGCATTTGGCTTACCAAATCAGAATATCAACAATATGAGAATAACTCATTTAACACTTCATAAGATATTCGGGTTATCCAAAGCTACGAAATGTGGAGAGACATTGATTAGTTAGAAGGGATAACTAATCGTTCGTAGAATATATCCGGACTCAAATTGTATTCACATATCTGTCTACTTTTGGGTATAATTTCAAAAAAAAAAAAAAAATTATTTAGAACCCAAAGTATATCTATCAACCATAGCAACCAAAGCAAACAAAACAACCAATACATCCAAACAAACAATTTTGGTCTATCCGGAGTTTGTGTCCCATACTAATATATCAAATCTTCTTCTTGGGTCTACCAGGAACAATCGAAGAATTGACAAGAGATGCTGAACAAAAGAGATAGATTTAATCTTCTATAATTTTTCAAATACTAGGAATGGATTCCAAATTCAAGTCGGAATAACTCAAAGTATAAATAATTTGTCCCACTTCGGACATCGATCTACCCAAGAAATTACAATAGAATTTCGAATTTGGTTTTAACCGATATCGTTTTATCGATACAATTCAAATTTAGCTTCATATTCTATTAATCAATTTAACTCAACTTAAAATTTTCAATTTAAATTTTCAATTCCAAATTTCCAATTCATATTCATTAAGGTTTAAATTAAGAACTGATTAAGAAATCGATGAAGATACGAAATAAGGATTTTCTACAATGATTCGTAGGGCTATCATCACACCGAAACTTCTTCATGGAACTGCCAGGAAGCAATCAAAAGAATTTGGATACGAATCAAAGAAAATTGATAGAGAAAATTATTTCCACTGTTGCAGGGTATGGACCATTTTTAGTCGTATTCCCCTGTCCCCTATCTCGTTCTCTTCTTGCACTCATGCTTACTATCGATGAATAGTAAGAGAATTTACTGAGGCATTCAAACGGATATCTTAGGGATTTACTCATTCTAGGGTATACTTCACCCTATCTTTAATGAGCTACTTAATGTGTTATACTCTTGAGCTAAAGTTCAACCTTAGCTCTGATACCAAAATGTAGCGATCCTGACTCGACCTTTGAAAATCGGCACCAAATACGACACTCATATTCTAATGCCGCAGATCCAAACGTCGAACCTGGTGCGCTGGAGCTTATAACACCATTAAGTAAACATTTAACACAGCGGAAGAAATAATGAATATCAATATACAACATCTGATACAACATCCTGATACAACAGATGATACAATAGATATCGATATACATCAGAGATATGATACAATAAAATAGCAGCGGAAAGGAAAGTAGATAACACTAGCAGCGGAACCAATAACTCAAGATAGCCTTCAAGAGAGAACTCCAAAGCTCCAACTCCATCTCCAAGAACCAATCCAGAAATAACTCGAACTACCAATAACGATGCACTAAGCTAAGCAAGACTGTCATCTCCAAAGACTGAACTAGCTTCAGATAATCAACTGAACCTAACTATCCGGAAAAAAAACCCAACTCTAGACTGCTCATGTGGAAAATAGTGAGCACCCAGAGTTTAGGAAAGGAACAATAAACTCCAGGTCAGTCATAGGACTGGTGTGAGTAACAAAAAAACAGTTTATCCTTTAAATAAAACAAGATTTATAAAAGAAAATCCGATATGCTTTTTAGAAAATGAAACTAACATAAGACCTCCCGCCACACACACACAATGCAATCGCAGAATTGGAGGAGATTTCTTCTTATGATAGTCAAACATGCTTAATACGTAGAAGATTTCTTGGATATTATTATTATAAGTGCACAGTGCAGAAAACATTTTGAAAGTAGAATATCAATCTTAGCCAGCATAGACATTTCGAACTATGCCTACTATAGCTACCATCCAAACAGTGGTGACCACCATAAGTGAATGGCAGGTTCTACAACTAAAACCGTACAGGGTTTCGTATTGGATGAATGGATTTCCAACAAATGGTCAGGCTAAGAAACTTCCTACTGCCACATGGGATCACCTCCGGTGGGCCGTCCCGAGAACCTAACTGGATCTCTGCCAACACAAGGCCGGCTTACCTCTGTAACTAGGTAACTACTACTCGAGCAAGCCATTCCCCGGTCCTTTGGGACCTTTATCCGAGGCGCCTCTAAGAAACAACCACACAGTAAATGAGATTGGAGCTACCACATAGGTAAATGTCTGGGCTCCATACCATGATACCACCCTTTACCAGAAGGGAATGACACACCCTAAAGGGCGCGACCCTCATAACCTTGCCGCATCTTTCCTGTTTTGACCATTTCCGGGGTGTGAGGTCCTGATGCAGTCTCGTCCACAAAGCTACGCTTTGGTACAAAGCCATGCTTTGGGTCAACAAATGATCAAAGTAATGATCACAAAGATAAATGATCAAACAAATGGTCATATCACAAATGATCAAACAATGATCATCAACACACAGCAGCACTCAGCATGCCACACTACCAAATTGGGAGTATATTGCTGATAACCTTCAACTACATAACCTCTGAGCTCGTACGTCTCAGCGAAGGGTGTTAAGCTAAGAGAATAAATTCTCCGCCACCAACAGAAATGTATTTGAAAGAAATCTGCTTTATATCTCAAAGTGTAGTGTCAGACATACAACCATACAAGTCTGTTCCGGGTTCGAACAGAACCGAAGGCACTTCCGAAGAAGTCCTTGCAATCCGGGTATTCACAATCCCGATCGAACTTCCCATCACTTAGGAAATCTCTATACCATAGCTACTCGGTGCAGAGACAATCGATAGGTTATCCTATCGTTCTCACAGATACCCGATCTTCACCAACGGTCTTCAAATGCTATCCATAACGACGTATCACATATTCGGAATGGGTTATACGACACAAAGGTCCTCTCCCGGCTAAAACGAATAGTGAGCGCAACATTTAAAACATATGGATATGGGATTTCAATTAAGTCACAACTTAATAATTCAAAACTTTCATTCAAATGGTTTAAACCAATTACCATTTCAAATCTTTTAAACAAAAAGATTCATTTCAAAAACCTTCAATGGTTTAAAAAATTTCCACACTTTAATCTTTTAAACACAAGATTCAATTCACAAAGTTCACCCCATTTACAAAGATCCATTTATGGATTTCAAAACGATTTCCATTTCAATTCGATTAACTCGTTTAAAATCTTTAAATCAAAGATTTAACTTATAACTTCCAAACCGTTTCCATAACTTGGAAAATCATTTTCATTTTTAACTTGAAATCCTTTTTAACACAAATTGGACGTTCACTACTTATATGAAAGCTTTTATTATTTGAAAACAAATAGTTTTCGTGTTAGAAAGATCCAATTCTATTTACACGAGTTAAAGCCTTTGAATTTAAATTCAAATTCCCAAATCAATATCTTTAAATAGTTTAACCCCTATAAACTGGTATAACATCTTTAGTCCCTAATTTCCAAATCATAGAATTCAATTTCGAATATTGAATTTAAATTTAAATCAAAATGTTTAAATTACAAAATTCACTCAAGTTATTCAAAATAAATTTCATCTTTGAAATTCCATTCTAAAAGCTTTTCACTTTAATTTCATTTCCAAAACATTTGAATTTAAATATTCAACTTTGAAAAATCATTTCAAAATCTGTGACTTAATTGATTTCCTCGTGAAATCCATATTTGTGTGTGTATAAGTGTGGTCCAGGGGTTTAACACAATAGTGCCACATCATTCAAACATCACAGATTTAAACCACATAAATATAGTTGATAAGCGATATAAAGTATAACGCTTATCTTTCATTCACAATTCTCAGATAATATGCAGATGTATCATCAATAAATGCACAAATTATACATAGCACAATTCACAGAATAAAATATCACAGATCAGATAGGACAATCAATTCAAGGTATCTAATACAATCATTCATAAGTAAATTCAAGCATTCAAAAATTATTGATAAGTAGGATTAATTAATCATTTAATTCTAATCAATTTAATTTATTTCCAAGTGAATTAATTACTTATGAATTAATTATCTAATAATGATTTATTAATTACAAATCATTTGATATAAATTAATTTATCAAACACTTTAATAGATTAAATTATTATTAATTAATCATATTGATTAAATCAATCTTTTAACCCAATTACATAATTAATTAACTTTAATAAATCAGAATATCCAAAATTAATTACAATAAGTGATTAATCCTTAATTACACCTATTAAGTAATTACATTTAAAACAATTTATGATTGATTATCTAAATTAATTAATCTAATTAATTATCAAAATTAATCACATTAATTTAATTACTTAATAATCTCTAATTAATTTATCTTCATTAACTAATAACATTTCCTTAATTACTTTCTTAAAAATTATCTTAGATTAATTATTATTAATCATCCCTAATTATAAATTAATCTAAATTATAAATTTAAAATCAAATAAATCATTCTTTAATTACCATATTAATTAAATTAACCTTTAAACCAATTGCATAATTTATTAACTCTTAAATTAATTATTTCAAGAAATTAAACCTTTATTACTTAGTTTATTAATTATTTATTCTTATTTAAATTACCTAAGTTAAATATTGATCACATATTAGTTAACGTTACATTGGTTACTTTAAAAATTCTTGGTAACAAATTAATCAAAACTCTTCATTATTAATTACTTCATCTTTAATAACAAATTTATAAATCTCAATTACTTAGTAGATTCCTATTTATGAACATTCTTGATTACTTTGCAATATAATTCAATTAAATCATTTTTTTTTATTTGAGGAATAATAAATTTGTTACTAACTTACAACCAAATGTTAATTTAAAGTGAAAAATCAAAATATTAATTACGGCTAATACTTAACTGTTTAAGGTGATTAACTAAAATTTTCAAATACTTAAACTAGTTGCAAATGATTCACAGACTAATTTTGATTAGGCTTAACATCTTGAAACAATACCCGAGAAAACCTTTTGTTCACTCGAGTTGAAACTCGAGTTCCTTTTCGAGTTGTCTCAAGGCAACATTACCTGACACACGATAATCACCGTGTACATGCACGGCACATCATCGACACTCAAGCAAACAACACGACCACGAACAAGTCGCGGTTGGTCACGACATCGACCTCAGACCAACAATCTATTCGATGACGTCTCCATTCGAAATCGAAAGGGAGAGCTCAAAAAAAAATGGAAACCTGGAACACTCGAAAACAATACCATCTCGAAACCTGGCAACAACTCCACCCCGCCGCTCCGACCACCTGAAGTCACGCGACTTCGACCATGACTTCAACACACACCCCACTATCACCTACCAATAGTTCGTGCAGCTCGATGCACTGAGGAGAACGAGACGATCAAAACTCGAACCTATGTTAAAACTAGGTTTAAAAACTTCACGAGCTCGCCGCCGTCACCTCGTTGAACTGGAACAGCTCCAGCCATTTTTCCCAACCCCACTGGTCACTCCTCTACCTCCAGGAGGAAACTCGACCCCTCCGATCAATGAGATCACCCGCGGCGACCCAAAATGTAAAATACAGTCGAACCCAAACTGCTCTTCATTCTTTGATGTAAAAATTGTGAATCTTGCTTTAAAAATCATGTTATATTATAGGAATTCAATTTATATTCCAGAATTCGTGAATTAAAAAGGGTTAAATTTTCACCCATTCAAACTTTCTCTCAGATATCTTGTTTTCCATTGATAATACTAAGTTATTTTAACTTGAATACATTTTTAAAATTTAGTTCAAGATCAAACAAACATTTTTTTTGTTTTTCTAAGTTCAAACATCAAGTGGATTGGGAAGAATTGATTTTTAAAACCAAAATTTGGGTGTTCAAAGCATCAGAATGTAAGCCTGTATAAACACTTCCAGGTTTCAATTTAAATACAGAGGATCCATGTATATATATATACAACTTATTCACAGATGTACATATAGATAAACAACGATTTAATGCCTTTAAAATTTAAGAAGAATGTGCTACTCACATTGTTTTCCAGAAAAGAAGAACAGAGCTACTTCATTTGAATCAGGCTTTTATTCTTGTTTTTCCCAGGCTTCGGTTCCAGAAAATTTGTTGTTCAAGTTTGAACTTTGTTTAAATTTTAGTTGATATTCACTTTAGTTTTTCTTGGCTTTGAAGGAATGAAAATGAACTGACAAGCTTGATATAAATGAAAAAAGAAGTTTACTGGTGATGGTTTTACAGGATGATAATATTGGTTTGTACACTGGTCAGAGATATTTTTTTTTTGATTAAGCATAATTTCGGCTGAAAGCAAATTTTAGTCATGGGCTAGATTATATTTTGTATACTAAGATACTATCATTTATTGCTTTGTCTTCCCCTCCAAGCTTCATACTTTCATATACATGTTTTCTTTTGTTGACTATGTAGAAATTTGGTGGCTGCAAATATTGTTTTGGTGGGCTGAAATGATCAACATGGTGTGCCAGAGGATATGGCATTAATTAAACTTTGTCTTAATTTGCAAGCTTAGTTATATATCTTATATTTAGTTTGTTTCATCAGTTTGCAAGTATAAATACTTGACTATATTTTGTACCTTGTTTATATAGTATGAGGATATCTTGTTTTATATTTTCTTGTCATGTTTCACATTATCATTCACATCTAATTTGATTTGCTTACTTTATATTTTCATAGACATTTTATTATTTTACTTTATGTATAAACTATAAAGTTGTTTTAGTCCTTCGTTATAAAACTTTAACTCAAATGAAAATATATGCTTTTGTTTTAGTTATATTTTTATACTTCATTTGCTTATTATTATTTTCATACTTATGTTACTTGCTATTATTTCAAACCATTTGTAACAATTACTACTTATATAAAAATCAATTTTGTAAAGATATTACCTTAGCAACATTGTTTAAAAATAACTCCTTATTGAATTAAAATGATTTATAAAAGAAACCATTTCTATGTTAATAAATAACATATTTTATTTGAATTTGGAAAAATCAAATCGATTAACCAATTAATTTTACAAATTTTTAAATCAAAAATTAATTTAATTATCAATTTAAAATAAATTAAAATTCGGGATCGTTACAGACTTCCCCCCTTAAAAGGAATTTCGTCCTCGAAATTTACAGGCACGAAAATAACAAAGACAGATGAAAAAGAAATATCTTTCCACATCAACTGGATATAAATTCTGCATTTGGCTTACCAAATCAAAATATCAACAATATGAGAATAACTCATTTAACACTTCATAAGATATTCGGGTTATCCAAAGCTACGAAATGTGGAGAGACATTGATTGGTTAGAAGGGATAACTAATCATTCGTAGAATATATCCAAACTCAAATTGTATTCACATATCTGTCTACTTTTGGGTATAATTTCAAAAAAAAAAATTAATTTAGAACCCGAAGTATATCTATCAACCATAGCAACCAAAGCAAACAAAACAACCAATACATCCAAACAAACAATTTTGGTCTATCCGGAGTTTGTGTCCCATACTAATATATCAAATCTTCTTCCTGGGTCTACCAGGAACAATCGAAGAATTGACAAGAGATGCTGAACAAAAGAGGTAGATTTAATCTTCCATAATTTTTCAAATACTAGGAATGGATTCCAAATTCAAGTCGGAATAACTCAAAGTATATATAATTTGTCCCTCTTCGGACTTCGATCTACCCAAGAAATTACAATAGAATTTCGAATTTGGTTTTAACCGATATCGTTTTATCGATACAATTCAAATTTAGCTTGATATTCTATTAATCAATTTAACTCAACTTAAAATTTTCAATTTTAATTTTCAATTCCAAATTTCCAATTCATATTCATTAAGGTCTAAATTAAGAACTGATTAAGAAATCGATGAAGATACGAAATAAGGGTTTTCTACAATGATTCGTAGGGCTATCATCACACCGAAACTTCTTCTTGGAACTGCCAGGAAGCAATCAAAAGAATTTGGATACGAATCAAAGAAAATTGATAGAGAAAATTATTTCCACTGTTGCAGGGTATGGACCATTTAAGTCGTATTCCCCTGTTCCCTATCTCGTTCTCTTCTTGCACTCATACTTACTACGATGAATAGTAAGAGAATTTACTGAGGCATTCAAACGGATATCTTAGGGATTTACTCATTCTAGGGTATACTTCACCCTATCTCTAATGAGCTACTTAATGTGTTATACTCCTGAGCTAAAGTTCAACCTTAGCTCTGATACCAAAATGTAGCGATCCTGACTCGACCTTCGAAAATCGGCACCGAACACGACACTCATATTCTAATGCCGCAGATCCAAACGTCGAACCTGGTGCGCCGGAGCTTATAACACCATTAAGTAAACATTTAACACAGCGGAAGAAATAATGAATATCAATATACAACATCTGATACAACATCCTGATACAACAGATGATACAATATATATCGATATACATCAGAGATGTGATACAATAAAATAGCAGCGGAAAGTAAAGTAGATAACACTAGCAGCAGAACCAATAACTCAAGATAGCCTTCAAGAGAGAACTCCAAAGCTCCAACTCCATCTCCAAGAACCAATCCAGAAATAACTCGAACTACCAATAACGATGCACTAAGCTAAGCAAGGCTGTCGTCTCCAAAGACTGAACTAGCTTCAGATAATCAACTGAACCTAACTATCTGAAAAATAACCCAACTCTAGACTGCTCGTGTGGAAAATAGTGAGCACCCAGAGTTTAGGAAAGAAATAATAAACTCCGAGTCAGTCATGGGACTGGTGTGAGTAACAAAAAAACAGTTTAACCTTTAAATAAAACAAGATTTATAAAAGAAAATCCGATATGCTTTTTAGAAAATGAAACTACCATAAGACCTCCCGCCACACACAATGCAATCGCAGAATTGGAGGAGATTTCTTCTTATGATAGTCAAACATGCTTAATACGTAGAAGATTTCTTGGATATTTTTATTATAAGTGCACAGTGCAGAAAACATTTCGAAAGTAGAATATTAATCTTAGCCAGCATAGACATTTCGAACTATGCCTACTATAGCTACCATCCAAATAGTGGTGACCACCATAAGTGAATGGCAGGTTCTACAACTAAAACCGTACAAGGTTTCGTATTGGATGAATGGATTTCCAACAAATGGTCAGGCTAAGGAACTTCCTACTGCCACATGGGATCGCCTCTGGTGGGACGTCCTGAGAACCTAACCGGATCTCTGCCAACACAAGGCCAGGTTACCTCTGTAACTAGGTAACTACTACTCGAGCAAGCCATTCCCCATTCCTTTGGGACCTTTATCCGAGGCGCCTCTAAGCAACAACCACACAGTAAATGAGATTGGAGCTACCACATAGGTAAATATCTGTGCTCCATACCATGATACCACCCTTTACCAGAAGGGAATGACACACCCTAAAGGGCGCGACCCTCATAACCTTGCCGCATCTTTCCTGTTTTGACCATTTCCGGGGTGTGAGGTCCTGATGTAGTCTCGTCCACAAAGCTACGCTTTGGTACAAAGCCATGCTTTGGGTCAACAAATGATCAAAGTAATGATCACAAAGATAAATGATCAAACAAATGATCATATCACAAATGATCAAACAATGATCATCAACACACAGCAGCACTCAGCATTGCACACTACCAAATTGGGAGTATATTGCCGATAACCTTCAACTACATAACCTCTGAGCTCGTACGTCTCAGCGAAGGGTGTTAAGCTAAGAGAATAAATTCTCCGCCACCAACAGAAATGTATTTGAAAGAAATCTTCTTTATATCTCAAAGTGTAGTGTCAGACATACAATGATACAAGTCTGTTCCGGGTTCGAACAGAGCCGAAGGCACTTCCGAAGAAGTCCTTGCAATCCGGGTATTCACAATCCCGATCGAACTTCCCATCACTTCGGAAATCTCTATACCATAGCTACTCGTTGCAGAGACAATCGATACGTTATCCTATCGTTCTCACAGATACCCAATTTTCACCACCGGTCTTCAAATGCTATCCATAACGACGTATCGCATATTCGGAATGGGTTATACGACACAAAGGTCCTCTCCGGGCTAAACCGAATAGTGAGCGCAACATTTAAAACATATGGATATGGGATTTCAATTAAGTCACAACTTAATAATTCAAAACTTTCATTCAAATGGTTTAAACCAATTACCATTTCAAATCTTTTAAACAAAAAGATTCATTTCAAAAACCTTCAATGGTTTAAAAAAATTCCACACTTTAATCTTTTAAACACAAGATTCAATTCACAAAGTTCACCCCATTTACAAAGATCCATTTATGGATTTCAAAACGATTTCCATTTCAACTGGATTAACTCGTTTAAAATCTTTAAATTAAAGATTTAACTTATAACTTCCAAACCGTTTCCATAACTTGGAAAATCATTTTCATTTTTAACTTGAAATCCTTTTTAACACAAATTGGACGTTCACTACTTATATGAAAGCTTTTATTATTTGAAAACAAATAGTTTTCGTGTTAGAAAGATCCAATTCTATTTACACGAGTTAAAGCCTTTGAATTTAAATTCAAATTCCCAAATCAATATCTTTAAATAGTTTAACCCCTATAAACTGGTATAACATCTTTAGTCCCTAATTTCCAAATCATAGAATTCAATTTCGAATATTGAATTTAAATTTAAATCAAAATGTTTAAATTACAAAATTCACTCAAGTTATTCAAATAAATTTCATCTTTGAAATTCCATTTTAAAAGCTTTTCACTTTAATTTCATTTCCAAAACATTTGAATTTAAATATTCAACTTTGAAAAATCATTTCAAAATCTGTGACTTAATTGATTTCCTCGTGAAATCCATATTTGTGTGTGTATAAGTGTGGTCCAGGGGTTTAACACAATAGTGCCACATCATTCAAACATCACAGATTTAAACCACATAAATATAGTTGATAAGCGATATAAAGTATAACGCTTATCTTCCATTCACAATTCTCAGATAATATGCAGATGTATCATCAGTAAATGCATAAATTATACATAGCACAATTCACATAATAAAATATCACAGATCAGATAGGACAATCAATTCAAGGTATCTAATACAATCATTCGTAAGTAAATTCAAGCATTCAAAAATTATTGATAAGTAGGATTAATTAATCATTTAATTCTAATCAATTTAATTTATTTCCAAGTAAATTAATTACTTATAAATTAATTATCTCATAATGATTTATTAATTACAAATCATTTGATATAAATTAATTTATCAAACACTTTAATAGATTAAATTATTCTTAATTAATCATATTGATTAAATCAATCTTTTAACCCAATTACATAATTAATTAACTTTAATAAATCAAAATATCCAAAATTAATTACAATAAGTGATTAATCCTTAATTGCTCCTATTAAGTAATTACATTTAAAACAATTTATGTTTGATTATCTAAATTAATTAATCTAATTAATTATCAAAATTAATCACATTAATTTAATTACTTAATAATCTCTAGTTAATTTATCTTCATTAACTAATAACGTTTCCTTAATTACTTTCTTAAAAATTATCTTAGATTAATTATTATTAATCATCCCTAATTATAAATTAATCTAAATTATAAATTTAAAATCAAATAAATCATTCTTTAATTACCATATTAATTAAATTAACCTTTAAACCAATTACATAATTTATTAACACTTAAATTAATTATTTCAAGAAATTAAACCTTTATTACTTAGTTTATTAATTATTTATTCTTATTTAAATTACCTAAGTTAAATATTGATCACATATTAGTTAACGTTATATTGGTTACTTTAAAAATTCTTAGTTACAAATTAATTAAACTCTTCATTATTAATTACTTGATCTTTAATAACAAATTTATAAATCTCAATTACTTAGTAGATTCCTATTTATGAACATTCTTTATTACTTTGCAATATAATTAAATTAAATCATTTATTTTTTTTATTTGAGGAATAATAAATTTGTTACTAACTTACAACCAAATGTTAATTTAAAGTGAAAAATCAAAATATTAATTACGGCTAATACTTAACTGTTTAAGGTGATTAACTAAAATTTTCAAATACTTAAACTAGTTGCAAATGATTCACAGACTAATTTTGATTAGGCTTAACATCTTGAAACAATACCCGAGAAAACCTTTTGTTCACTCGAGTTGAAACTCGAGTTCCTTTTCGAGTTGTCTCAAGGCAACATTTCCTGACACACGATAATCACTGTGTACATGCACGGCACATCATCGACACTCAGGCGAACAACACGACCACGAACAAGTCGCGGTTGGTCACGACATCGACCTCAGACCAACAATCTACTCGATCACGTCTCCATTCGAAATCGAAAGGGAGAGGTCAAAAAAAAATTAGAAACCTGGAACACTCGAAAACAATACCATCTCGAAACCTGGCAACAACTCCACCCCGCCGCTCCGACCACCTAAAGTCACGCGACTTCGACCACAACTTCAACACACACCGCACTGTCACCTCCCAATAGTTCGTGCAGCTCGATGCACTGAGGAGAACGAGACGATCAAAACTCGAACCTATGTTAAAACTAGGTTTAAAAACATCACGAGCTCGCCGCCGTCACCTCGTTGAACTGGAACAGCTCCAGCCATTTTTCCCAACCCCACTGGTCACTCCTCTACCTCCAGGGGGAAACTCGACCCCTCCGATCAATGAGATCACCCGCGGCGACCCAAAATGCAAAATACAGTCGAACCCAAACTGCTCTTCATTCTTTGATGTAAAAATTGTGAATCTTGCTTTAAAAATCATGTTATATTATAGGAATTCAATTTATATTCCTGAATTCGTGAATTAAAAAGGGTTAAGTTTTCACCCATTCAAACTTTCTCTCAGATATCTTGTTTTCCATTGATAATACTAAGTTATTTTAACTTGAATACATTTTTAAAATTTAGTTCAAGATCAAACAAACATTTTTTTTTTGTTTTTCTAAGTTCGAACATCAAGTGGATTGGGAAGAATTGATTTTTAAAACCAAAATTTGGGTGTTCAAAGCATCAGAATGTAAGCCTGTATACACACTTCCAGGTTTCAATTTAAATATAGAGGATCCATGTATATATATACAACTTATTCACAGATGTACATATAGATAAACAACGATTTAATGCCTTTAAAATTTAAGAAGAATGTGCTACTCACAGTGTTTTCCAGAAAAGAAGAACAGAGCTACTTCATTTGAATCCGGCTTTTATTCTTGTTTTTCCCAGGCTTTGGTTCCAGAAAATTTGTTGTTCAAGTTTGAACTTTGTTTAAATTTTAGTTGATATTCACTTTAGTTTTTCTTGGCTTTGAAGGAATGAAAATGAACTGACAAGCTTGATATAAATGAGAAAAGAAGTTTACTGGTGATGGTTTTACAGGATGATAATATTGGTTTGTACACTGGTCAGAGATTTTTTTTTTTGATTAAGCATAATTTCGGCTGAAAGCAAATTTTATTCATGGGCTAGATTATATTTTGTGTACTAAGATACTAGCATTTATTGCTTTGTCTTCTCCTCCAAGCTTCATACTTTCATATACATGTTTACTTTTGTTGACTATGTAGAAATTTGGTGGCTGCAAATATTGTTTTGGTGGGCTGAAATGATCAACATGGTGTGCCAGAGGATATGGCATTAATTAAACTTTGTCTTGATTTGCAAGCTTAGTTATATATCTTATATTTAGTTTGTTTCATCAGTTTGCAAGTATAAATACTTGACTATATTTTGTACCTTATTTATATAGTATGAGGATATCTTGTTTTATATTTTCTTGTCATGTTTCACATTATAATTCACATCTAATTTGATTTGCTTACTTTATATTTTCATAGACATTTTATTATTTTACTTTATGTATAAACTATAAAGTTGTTTTAGTCCTTCGTTATAAAACTTTAACTCAAATGAAAATATATGCTTTTGTTTTAGTTATATTTTTATACTTCATTTGCTTGTTATTATTTTCATACTTATGTTACTTGTTATTATTTCAAACCATTTGTAACAATTACTACTTATATAAAAATCAATTTTGTAAAGATATTACCTTAGCAACATTGTTTAAAAATAACTCCTTATTGAATTAAAATGATTTATAAAAGAAACCATTTCTATGTTAATAAATAACATATTTTATTTGAATTTGGAAAAATCAAATCGATTAACCAATTAATTTTACAATTTTTTAAATCAAAAATTAAATTAATTATCAATCTAAAATAAATTAAAATTCGGGATCGTTACAATATTAGAGAGAAAAGCTATATGGCCCGTCTGATTTAATTGATGTCTTGTTCTTACATTTGAATTTACTTCTCCAATTATATTTTGAATAGCGTGATTTCTAAGAATTCTTGGAGGAGATCTTACTATATTATTGTTATTAATAGTATTTACATTTTCTAAAGAAATTTCAGAATTATTATATTGAAGAATAATATCATCATCATCTGAATTATTTGTCAAATTTACATTTGTATTATTTTCCACATTTGTAAATTTAGTATAAATTTTGATGTTTTCATCGAATGAAACATGAAGAGTTTCTTCGATTGTTTTAGTTCTAGTATTAAATACTTGATAAGCTTTGCTTCTTTCCGAATATCCTATGAATACACCTTCATCGGATTTTGGATCAAATTTGCCAAGCTGATCTTTAGTGTTAAGTATGAAACATTTTGAACCAAAAACTTTAAAATATGAAATATATGGTTTTCTACCATTTAAAAGATCATAAGGCGTATGTTTTTTTAATGGTTAAATAGAAACACGACTCAAAACATAGCAAGCAGTGGCAATAGCTTCTGCCCAGAAATGCTTAGGTAAAGTGCTTCCATTTAATAAAGTTCGTGCACATTCTTGTAATGTTCTATTTTTCCTTTCTACAACTTCATTTTGTTGTGGTGTTCTAGGAAAGGAAAAATTATGATTAATTCCTTTCTTGTTTCAAAAATGTTCGAAAGCTTCATTTTCAAATTCACCTCCATGATCACTTCTAATGTTTTTAACTTTAAAATTCTTTATATTTTGAATTCATTTTACAAAAATTTTAAAATTCTTAAAAGTATCACTTTTATGTTTTATAAAAAATAGTCCAAGTATATCTTGAAAAATTATCTACAATAACAAACACGTATCTACGGTGATTAACAGATTAAACTTGAGTTGGTCCGAAAAGGTCCATGTGTAACACTTCAAGTGGTTGTGTTGTAGATATGATTTTCTTAGATTTAAAAGAAGATTTTGTTAATTTTCCTAACTGACATGCATCACATATATGATCTATTTTAAATTACATATCACGTAGTCCTTTAACAAGTTTATTTTTAGCTAATTCATTAATAGTATTAATGTTGATGTGACAACATCTTTTGTGCCATAGCCAAGAATCATTTTCTGTAGCTACTAGACACATATCTTTGTTATGAATTACATTCATATTTAAAATATAGATATTTTTATCTCTTATACCTTCAAAAATTAAATTTTGATTTTTATCAGAAATATTACATTTATTTTCTGAAAAAGCTATATTAAAACCTTTATCACATAATTGACTTATACTTAATAAATTATGTTTTAAATATTTAACTAAAAGAACATCAGTAATGAGAGGTAAATTAGAGATACCGTTATTGCTCACATCGCCTTTGCCGATAAAATAACCTTTTGAATTGTCTCTAAAAGTGACTGATCCTCCTTTTGAGTAGACTATGTTTGTTAACATGTCCTTATCACCAGTCATGTATTTCGAGCAACCACTGTCTAGAATCCATTTCCCTCCCTTTTTAAGTTGTACCTGCAAAAAATAAAGATTAAGATGGTACCAACTTTTCTTTTGGGGTCCTAAAAGTTAGGTCTTAGGAAACCGAACCCAAGAAGGTTCAGAATTCCCTTTAAAGATATAACCTTTATTTTTATGAAAAGTTTCCATAAATGTTTTAATATGTTTATTCCTAATCAAGTTATTATTTGTTTTAGGAATCCATATTTTAATAGCTTTAACATTTTTAGAAATTATTTTCTTCAAATCTTGTTCAATTTTGTTTTTAAACTTATTTTAAAACTTTTCATATCTCTTTGGTTTTACAATTTTTTTATATCCTAATCCCATTTTATTTGAGGTTGACTGAGAATTTTCTACTATTTTAGAAATATTTTCTCATCCTTTATTAAATTTGAGAATATTTTTTTTAATATCTTCTAGCTTAGTTTTAAGACTAGATTTTTCTAATTCTAAAACTTTAGTGATAGATTTTAAATCATTTACTTCAACTGTTAAAATATCATTTTTATTTCTCTAAATTTCTAATTCCTGAGTTATCATGGAAAGTTGAGAGACTAAATTAAATTAGATTCTTGAGATTTTTCAAGTTCTTCTTCGAGAATTTTCTTTTCATCTTTAAGCATACTAATTTCTAATTCAGATCTATTAAGTTTTCCTTTTAAGTCCTTATTTTGTTTCTTAGTCTGTTTTGCAAAATCTACTAGTTCAGAATTAAGTTCAACTAAATCTTCAAAACTTAGTTCATTTACATCATCATTTGAAGCCATGAAGCACACATTTGCTTGCTCTGTGTCAGTGTCGCTTTCGCTTTCTGATGATGAAGAATATAAATCATCCCATGTTATAGAAAATGCTTTCTTCTTGTATTTGTTCTTCTTGTATTTGTTTTTCTGTTTTTCTGGACAATCTTTTTTCATATGACCATTCTTATGACATTCATAACTTTCCATGACAGATGATGAGGGTTTATTGCTATTATTGTTGCTAGAATTATTTTTGTAGCTCTTTCCCTTGTTATTCTTTTTTAATTTCAAAAACTTTTTGAAATTCTTAGCAATAAATGCCATATCCTCTTCATCTGAGTCAGAATCATCTTGTTCTGCTTGAAACGCTAGATTCTTCTTGTCTTGTGCTTGAACTTTCTTTGCCTGCAAATTCACTTCATATGACATTAGATTTCCTATTAACTCTTCTGGTTTCATAGTTGAAAGATCGTTTGCTTCTTCAATAGCTAAGACCTTTCTTTTCCATTCATCCGTTAAAGAGTTTAGGATTTTTGATACTGTATAAAAATTAGAATTTTTTTCTCATAATTCTAATAGTGAATAATAGATATCTTGAAATCTAGAATACATATCATTGATGGATTCATATTGTTTCATTTTAAAGTTTTGAAACTGATTTTTGAGCATGGAGATTTTTCTTTGTTTGACTTTGTTAGTTCTTTCCTGAGTGATTTTAAGCGTTCTCCATATTTGATAAGCAGTTTGACACATGCTAACACGATTAAATTCATTTCGATCTAGTGCACAAAATAATACGTTCATAGCTTTACCATTGGCAGTAGCATCTAATTTTTGTGTGTTTGACCAAGTAGAACATTCTCCAATAGGAAGAGTGTATTCATTCTGTGTGATATTCCATGATTCAAAACTATTAGATTGCACATAAATTCTCATACGAGTAGACCAATAATTATCGTTTAAACCATTAAAGAAAGGAGGTCGTGCAGTGGATTGACCTTCAATAAAACTAGTATTAGTGGTGTTGTTTTCCATATTAGCAATATATCAGATAACTTTGTAACGGTTATAAGATGCCTTAGCTCTGATACCAAATGAAAGTGACTACTGTGTGGATAGTTATCACTTAGGATCGTGTAATGTGGAATGTATTGTAATCTAAATGCGGAAATAGATAATAATAGTAAAGTAAATAAGAATAAGCACACCAGAAGTTTTATACTGGTTCGAACTTCCCGTCCGACGTCCAGTCCCAGACTTCCCTCTGGAATTTCTCTCAATAACCCTCTCTTAACCTGGAGGAATAGGTATACAACACCTGAACAACCGAACAGGATTTTTCTGCCTCTAAAAACAGAAAGAGGACTTTACCCGCCTGAACAACCGAATAGCATTTTTCCGCCTCTAACAACCGAAAGAGGACTTTACCCGCCTGAACGATCGAACAGGACTTCAACAGTTTCAATAGAATTGCTTTGACACTATGTGTTCTTAATAACTCTAATATGATTTTGATGTACAACCTTCCTATAGTCTTTCTTCAAGTATGTATCTCTGTGTAAAGATTTAGAAAGGAAAAATATTACTTAGAACCAAAGAATAGATTAGTTAATTCAGAGATTCAAGCAATATATGTAAGTTGTGATTGCTTTTTAGAATGCAGAGAGTATAGAAAATATAATCAGAAAGTATTCAGTAAATTCGTCATTTGTGAAATAGATTTTGTGTGTTTATATAATAGTTAAAGAGTTGCAACCATTCACGAAGAGTTTCAATCAATAGAAGCATCTATACCTCTTCATATTAGAACGTGACTCTTGGCAAAAGGAGGTGTCCATTCAGAAAAAATAGCTGTTGTACTGGTTCAGTCGACTGACCCAAAATGATCAGTTGACTGATTGTTCAAATTTATTTAAAAATGGAGCATTTATGTGCATCTGTACAGATTCAGTCGACTGGCCATCTATGGTCAGTCGACTGATCTGACAGTCAAAGCACATTTCTCTCATTCAATAAAATTTTAAAATTTTTAAACTAACTTAACTACTTGGGGACAGGTTTTAACATTTCTATGACTAAAAACTTTATAGATCAACATACTATACGTAGTCTTATAGCCTTATCTCTTTTGTAGTTTGAACAGCATACTTTCTTTTTCTTTTTTGTCACGTATCCATATAGTATAATTCACTGCTTTGTCATGAATCAAAATATGTTATTCAACTGCTGCGAGTACAAGTTCGACAGTAGTTTTGCAATAGCAAACCAACCCAGATAAATTCACTTATAAACTAAAATGCTTCAAATATAACATATACACAAAACAAAATGCACTTTTCTTCGTATTTTAACATAGAAAAAATATCCAAACTTGTATAATTATAAGTTAAAAAAATTCTACCACATAAAAAGATAAATTTGTATTTTTAAAGTTTTTTTTATTATTAAGTTTTTTTATTTAACAAAAATGCACAATTTGCATCAAATAAATGTAAAAGTCTACACTTTAGCTTCCAAAATTCAACACAAATATTTTTCTTGCTTAGAAAATTATAACTAACCATTCTAAACTCAAATTTATGATTAAAACTCATTTTAAACCCAATTCCACCTTTCTTAAACAATTAAGCACCTTTAAAAAAATCAACTTCTTCCTTTAAAAATTATTAAAAGAAGTAAATAGGCAATAATTAATATAATCACTGCATTTTCTCTAAAATAAAAATCATTTTCATTATTAACAACCCAATAAATAAAATAAACCTTGGAATTTCATTTTCTCATTTTAATTTCCAAAATTCATTGTTTATTCCAAATAAACAATTTAATTTCTCTAATTTTATTTTAATTCACAATATTCAATCATAACTACCGTTATAATTTAATATTTATAGGCAATCTCCAAAAATAGGATTGCTACAGACTCCCCCTTAACAAAATTGCGTCCACGCAATTTATAAAGAAGATTTTATATTCAACTTATTAATTTCAATAATAAAAAAAGAAATAAGCTAGAGATAAAAGGATTCTCACCATCGCAATGCAAAGAATGAACACCAGGGTAGGATCGCTCGATAAACTCTTTGGTTTCCCAAGTGCAGTCATTGGGATTAGCGGTTCACTGGACTTTAACGAGCGGCTCGTCCTTGTTTCGAAGGCATTTCACCGGCAAAGCAAGTATGCGAGTAGGCTGCTGCAAAACAGATAGGTTTTGTGAGATACCATGTTCTTGCAAATCGAGAGAATCCATAATAGAATCCGACCTTTGAAGATACTTCCAAAGCAGAGTGACGTGAAACACGTCATGAATGCCAGATTGATGAGATGGAAGTGAAACTCTATAAGCCACAGGGCCAATACGTTCAGTAATAGAAAATGGTCCTATAAAGCAAGGAGCCAGTTTCCAAGTTGTACTGAAGCACGTAACCCCCTTAAGAGGAGAAACACAAATAAAGACGAGATCACCAACTGAGAACTCGACAGGCTTCCTACGATTTTTCGCGTAGGATTTCTGGTGGCTCTGTGCCTCTTTCATTATCTGATGAATAAGATCAATCTTCTCAGAAAAATCACAAAAGAATCTAGGCCAAGAATAAACTTCTCACCATATTCCAACCAATAAGAAGGTGATTGACATGGCCTGCCGTATAAGGCTTCGAAAGGAGCCATACCGATATTGGACTGAAAAATATTGTTGTAGGAACAAGAGGTAGTTGATCCTCCCAACTACCATCGAAATCTAGATTGTAAGCATAGAGAAAATCCTCTTGTATAAGATACACCCGTTCAGTCTGTCCATTAGTCTACGGATGATATGTTGTGCTAAAATTAAGCTTTGTTCCCAAAGCTTGCTGAAGACTCTACTAGAAATGACTCACGAATAAGGGGTCACGATCACAAATAATCAAACTAGGAACACCACGAAGTCTCACGATTTCCTTGACATATAACTTGGCCAAATAAGAAGCACTCCTAGTGGACTTACTAGAATGGCCCAATCTCGAACGAGGTAGGCCATCCATGAAATCCATCGAAATCTGATCCCATTTTCATAATGGAATCTCTAGAGGTTGAAGGAGACCAGAAGGGTGCTGATGTTTAGATTTGATACGATGACAAGTCATGCAATTACTCACATAACTGGCACATCGCGCTTCATGCCTTCCCAATAATGAAGGCGGTGCATATCGGCATACATCTTACTACTGTCAGGATGAGTGGTATACTTAAACGATGAAATCATCGAGAATGTCATGCTTAAGTGCAGAATTAGAAGGCACAACAAGATGCTTCTTCTTACGAAGACACCCATGGGAATCAATGCTAAAATCCCTCAACTCCACATCACGGGGCTCATACTCACAAAACTGAATAAGGTGCACAAGATCGAGATCACGCCGCTGAGCATTGGCAATACGATCCAGTAAGCTGGGAGGAGCTTCCAAACTAAACAATAAGATAGGAGAATCAGAAGGTGGAGCTCGATCTCGAATATTGCATAAGTATAGAGTCTCAAGAACATTCCACTTGACTAGATCATAGAAACAACAGCCAAGTGTTTGCGACTATGCGCATCAGCAACACGATTACCCTTACCAGGGGTATACTGGATATCAATATCATAAGAGGCAAGGAACTCGAGACAATGCTGTTTTCTCATATTGAGTTCCTTCTGAAGGAACAAATACTTCAAGGATTTATGGTCGGTATGGAGAATGAAGCGCTTGCCTAATAGATATTGGCGCAAAATCTTCAAGGCGAAGACAATGGCGGCTAACTCGAGGTCATGAGTGGCATAGCGTACTTCATTCGGTCGCAGTTGCCTTGAAGCATAAGCAACTACCCGATCCTTCTGGATAAGCATGGCACCAGGCCACAATGATTAGCATCGGTGTGGACAAAAAGATCTTGGTTCCCTTCAGGAACAACTAGAATAGGACCATTGTTGAGATGCTCCTTCAACTGCTGAAAAGAAGCTTCGCACTTATCGGACCAAATAAATCGAATGCCTTTTCAAGTAAGGCTGGTGAGAGGAAGCACAATACGAGAGAAATCCTTAATAAATGAAACACGGTAATAACCCGCCAATCCAAAGAAACTACGAATCTCATGAACATTCTCAGGTCTCTTCCAATTCTGAATGGATTTGATCTTCGAAGGATCGACCGAAATGCCTTTAGAAGAAACAACGTGGCCTATGAACTTAACCTTATTCTCCCAGAAATGGCACTTGGAGAATTTGGCTTTAAGCTAATGGTGACGAACAGTACTCAAGACAATTCTCAAGTGATTAGCATCCTCGGCTTCAGATTTAGAATAAACAAGGATGTCGTCGATGAACACAAGGACGAACTTATCAATATATTCTCGAAATACTCGATTCATAAGGTCAACAAAGAAAGAAAGAGCATTCGTCAAACCGAATGGAAAAACGAGCCACTCGTACGATCCATATCGAGTGTAGAAAGCTGTAAGAGATATGCTATCTTCCACAATTTGGAGCTGATGAGAACCAGTAGCAAGGTCGAGTTGAGAGAAGACCTTACTGCTACCCAATTCATCGAACATATCGTCGATCCTAGGTAATGGATACCTATTCTTGATGATCAGCTCGTTTAGCTTGCCATAGTCGATGCATAGCGTAAGAGTTCCATCAGACTTCTTCAAGAAGACGACCGCGGCATCCCACAGTGAAGAATTGGACTGAATAAATTGCTTAGATCAAGCTCTAAAAGATGCTTCTTGAGTTCCTCATTCTCCTTTGTAGACATCCTCGTGGGAGGAAGACTAACTGGCTGCACGCCTGGAATTAGATCAATGCAGAACTCGATAGCCCTCTTGGGTGGCAAAACCGAAACAGGCTCAAATACATTAGAGAAGTCGTAAGCAATAGGAATACTAGATATATCATCAACATCTCGTGAGTCTAGAGAATATAAAGCCACTTCGGAATTATCCACATTCCAAATAACAAGTGATAGCGTAGTAGACGAATATGGATGACCAAGATGTAAAATTCTCTTAGAACAAATAATCCTGTCATCATATCGCACTAGCCAGTCCATACCCAAAATTATATCAAATCTGTAACGACCCGAAATTTTCGATCTCGAAAATTCTAGATAGTTATAAAAAAGAAGAAAGAGATAGAAGAAGAAGATCTGAAACATCAACATCTCATATTCGCAATGGATAAAATATAATAATAAATCAACAACATTTTACAGAAGGATACTATATCTGTCGGTTACATTTAAATACATCAGTGCTACACATATATTCAATATTGGACATATACAAATCAATATGTCTCAGATTTACAATATATAATTATAGCGGAAATATTCTATGCGTTCTTGCCATCCAGCTCGACTCTTGAGCTCCAGAACGTTCCTACCTGAAAATCTGTAATACTACGTCTGACCCAAGCATTACAACAAAGTAATACCCGGGTCAGGCTGGAAACCAGCGTGAGTAAACCCATCCAACATGGAATACAAAGCATACAACTTATATAGAACTCTAGGTAACTCAAACCAATTTTTCAAATTCACAACATGTTATAGACCTAACTTAATTCTCACATAAGTTTCTAAGGACCAAAATTTTGATCAAATAGTCCGATTCACTTAAATCGTTTCATTCCAACCTATTGATCTCACATATCAACTTATAAGAATTCGAAGTGGTTTCGGGTATTTCCTAATACCCGATTCCAGCTTCTTCAAGTCTCATGTCATCCTAACCCAAGTTATCCAAATGAAATACACAACATTTCATATCAGGGATATCAACTCATTCAAAGCATCCAATACCATTCAATCATCCATAAGCAAAGCTTAAGAACATACAAATTTAATTTAATTAATCCTGATTGAATTACCAACCTCAACCCCTTAGATTTCTTCATTTAACATTAATTAATTTCAAATCAGTTAATCAATCATCCCTTCATTTTTCCATCTTGATTAATTACCTTGGATTAATTATCTTTCAGTTACATTCAAGTAATTAACTTTAATTAATTTTATGACATTAATTCTTCTTAACCAAAATCGATAAGTAATCTTAATTACTTCATGAATTAATTAACTATTTTAATCACATTAATCCTTAATTACTTTTATTAATTAACTTCACATAAGTTACCTATTATGGATTAATCAATTTTTATTTGTCAGTCTTTAATTACATCATAACTTATATAAGTTATGATTTCCAATTCTATTTCAATTTATCCTAAGCTAAATTAATTTTATATTAAATAATTAATCATTAATTAAACCGCAAACATTAATCATTCTTGATTTATCTCAACCTGTGATTATCTACCTTTCCATTTACTTTATTAAATAAATTAATTCTCCTTAATTTAATTATCTTAATTTTATCTCTTGATTAATTCCATAAAGTAGTTATATTTTATTAATCACATTAGGTAATTACTTATTAAACCACCCAATGATCATTCCAATTAAATATAAACTTAATTAATTAACCTAAATCATTAATTAATTTAACAGGAAAATAGGCTCAAGGAAGAAGTTACGAAAAAATTTAGTCTCAGGGACAGCAAGTTTGCTTTTTAGTCTGAAGGACATTTGTTAGTGTAAACAGAAAATGATAGTTACAACTATCATTCTGTGATTTACACTAAAAAGTGTCCTTCAGCCTAAAAAGCAAACTTCTTATCCCTAGAACTAAATTTTTCTGCAACTTTTTCCTTGAGCCTAAAATCCCCTTAGTTTAATTAATTAATTTTCCATTTAAATTATCCTACTTATTTAATGAATCACCGATCATTAAACCCTTATTGATTTTAAACAGAACTATTTTCTTATTTATGATTTAAGTTTAAAACCATTTAAAACCCAAATACCTCGAGTCAAACAATAATTTACTCGAGAACCAACCAAAACCAAAATCACTAGATCGTCAGTACACATTCAAACAACTCAATCATTCAACCAATTATTTAAATCTAACCATTTAAATCCAAATAAAAATCAAAACAGAGTGAGGTTTACTCACCTTTGCCCCATAAATTTGCAAACCCACTTCATCCTCAATTTGATTCCACCATTATTGACCTTGTATAACATTATATGATTAATTAATATTCGAACTCGAACTTATCGAAAATGAATTTCCATTCATTAATTTGATTTAAATTATATATTTTTTATCTTAAAAATTTCCTTTTTAATAAATAAATTATATACATTTCAAAAATCTAATCCTTATAACCTCTCCATGATTTTAAAATCTTATATTTCCCAAAATCATTTATATATATATATATATATATATTTAGTATTTATCTATGTAAATCTATATTTTAAATAGATAAAATAATTTTCGATTAAGAAGAACATCATATACTAAAACAAAAATCTATATAGATTTTGAAAACTTTCAACATTAAAAATTCCTACTATATAATTTCCTGTCATACCAAAATTAAAACTATTCTTTCCAAATCTAATTTACAAAAATAATTTTCATATTTCCTGTTTTAAATAAAAATATGCATGTGAGTTAATACATACATATATATATATATGTGTATGTGTGTGTTTATTTACTAAATTAAAAACATAATTACTTTTATATCTTATTGTATATATATTCTGTTATCTGCATTCAAATATCTCCCTGAAAAATCAAGTTAAATCGAAAGGAGAAAGACTGAATACCTACCTGAAAAACAACCCAGGCAACTGCACCTCGACAAAACCTTACACACGCGACCATCTTGATCTGCTCATGACCCATCTACGACCTAAACATCGAGCACGAATCTGAGACGAACGCCGAGCCCTCCATCACGAGCTCCACCTCTTCACATCGATTGACATCACGTGTCGCCTCGTCGAACTCGCGCTGCGCGACCTCTCAAAATCACTAGAACGCGACCGCACACAATGCCTTAACTGCCAAAACCCTCGACTTCACTGTCGACTTCCCCAAACCCAAGCAGCGCCATCCAAAAACCACCCCAGAGCGAAACTTAAGCAAGACGAAGATTTAGAAACCGGTCCCATAATTTTTAGTCGTGTATATAACACGAATTTGATTTTGCAGTTGTCTCAAAAAAAAATTAAGGTTCAATTTCTGCTTCTCGATTTGAGAGGAGGACGGGTGATTTGATATAGGGTTGGGGATGGCTTTCAGAATACGCCTAATTATTATATAATTAAATAATGAAAATATCTTGTGTTGCATAACGCGAAATTCCGAACCCCGAATCAAACATGCCGAAAGGCGTTTATAAGGTTCTACCCACATTCTGAACACAATGGAACATGTTTCAATGGCTGATTTGATCGTATTTGCGAGTTACAAAAGAAAACGATCAAAATTCAATTAAATCGATTAAAATAATTTCTAAGCGTTTCGAGCTGCCACGGTCAAACGACAACTCCAATTGCTACGAAAATTGAAATCCAATAATAACTAACTATTACGGATCCAATGCAACTGGTTTCGTCGAATTTTGAGACTGTGCCTCGGAAGGCTATTTTTAAATATCTATTTAAACGATATATTAGTAAAATTAAACAAATCACCTTTAAGTTTAATTTCAGCCATTCTATTATCTTCAGTATCATCGTTATAAATTTTATATGTCTTCAAATTATTTTTAACAGGCTTGAAACTAAAATTTTCCATAATTTACCCAATTTCAGTTTATTAAATCCAATAACTTAATTTCTAAATAATAGTGATATTTGAATTCAAGTTAAAAATCAAATTTTAAAATTTTAAAATCAATTAATCATTCCATTTTAAATTATTAAAAATTCCGGGTCATCACATTCCTCCCCCCTTAAAAGAATTTCGTCATCGAAATCACTAATTAGGAAGAATGGACCAATACCCGTTTATCTTTCCCCAAAACCAACAGTTTTATCAACATCCTACCAACCATCTTTTATTAAATACCCACTATCACATCAACCAACTTCCCAAAACCTTCTATAGTTTCCAACAACTTATTTTACTTCACTTATTCAAATCTAATTAAAAATTCAAATTTAAACTATCACAACTTTCCCAAAAAAATTCCAACTCTCTAAATTTTCGAAATTTTTTGCCAGCGTCTCCTTTGCACGGCTAGCTCGGTACTACTACAAAAGGCCTCTACGGGCTTCCAAATTCCAAAAGAAAACAGAAAGCCAATTGGCTAGATCAAAAATCCAATCCAATTTCGTACAGAAATTTAAATACATACCTTTTAGTCGGGCAATTCAAATTTATCCTTTGGAATCAGATCCAATTTTCTTTTCCCTTTATAATACCTGCATATCTTACTTAGCAATAATATTCAATTGCAACTTTTAAAATCATTTAGACATTCCTTTACAGAAGTTTTCACATCTACTCCTATTCAAATTAGTTTTCTTCGTTTTCATACGAATTCAGTTTATTTTAAATTTTGAATATTGCTTTTTTTTTCATTTATAACTGATTCATATTAGGTTCATCTACTAATTTACTTTAATTTCCAATTTGAAATCGATTTGTCATTAACAAAAAATTTTCCCAAAAATTTTCAAAAATTTTCGAACTCCTAAAATTTTGGAAATTTTTTGGCAGAGTCTCTTTTGTGCGGAGGAGCTTTTGCAATTTGACAAGAAATATAAATATATATATATACATCGATGCACACGGTCGAAAAAAGCAAAAACAGTTCATATTTCTTATTTTTGTTGCGTAGGCGTACCTTTATTTAGCGTTTTAAGCAAGCAGCTTATTTATTTTAGCATTTAGTGCAATCCAGATCCAGCCAAACGGCCTTTAGGCACCTGTACTTACTCAATTTAAGTATGTAAGTGCCATATATAGAAAATCAATTAGCATTTTACTTACTTTAATGGCAAAACACAAGCATTACAAAAGCATCAAACACCAAACGCTTACCATAAGCGATTTATATGATTTAAAGCTAATCCAATTGCTTCCAACCAAATTTATATGCCATTTCGTTCAATTTTAATGGTTTACAACTCAGTTGCTTATATTCAATTTATTTTTAATCCAAACAAACTCATATTCATGTCAAATGATGCAAAATCAATTTTATTTAATCTCTATTGACTCATAGAATTTTAATTACTTTTGCTTACGCCAAACGACACTTGTTTTTATGCAATTTCGACGATATTTACTTAGTAGAGTATATATTTTAGTTTATAACTACTTTAAATTAATTTTCTACTCATTCTGTATTTAATTATGTATTTAATTCCATTTCAAATCATTCACTAACCATACATTCGCAATTTATTCATCTCTGCATTGGTTTCATTTAAAACTATTTCATTGAGCTTGACCACATTCAATGCTTAAACTAATATCCATTTTCCAATAGATTTAACCCAAATCTTTATCAATGGTCTACTATTCTACTCAAAACCAAGCTTTTATTTAAGTAATTTTTCCTCAAATTAATTCGTCTCATAACATAAGTCCATTCTGATAATCCAATTCCAATTAAAACTTCGATTTAATTTTTATTCAATCAGACTTCCTCCATTTATTATTTAATTCCGTTAACCCATTTTATATTTTTAATTCACTTAATTCATTTGCGAATATATTTTTATTAATACAAAGTCATTCTCAATTCATTTCTAATTACCTGGGTTTTGTTTGCAATTCAAACCATGTCTAATGTAATTGAATTTCATTTCATTCGACAACACTTCCCTTATTCTAATTTACTTGCAAATTTCTTTAAATATTACTTATAACCCACTTGAATTTTATTCGTAATTTAAGCGATCACTATTTCAATCCAACTCTATTTTTTTTACGACATCTCTTCTTATTTAAATCATTATCAAATCCAAGCCGAATTCTATTCACAATTCGAATTCATTACCAAACTCCATTATTAACTTACAACCAATTTTATTTAACTGAGTTAAACTTTATCAACATACTCTGTCGAATAATTATTTATTAGTTTACTTCCAATTTTTATATCAATATTGGATTTTATTACAAAAATCACTTCATTAAATTTTCCTGAGTTCAAATTTTATTTTTCATATTTCCAGTTTGGATTTTCTTTCATTTTCCAAAATTCCAGTACCTTTATTTTAAAATTTTAAAAATGCTTTTAAATTCACATAATACTATAAAATAACTCTTTATAAAAATACTTTTTATAAGTCGATGTCTCAACCAGTCCATCCTTGTTCTCATAGAAATTCACTCGTACGTTGATCAGGCGTAGGACTGAAAATCTATAAGTACTTGGTAAACCCGTTTTCAACACTCGGTGAAAATGCTTGGAAAATAATTTTATTGAAAATCTAGAAAACAGTTTTTGAATATAGAGGAAATAACTTTGGTGAGAATGCTCTGGAAATCATCACCCCCATCCATGGTCGCAGTTACATTCCAAGGTTATGTTGCCATCACAACAAAAGTCCATGTTATCGAAGGCTCTCCGCGGCCTCTCGATTACGCCATGTAACCCACGACAGATCGCAGTTACATACCAGGGTTACGTTGCCATCACAGCAAAAGTCCATGTAACTGTTGGCTCTCAGTGGAGCACACGATTTTCGCTGTCAAAAATGAAACTTCTCCACTCCTACATAGGTCGTAGTCTACCGATATAAAATCAAACACAAACTTTTGGCTTTCAGCAGCACACACAACTTTCGCTATGTTACCATAGGTCGCAGTCTACCGATATAAAATCAAACACAGATGGTTGCCTCTCAGCGGCACACACAACTTTCGTTATGGTATACACTACTCATAATCCCCAGGAACTAGTTTTATCCGGACTCCTCACAGGATGAACTTTAGAAGCCCCTTGGGTTCAAGACAGCACCACCGGGTAGCACTCCTGAGAAGTTCATTTTAAGGGAGCGCCTTTTTTCCTAAAGCCATCATCAAAACACTTTGTACTATACACATATAGTATCTTCAAATCATACACCTAGTATGATCTCATACAAAGTTTCTTTACACAAAATCGATTATCCCAAAATCGATAATTCTCAAACTAGGCTTTCCAAATTCAATATTGATTTTACCCAACAATCAAAAGCCTTTCAAAGTCCAAAGGTTCCCAAAACCTTTTCCAAAATCCTCATAGGATCCTTTTTTTTATATATATATATATATATATATATATATATATATTATAACTTTGGATCATTCCAATCTTATATAAAACTCCTTTTATACTTCAAACAACCTCAAAATCCTTTTCTTCCATCAATTGATACAACAAAGGAAGATTTATCTTATATAACAAAGATATATAACTTTGTTTATTCAAAATTAAACATTCAAATTTTATTACTCCTTCCAATATCAATTTCATTCAAATCTATACGATATACCCTTATCATCTGTACGCTATACCAACCTGACCGCTCACTCGATCACACAATTGCACTTCCGAACTAGTATCGTCCACCCGACTTCCTAGTGCGACAGAGATCTAGTTTCTTGATTAGAAACCGTCATTCTCCTTCCATAGTCATAACTATGATAGAGAATATCTAGAACCAATCAACAATTCCATATCTAGGTTCGCCGTCGAAAATCGAGAGAAAAATCTCAACTCGGATCAATATAATCATTTCGAAATTCTGTGCTCGAATCTGGATCAAATCTCTATGCGAATAGAATAATATACGTACATCCTACGTATTTAATTTATAGATTTTTTGCCAAATCAATTTCTCTTCCTATTCAGATTTCCTTTAATTTCTATTCACTTATTTACAATCGCTTCAGTTCCATTGAATTATCACTTCAATTCTTATCTCGGTTGGGTATTTAATTAATAACAGTTTGAACTCCGACCAGTTTATATTTAGAAAAGAGCTTGAAAATTCTAAAAGTAGATACGTAGTTGAAACATAATTATTAGTTTGAAATATAGATGTACAATAATTAACCAATTAATAAATAGTTTGAAAATAGCTAAATAGTTTCAGAAATTAGATAACTGCAGAATAGTTGTAAAATAGTCATTAGTATGTGAAATAGTTGAAAAATAATAATTAGTTTATAAAACAGTTGAAAAATGGTTAGATAGCTCGAAAAATAATTGTAAAATAATTTGGCTTTAAAAAGAAAGGTTGTATATATTTAATAGCTTAGAAAAATAAGTTTATATTAAAACAATTTATATTGAAAATAGTCCAGAGTCAAAACTGTTCACTTCTCAATAATTCAATTGAAATTTTCACTTTCATTTAAATTGACCCAATTCCAATTTAAATAACTCCAATTTCCGTTGGACTTGATTTATTCCAAATTCAAGTTGAATTAATTCTCAATTTCTTTCCACAAATCAAAGTCCATTTGATTCTTACTTATTCAACTTTCTTTACAACTCCAAATTATAGAAATAAATTTTGGACAAACTTCAAATTGGATCCACTTCAATTTCAAATCATCCTGCATGAATTTAATCCCAATTCCCATTCAAATTTTAAACCTTCAAATTAATAACCTTTCCACTTAAGTTTAAAATTTTCTTTACTTTGGGTTTCACATCATACCACATTCCAAAGAAAATTCAAAACTCAATCTTAGAGTCAATTTCATATTTACTTCCTTTACACACTGGGTTACCTTTAAATTTTAAACCATCCTTGGTTTTAATTTCAACACAAATCCCTTAAAAACCTTCCAAACATTTCTTGCTTTAAAATAAGACTATATTCAAAATAGTCTGAATTACATTATTTGTTATTTTCTTTAACTCTTTGAAACAATTGATTGTTTTCTAAACTTAAGTTTTAAAACTTTCAATATTTTAAACCTACTCTAATTTTGAAGTTATACTCATCTTATAAATTTACTTCATTTGGCTTACTTAATAACAAATATATCATCATTAAACACAATAACTAATTATGATAATACTTAAGGTAATCATATCTAGATACCAAATCTTTTTTTTTTAATATTATTCTTGCTTCTATAAATTCAAGATAAAATTTCAGTTTGAATCCATTTCAAACTTACCTTTATTCTAAAGTTTTTATACAATTTAATTTCTGAGTTCTAATTCTAGAATTTCATTTCAATTAATTTAATTTTAGTTTGGTTGTATTTCTGTTTTTACTTAATTTAATTCCAATTCAAGATTTCAATTTGGCTGTATTATATTACTTCTTAATTAAATTTCAATAATTTAACAACCAATCACCTTAATATTTATTAGAATGAAATATTGCGTTATATATCAAAATATACTTTCATATAAAAACATTTAAAACCTCTATATATGAAAATAACAAGTACGCTCTCATATATATATATAGACTCAACCCATTCTAGAGTACTGCGGACTCTATTTAATGAGTAACTCCCACCAGAGCCAAGGTTCTCGCTTAACCTTTCAGCTCTGATACCAAATGTAACGACCCGAAATTTTCGATCCCGAAAATTCTAGATAGTTATGAAAAAGAAGAAAGAGATAGAAGAAGAAGAAGAAGCTCTGAAACATCAACATCTCACATTCGCGGCGGATAAAATATAATAATAAATCAACAACAGTTTACAGAAGGATACTATATCTGTCGGTTACATTTAAATACATCAGAGCTACACATATATTCAACATTGGACATATACAAATCAATATGTCTCAGATTTACAATATATAGTTACAGTGGAAATATTCTATGCGTTCTTGTCATCCAGCTTGACTACTGAGCTCCAGAACGTTCCTACTTGAAAATCTGTAATACTCGGCCTGACCCGAGCATTACACCAAAGTAACACCCGGGTCAGGATGGAAACCAGCGTGAGTAAACCCATCCAACATGGAATACAAAGCATACAACTTATATAGAACCCGGGGTAACTCAAACCAATTTTTCAAATTCACAACATGTTATAGACCTAACTTAATTCTCACATAAGTTTCTAAGGACCAAAATTTAGATCAAATAGTCTGATTCACTTAAATCGTTTCATTCCAATCTATTAATCTCACATATAAATTTATAAAAATTCGAAGTGGTTTCGGGTATTTCCCAATACCCGATTCTGGCTTCTTCGAGTCTCATGTCATCTAACCCAAGTTATCCAAATGAAATACACAACATTTTATATCAAAGATATCAACTCATTCAAAGCATCCAATACCATTCAATCATCCATAAGCAAAGCTTAAGAACATACAAATTTAATTTAATTAATCCTAATTGAATTACCAACCTCAACCAATTAGATTTCTTCATTTAACATTAATTAATTTCAAATCAATTAATCAATCATCCCTTCATATTTCCATCTTGATTAATCACCCTGGATTAATTATCTTTCAATTACATTCAAGTAATTAGCTTTAATTAATTTTACGATATTAATTCTTCTTAACCAAAATCGATAAGTAATCTTAATTACTTCATGAATTAATTAACTATTTTAATTACATTAATCCTTAATTACTTTTATTAGTTAACTTCTCATAAGTTACCTATTATGGATTAATCAATTTTTATTTGTCAGTCTTTAATTACATCATAACTTATATAAGCTAATGATTTCCAATTTTATTTCAATTTATCCTAAGATAATTTAATTTTATATTAAATAATTAATCATTAATTAAACCGCAAACATTAATCATTCTTGATTTATCTCAACCTGTGATTATCTACCTTTCCATTTACTTCATTAAATAAATTAATTCTCCTTAATTTAATTATCTTAATTTTATCTCTTGATTAATTCCATAAAGTAATTATATTTTATTAATCACATTAGGTAATTACTTATTAAACAACCCAATGATCATTCCAATTTAATATAAACTTAATTAATTAACCCAAATCATTAATTAATTTAATTACTTAATTTTCCATTTAAATTATCCTACCTATTTAATGAATCACCGATCATTAAACCCTTATTGATTTTAAACAGAACCATTTTCTTATTTATGATTTAAGTTTAAAACCATTTAAAACCCAAATACCTCGAGTCAAACAACAATAGACTCGAGAACCAACCAAAACCAAATCACTAGATCATCAGTACACATTCAATAAACTCAATCATTCAACCAATTATTTAAATCTAACCATTTAAATCCAAATAAAAATCAAACAGAGTGAGATTTGCTCACCTTTGCCCCATAAATTTGCCAACCCACTTCATCCTCAATTTGATTCCACGATTATTGACCTTGTATAAACATTATATGATTCATTAATATTCGAACTCGAACTTATCGAAAATGAATTTCCATTCATTAATTTGATTTAATTTTTTTTTAATATTAACAAATTTCCTTTTTAATAAATAAATTATATACATTTCAAAAATCTAATCTTTATAACCTCTCCATGATTTTAAAATCTTATATTTTCCAAAATCATTTATATATATATATATTTATTTATTTACTGTTTATCTATGTAAATCTATATCTTAAATAGATAAAATAATTTCCAATTAAGAATAATATTATATACTAAAAAGAAAATCTGTATAGATTTTTGTTTACTTTCAACATTAAAAATTCCTACTATATAATTTCCTGTCATTACAATATTAAAACTTTTCTTTTTAAATCTAATCTACAAAAATAATTTTCCTATTTCCTATTTTAAATAAAAATATGCATGTAAGTTAATACATATATATATTTACTAAATTAAAAACATAATTACTTTTATATCTTACTGTAAATATATTCTGTTATCTGCATTCAAATATCTTGTAACAACCCGCATATTTACCGATTGTATATTTAAATATTTTATTTAAATATTTCATCGTTCATTGGATTTTAGTCCAAAACCTACTTTTTTGCAAACAGTCGAATTAGGACTCGAGACCCCTTCCATTGAGTTCAAAATGTCGTTTGCAACCTTTTTGAGTATAAACATTGATATGTTTGGAGCTAGCTAAAAATTTGACCTTTTTCACTTTGGGTTTGGGTTTGGGTTCAGCCCACTAGCCAACTTAATACCCCAAACTGAACCACTTCTCTTCATTCACTCCAACTCTTCATTACTTCATTTCATATTCCTAACACTTTAAGCTTTAAGCAACAATGGGGGAAAAGAGTGGAAATTAGAAATTCCAAGCCCTAGCTTCTATTGCAAATTCAAGCTTCAACCTCCAAATTCAAGAAGAAGCTTTGGTAAGCCTTCCCTTCATCTTCTTCAACTCTTTCTCCATTCAATTTCAGAAATTTCCTAAACCTAATTTAGGAAATGTTTCTCTTTTAAGCTTAGATTCAAGCTTGTTGGGTTGGAATTGAAGAGTGATTGTTCTTACCATTGCTCTATAGCTTCTTCTTCATTGATTTTGTGAAAAGGTGAGATTTTTATCTCACATCTATGAATATAATTATCTTTGGTTGTTAGGTATGAATTCCTAACTCTTATTCATGTGCAATTGCTTTTGGTTTGGGTTGAATTGGTGAATATTCCAATTTTTAGTGTTTTGGGTCCAAAACTTTAAATCCTAACTTTGATGTTTTGATCACGTTTTGGTGATGCATCGAGGAGCATATAGGGTCGGGTAGCCTATTGGCACAAACCTTTAGAGTCGATGTTCGTCCAGTTGCATTTTGGAAGAGTTTGCTCTTCATTTGAATAGGCTGAAAAATAGCCCAAGCATGGTTTAGTCGACTGAATTCTCTGTTTAGTTGTAACAACCCTGAATTTTGAACAATTTAAATTGAAAATATTTAATTAATTTTAAATATTTGAATGATGGTTTAGTTTGAATTCCCAATATAACTATGAAATTGGTGATTAAATTTTAGAATTTAATCTATTGAATGTTGAATAAAATTGAATTTGACTTTGGAGTTTGAAATTGAATATTGAATTTGTATTTAAAATTTGAACTAATGACTTAGAAAAATAATTTGGATTCAACAATTATTATTTATGTAAATTTATAAATGGATGGTTAGTTTTAAATAACATTTTTCTTTAGCTTAAATAAAAAGGAATAAAATTTTAATCAATATAAAAATAAAATAAATAAATACACTTAGTTAAAATTTGAACAACAAAATTTAATAAAAAACTAAGTAAAGAGAATTTATACAAAACAAATTGAATTCAAAATATAAAAAGAAAAAAAAATAAAAAAAAATATATAGTATAATAATATATAAAATAAAAAAAGAGTAACACTGCCTTATTTTATCAGCTGTAAACGCGCCTAAATTTATGCCGTAACCCACGCCAAAAACATGTCTCTCCCCTACTCTTTTATACCCGATCCCCTTTATTCATTTTCTCGTTCATTTTAAAACCCAAATCAGCAAAGGAAAAGAAAAAAAATGGCGACGTTCAAAGCTTAGGGCTTTTCAAATTAGGGCTTGCTCGACTCTCCTCTCTACTCGCGGCCGCTCCAGGCAAAGGTGAGTGAACTATCAATCACATCTACTTCACTCTTAGGTCGTTCGAGTTTATTTTGATGTTGATGTTTTTTTTTCCGTATGGATTCGATTTCGTGTTTTTCCTGGTTTTGATCTATGAGTTTTATGATTTTTGAACTGTGACTTCGGTCACTTTGATTCTGCAGATTGCCTTGTTTTGATGTTGATTTCCGTGTTCACTGGTTTTGAATTTCTGGCAATTGATTTATGTCGACTGTTGCCATGCTCCATTTATTCATGTAGTTCGGTCATCATGGCACCGTTGTGATTTTGGGTCACCATCACCATAATATTTGATTCTGTTTTTTTTTTTTGGCTGTTGACTTCATTTGGTAGTTGTCTTATGCTCTGAATTGTTGATTACTTGTTCATCACAGTGGTTCCTTTTTTGACTTCGGTCATTTGCTGGCCACCACGATGTCGACTTATGACTTGCTCAACTTCGACTTCGATTTTGTGATAATATTTTGGCTTCGGCCTTGACTATATTGAACTTGATTTTTGTGATGTTGGTCTTGTTCGACTTTTGCCATGCCATATTTGGTCATTATATCTTTACTACCATGTGTATACGCACATCTATGTGTGTATATATGTGTTATATGAGTAATGTCCACTGTGATTTACTCGAGTTGTACTCTGTGGATTTGGCCTTACTGCCCACTGTTCGACCCTGTTCGATTCCACTTGGTTATGCTTTTGGTCTCTCAGCTATGAATTATATTGTGATATCTTTGTCACTGTTTTGCATTTTGGGTTTAAATCATGACCTAATAGAGTTGTTTCCATTATTGTTGGTCTCGACTTCATTTTGTCTGCACCTGGTTGATCAGGTTGCATATTCCCTGACGCCTTTACGTGCTTTGTTTTCTGATGATAATTGTCTCTGCAGTCTTTACTGCAACTTGGGTTAGCATAATTAATATGTTGATACTGTATGCTTGCATATCCAAATTGCATATGTACTGTTCTTTGATGGTGATCATTTGTATACATACATTCTTGTATGTATATATGTGTATGGCCACTGCATTCTGAAATCTTGAGTTTGGTTTGCCTACACTCACTACTGCCTTTGTAGTTGATCAAATTTGGTGTGAACTGAATCATGCAGTTCTATTTTTGTTGCATTTTTGAATATATATGCTGACTTGAGCCTTTTTATTGTTTCACTGCAACTTGGGTTAGCATAATTAATATGTGGATACACTTGAGTATTCTGTAGTCCCACTGCACTTGTATTCATGTTGCAGTGACCTTTGTACCTGTTGCACTTACTTGATCAATTTCATTCATCCTTGTATATGCATTTCTTGGTCATGTTATGTTGTCTGCTATCTTCATGTACATGTATACACTTGTTGTATATTTGAGCATTTGGGATGCATTGAGCTCGTGTGGTCTTCATTCATGTGCAGTTTGCATTTATATTGCCTCTGACCTTTTGGGCATGCAAACATTATTTCATGTTGTCCCGTACTGTAACATGTTTCCACTCGTACACACTTTGATTGGAGTTGCATTGTTATTCGAACTGCTGTGTTATGAGCAGTTTGTAATTTGTTGAGCATCATTTATATGCATACATATCTATGCTCCAGTGATATTTCATTTGGTATGTGCTGTCTGCACTTGTTTCTCCTCATCTTCAACAATGAAGTTTGGGTCTTGTTAGCTTGAGTTTTTGTTGCACCTACTTACTTGATTAGTCTGTAGCTCCAAGTTGCCATCTTTGATCTTTGGTGGTGACTGCATTCTTGTTGCAGTTTTCTCTAGATTCAAAATGGCTGTTGTGACGCCCCACTCCGAGAGCCTCGTTAACAAAGAGTATTATATAGATAATACTGTCGGCTAACGCGGACAATAGAGTATAATGGAAGCGACCATGTGCAATCTTACCTTAACTATTCACTAAATATGTCGAAAAGTAGAAACACATTAAAATTCGACCTATTCAATAAATATTTAAAGCAAAACTACAATGGCTATTGTAACTACCCGTTAAATTTATGATATTTAATAAAATGAATTAATATAATTTCTAATTTGGTTAAGAATAAATGTAGAAATTTGGTAGTGGTTGCAATTTAGTGTAACTATAAAATTTTATGATAATAGATGTGGATAATGTAAATTTTCACAACTTGATTTAAAGTAATTTTGAAGAAACAAATAAATGTTGAATTTGTGAATGTTAGTATAAATATTAACTTAAATGGTGTTCATTAATACAAAGATGTAATTAGTGTAGATAGTAATAATTTATGCCTATAGTGAAAGGAAAAGAAAACTAATAGAAACATAAATTTTATTTTATGTAAACAAAAGTATAGTTTTGAACAAACTTATGAAAATTGATAGAAACAGTGTTTGTAATCAGTTTGGTTATTTTATATTTGAAAGATAGAGATGTGTAAATACGTTAATGAATTTAAAATGGGAAGGAATGGTAGAATGAAAAGAAAATATATAATAATAAGCATTTGATTCAATTAAGGGAATTAAATTATAATAAATGGTCATTTAATAAATTCAACGTTTGTGAGAAATCATAATAGTTGTGTAAAATGTGTACAAACTTGGATTTGGAAGTTTATTGGATTTATAACGGTTTTGTTATTAAGTGTATGAGTTTAAAAGTTATTCCCTTTTGTAAAGTAATAGAAGAATGCATAAAGATATAAACAGGGCTTAATAGAATTGACACTTAATGAATTGAATAAATTACCCATTTATGTAGATATGTATAGTGGACTATAAATGACCTAAGCAATATAAAATGGAATAATCATTGAGATTTGTACTATGAAAATAAATAGTAACATTTATTTGCAAGGAATAAAAGCCTATTTAGGTGACTAGAATTTGGAGTAATGACTATTGTATGTTACCTACCCTTGTTTCTTGTTAATTTAGATTTTGGGAATCAAATTCAATTTATCCGCCAATTTACCGCAGTTAAAGTGAAATGAATTGGTGATTGAGAAATGTTAAATACAAATAAGATGTAAACCAAAGAAAATCCCATTTGTAATAAATTATGTGGAATAAAGTAAAGAAACTAGGAAATGAAAATGTGAAAATGTGGATGCAGTGAGATCTTAAGTGATAATAACCTTGTTAGGCAAGTGATAACGGAATTTTGTGTATATGTAATATTTACTGGTGTGTCAAGTAATAAACACATAGATGCAAGAAAAGGAAAGTTGGTAGCAATCTATATATGTTATTTATCTTACTTAGTATATTAAATAAGGTTTGGAATTCAAATTTTAATTAAAGGAGTTGGTAGCACGTTAGTAGGAAATAATTGTAAGGGTGGGATAACAACTACTATAAACTACCTAATTTAAATGAGTCAATGAACTTATTTGAAATAACGTTCATCTAAATATGAGTAATTAAAATGGCGGGGTCAACAATAAACGTTACTTTAGAATTAATTTATATTTTAACGGAAGTGTGAAAGTAAAGCAATAGAAGCGTAAACTTATCAAGGTAGAATTTAGTAGTGTAATGAAAAAATGTTAAGAATGTTATAGTATAATGATTGATTGGAAATCAAAATTTACTTGTTTGAATGTAACTTTAGGGAAATTGGATTTAATTAAAATAAAAAGGAAGAAAAAAAATTGGATGAAATTTAATGTTGGAATATTATGTAAATATAAACTTAGATAAAATTTAAGGATATCTACGTAATAGAGTGTAAAACCAATGTTAATTTCATCTATTTAATACTAATAGGTTAATAATAGAATGAAGAGTAAATTTAATGTTAAGTTAATATGAATTAAGGTAATATTAGGGAATAATGTGAATTTTCTTCATAATATGATAAGTTGTAGAATACAACGTAAACTTAAGTATAACCTTTGGATTGAAAACATTGTTAAGGGTTACCTGTTAAATTTGGATGGAATTGGCAATAAATGTTACACTTATGGGTAAGGAAATAAAAATGTCCAGAATTTGAGTATATTAAGAAATGGGGATTGAAATTTAAATCTTGCAACGAATCTAATAATACGTTACATAAGTGTTAAATTAAGGTAACATTTGGAAAATATGATAATGATTTTCAAATTGAACAAGTTGTGGAATTAATAAGGATGGAAGAAAAAAAAAATCAAGATTTATTTTATTTATTGGAATGAAAAATTTATAATTTGATTTATTGCGAATAATTGAAATTTAATTTGGTAATTGGCAAAATGTTTAATGATTGAATTAACATAGAACTTGTTGTTAGTTATTAAAATTGTTTAAGAAATCAAAGGAGAGAAATTTTATAAAATTTTAAATTTTGTAATTGGATTGGCGAAAGTGGGAAAGTGGAATTAATCAACGTTGTTACTTTTATCTCCTTCCCTATTAGATCCTTATGTGATTGCATCCACATTTATTGTTGATTATTCCTATATATTGTCACCAATTAATCGTACTTGATGTATGTTTAGCAATTTTGTCACACAGTTAAAGTATGAATATATATATATGATGTATTCAAATTTTTCTGTATCTAGCACTTAATTAATTTAGATTCAAACTAACGAAACGTGTCATTTATTTTTGTCCCTCCATATTCATTTTCTTTCTAATTAATAAATACCTCTTTTTAATACCTGCTATTAAAAAAAAAAAAAAAAAAAAAAAAAAAGACTGTTCATGTTTGCTATATTTCAATACCAAGTGTTCATATTCACTTTATTTCTAATTAATAGCAGCCTCTCCTTTCAAATCTATTTGTCCCTAAACCTAACTCTAACCTTATAAATAACCTACTTCTTATTCTTCTATTACATTTTGATTCTCCTAACTCTAACCCTAGCCTCCATGCTATTCTTCTTCTTCTTCTTCCTCTTCTTCCTCTTCTTTTTTCTTGTTTTTCTCAAAGCTCCTTATTATCTCTCATTTTAATTTTTTTTTTCTTTCTCTTCAAATATTCTTCTTCTTCTTCTTTAAATTTACTTCTATTTCAAACTTTCTTCTTTTCAAATCTAGATCTTCTCTTCCGTTTTCAGTTCTTATTTTAATCATTTTTTTTCAATTCTTCTTTTTCAAATCTTCTTTTTCTTTCAAACCTTTTAAAATACATACATTCATATAATAAGGAGGAAAATTAAAGTAAATCGAAATAAAAGAAAAATTACGGAACAAAGTTAGCAATCAAGAAGAAGCATATGCGTTTTTCACGAGGGAAGGGGATGCGGGACGGTACTTTATTTTTGTTTTGTTTATTTTTAATTTTTTTTTTTATTATTTCAATTGCAAATCGTTTAATTGTGATAACTTTCTCATACGACCTCGGATTCAAACGAAATTTCTTTTGTTAGGATCGTAATTTAATTCCGGACTTGATGACGCTGGTTTGGACGAATTCCGAGACGGGCGAATTTTTGGGTTTAAATCGAATTTAAATTCGATTTAAATTCAAAAGGTGAGTGTTTTAACCCACTCACAACTACTAGAAGCTTTTATGTTTGTTAAATAAATTTTAGAAACGAATGGAAATTTATTTATGAGCTTTTGGCATGTTATTTCATTCATATCTGTAGAATTGCATTTTATTGAATTTAACTGTTAATTTAATTGATTTATTGCGTGTTAATTGGCTGTTAGAAATTATTGTTTGCATATGAACTGCTAGTTAACAGTTATGTCAAACTATCACTGAATATAAATTGTTAGATTAATAGTTGATAAATATAATTTGAAATAAAACTCCCAATTATTACCTGTTGTATATTACCAAACATATATTGTTATTGATTGATATTGCTTGATGTTTGCGATTGGATGATGGATGTGTTATTGAATGGATGTTTTATTTGATATCATTAAACTGCAAGTTAGTATGCATTCTTCATTTCATTCGGGATTGCGGTTTGAAATGATATACAACCGTAGTTTTATTTTTTTAAATTGCGGATTGAAATGATAAATATCCGTATCACTTGACCATAGGATAGAAAACTATATACAGGCACCGCGGTCTATATATAACTATTTTTATGTGATTTCTAAGGTTTGGATGAAATACGGTTTATGATAATCTTAAATTTTATATGGTATAAATATTATTCTTCCATATATATGCATATGAAGTTGAAATTTTTGAAATTAAAAGGCGTATAAATCTCTTTATTAAAAATGGAAGAAAATTAAGAAAATGGAGTTTGATGATTTATATCCTATGTTTAAATATTAAGTTGGAAATTTTAAAGATATGATATTTATAATTGGATTTTTCCCAAAATATTTTGAAATGAATATTCTAGTAAAATTTGAATTTGGAAATATATATATATTTTACTAGAAATTGAAGTCTTATTAATTATGGATTCTATGTGAATATTCAAGGCTAATTAATAGAACATTTGATTTGAAAGAATAAAATCCAATTTTAGTTGAAATATTTATACTCAAAATGGATATACGTATATATATGAATTTATTGAAATGGCTTTGGAACTTGAAGCGATATTAAATTTTGGTTTTAACTTTAAATAAAGAAATGTATTGTAAAGCCACGAGAAATATTTCTTTTCAAAGCAACATTTAAGTTAAACCACTTATTTTATATACGGTTGAATATCCAAACCATTTAGTTTTGAAAGTAATAGTTTTAAAAACTATGGATTTCGAATTATTATGTTGAAAGTTAATATTCAAATATTTAGTTACAAGGGATTATAAATTTTAAAAGTGGCATAATTTTTGAAAAAGATTTATATTTGGGAAATGATATCATTGATTTGGGTTTTATAAAAATAATATCAAAATGAATCTTTTTGGGTTTTAAAGAAGAAATGATATCGTAATATTATGGTTTTGAAATGGATTATATTCTGGTTTTAAAGTATAAACTATTTTTAAATGACCGCGGTGTTATAATAACGATGGGTTGGCAAAGAGACCGGGATCGGATATGGACATACTCTCCGTCGATACCGAAAACCACTTTGACTAACCGTGTACGCGGTGGAGATTCCAGAATGAAGTAGGTGGTGGCGACGTTTCCTGTAAGGTAAATACGTGGACCCAACTCCCGTGAGTTGGCATAAGGTGGCTAAAACAGGAGCGATTCTCAGGCCAATGAGGTCATTCCTCTGATCGGACGCTCCTCTTCGATATTATACTTTGACTTGGATTGATTCAGTGGCCACTTCTATATTTTGATTTTGGGGAGTTAGTCGGAGGTGGGCGGTAACTGCGGCTACGCGTTTCCACCAGCCTGGATAGCAATTGGTATATCTACCCTGGCATTGCCTAGTTGTGCCGTGTCACCTACCATACCGAGCCTTTACTACGAGTTTCTATTTGTGTCGTACCTATGGAGTATCCTCTGGTAGCCTCCCGATCAGGAGGTATTACGGTACTGTATAGACTATTGGCATTATTTGTGTTAAGGGCTATATGGGTAACCCCTTAACGCTATTTAAAAGTAAGTTTATTTTATAAATAGACACTATTATAATAGCGCAATATACTACATAGTAAATAGTTTAACGGATCCTTAGGAGATGTAAATCCCGAACATCTCTTGAGTTACTGTACTCATATTTATTTCTGTTTATTTAACTCACATAAGATATTCTAGTCTGACTCGGGTGTTTTTGTCTTTTCAAATTCGCTCGGGTCAGTCCGAGCGTTTCAGGATTTGAAGATTTAGCTTTGGAGGACGAAGACGAAGATTTGTATTATTATTATTTATAGTATTGCACCACACTCATACTGTTCCGCTGCATTGATTGTATTGGTATGTGTAACTCTGATATTTATTGTGTAAAGAATAACAAGTGTTTGTAAACCATTTATGAACTGTATATTTATTATTATATTTTATCCTTCCGCTGTGAGATTCTGTTTTGTTTTTATTTCTTCTCTGTTTTTCTTATTTACCCCATAACAATCCGCCCTTGCGTATGCTTTGAATTGACACGTGTGTCGGTTTAAAGTGTGCGAAAAGGCGGGATGTTACATCTGGTATCAGAGCTTTGGTTTAGCGATAAACCTTGGCTTTGTGGGGTTTGACTCTTTGTTAATAGGGTAGTAATATCCTATGGGAGTCGCTGAGTGTATATATATGAGAGAGCGTATTTGTTAGTATTAATAAAAAGATTTTTATATTGTGTTAATCTGTTCCGCTTTGTATTTATAAATTCTGGTTGATGCATGGGACGCTATGTCATCAATAGGGATTTCTAAACACTTAATAGGACAGACCAACATAATATTTGTTTTAATATAGGTGAATGAAAGAATTTTGCCTATTATATTTTCTATATATAAAAATATTTTTATAAAGATATATATATATTTGGTTGCTATAGATTGGGTGTTAGGAAATAAAATATTTATAATAACTGAAGCTAAGTTGAAATTATGATAAATCAAATTGGAGATTTTAGAACTTAAGTCCGGGATTTTTTCCAAATCTGCTTTCAAAGAATTTGTGAAATTTATTGATTTGGTTTATAAGAAATTTCTTATATAAATATTTCGTATAATTTGGAAGAATTGTTTTAAAGAAGATTTTGGGAAAAAAAAAATTAATTAAATTCTGTACTTTCCTCTCTGTCGCTGGAAAATAAATTCGGTGATGACGGCCGCATCATCGAGTTTCATTTCGAGTTTCGAAGGGGAAAGGCCACTGTAGTAAATTTTACTGCAGATTTATTTTGAACTTTTCTAAAAAATTTCTTTTATTGCTCTAACTATAATTAGAGATATTGAGTTGTAAGAACTTATTTATCTATTATTTTGAAATAAATTGAAATTTAACCCGGTATTTAATTCTAAATTTTTCCGCTAATTAATTGTTTAAAATTTGTTAGTGAAATAAAAGTTAAGTAATAAATGAATTGAAACCTCTAATTAAAATAAGAGAATAATTGCAAAGCTATAAAGAGGAATTTGCATACATATGAGACAAAGAGTAATATGGATAAACATTAAATTTAATTAAAAGAATGGAGATTAAACTTGTATAAGTTCAATTGCAATTTCCTTAACATAAATAACTTACCCAAATATAAAAGTTGAAGTGTTAAATGAGAAACTGCAGTTGAATATTTTACAAGTAGGAATTTAGAAAAATGAAGTATTCAATAAATTACTGTTATAATAAGAATTTAATGGTATAAACTTAGGTTATCATTGAAATTTTACTGAAAAAGGGTTAAGAATTATTAATAGATGATATGAACCTAAGTATATAAAATGAAATTCAAAATAAGAATTGATTGTATGATTATTGACTTAAGTATGTTTTAATCTTCCCTATTCTAATATAATGGAAAGTAGGAAGAATTTAAATGACTGTAATCCATAGTTAATAGATAAATAAAAACTTCCACTTATAAGAATGAATGTTAGCAGATTAAGAAATTAAGGGAAACCTTACAAGTAAAGAGTAAAGAAAGGAAGATATTCAAAATATTTGTTGTTATTAATGAGAATTATTTTATAAACTTAAGTAAATAAAAAGGAAATACAAATATAATAAATTTGGTGATAATTGGAAAATAAAACTTGTAAGAACAAAGAAATCCCTCATAAATGAAGGGAAGAAAATCAAACCACTGAAGTATGAAATAAATGTAAATAAAATATTTTGGTGTTGGTTTGGATTGTTTGGTTGATGTATGTTGGTTGGGTAAGAAATTTTGGAGTTATGGGATGAACAAATAATCTATCTTTGTTCCATCTAAGACTGTTGAGTAACGGATGCAATTGATAGTTATTCTTCATTCCGTACAATTTCAGAATTTGAACCCGAACAACAAATTGATTGTTTGATTGAATGGTTGTCAGTTGGTGGCATGTGCTGTTTGTTAAAATTTATGGTTGTTGCATTTGATTGGATATGAATGATTGAATCTACCCAAACATTTCACTGTAATATAAATATTTAACTTTTAGACTATATAAGTGAATACAGGTGATGGAAGCAACTGCTACTGCTTTTGGTTCCAAAATAAAAAAAAACGTATAGTGTCCGACAAATAGGTACGTTTCCGGATTACGTATAAAGCGCTATTTTATATATTTTCCCGTGTTGGGATATTTTATTTTGGATATATATGTAATATATTGTATATTTGGATATTATATTTTCTCCAGAGTCCCTCCGTACAAAGGAGACTTTGCCAAAATTTTCAGGAAATTTTGGACTTAGAATTTTGTGAAAGTATTTTTCCAACTTTAATAATTCAAGTATTAAAGGATATAATGATTATAAAACAAGTATATTTCATTAAAGGAAATTAATCCAGTAAAATATTGTTTATAAGTTAATATTTGAAATAAGATGCACTGTAAATCTTCCTCCTCCCTTCTTTTTCCTTTTCGGGGACGAAAAGTTTTGAGTGGGGGAGATTGTAACTACCCATTAAATTTATGATATTTAATAAAATGAATTAATATAATTTCTAATTTGTTAAGAATAAATGTAGAAATTTGGTAGTGGTTGCAATTTAGTGTAACTATAAAATTTTATGATAATAGATGTGGATAATGTAAATTTTCACAACTTGATTTAAAGTAATTTTGAAGAAACAAATAAATGTTGAATTTGTGAATGTTAGTATAAATATTAACTTAAATGGTGTTCATTAATACAAAGATGTAATTAGTGTAGATAGTAATAATTTATGCCTATAGTGAAAGGAAAAGAAAACTAATAGAAACATAAAATTTATTTTATGTAAACAAAAGTATAGTTTTGAACAAACTTATGAAAATTGATAGAAACAGTGTTTGTAATCAGTTTGGTTATTTTATATTTGAAAGATAGAGATGTGTAAATACGTTAATGAATTTAAAATGGGAAGGAATGGTAGAATGAAAAGAATATATATAATAATAAGCATTTGATTCAATTAAGGGAATTAAATTATAATAAATGGTCATTTAATAAATTCAACGTTTGTGAGAAATCATAATAGTTGTGTAAAATGTGTACAAACTTGGATTTGGAAGTTTATTGGATTTATAACGGTTTTGTTATTAAGTGTATGAGTTTAAAAGTTATTCCCTTTTGTAAAGTAATAGAAGAATGCATAAAGATATAAACAGGGCTTAATAGAATTGACACTTAATGAATTGAATAAATTACCCATTTATGTAGATATGTATAGTGGACTATAAATGACCTAAGCAATATAAAATGGAATAATCATTGAGATTTGTACTATGAAAATAAATAGTAACATTTATTTGCAAGGAATAAAAGCCTATTTAGGTGACTAGAATTTGGAGTAATGACTATTGTATGTTACCTACCCTTGTTTCTTGTTAATTTAGATTTTGGGAATCAAATTCAATTTATCCGCCAATTTACCGCAGTTAAAGTGAAATGAATTGGTGATTGAGAAATGTTAAATACAAATAAGATGTAAACCAAAGAAAATCCCATTTGTAATAAATTATGTAGAATAAAGTAAAGAAACTAGGAAATGAAAATGTGAAAATGTGGATGCAGTGAGATCTTAAGTGATAATAACCTTGTTAGGCAAGTGATAACGGAATTTTGTGTATATGTAATATTTACTGGTGTGTCAAGTAATAAACACATAGATGCAAGAAAAGGAAAGTTGGTAGCAATCTATATATGTTATTTATCTTACTTAGTATATTAAATAAGGTTTGGAATTCAAATTTTAATTAAAGGAGTTGGTAGCACGTTAGTAGGAAATAATTGTAAGGGTGGGATAACAACTACTATAAACTACCTAATTTAAATGAGTCAATGAACTTATTTGAAATAACGTTCATCTAAATATGAGTAATTAAAATGGCGGGGTCAACAATAAACGTTACTTTAGAATTAATTTATATTTTAACGGAAGTGTGAAAGTAAAGCAATAGAAGCGTAAACTTATCAAGGTAGAATTTAGTAGTGTAATGAAAAAATGTTAAGAATGTTATAGTATAATGATTGATTGGAAATCAAAATTTACTTGTTTGAATGTAACTTTAGGGAAATTGGATTTAATTAAAATAAAAAGGAAGAAAAAAAATTGGATGAAATTTAATGTTGGAATATTATGTAAATATAAACTTAGATAAAATTTAAGGATATCTACGTAATAGAGTGTAAAACCAATGTTAATTTCATCTATTTAATACTAATAGGTTAATAATAGAATGAAGAGTAAATTTAATGTTAAGTTAATATGAATTAAGGTAATATTGGGGAATAATGTGAATTTTCTTCATAATATGATAAGTTGTAGAATACAACGTAAACTTAAGTATAACCTTTGGATTGAAAACATTGTTAAGGGTTACCTGTTAAATTTGGATGGAATTGGCAATAAATGTTACACTTATGGGTAAGGAAATAAAAATGTCCAGAATTTGAGTATATTAAGAAATGGGGATTGAAATTTAAATCTTGCAACGAATCTAATAATACGTTACATAAGTGTTAAATTAAGGTAATATTTGGAAAATATGATAATGATTTTCAAATTGAACAAGTTGTGGAATTAATAAGGATGGAAGAAAAAAAAATCAAGATTTATTTTATTTATTGGAATGAAAAATTTATAATTTGATTTATTGCGAATAATTGAAATTTAATTTGGTAATTGGCAAAATGATTAATGATTGAATTAACATAGAACTTGTTGTTAGTTATTAAAATTGTTTAAGAAATCAAAGGAGAGAAATTTTATAAAATTTTAAATTTTGTAATTGGATTGGCGAAAGTGGGAAAGTGGAATTAATCAACGTTGTTACTTTTATCTCCTTCCCTATTAGATCCTTATGTGATTGCATCCACATTTATTGTTGATTATTCCTATATATTGTCACCAATTAATCGTACTTGATGTATGTTTAGCAATTTTGTCACACAGTTAAAGTATGAATATATATATATGATGTATTCAAATTTTTCTGTATCTAGCACTTAATTAATTTAGATTCAAACTAACGAAACGTGTCATTTATTTTTGTCCCTCCATATTCATTTTCTTTCTAATTAATAAATACCTCTTTTTAATACCTGCTATTTAAAAAAAAAAAAAAAGGGACTGTTCATATTTGCTATATTTCAATACCAAGTGTTCATATTCAATTTATTTCTAATTAATAGCAGCCTCTCCTTTCAAATCTATTTGTCCCTAAACCTAACTCTAACCTTATAAATAACATACTTCTTATTCTTCTATTACATTTTGTTTCTCCTAACTCTAACCCTAGCCTCCATGCTATTCTTCTTCTTCTTCTTCTTCTTCTTCTTCTTCTTCTTCTTTTTTCTTGTTTTTCTCAAAGCTCCTTATTATCTCTCATTTTAATTTTTTTTTCTTTCTCTTCAAATATTCTTCTTCTTCTTCTTCAAATTTACTTCTATTTCAAACTTTCTTCTTTTCAAATCTAGATCTTCTCTTCCGTTTTCAGTTCTTATTTTAATCATTTTTTTTCAATTCTTCTTTTTCAAATCTTCTTTTTCTTTCAAACCTTTTAAAATACATACATTCATATAATAAGGAGGAAAATTAAAGTAAATCGAAATAAAAGAAAAATTACGGAACAAAGTTAGCAATCAAGAAGAAGCATATGCGTTTTTCACGAGGGAAGGGGATGCGGCACGGTACTTTATTTTTGTTTTGTTTATTTTTAATTTTTTTTTTATTATTTCAATTGCAAATCGTTTAATTGTGATAACTTTCTCATACGACCTCGGATTCAAACGAAATTTCTTTTGTTAGGATCGTAATTTAATTCCGGACTTGATGACGCCGGTTTGGACGAATTCCGAGACGGGCGAATTTTTGGGTTTAAATCGAATTTAAATTCGATTTAAATTCAAAAGGTGAGTGTTTTAACCCACTCACAACTACTAGAAGCTTTTATGTTTGTTAAATAAATTTTAGAAACGAATAGAAATTTATTTATGAGCTTTTGGCATGTTATTTCATTCATATCTGTAGAATTGCATTTTATTGAATTTAACTGTTAATTTAATTGATTTATTGCGTGTTAATTGGCTGTTAGAAATTATTGTTTGCATATGAACTGCTAGTTAACAGTTATGTCAAATTATCACTGAATATAAATTGTTAGATTAATAGTTGATAAATATAATTTGAAATAAAACTGCCAATTATTACCTGTTGTATATTACCAAACATATATTGTTATTGATTGATATTGCTTGATGTTTGCGATTGGATGATGGATGTGTTATTGAATGGATGTTTTATTTGATATCATTAAACTGCAAGTTAGTATGCATTCTTCATTTCATTCGGGATTGCGGTTTGAAATGATATACAACCGTAGTTTTATTTTTTTAAATTGCGGATTGAAATGATAAATATCCGTATCACTTGACCATAGGATAGAAAACTATATACAGGCACCGCGGTCTATATATAACTATTTTTATGTGATTTCTAAGGTTTGGATGGAATACGGTTTATGATAATCTTAAATTTTATATGGTATAAATATTATTCTTCCATATATATGCATATGAAGTTGAAATTTTTGAAATTAAAAGGCGTATAAATCTCTTTATTAAAAATGGAAGAAAATTAAGAAAATGGAGTTTGATGATTTATATCCTATGTTTAAATATTAAGTTGGAAATTTTAAAGATATGATATTTATAATTGGATTTTTCCCAAAATATTTTGAAATGAATATTCTAGTAAAATTTGAATTTGGAAATATATATATATTTTACTAGAAATTGAAGTCTTATTAATTATGGATTCTATGTGAATATTCAAGGCTAATTAATAGAACATTTGATTTGAAAGAATAAAATCCAACTTTAGTTGAAATATTTATACTCAAAATGGATATACGTATATATATGAATTTATTGAAATGGCTTTGGAACTTGAAGCGATATTAAATTTTGGTTTTAACTTTAAATAAAGAAATGTATTGTAAAGCCACGAGAAATATTTATTTTCAAAGCAACATTTAAGTTAAACCACTTATTTTATATACGGTTGAATATCCAAACCATTTAGTTTTGAAAGTAATAGTTTTAAAAACTATGGATTTCGAAGTATTATGTTGAAAGTTAATATTCAAATATTTAGTTACAAGGGATTATAAATTTTAAAAGTGGCATAATTTTTGAAAAAGATTTATATTTGGGAAATGATATCATTGATTTGGGTTTTATAAAAATAATATCAAAATGAATCTTTTTGGGTTTTAAAGAAGAAATGATATCGTAATATTATGGTTTTGAAATGGATTATATTCTGGTTTTAAAGTATAAACTATTTTTAAATGACCGCGGTGTTATAATAACGATGGGTTGGCAAAGAGACCGGGATCGGATATGGACATACTCTCTGTCGATACCGAAAACCACTTTGACTAACCGTGTACGCGGTGGAGATTCCAGAATGAAGTAGGTGGTGGCGACGTTTCCTGTAAGGTAAATACGTGGACCCAACTCCCGTGAGTTGGCATAAGGTGGCTAAAACAGGAGCGATTCTCAGGCCAATGAGGTCATTCCTCTGATCGGACGCTCCTCTTCGATATTATACTTTGACTTGGATTGATTCAGTGGCCACTTCTATATTTTGATTTTGGGGAGTTAGTCGGAGGTGGGCGGTAACTGCGGCTACGCGTTTCCACCAGCCTGGATAGCAATTGGTATATCTACCCTGGCATTGCCTAGTTGTGCCGTGTCACCTACCATACCGAGCCTTTACTACGAGTTTCTATTTGTGTCGTACCTATGGAGTATCCTCTGGTAGCCTCCCGATCAGGAGGTATTACGGTACTGTATAGACTATTGGCATTATTTGTGTTAAGGGCTATATGGGTAACCCCTTAACGCTATTTAAAAGTAAGTTTATTTTATAAATAGACACTATTATAATAGCGCAATATACTACATAGTAAATAGTTTAACGGATCCTTAGGAGATGTAAATCCCGAACATCTCTTGAGTTACTGTACTCATATTTATTTCTGTTTATTTAACTCACATAAGATATTCTAGTCTGACTCGGGTGTTTTTGTCTTTTCAAATTCGCTCGGGTCAGTCCGAGCGTTTCAGGATTTGAAGATTTAGCTTTGGAGGACGAAGACGAAGATTTGTATTATTATTATTTATAGTATTGCACCACACTCATACTGTTCCGCTGCATTGATTGTATTGGTATGTGTAACTCTGATATTTATTGTGTAAAGAATAACAAGTGTTTGTAAACCATTTATGAACTGTATATTTATTATTATATTTTATCCTTCCGCTGTGAGATTCTGTTTTGTTTTTATTTCTTCTCTGTTTTTCTTATTTACCCCATAACAATCCGCCCTTGCGTATGCTTTGAATTGACACGTGTGTCGGTTTAAAGTGTGCAAAAAGGCGGGATGTTACAGCTATAGGATCTATCAGAAGAAAATATAACAACTCAAATGTAATATACATCACAGAACAGTCGATCATAATATACACATACACAGATACACCACAGAGTATACAAAATAATACATGTCAAGTGGTACAGGAGACCACAATATAAAAACGAGACGAAAGAGTATAAATCAGAGTTATAACAGATAAGGACTACAAAAGACGCTATAACAAAATGAAGCTAGCGAATAGTCCATGCGGAAGCAAAATAGGCTAAGTCCCCAAAAGCACCTAACCTGAAACATCTCGGTCTGACCCGAGTATAAAATACCCGGATTAGTCTAGTTAACAAATCAGTTAGATAAACTGAACAATAATAAACCTGCAAGGTCATACAGTATAATAAATATCTCTAGGGGAGATAACACAATCATCAACAAGAGATGAATCATATAGAACAAGCCTCATATCATCGGCAACATATAGAAACAAAGGATACAAACATCCCAAAACAAGCCAATAGGCAAACAACAAATACCAATAAGGTATACAAGTTCCACAAGGTAAATGCTATACTCCATGCGGCTCTAAAAGACCAATACCGAAGGGCGATACCAAGGGAATATACATATCAATGAAACATCATAAAATTTGCTCGAGCTCAGTACTGTACAAACAAGGATCCATGAGCCCGAAGACTCCAAACCCAAGTATCACCCATGCGGCACATAAGGCCAACATCAGAGCGAAACTATATAGGGCAACAAACCCGAAGGCACACACCCGAAGGCAACATACCCGAAGGCAACAAACCTAGGGAGACAGTCCGAAGACACTATCCCAGAGGCAACAAACCGTAGTGGTGAAGGTCGAAGACCCAGTACTGGACACCACGAACAGGCGGAATGTGTCACAACTCTCGAAAAGGAATCCGAAAAGTGTTAACGTATGTCCCATAACCACTCGTTCGCACTAAATGGTTTACTATCCGTCAGTCCCTTTCACACTCAAAGCAGTACAAAGTTTACCTCAAATCATCGATAAACCAAACCCGAAGGTCAAAACAATCAATCGAATAGGTCAAGGATTAATCGGAAGGATAAACGCACAGATTCATGGTCCGTGTTTTGCCCAACCATTTAATCACCCTCCCACTTCGTTCGAAGTGCGAAAGTGTGTGTGTTTTAAATAGAATTTATAAATTAGAGAAACGAACTTTTAAATGCGATTCGAGAGATTATTTCATAAAAACTCGTGGGTTAAAATTAAAAGGAACCATCAAAGTCAAAACAATTGATAATCATACATAGGATCATCATGAATCAATTCAAATTGAAAATTCAATCCCAAAAGGCAAAGTGGGCTGAAACAGCAGGTTCAGTCGACTGAACAGAGTTTTTCAGTCGACTGACCCTGTACCTGGAAATTTTCTAGGTTCAGGAAACTTTCTGTTTCCAGGTTCAGTCGACTGTGCAGAGTTTTTCAGTCGACTGAATCATGCCTGGAAACTCTCGGGTTTCAGGTTCAGTAGACTGAACAGAGTTTTCAGTCGACTGAATCATGCCTGGGCTGTTTTTCAGCCTTATTCAAATGAAGAGCAAACTCTCCCAAAATGCAATCGGACGAACATTGGCTCTAAGGGCTTATGCCAATCGACAACCCGGCCCTATATGTTCATCGATGCATCACCAAAACATGATTAAAACATCAAAGTTAGGATTCCAAAGATTTGAACCCAAAACACTAAAAATTGGAATATTCTCCAATTCAACCCAAACCAATTGCAAGTGCATATGAACAAGGTGTTAGGAGTTCATACATAACATCAATGAAATCAAGAGAAGTAGATGTGAGTTCAAACTCACCTTTTTTACACAAAACAAAGAAGATGAAGAAGCACAATTGCAAGGAATCAACCAACTACACTCCACTTCAACACTACAAGCTTCAATCTAGAATCAAAGAAAGTATTTCCTAAGTTAGGGTTAGGAAAATTACAGAAATTGAAGAGGAGAAGAGATGGAGAAGATGGAGATGAACTTACCAATGGATTCTCTTTGATTTTTGGAGCAAGAATCAAGCCACAAAGGAGAAACTAGGGCTTGCTAATTTCTATTTCTCTTTCCTTTCCCCCATTTCAGTTTTTAGTTTGAGAAAGAAATGAAATGAAGATGAAATGAAGAGAAGGGTTGAGCTAGGGGGTTAAGTGGGCTAGTGGGCTGAACCCAATCCCAAACCCAATAGGAAAAGTAGCCAAAATTTCACAAACTCCAAACATATCAAAGATTATACTAAAAAAGATCGCAAACGCCATTTTGGAACCAATGGAGGTGGTTTCGAGTTCCAATTCGGCCATTTGAAGAAAGTAACATTTCGGACCCCAAAATCCGAATAACGACTTTATATTTAAATCAAACATTTAAATATAAAATCGTTAAATATGCGGGTTGTTACAGATCTCCCCTCCTTACAAAATTGCGTCCCCGCAATTCCTAGAGACGATATTTGTAACAACTACATACAAAAGAAAGAATAAACTTTAGACACAGAAATAGACTTACCATTACGAAGCAAGGATAGAAAACCTGGATAAGATCGCTCGATATACTCTCTGGTTTCCCAAGTACAGTCATTGGGATTAGCGGACCATTGAACTTTAACGAGCGGCACGTCCTTGTTCCGATGGTGTCGCACCTCCGTGTCAAGCACGCGAATAGGTTGTTGTACAAAAGATAAGTCCGGTGAGATCTCAAGCTCTTGCAAATCAGGAGAATCAATTACAGAATTCGATTCTCGAAGACACTTCCGAAGTTGCGAGACGTGAAACACGTCATGAATGCCAGATAAATGAGCTGGAAGTGAAACTCTATAAGCCACAGGGCTAATACGTTCAGTAATAGAAAACGGTCCTATATAACGAGGAGCCAATTTTCCAGTCGCACTGAAACGCATAACCCCTTTCAAAGGAGAAACACGAATAAAAACAAGATCGCCGATCGAGAACTCGAGAGGCTTCCTACGGTTGTCCGCGTAGGATTTCTGGCGACTCTGTGCCTCTTTCATCCTCAATCGAATAAGATCAATCTTCTCAGAAGAATGACGAACAAAGTCCGGGCCAAGAATAAGCTTCTCCCCAGATTCCAACCAACATGAAGGTGATCGACATGGCCTTCCGTATAAGGCTTCGAAATGAGCCATACCGATACTAGACTGAAAACTATTGTTGTAGGAGAACTCTACAAGAGGTAGGTGATCCTCCCAACTACCACCGAAATCAAAAATACAAATATGGAGAAGATCTTCCAAAATACGATTCACCCGTTCAGTCTGTCCGTCAGACTGCGGATGATAAGCTGTAGAAAAATTAAGCTTTGTTCCTAAAGCTTGCTGAAGACTCTTCCAAAAATGACTCGTGAATAAAGGATCACGATCACTCACAATAGAACTAGGAACACCGTGAAGTCTCACGATTTCCTTGACATACAACTTAGCCAAATGCGAAGCTGTCCTATTAGACTTAATAGGGACAAAATGAGCAGACTTGGTGAGGCGATCAACAATAACCCAAATACTAGAATGACCTGATCTCGAACGAGGTAGGCCGTCAATAAAATCCATAGAAATTTGATCCCACTTCCACAATGGAATCTCAAGAGGTTGAAGAAGTCCAGAAGGACGCTGATGTTCGGCCTTCACATGTTGACATGTCATGCGGTTGCTCACATAACTCGCCACATCGCGCTTCATGCCTTCCCAATAATAAAGACGACGCATATCGGCATACATCTTACTACTACGAGGATGAATGGTATACTTAGAACGATGGCAATCATCAAGAATGTCATGCCTAAGTGCAAAATCAGAAGGCACAAAAAGACGGTTCTTCTTACGAAGACACCTATGAGAATCAATGCTAAAATCTTGCAACGCCTCATCACAAGATCCAGACTCACAAAGTTGAATAAAATGCAACAAATCAGGATCATGCCGCTGAGCATCGGCAATACGATCCAATAAAATAGGTCGAGCTCCCAAACTAAATAATAGAATAGGAGAACCAGAAGATGAACCTTGATCACGAATTTCACAAAAAGATAGAGTCTCAAGAATATTTCATTCGGAAAGCATCATAGAAATAACAGCCGAATGTTTACGACTAAGCGCATCTGCAACACGATTACCCTTACCAGGGGTAAACTGGATATCAAAGTCATAGGAAGCAAGAAACTCGAGCCAACGCTGTTGTCTCATATTGAGTTCCTTCTGAGTAAACAAATACTTCAAAGATTTATGATCGGTATAGAGAATGAAGTGCTCGCCTAATAAATAATGTCGCCAAATCTTCAAGGCAAAGACAATGGCGGCTAACTCAAGATCATGAGTGGCATAGCGAACTTCATTCGGACGCAGTTGCCTAGAAGCATAAGCAACTACCCGATCTCTCTGCATAAGCACAGCACCGAGACCACTACCACACGCATCGGTGTAGACAACAAGATCATGATTCCCTTCGGGAACCACAAGAATAGGAGCATTAGTGAGAAGTTCTTTCAATGTCTGAAAGGAAGCTTTACACTTGTCGGACCAAATAAAACGAATGCCTTTCCGAGTAAGGCAAGTGAGAGGAAGCACAACACGGGAAAAGTTCTTAATGAACCGCCGGTAATAACCCGCCAATCCAAGGAAACTACGAATCTCATGCACATTCTCAGGCCTCTTCCAATTCTGGATGGCTTCGATCTTTGAGGGATCGACAGAAATGCCATCGGAAGATACAACATGGCCTAAGAACTTAACCTTATTCTCCCAAAAGCAGCACTTGGAGAATTTGGCTTTAAGCAGATGACGACGAAGAGTACTCAAGACAATTCTCAAGTGATTAGCATGCTCAGCTTCAGACTTAGAATAAATAAGGATATCATCAATGAAGACGAGAACAAACTTATCGAGATATTCCCGGAATACCCGATTCATGAGGTCAACAAAGAAAGCAGGAGCGTTCGTCAAACCGAACGACATCACGAGCCACTCAAAGGAACCATAACGAGTGCAGAAAGCGGTAAGAGGTATGCTATCCTCCGCGACTCGTAACTGATGAAAACCTATGGCAAGGTCAAGCTGAGAAAAGACCTTGGCACCACTCAATAGATCGAACATATCATCGATCCTAGGCAATGGATACCTATTTCTAATAGTCAACTCGTTAAGCTTGCGATAGTCAATGCAAAGCCTAAGAGTTCCATCAGACTTCTTCACAAAAACGACCGCGGATCCCCACGGAGAAAAACTAGACTGAATCAACTGCTTGGACTCGAGCTCTAAAAGTTGCTTCTTGAGTTCCTCATTTTCCTTTGTAGACATCCTTGTGGGAGGACGACTAACTGGCTGCGACGCCTGAAATGAGATCAATGCGGAACTCAATTGCCCGTTTGGGTGGCAAACCCGAAACAGGTTCAAAAACATCAGAAAAGTCACAAGCAATAGGAATACGAGATACATCATCGCCATCTCGCGAATCAAGAGAATACAAAGCCATCTCGGAATTATCCACATCCCGAAGAACAAGAGATAACTGAGAAGGTGAATCAGGATAACAAAGATATAAAATTCTCTCGGAACAAATAATCCTGGCATCGTACCTCACTAGCCAGTCCATACCAAAAATCATATCAAAACCCAAATGAGAAACAACGTGCAAATTCGCATGGAAAGAAAAGCCACATAAAACAATCTCAATATCATCACAAAGCAAACTAAGGGTCGCGGATCCCCCAATAGGATTCGCAATCCTTAAAGAAGTAACCATACAAGAAACATCCAAAGATAAATCATCCACAAGCTTCTTCGATACGAAAGAATGTGAAGCACCCGTATCAAAAAGAACTCGTATACTATGATCATGAAATAGAATTGAACCCTCCAAAATAGATGGAGTCATACCTTTGGATTGAGAAGGACCTCCAGAAGCATTAGCCACATTGAGCTTGCCAGATTTTGCATTAGCAGGAGCAGTAGGACAAGCAGAAACATGATGACCTTCCTTCTTGCAATTACGACAGAAGAGAGGTTTTGGACAAGCTCGAATAATATGATCCGGAGAACCACAATTAAAACACTTTCGAACGAAAGGTGTTCCGGAAGATTGAGGCTGAGAGCTAGGACCACCGGTCTTCTTCTTCTTATAAGGAAAAGGCTTCTTCTGAATTGGAAACTGCTTCTTGTTGGGGTTTCTGGAAACCTCAACATCAACATCACTATCACACTCCTTCTCGACGGTCTCGAGATGAAGCGCCGAATCAACCAATTCCTCAAAAGAAAGTTTAAGCTGGAGCAACAAGGACTACTTAAGATATTTCTTAAGGCCAGAAACAAATTTCAAATTCTTCTTATAAGAAGTGCTGATGAATTCAAGACCATACTGAGATAAAGCCTCGAACGATGCGGCATACTCAGAAACAGAAGATTTCCCTTGCTTCAACTCAAAGAAGCGATGGGTCAATAAAACTTTTTTAGATTCAGGAACGAACTTGAGTTCAAATCCTCCCCGAAACTGAGTCCAAGAAAGAGTAGACTCATCAATTTCAGCTACAAGAAGTTCATACCAGTCAAGAGCACGCTCTTGTAATAAGCTAGAAGTTACAAGAACTCTATCATGGTCAGAAAGATCCATGCGAGAGAAAATACGCTCGCACGTGCGAAGCCAAGCTTGGGCTTCAAGAACAGACTCGGAGCCCTTAAACGGCTTTCCTCCAAGATGAGCAAAATCACTGCACTGACGTGCAAAAGCAGACTTGCGAGGTGGAGACACTCGAGGAGGAACGGGAGGCTGAGTGCTCCTAAACAATTCCAAAAATTGATCGGCAGACATATATATGCCATCCGGATGCGAGCCACTAGATTGCCCAGCATCCGAACGTCGACCCCTGCCTCTTCCAGACATAAGATGAAAGTAAGATAAGAACAAGATTATTCACAAGGTAGATATTACAATATGAGATACTACGGAATAAAAATGCATTCCTAGACGTATTTCCAATATCTATCTAACCTTGATGGAATAAAGAGACACGATGATTCAAGGATCTGTATCACTTGTACACTTTGATGTACCATAATATGTGCATCTATTCTGTGTTTATCACATTTTGTTCTGAACTCAGCTCTGATACCACGCTGTGACGCCCCACTCCGAGAGCCTCGTTAACAAAGAGTATTATATAGATAATACTGTCGGCTAACGCGGACAATAGAGTATAATGGAAGCGACCATGTGCAATCTTACCTTAACTATTCACTAAATATGTCGAAAAGTAGAAACACATTAAAATTCGACCTATTCAATAAATATTTAAAGCAAAACCACAATGGCTATAGGATCTATCAGAAGAAAATATAACAACTCAAATGTAATATACATCACAGAACAGTCGATCATAATATACACATACACAGATACACCACAGAGTATACAAAATAATACATGTCAAGTGGTACAGGAGACCACAATATAAAAACGAGACGAAAGAGTATAAATCAGAGTTATAACAGATAAGGACTACAAAAGACGCTATAACAAAATGAAGCTAGCGAATAGTCCATGCGGAAGCAAAATAGGCTAAGTCCCCAAAAGCACCTAACCTGAAACATCTCGGTCTGACCCGAGTATAAAATACCCGGATCAGTCTAGTTAACAAATCAGTTAGATAAACTGAACAATAATAAACCTGAAAGGTCATACAGTATAATAAATATCTCTAGGGGAGATAACACAATCATCAACAAGAGATGAATCATATAGAACAAGCCTCATATCATCGGCAACATATAGAAACAAAGGATACAAACATCCCAAAACAAGCCAATAGGCAAACAACAAATACCAATAAGGTATACAAGTTCCACAAGGTAAACACTATACTCCATGCGGCTCTAAAAGACCAATACCGAAGGGCGATACCAAGGGAATATACATATCAATGAAACATCATAAAATTTGCTGGAGCTCAGTACTGTACAAACAAGGATCCATGTGCCCGAAGACTCCAAACCCAAGTATCACCCATGCGGCACATAAGGCCAACATTAGAGCGAAACTATATAGGGCAACAAACCCGAAGGCACACACCCGAAGGCAACATACCCGAAGGCAACAAACCTAGGGAGACAGTCCGAAGACACTATCCCAGAGGCAACAAACCGTAGTGGTGAAGGTCGAAGACCCAGTACTGGACACCACTAACTGGCGGAATGTGTCACAACTCTCGAAAAGGAATCCGAAAAGTGTTAACGTATGTCCCATAACCACTCGTTCGCACTAAACGGTTTAGTATCCGTCAGTCCCTTTCACACTCAAAGCAGTACAAAGTTTACCTCATATCATCGATAAACCAAACCCGAAGGTCAAAACAATCAATCGAATAGGTCAAGGATTAATCGGAAGGATAAACGCACAGATTCATGGTCCATGTTTTGCCCAACCATTTAATCACCCTCCCACTTCGTTCGAAGTGCGAAAGTGTGTGTGTTTTAAATAGAATTTATAAATTAGAGAAACGAACTTTTAAATGCGATTCGAGAGATTATTTCATAAAAACCCGTGGGTTAAAATTAAAAGGAACCATCAAAGTCAAAACAATTGATAATCATACATAGGATCATCATGAATCAATTCAAATTGAAAATTCAATCCCAAAAGGCAAAGTGGGCTGAAACAGCAGGTTCAGTCGACTGAACAGAGTTTTTCAGTCGACTGACCCTGTACCTAGAAAATTTCTAGGTTCAGGAAACTTTCTGTTTCCAGGTTCAGTCGACTGTGCAGAGGTTTTCAGTCGACTGAATCATGCCTGGAAACTCTCGGGTTTCAGGTTCAGTCGACTGAACAGAGTTTTCAGTCGACTGAATCATGCCTGGGCTGTTTTTCAGCCTTATTCAAATGAAGAGCAAACTCTCCCAAAATGCAATCGGACGAACATTGGCTCTAAGGGCTTATGCCAATCGACAACCCGGCCCTATATGTTCCTCGATGCATCACCAAAACATGATTAAAACATCAAAGTTAGGATTTCAAAGATTTGAACCCAAAACACTAAAAATTGGAATATTCTCCAATTCAACCCAAACCAATTGCAAGTGCATATGAACAAGGTGTTAGGAGTTCATACATAACATCAATGAAATCAAGAGAAGTAGATGTGAGTTCAAACTCACCTTTTTTACACAAAACAAAGAAGATGAAGAAGCACAATTGCAAGGAATCAACCAACTACACTCCACTTCAACACTACAAGCTTCAATCTAGAATCAAAGAAAGTATTTCTTAAGTTAGGGTTAGGAAAATTACAGAAATTGAAGAGGAGAAGAGATGGAGAAGATGGAGATGAACTTACCAATGGATTCTCTTTGATTTTTGGAGCAAGAATCATGCTACAAAGGAGAAACTAGGGCTTGCAAATTTCTATTTCTCTTTCCTTTCCCCCATTTCAGTTTTTAGTTTGAGAAAGAAATGAAATGAAGATGAAATGAAGAGAAGGGTTGAGCTAGGGGATTAAGTGGGCTAGTGGGCTGAACCCAATCCCAAATCAAATAGGAAAAGTAGCCAAAATTTCACAAACTCCAAACATATCAAAGATTATACTCAAAAAGATCGCAAAGCCATTTTGGAACCAATGGAGGTGGTTTCGAGTTCCAATTCGGCCATTTGCAGAAAGTAACATTTCGGACCCCAAAATTCGAATAACGACGCTATATTTAAATCAAACATTTAAATATAAAATCGTTAAATATGCGGGTTGTTACAGCCGTAGTTTCATTTTATAAAAAAAAATATTACACTTGTTGAAGTGTGCAGACATAAGTTGTTTGAAAACTTGTTTTCTTGAGTTTACTTGAGTATATGCAAACAATTGCATTTCGACCTTGCCATGTTGCATAGGTTTTGGTGTTGCAGTTGTGTTGAGTCATGATAGTTGTGACTTGACCTCTGCAGCTTCAATGGTTGTTAGTATTCACTGTTGTGGCGAGGAAGTGCACGTGTGCGTGCACTGCAGCAACACGAAGTTAACATTTTAAAATGTGGCGAGGCCGTACACGCGTGCGTGTACTGCAGCCAATCGACTTAGATGTTTCTAAGTGACTTTTCAATTGTTCGAATTGATTTGGTTTAAAATTGATGATTTTGTTGTTAATTGTCGTTTAGGCAATTTTGATGTTTTTTTTTCTAAAAATTATTTTCATTGATAATTCCTTTATCTATCTTCGTTGATAAATCTGAATCTACCGTTTTATTGTTTAACACTGTTAAGTGTTATATTTACCGTTATCCGATTTCTTGTTAAAGGATCGGATAGGTAAATTTATTTTGACTGTCGTCTAATTGCTATTTGATTATTATTGCCTCTATGCACTAATAACTGAGTTTGAATTAGACTGACTTGTGTATTATTTTCTTTTGAACATAATACTCGGGTCAGACCCGGTATTTTACAGCTTGAAGATTTTCGGGCAGCGAAGTTAGAGAGAGTTGGGGATAACGCTACACTTTAGCTTTTCTGAGATTTATTTTTGTACTTAAAAGAAATATTCCGCTGTATAAAATTTAATTCATTGTATAAACTCTGATATATGTACAAAAAAAATTCATTATGTGAAATATTATTATTCTGTGTTTCTGTGGCTGATTCTGTTTAAACTCTATAAACTGAATAACAATCCGTCATTTTGAACGTTTCAAGTTGGTTTAATTACCGACTAGGGGTGGTCAAAAGGGAGGGTCGTTACAAAAAGTGGTATCAGAGCTTTGGTTTACACAAAGCTCAGTTTATGATGTTTAATATGAATAGTTACTAGAATCTTTTTAAAGAAAATGTTTTTGAAATCTAATGAAGTATAAAATTGTTTTTTTTAAATAAAAGGTATTTTGAAAATTCAGATCTTTTCCGGAAATTCCCCTCTCTTTTATAGCTCTCTAAATTTAGGATTGCGATAGTTTCTCTTCAGAAAAACCCATTATCGAATTTGCTGAGATTTATGGAAAATGAAATATAAGTTAAGTGAATTAATGAATTGGTTTAAATCCAATATTTTGAATATCTCCAAAGTAATAATTGTGAAATAAAATGACATGTCAATTTAGTATAACCAAGAGGATCATTAAACTATAACTTGGAAATTTGATTCTGAATTCTTTTGAAAAATTGATTTCAAATGTTGTGAAGAACGATTTAGTAAATAAATGGATTATAAGTACTTAACTTATAAATGGACTTTTGGTATATAATTTAGTTATATAAATTGAATTGAATTAATAAAGGAGATTTATAAATCGAAATTTTATAAATTCGGAACCAATTGAATTTGATAAATGAAACATAGAAGTTATTAAAGGAGATATATTCGTGATTTTGGATAGCGAATTATCCTTTAAGTTAAATATTGTGATAATAAATGTTGGTTGGGAATTTTATCCACGATTTTGGACAGTGGATAATCCTTTAAATAAATGGGTAGAAACATTGAATTGAATAGATAAGTATACTCACGATTTTGGACAGTGAATAAAATATTAAAGGATATGTCTTGGGAAAATGATTCAATAATCCAACCTATACTAATAAGGATTGCAAATATTGATAGGAAACTTCGAAAACATCTTGTTAATTATAATGGCGAAAACCGAAGCACAAAAAGCAGCACGCCGTGAACAAAGAGCAATTGCCCGTAGAGAAGCAGAAGCGGCACGTGCAGAAATTGAAAGGAGATTCAGTGAAAGGCAAGCACCTGGTCCCTATGATGATGTTATCTGTTATCGATGTCATAAAAAGGGACATTATGCCGTTAAGTGCCGAGAGAAGAGAAAGAAAAGGAATGTGGATGTCCGGTTCGCTCGTCCTGAGATTGTGTGTTTTAAATGTCGATGGAAAGGGCATTTTCTTAGTCATTGCCCTAAAGTGAAAAGGAAAAAGTGCGTACTCGATTTACCCGTCGATATATTGACAATCTGCTACCATTGTCGTCAAACTGGACATACAGCCAGAAACTGCACCGAAAGACAGCATGGAAAGCAAGCTATAGCCCGACCAACTAGAGCGAAAAGTGTAAAGGTGATAGATAAGGATGGAAACATCTCATATTTTTGCGGGAACTATAGGGATTGGGGACATGTAGATTTTGAATGTGTTAATTCTCCTTTAATACAACCTGAAATAGTGCAATCCAAAGATGAAAGTTTGGCAAAGATGCGTACTACCAGACAGGAAGTCGATAGTCCTTAATAATTCTGAATCTTAAACCAATCAGTATATTTGAAGCATCAATATATTTTGTAATACTATCTTTTGTAATCCACAATCTTCTATGTACGTCTTTTAAAAGTATTAAGCTATGTATAATTTTGTACTAAAGGAAATATTTTAATGAAATAGCATCGTGGGAAGGAAGTCTATTTGTTGACTTAACTGTAGGAATCAAACTAATTTTGATGTAAAGCTTATATTTCAAGTTTAAACTGATGCCTAAAATGGTTAATGTGGAAATATAAATTTAATGGAACCAAGTCGATGAATGACTTACTAAAGAACTAGTTGATTATTTTTGGAAATAAAAAAGCAAATGAAAAGTTCAAATAGAATTTAGATTTCAAATTTGAAGTTGTCAACATGATAATCCATAATAGGTTTAATAAATTCGGTGATGAATTTGAATTTAAACGTGCGGAAAATTAAATTAAGTGAAAAACTTAATATTGAAAAGTTTGAAGTCGGTTTAAAATTAATACTGTGAAAAGTATGAGGAATTCAAACTTTGAATTAAGTTGAAGTTGAAAAAATTAATGGTTTTAAAGATGTTTTAAAATATATTAACCATCGAAACCATAGACTTCAACATTCATTGTTGAAATAGGCGTTTTCGAGAAATAAGGAAATAGTGGACTATAACACTGTTGTTCTAGTAAATGGTTTCCGAAAGGAAATGTTTTATATAGTATTGGGATTTATATATCTATCTTAAATTCGAATCCCTATACTAGTGATTTTGAGTTGTCGTAACGATGTTTTACGTCACATTCGTTTTGACTCAAATAAATGTGTTTAAAAGAACGCTTTCCTTAATGATTGGAATATATACTTGATTATGATTTAAGTATACTGAATATTTTCCAAGTGTTGAAAATAAATGGATTTGTGAATTACTTATTATTAAATAAGTATGGAAATGTTTTCCAATATGAAAGGGAAGGTTTGAAATTTTATCTTTTAAAGATAAATTGAAAAAAATGAATATTTGAAATTTGTTTCAAATGTTTAAGTGTGGAAAATTATATATATCTTGTAAAGATGTTTTTGGGAAATTTGAACGATTAGTTCAACTTGAAGTTTTTCAAAAAGATTGAATCTTGAGTTAAATTGAGTTTAACTTCGACACCAAAAACAAATATAAGTTGAGCTTTGAATTTCGGATAGTCGATTTGGATTGTATGTCTAACATTGAGAATTGATGACATAGCAATTGATCTCTATTAAATATATATCTGTGGCGGCGGAGAATTTATTCTTTTAGCATAACACCCTTCTCTGAGACGTACGAGCTTAGAGGTTATATATCGGTAGACATCAATTATGTGTTGAGAATTGACGATGTAATGTGAAATCCAAATCGAATGTGAAGTCGATAATGAATTGGATTATGTATGTGAATTGGGTTTGAGATAACCTTAAATTTTCAAATCGAGGAAAATTTTAAACGAGATGGAAATTTTTTGGAATCCTCTATTTGTTATGAATGTGAATTGGGTTTTCGAGACTTATATATGTGAATGTAATAATTCGAAAACCATCAGTTTGAAAAGTCATTATTATGAAAATCCTATGTAAGTTTACATAGGTATGATATGTACGAAATGTGAAATGAAGTACCATATGTATATGACATATGTTTTCTAAAACTGAGGATATGGAAAGTACCTTCCATTGTGATTGGAACTCGGTGTGAGTGTCCATTGGAAATCGTAGCTACGTAGAATTTCCATTAGTGGAATGTCCATTGGGACTGGAATCCCCCACGATGGATCATCGTGTTGGGATCATGTGAATTGATGATGTATGCTGGCGTAATACGTGGGGAGTGGTGCCTACAGTTACAAGCGATTCCACTGGGATAGTGGCGCAACCGCTGCATAAACTGCGATCTAGAGGCCAAAGCGAAATTTGAGGGGCGAGATGCCTACGGTCACAAGCGTTTCTACTGGGATAGTAGCCAAACCGCCATGTGAACCGCGATCTATGGCAACAACCATGGCGAAATTCAAGAGAGATGTGAAATCTACAGTTACAAGCGATTCTATTGGGATAGTAGCGTAGCCGCCGGGTAAACTGTGATCCATGGGGGAACGTGCTTTCCATATCCATTTTTAAAAGAATTTTTAAAAGTATTTTCACTGGAAGTTGAAGCAAGTATATTTAGTACTTGGAGATTTTTAGTCCTGCGCCTAACCAGCGTATGCCTAATGTCTGTAAGAACGACAATAGACTTGTTAAATTTCGAGTTAGCAAGTATTTTCAAAACTTTAGATAGCAAATCAATAGTCTGAAATTAAAATTACAAAATTCCAACCTAATTGAATTAAAGAAGATCTTTAAAATATCTTGAAGGTCCACTTAGATTAACATTTTAAAATGTGGCGAGGCCGTACACGCGTGCGTGTACTGCAGCCAATCGACTTAGATGTTTCTAAGTGACTTTTCAATTGTACAAATTGATATGGTTTAAAATTGATGATTTTGTTGTTAATTGTCGTTTAGGCAATTTTGATGTTTTTTTTTCTAAAAATTATTTTCATTGATAATTCCTTTATCTATCTTCGTTGATAAATCTGAATCTACTGTTTTATTGTTTAACACTGTTAAGTGCTATATTTACCGTTATCCGATTTCTTGTTAAAGGATCGGATAGGTAAATTTATTTTGGCTGTCGTCTAATTGCTATTTGATTATTATTGCCTCTATGCACTAATAACTGAGTTTGAATTAGACTGACATGTGTATTATTTTGTTTTGAACGTAATGCTTGAGTCAGACCCAGTATTTTACAGCTTGAAGATTTTCGGGCAGCGAAGTTAGAGAGAGTTAGGGATAACGCTTCACTTTAGCTTTTTTGAGATTTATTTTTGTACTTAAAAGAAATATTCTGCTGTATAAAATTTAATTCATTGTATAAACTCTGATATATGTTCAAAAAAAATTCATTATGTGAAATATTATTATTCTGTGTTTCTGTAGCTGATTCTGTTTAAACTATATAAACCGAATAACAATCCGTCATTTTGAACGTTTCAAGTTGGTTTAATTACCGACTAGGGGCGGTCAGAAGGGCGGGTCGTTACATTAGTCGACTGAACCTGGAAACATAATGTTTCCAGGAATGACTCAGTCGACTGAATTCTCTGTTTAGTCGACTGAACCTGGAAACAGAATGTTTCCAGGTAGAATTCAGTCAACTGAAAATCTCTATTTAGTCAACTGAGTTTGCTGTTTAGTCAACTGAAATCTCTGTTTAGTCAACTGAATTTGCTGTTTCAGCCCACTTTGCCTTTTGGGATTGAATTTCCAATTTGAATCGATTTGTGATGATCCTATTTGTTGTTATCATTTATAATGACTTTGATGACTCCTTTTTAGGGATTTTTGAACATCTATTTCGATGGATTCTTTATCGGTTTCTTTGGATTTGATTCACGTCTTCGTATGTGGATTTTAATGATTAATTGTTTCTACAATCATTTTTATGGTTTGTCACTTTAAAATACAAAGGTTTCTATACTAATAGTAAATATTCAAACTCTTTTTCAAAGATTATTTAAACTCTATTCTCAATATCGAACTCATTTATAAAACTGTTTTTCAACCTACTAGTATATGCAAACCTTTACCTCACTCGTATGAGAAATCTAATTAAACGACTTAGTAAAACAAGTGGTATGAAACACTTGCGATTAATTCGTCGGTTAATTCTTGGACATGTTCGATTGAATCTCTTGTGACAATTTTGGAGTGGAAATCTACAATTTGTTCGTAAATATTTAAGTTAGGCTAGTGGTTATGGGACATGAAGCTAAGCTCATATATTTACTAGCTTAGTGTAATTGACACTTCTTGATGATCGATGATGATCATTTTATGGTTTAGACTAGCAATGTGCGATGTCTCTTTGTTCACGTGGATGACTGTTCCTCATTTTATTGAGCTTCGTCTCATTTCTTCCATGGTTCGTACCTATCTAGCTGCGTCGATGTTTATATATGCATGGGGTGTATCTTTCTAGGTGCATCGATGTTAGACTTCGTGGAGCAATCTACTCAATAAGTCGGGGCATGGGTCGTATCTTTCTAGGTGCGTCGTTGTTCGTCTATGCATGGGGCATACCTATCTAGGCGCGTCGATGTTCGACTTTGCATGGGGTGTATCTTTCTAGGTGCATCGATGTTAGACTTCGTGGAGCAATCGGCTCAATAAGTCGGGGCATGGGGCGTATCTTTCTAGGTGTGTCGATGTTTATTTATGCATGGGGTGTATCTTTCTAGGTGCATCGATGTTAGACTTCGTGGAGCAATCGGATCAATAAGTCGAGGCATGGGGCGTATCTTTCTAGGTGCGTCGATGTTCGTCTATGCGTGAGGCGTATCTATCTAGGTGCATCGATGTTCGACTTTGCATGGGGTGTATCTTTTTAGGTGCATCGATGTTAGACACTACATGGGGTGTATCTTTCTAGGTGCGTCGATGTTTATTTATGCATGGGGCGTATCTATCTAGGTGCGTCGATGTTTGACTGGGCATGGGGCGTCTCTATTTAGGTGCGTCGATGTTCGGTCGATGGAATAGCGTTCCGTTTAGGATTGGCCATCCTCTTTTTCTTGTGATTTCTGGATTTCTAATTATGATTTCTGGAATTTATGTTTCACCAACTTTTACATTTGGCATTGATATGTATGTCATTTATTGTGGCTTGGCGAAGTAAATAAAGAATATGATATTCTTTTTGATGCTATGAGATTCTTGAGATATTTGTATGATTTAGTTGATTTTCTATGTATACTTGTCGCAGTATGACATTTTTGGTTATCATACGTTTTTATTACATCTCTTCTTATATCTCACTTTATCTGATAATTGTAGCTAGACTGATCGGTTTATTATTTTCTTCTTAAATAATACTCGGGTCAAACTGAGATATTGCAGGTGCTTCCTCATGACTTCCTATCTGGAACCATCTTCTGAATTTTGCTTAACTACTTTAGTCTGGTAGTTTTTGTTGTATACATTTGAGATATAGACTCCTTGATGTATACATATTCTTTTGTCTAGCACTTGTATCTATTCTTTTGTGATATTGTGGATCTTATTTGACCACTACTCTGATTTACACTTTCATGTGTCACATTCATATCTGTTTCCGCCTTAGTGATATGAATTATATGTGACTGATTTATGTTATGTTTATTTCTATATTTGTTTCCGAAGATTATATATAGCCACTGTGTAGTAGCTTTGAGTTTGTGTCGGTATGTTGGATTTCCTCTTGAGATGAAATGCATGTTATACTTTATCTGGCATATCGATGCTCGCACAAAGCAATTACACGGATGGTCGCTCCTCAACAGCCTTATTCTCCATGCTAGTTGACACATTACCCCGTAGTGTCCTTGGCTAGCGTGGGTATAGACGTAGGGAGTCACAGCATGGTATCAAAGCCAAACTTCGGAATAATACGAAATATTGTAACAAGGATCATCATCCCAAGTCTTTCTTAGGAGTTGTGCTTTAGGATTTAATTCGAGTCTTCGTACCGATTCATCCTATTTTCTTTATGATTCCTTGTTTTATCTATCAAGATTGCTCGATATTCATTTGGTGAATAACGTCTTTCTTCTTCTTTCTTTCTTTCTAAAGGAAGAGAAATGGTTAGACCAAGCCGTCCCAGTGTCGGTCAATCTAGTGCTACTCCCCAGGATGGAGTATTTATGTCTGCCCAGCAGCTTCTTGATCTTGTAAAGAATGCTCAAGCGGCCGGACCCATTCCAAAGCCTACTCATCCTAGATCCGGTTTTGCAGGCTTGTGCAGAGACTACACCGTTTTGGGTAAAAGGCCATTCAAGGGATCCGAGAGTGTTATAGAAATTCAAGCTTGGCTCAAATCATGCGATTGTATCTTTTCTCGCATGAATCTTATTGATCTACATCGAGTCCAAGTGGCTTCTAGCATGCTCCAAGAAAGAGCGTTAGATTGGTATGAGCTCTTGATTTTGGAGATTATCGAAGCGGATCTTACTTGGGAGCAATTCCGGGAACGATTCGAACTAAAGTTTGTGCCGAAGGCTGAAAAAGTAACTTTAGCACGACGTTTTATTGACCTTGTTCAAGGTAAATCTTCTGTAACAGATTATGTTGCATCTTTTGAATCTCTTTCCAAATACGGGTTGAATACATTAATTCCCCATTGAATAAAAATCAGAGATTTGTCTATGGCTTGAATAAGAATCTTAAGAAGTCATTACTCCTGAAACTTGAGGTTTCATTTGATCGGCTTATTGATATCGCTCTTCGTCTTGAAGAGGCCGATAGAGAGAGTAATGTTGAAATTGTGGTTGCCAAACAGAAATTCAACGAAAACATGAAGAGGCCAATTAAATTCAAAGGCCCCTTTCCCAACGAGAAAGGGAGGCAAGAAACCCCGGTATCAAAATCCCCTGCCTCTAGTCACGGACAATGCTACAATTGTGGTTCCACGGACCACTATGCAAGGTAGTGTCCGAAACCTCTTTATTGTCGCTATTGCAAAAATTCGGGTCACCATATAACTGCATGTCCCATACTTCAAAGTAGGAAGGAGGGAAAGCTCAATGTAATGCAAGCTCCTAGCAACTCTTCTCTTGGTAAAGTTATTTTTCACTCAATCCTTGGTGGCATTGTTTTATTTCGTGATCTTCTTTTCTGAGTTATTTTTGAGATGGGTTCCATCTCACTAATTTATATAAAAAGAACTTGTTGATTCTTTTTAAACATTTTTGGTCTTGAAGACTACTTTGAGGATTGTGAATCCGGATGGGTCCGTAACACTTAATTTGCTTTCTATTGATGTCGAAATTATTTTATGTGATTTTTCTTTCCGAACCGATATTTTTACTTAGGCTTCGGAATTGACTTTTTTTGAAAGGATTGGCTTAATCATTGTGAAGCCCATATCCTATTTTTCGAGTGGACTATTCATCTTCGACATTTTCTATCTGTTAAGCAGCTTTCTATTTTTATTCGTGATTCCGATTTCAAATTTTTGGTGGAATCATTTTATTCTTTAAGCTCACTTGATGAGGTAAGTGTTATTTCTCTCATCTAAATATTTTGTGAAACTTTTCGGTATTTTTGAGCTTGTCTTAGGATTATCACCTAAGTAATCTTTTGTGTGGTGCTAAGGTCTTTTCAGTTCGACTTTACCACCGGTTTTCATTTGCTATGAGTTGCGGAAGTTAGCATTCCACTTACCGCATTCCGCACTCGTTACGATTCCTATGAATGAATTATTATGTCATTCAGTTTGTCCAGCTTATTTCATCCATTTTATGCATTGAGCATTCTATCGAATATTGCGATGACTTCATTTTTGTATTTATTGATTTTGGATGAAAATAGCAATTTAAAATTTTGCAAATCTTTTTCATAAGATTTATTTATAAGTATAACTGGATTTTTTTTCTTAAAACGAACAAATAATATTCTTAAAAGTTTTTATGAAATATGTTTATCATATAGAGGAGATTTTGTGATTGTATTGCCCATTTAGTGTTTTAAGAATTCTGGTCGATGCGCTTGATCAACGTTATCGATAGGAATCTCCTAAACGCTTTGATGAGACAGTCAGACACGATATATTAACTTGTAAAAGTGTAAAAATTTTCTAGAAAGATTGTTACATAAATATAAATATAATTTTGGAAGTTTTAGCTTTTTGGGATAGAAGATTATTTGAAAGAATTCTTTTCCGATACTATTATTCTTGCCGATTCCCGAAGGGAACGAGGACTTTATCTTTTGTACCAATGCTAATCGTATTGGTTTGGATGTCGTTCTCTTGCAAAAGAGAACGTGATATCACTTGTGTTTCTAAATCATTAAAGCCGATCGAGACTCGGTATGCCACTCATGATCTAGTGCTCGCAGCTATTGTTTTCGCTTTTAGAGTTTGGCATCATCATTTTTGGGGGAGAAATTTGTTCTCCACCTCGATCATAAATATTTGGGATATTTAATTTCTCATAAGGAACTTCATGTTGACTCGAGTTCCTGGCATCTTATGATCTTGATTTTTTTTTATTCCCGGAAGGGAAATCGTGTTGCCAATGTGCTTTGTCGTAAGCAACAAGTGGTTGATTCTTTGATGATGTCTGAATGGAATTATCTTTTTATTAATTTCATCGGACATTTTGATATACTTCGTTTTATTGAGCTTTATCTCATTTCTTTTATGGGCTTGCATCTGTTGTTCTTTTATGGTGTTCGGTTCATTGGACATACCATTTTTGTACTGCGCCGTTGTTCCAAATTATTCGGGTTTCTAGTTTCTTGGGCGTACTGTTATTATACTACGTCGTTGCACCGGCTTAATTTTCTGTTATTCGTGACATTTTCTCACGTCTTTCTACTACGGAAATGCCTTAGGGATTCCGATTTTTATTCTTGAGCCCGTTGTTATTGAGGAAATTGAAGTTTCACCAGATTTGACTTATGAGCAACATCCCATTCGCATCATTGCTTCGGAGGTTGAGCGCCTTTGGAATAAAGATGTTCTTCTTGTGAAAGTTCAATGGTTCTCAGATCCTTAGGATTGCTCTTGGGAATCCTGGGAATTCATCGAGCGATCCCGTTCAGGCTTACTCTTTCATGCTCTTTATGGTGAACTTCCTATTTCAAATTTCTTTTGTGATGAAATGCTTTTACGGTTGTTACTATTTATTTTCATCTTAAGTATTGCGAGGATGCAATTTCTTTAAGGAGGGGAGTCTGTAACTACTCGCATATTTATCGATTGTATATTTAAATATTTTATTTAAATATTTCATTGTTCGTCGGATTTTAGTCCAAAAACCTACTTTTTTGCAAATAGTCGAATTGGGACTCGAGAACCCTTCCTTTGAGTTCAAAATGTCGTTTGCAACCTTTTTGAGTATAAACATTTATATGTTTGGAGCTAGCTAAAAGTTTGACCTTTTTCACTTTGGGTTTGGTGGGTTCAGCCCACTAGCCAACTTAGTACCCCAAACTGAACCACTTCTCTTCATTCACTCCAACTCTTCATTACTTCATTTCATATTCCTAACACTTTAAACTTTAAGAAACAATCGGGGAAAAGAGTGGAAATTAGAAATTCCAAGCCCTAGCTTCTATTGCAAATTCAAGCTTCAACCTCCAAATTCAAGAAGAAGCTTTGGTAAGCCTTCCCTTCATCTTCTTCAACTCTTTCTCCATTCAATTTCAAAATTTTCCTAAACCTAGTTTAGGAAATTTTTCTATTTTAAGCTTAGATTCAAGGTTGTTGGGTTGGAATTGAAGAGTGATTGTTCTTATCATTGCTCTATAGCTTATTCTTCATTGATTTTGTGATAAGGTGAGATTTTTATCTCACATCTATGACTATAATTATCTTTGGTTGTTAGGTATGAATTCCTAACACTTATTCATGTGCAATTGCTTTTGGTTTGGGTTGAATTGGTGAATATTCCAATTTTTAGTGTTTTGGGTCCAAATCTTTAAAATCCTAACTTTGATGTTTTGATCATGTTTTGGTGATGCATCGAGGAGCATATAGGGCCGGGTAGCCTATTGGCACAAACCTTTAGAGCCAATGTTCGTCCGGTTGCATTTTGGAAGAGTTTGCTCTTCATTTGAATAGGCTGAGAAACAGCCCAGGCATGGTTTAGTCGACTGAATTCTCTGTTTGGTCGACTGAACCAGGAAACAGAATGTTTCTAGGCATGCTTCAGTCAACTGAATTCTCTGTTTAGTTGACTGAACCTGGAAAGAGAATGTTTCCAGGTAGAATTCAGTCAACTGAAAATCTCTATTTAGTCAACTGAATTTGATGTTTAGTTAACTGAAATCTCTATTTAGTCAACTGAATTTGCTGTTTCAGCCCACTTTGCCTTTTGGGATTGAATTTCCAATTTGAATCGATTTGTGATGATCCTGTTTGTTGTTATCATTTATTATGACTTTGATGACTCCTTTTTAGGTTGAACATCTATTTCGATGGATTCTTTATCGGTTTCTTTGGATTTGATTCACGTCTTCGTATGTGGATTTTAATGATTAATTGTTTCTACAATCATTTTTATGGTTTGTCACTTTAAAATACAAAGGTTTCTATACTAGTAGTAAATATTCAAACTATTTATCAAAGATTATTTAAACTCTATTCACAATATCAAACTCATTTATAAAACCGTTTTCCAACCTACTAGTATATACAAACCTTTACACTCGTATGAGAAATCTAATTAAACGACTTAGTAAAACAAGTGGTATGAAACGCTTGCAATTACTTCGTCGGTTAATTCTTGGACTTGTTCGATTGAATCTTTTGTGACAATTTTCGAGTGGAAACCTACAATTTGTTCGTAAATATTTAAGTTAAGCTAGTGGTTACGGGACATGAAGCTAAGCTTATATATTTACTAGCTTAGCGTAATTGACACTTCTTGATGATCGATGATGATCATTTTATGGTTTAGACTAGCAAAGTGCGATGTCTCTTTGTTCATGTGGATAACTGTTCCTCGTTTTATTGAGCTTCGTCTTCCATGGGTCGTACCTATCTAGGTGCGTCGATGTTTATATATGCATGGGGTGTATCTTTCTAGGTGCATCGATGTTAGACTTCATGGAGCAATCTGTTCAATAAGTCAGGACATGGGGCGTATCTTTCTAGGTGCGTCGTTGTTCGTCTATGCATGGGGCGTATCTATCTAGGTGCGTCGATGTTCGACTTTGCATGGGGTGTATCTTTCTAGGTGCATCGATGTTAGACTTCATGGAGCAATCGGCTCAATAAGTCGGGGCATGGGGCATATCTTTCTAGGTGCATCGATGTTTATATATGCATCGGGTGTATCTTTCTAGGTGCATCGATGTTAGACTTCATGGAGCAATCGGCTCAATAAGTCGGGGCCTGGGGCGTATTTTTCTAGGTGCGTCGATATTCGTCTGTGCATGGGGCGTATCTATCTAGGTGCATCGATGTTCGACTTTGCATGGGGTGTATCTTTTTAGGTGCATCGATTTTAGACACTACATGGGGTGTATCTTTCTAGGTGCGTCGATGTTTATTTATGCATGGGGCGTATCTATCTAGGTGCGTCGATGTTTGACTGGGCATGGGGCGTCTCTATTTAGGTGCATCGATGTTCGGTCGATGGAATAGTGTTCCGTTTAGGATTGGCCATCCTCCTTTTCTTGTGATTTCTGGATTTCTAATTGATGATTTCTGGAATTTATGTTTCACCAACTTTTATGATTGGCATTGATATGTATGTCATTTATTGTGGCTTGGTGAAGTAAATAAAGAATATGATATTCTTTTTGGTGCTATGAGATTCTTGAGATATTTGTATGATTTAGTTGATTTTCTATGTATACTTGTCGCAATATAACATTTTTGGTTATCATACGTTTTTATTACATCTCTTCTTATATCTCACTTTATCTGATAATTATAGCTAGACTGATCAGTTTATTATTTTCTTCTTAAATAATACTCGGGTCAGACTGAGATATTGCAGGTGCTTCCTCATGACTTCCTATCTGTAACCATCTTCTGACTTTTGCTTTACTACTTTAGTCTAGTAGTTTTTGTTGTATACATTTGAGATATCGACTCCTTGATGTATACATATTCTTTTGTCTAGCACTTGTATCTATTCTTTTGTGATATTGTGGACTTATTTGACCACTGCTCTGATTTGCACTTTCATGTGTCACATTCATATCTGTTTCTGCCTTAGTGATATGAATTATCTGTGACTAATTTATGTTATGTTTATTTCTATATTCGTTTCCGAAGATTATATATAGCCACTGTGCAGTAGCTTCGTGTTTGTGTCGGTATGTCGGATTTCCTTTTGAGATGAAATGCATGTTTTATTTTATCTGGCATAACGGTGCTCGCACAAAGCAATTACACGGATGGTCACTCCTCAACAGCCTTATTCTCCGCGCTAGTTGATGGCATTATCCCGTAGTGTCCATGGCTAGCGTGGGTATAGAGGTGGGGCGTCACATATCTCCCTGAAAAATCAAGCTAAATCGAAAGGAGAAAGACTGAATACCTAGGTGAAAAACAACCCAGGCAACTGCACCTCGGCAAACCCTTACACACGCGACCAACTTGATCTGCTCGCGACCCATCTACGACCTAAACGTCGAGCACGAATCTGAGACAAACGCCGAGCCCTCCATCTCCAGCTCCACCTCTTCACATCGCCTGACATCACGTGCCGCCTCGTCGAACTCACGCTGCACGACCTCTCCACGTCACTAGAACGCGACCGCGCACAAAGCCCTAACTGCCAAAACCCTCGACTTCACTATCGACTTCCCCAAACCCAAGCCGCGCCATCCAAAAATCACCCCAGAGCGAAACTTAAGCAAGACGAAGATTTAAAAACCGGTCTCATAATTTTTAATCGTGTATATTACACGAATTTGATTTTGCAGTTGTCTCATTTTTTTAAGGTTCAATTTTTGCTTCTCGATTTGAGAGGAGGATGGGGGATTAGATATAGGTTTGGAGATGGCTTTCAGAATACGCCTGATTATTATACAATTAAATATTGAAAATATATCGTGTTGCATAACGCGAAATTCTGAACCCCGAATCAGACATGCCGATGGGCGTTTATAAGGTTCTACCCGCATTTCGAACACAATGGAACATGTTTCGGAGGCAAATTTGATCGTATGTGCGAGTTACAAAAGAAAATGATCAAATTTCAATTAAATCGATTAAAATAATTTCTAAGCGTTTCAAGCTGCCATGGTCAAACAACAACTCCAATTGCTACGAAAATTGAAATCTGATAATAACTAACTATTACGAATCCAATGCAACTGGTTTCATCGAATTCTGAGACTGTGCCTCGGAAGGCTATTTTTAAATATCGATTTAAACGACATATCGTTAAAATTAAATAAATTACCTTTAAATTTAATTTCATCCATTCTTTTGTCTTCAGTATCATCGTTATAAATTTTATAAGCCTTCAAATTATTTTTAATAGGCTTGAAACTGAAAATTTTAATAGTTTACCCAATTTCAGTTTATTAAATCCAATAACTTAATTTCTAAATAATAATGATATTTCAATTCAAGTTAAACGTCAACTTTTAAATATTTAAAATCAATTAATTATTCCAATTTAAATTGTTAAAAATTACAGGTCGTCGTAAAATCCAAAATAAGTAATAACATGCAGATTCACACGAAAAGAAAAGCCACATAAAACAATCTCAACATCACTACAAAGCGTGCTAAGGGTTGCGGATCCCCTGTTAGGATTCGCAATCCTCAATGAAGTAACCATGCAAGAAACATCCAAAGACAAATCATTGTTGAGCTTCTTCGATACGAATGAATGCGAAGCACCCATATCGAAAAGAACTCGAATACTGCGGTCATGAAGTAAAATAGAACCTTCCAAAATAGATGGAGATACATATCGAGGGTGAGAAGAACCTCCAGAAGCCTTAGCGGCATAAAGCTTGCCAGACTTGGTACTTGTAGGAATAGTAGGGCAGGTGGAAACATGATGACCTTTCTTCTTGCAATAGTGGTAGAAGGGAGGCTTAGCACAAGCTCGAACCATATGATCAGGAGAACCATAATTGAAACGCTTCTGAATGGAAGGTGTTCCAGTAGGCTGATGTTGAGGTCGAGACTGAGGTGGAGAAGTTGAACCAACTGGCTTCTTCTTCTTGGATGGAAAGAACTTGGATTTCTGAAAAGGACACCGCTTCTTATTGGGTTTCTTGCAAACCTCGACATCATCACCACTATCGATCTCCTTCTCGACAGCTTCAAGATGAAGCGCCTAATCAACTAGCTCCTTAAAAGAAATCTTAAGCTGAAACATCAAAGATTTCTTCAAATACTTCTTAAGGCCAGAAATGAACTTGAGGTTCTTCTTGTATGGAGTGCTAATATACTCAAGGCCATACTTAGAAAGAGCCTCAAAGAAGAAACATAATCAGAAACATAAGATTTTCATTGCTTTAGCTTAAGGAAGCGGTGGGCAAGACATGCTTTCTTAAACTCAGGAACGAACTTAAGCTCGAATCATTCCCGAAACTGAGTCCATGTAAGACTAGACTCGTCGAGCTCGGCAGTGAATAACTCATACCAATCAAGAGCACGCTCTTGTAACATGCTGGATGCTACAAGAACCCTATGATAATCCGAAAGATCCATGCGAGAGAATATCCGCTCGCAAGAATGAATCCAAGCCTAAACCTCTAAAACAGACTCGGAGCCTTTGAATGGCTTGCCTCCGAGATGTGCAAAGTCGCTGCATATTCGCGCGGAAGGAGACTTGAGTGAAGGAGAAGCCGGAGCAGGAGCTGGAGGCTGAGTACACCTAAATAATTCCATAAACTGATCGACAGACATACATACACTATCCATATGTGAGCCACTAGATTGCCCAGCATCCCAGTGTCACGCCCCATCTCTATACTCACGCTAGCCAAGGACGCAACAGAGTAATGTCGTAAACTAGCACGAAGAATAAGGCTGTTGAGGAGCGACCATCCATGTAATTGCTTTGTGCGAGCACCGATATGTCAGATAGTGTAACATGCATTTCATTTCAAGAGGAAATCCGACATACTGATACAAACTCAAAGCTACTACACAGCGGTTATAATATCTTTGGAAACAAATATAGAAATAAGCGCAACACAAATCAGTCACAGAAGTTCATATCTCAATGGCGGAAACAGATATGAATATAACACATGAAAGTGTGTACATCACAGAAGTGTTCAAACAAGATCCACAATAGCACAAAAGAATAAATACAGGTGCTACACAGAAGAATATGTATACATCAAAGAGTCTCTATCTCTAATGTATATCAACAAAAACTACAAATCTAATGTAGTTAGACAAAAGTCAGATGATGGCTCCATATAAAGAGTCAAGCAGAAGCACCTGTAACTTCTCGGTCTGACACGAGTATTATTACGGATCAGTCAAGCTATAAATACCAGATAAAATGATATAGGATAAGAAATATGACAAAAGCGTATGATAACCATAAAGCCATACTGTGATAAGTATGTGATTGAAAATCAACCAGAGATTAATCAATATCACAAGAATCTTCTCAAAGATCAAAAAGAATATCATACTCTTTATTTTTATTCACCAAGTCACAAATATTGGCAAACATCACAATGCTAATTGTAAAATTTGTTGAAACACAAATTCACCAATGCATAAATATTGATAGAACTTATCAGTGTAATCTACAAAAATTAGTGAAACAAAAATTCTAGAAGTCATCAATAGAAATCCAGAAATCATAAAAATGGGGAGGTCTATCACAAAACGGGAGCATGAAAACTCACCAACACGTCAATTACACTAAGCTAGTAAATAGATGAGTTTATCTTCATGTCCCATAGCCACTGGCTTAACTTAAATATTTAAGAACAAAATGTAGATTTCCACTCGAAAATTGTCACAAGAGTTTAATCGAACAAGTCCAAAAATTAACTAAGTAAACGCATGCATTTCATACCACTTGTTTTACTAAGCCGTTTAATTAGATTTCTCAAACGAATGAGGTAAAGGTTTGCATATGCTTATGTTTTGGAAAACGGTTGAAGAAACAAGTTTTGTAATAAAATAGTGTTGAAATCGTTTTGATGAAAGAGTTTTGATATTTACTACTAGTACGGAAACCTTTGTATTTTTAAAGTGACAAATCACAGAAATGATTGTAAAAACAATCAATCACCAAAATTCAAATTCGAAGCCGTGAATCAAATCCATAAAAATCAATACCGAATCCACCCAAATGGATATTCCCAAAATTTCCAAATAAAGGAAGTCATCAAAGTCGATAGATGATAACAATAAGTCGGATCAACCCGAATCAATTAAAATTGGATATCCAAACAACTTAGGCAAATTGGGCTGAGATAAGCAGATTCAGACGTCTGAAAATAATGATTCAGACATCTGAAACTAGAAAATAAATGTTTTCAAAAACATTATTCAGACGTCTGAGTCAATAAATTTAGACGTCTGAAAATGGCTAATTTTAGCTTATTTGCTCTCGGGTTGATCACGAGCAATTTCAGACGTCTGAAATTTATAATTCAGACATCTGGCCTTGGGAATGAAATTTTTCCCAGAACAGTATTCAGACGTCTAAACCATTTGTTTCAAACGACTGAAACTGATGCTTGGGGTATTTTCTCCCCAGGCCATTATGGCCAAATTATATCGGTAGCAATCAGATGAGTGACGATTACAAGGGGTTTACGCCAAACGACCACCCAACTCTAAAGACTCACCAATACACTCCGATCAACATGTCAACATCCATATAAGGTTTTTCATATATTTTGTTTTCAAAACACCAAAAATTGAAATATTCACCAAATCAATCCAAATCAAAATCAAATGAACATGTAAAGATGTTTGGAATTCATACCTAACAATCAAAGATAATTATAAACTTTGATATGAGATAAAAATCTCACCTTTTTCACAAAAACAAGGATGCAGAAGATATAGAGCAAGGCAAGAACAATCACTCTTTAATTCCAACCTAAGAAGCTTGAATCTAAGCTTAAAAGAAAAACATTCCCTAAGTTAGACTTTAGGGATTTCTGAAATTGAAGGTAGAATGAGTTGGAAAAGAAGAAGAGGCTGCTTACCAATAGCTTCTCTTTAAATTTGGAGTTAGAACTTGGATTTGCAATGGAACTAGGGCTTAAGAATTCTAATTATTTTTCTCTTCCTCCATTTTTGTGAAAGCTTGGAGTGTTAGGAAATGAAAGTGAATGAAGAGAAGTGAGGGTGGAGCTTGAGTTAATAATTTAGGAGAACCAAACCCAAAGCCCAAAGTGCAAAGGTGAAATTTAATATAGCTCCAAACATATCAAAGTTTATACTCAAAAAGGACGCAAAAAGCATTTTGAACACAATGGAAGTGGTCTCGAGTCCTAGTTCGGCCATTTGCAAAAAGTAGCGTTACGCACTATAATCCGACTAACGATGCTACAGTTAGATAAAATATTTAAATACACAATCGTAAAATATGCGGGTTATTACAGACTCGCCTCCTTAAAGAAACTTCATCCTCGCAATATTTAAGAAGAAAACAAAAGTAACAACCATAAAAGCGTATCAACACAAAAGAAAATTGAAATAAGAAGTTCACCTCAAGGAGCACGAGTGAGTAAGTCCGGATGTGTTCGCTCGATGAATTCTCTGGATTCCCAAGAACAATCCTTAGGCTTTGAAGACCATTGGACTTTCACAAGAGGAACATCTCTATTTCGAAGGCATTTAACCTCCGAAGCAATGATACGAATAGGATGTTGCTCATAAGTTAAATTAGGCGAAACTTCAATTTCTTCAATAAAACCAGGCTCAAGAAAAGAATCAGAATCTTGAAGGCATTTCTGTAGTTTAGAAACGTGAAACACATCATGAATAGCAGAAAATTGAGCCGGTAACAAAAGGCAATAAGCCATGGAACCAATACGTTCGGTGATGCGAAATGGTCCAATATATCGAGGTGCAAATTTTCCCGGTCGACTGAAACGTACAACACTCTTCATAGGTGAAACACGAATAAACACAAAATCTCCCACAGAAAATTCCAATTTCCTTCTTCGGTTATCGGCATAGGATTTTTCCCTACTTTGAGCTTCTTTCATCCTATGGCGGATAAGATCAATCTTTTCTGTGGAATCATGAACAAAGTCTGGACCTAAAACCTGCTTCTCGCCGGCCTCAAGCCAACAAGAAAAAGATCGACATGGCCTTCTATAGAGTGCCTCAAAAGGCACCATACCAATATTAGATTGGAGTTATTATTATATGAAAACTCGACAAGAGAAATATGATCTTCCCAACTTCCACCAAAACCAAGAGCACGTGCACAAAGAAGATCTTCAAGAGTTTGATTCACACGCTCGGTTTGTCCATCGGACCGAGGGTGATAAGCGGTGCTAAAATTAAGCTTCGTTCTCAAAGCTTTCTGAAGACTCTTCCAAAATCCACTAGTAAACAATGGATCACGATCGCTAACAATAGAAGTGGGGACTCCATGCAATTTAACGATTTCTTTAATAAAAAGTTTGGCCAAAAGAGGTACGGTTCGATTGGACCAAACGGGAATAAATGAGCGGCTTTAGTAAGTCCATCAACTATCACCCATAGGCTATCATGACCCGAACGAGAATGGGGAAGGTTGTGATATCCCGGAAATTTGGCAATATAAATTTAATAATCTATGATAAAAATTAATTTTATTTGATAATTTTTGATAATAAATTTTGAATTGATCTAATAATCATCTTTTAATAAATATTTAAATTGGAAGATTATATCTTTTTAAAGCTAATAAATTGTTTCTGTTTATAATATATATAATTGTATATATTGTCAATTGATAAACTTTAATTTGGAATTTAGTAAATGAATCAATTTTCTAATTTTAGTTTATATTTGATAAATTGGAAATTTTTATTTAAATATTAACATTTAACTTTTCAAAGCAATTTAATAAATAATTATGTGGTTTATACTTATGATAAATCTTATTTGTTTAAATTTATATTTTAATTAGCTTAAATATAAATTTTAATTTGATGAACATTAAAGCTTTGTTTTATTTTATTTTCTTTTTAAAAATATTGCTTGAAATTTTATACATAAGAATTTACAATACAAATAACAAATGATCTTAATTTGTTTATAATCTCTTTTATAAATTATTTAATATTGTTTAATTTGTTATTTTTAAATAATAATGATAATACTTAGTTTTTCATAAACATAAATAAATTTTTAGAAATAGTTTGTTATTGTTAATTTTAATAAGAGTTATATATGCATCTATATATAACTTGATTTTTAAAATTGGATTTGATAAATTAATTTAAAATTTGAATTCAATGTTTTGAAATTTAAAGGATAAGTATTTTAAAAATATTATAATAAGCTTATATTTATAATTTGATTTTTTTCATTTATTTTTAATTTAAAAAGAGATAAATTCATTTATTTAAACATAAGAATAATAAATTAAGATTTAAAAGTTTTTCTTAACAATTTAGATTAAAATTTAGAATACTTAATACATGTGTAAGTTTATTAAGACTTAATAGACATGTGTTAAACTATAAAGTCATCTTTGTGACAAATGTTAAACTAAGTAACAAGTGTCCCTTTTTTTCCTTTTTCTTTTAGTTTTATGAAATCAAAAATTTTCTTTTATAAACACATATTTTCTCATCTCATTTTCTTTTCTATTTTTTTTTTCAAAACCTTGAGTAATCTTCAGCTAATAATCTGCAATCTCATCTTCATAAAAATCTGCAAATTTCTTTTCAAAACAGAAAGCAAAATCTGTTTTTCTCACAAAAATAAAATCCGAAACGCTCTTCAAAATTGAAATGCAAATTACCTTTAACCTCTTCATATACATCAACCTGAATTGCAATTCTGCAAATCTCATTCTTTCTGTTTTAAATCAACTTAGTCTGCATTTTTATCAACCTGGAAACAAGCATGCAGTTGTATATATGGAAGCATGCAATTCTTTGTTATATCTGGAAACATGCAACTGAGTTTTAAGTTCAATAGCAAAATGAAGTTCAAGCCATAAGCAAAAATAAAAGTAGAATCTGAAGCTTTCAAATTTAAAGCACAATTCAAGTTCAGGATTCAAAGCTTTTTAATTAACAATGGATGCTCTGATCCTAAAATTAAAGTGAGTAACATTTTATAAACTTAAATATTTAGTTGATGTTTTACTTTAGAAATGAAATGTTCAAATGTTTTTTTCAAGCCTATACTAGTATATAGATGAATGTAAGTGTAATGCATGCTGTAGTGTAAACTGTTTCCTGATCTTAAGTGTCAAGTTATAGAATTTGCTTGAATTTCCATATCAGATGATTAAATATGTGTTAAGTTTTAAGATTCAAAACAAATTTGGTTATGTAATGTAAATTAATTTTAAATTTTATTTTAAAAAATTATTAAGGGAAAACCTGTAGTGTCTCTGGAAAACATAAGTCAACAGAGCAATCCTTTGAAAATAAGAATTAAATCATCTAAATTCTTTGATTTAAGAATATTAACATGTTACATTATCAAAGATATGAGTTGTAAACTAAAATTTGATTTTTTATTTTGACTAGAATTTGGTATTTCTGGTTTAACCAGGAATTTTGTTTTGAGTTGGATCTGTCGATCTAGAAGGTTGGATTGCTAGAATCATTTCTGGTGATAGAGTGATGATCGTAGTTTAAAAGAAAAATAGTTGAAGGTGGTTTAAAGCATGGAGGCAGTGGTGATTAGGGATTTAAATAATTAACTCTAGTTTTCCTGTGTTCAAGAAAATTGATCACCGTGATCAAAATAGGTGATCGAGCTTGCCCTGTTTTGAGTAGATGGTAGATGGGGTATGGAGGAGTTCGAGGTCGGAGGTGAAGTTTTCCAGATGATCGGATCTTAGTGTTGAAGCAAATTCCAGGTTTCGATATTGCTGTTATTTTTGAGCTCGAATGCTTAAATTCGATTTAGCGGTTCTACAGTTCACTTGGCGGTTGGAAATTAGTTGGAAGGTGGTCGGCGACTTGCTCGCGAGATTGCGAGAGGCCGGAGGTGACGGCCGTGGCAGTGCAGGTGCACGACGTTCTTGGGTATCAACTGGTTTGGGATGATTGAGTTCTCGAGTTTTTATCGGGTTGAAGTGTTTTTATGCTTGAAGAAGTGGGGTTTGGAACTCGAAGTATTTTGGGTGAGCACTCAGGTATTTTGAATATTACAGGTTTTAGTTTAAATCGGTCATATTGTAAGTTCTGTATAAATACAAATGAAAGTTACTCGAGTTTATTAGTGTTTTACTCAAGTGAATCATTTGGGTTCGGGTTAGTTTGCAGTTTAGAAAATTTGTCATGTTTTCAAATTTCAAACTAAATTTTTAAGGTAAATCAAAGATTTAAATTAAGTTTAAATCTAGTTTAAATTATGGATTCAAGTTGAATTGAATTATAGCTGGAAGTAAATAAGTTAACTTTCAAATTTTCTTTAAAATATCTTTAAAGGAGTTTATTGTTTAAAAATGTTTTCAAAGAAATTTGAATTTAAATTTGAAATTAAAATATAAAGTAACGTTTAAACAAAGTTTAAATTTGACTCAAATTTGGATTTGAATCTTTCTTTCAAAATAGATTTAAGTTTTTATAAAGTGTTTTAGCAATTTTAGATGATAATGTAAAATTTAAATGGTTTTTAATTTAAGAAGAAATTTGTTTTAACTTTTGTAAAATTTCTTTTACAATAAAAGTATTATTTATCATTTAAAGGTTTTAGATTGATTTTAAAACTTGTTAAAGTAAAAACTAATTTGTATTTCATTAAATTATTAGGGTAATTAAATGAATAATTTATTTATTTAATAAATTAATAAAATGGTAATTAGGGGTTTAATCTTAAGGTTTAAGATTAATTATTCTTTGAATAATTAACTTGTAATTTAAGAATAATTAATTAAATAAGATTTGATTTTTAATTAATGATTAATAATTAATTAATCTAGTAAAACATAATTAATTAAATAATTACGGGTTAATTAAATGATTTATTAATGATTAATTAATTTGTAATAAATATTGATTAAAATAAGTTAATTATTTTAGAAAATAATTAATGATTTGTTTAATAGTTAATGAAGGTCATTAACTAAGGATTATTTAATAATTAATAAATGTGATTAATTTTAATTATTAATTAGATTAATTAATTTAAAGATAATCATTTGTGTAAATTGTTAAGTATAATTACTTATGGAAGTAATTAAGGAATTAATTACTTATTGTAATTAATTGAGTTTAATTTGATTAGATTAAGTTAATTAATTCAGTTTAATTAATTTAGAATAATCATTTGATGGTTTGTGAAGTATAATTATTTATTACAATTAAATGAAGAGAAATTACTTAGGGTAGTAATTAATGGGTGATTACTGTATGTAATTAATTGGAAGTGATTTGAGGATGAAAGTAATTTGAGTATAATTACTTTGTGAATTAATCAAGGGATTAATTTGAGATAATTAATTAATGAGTAATTAATATATTTGGTAAAGTAATTAAGGGTAATTAATTACTGAATGGAGTTAATCAAGGGTGATTAACAATTATGGTTTAGTTGTAGATTAATTACTTAATGTAACTAATTTAAATAAGAAAATGTAATTAGAAGATCATTAATTATTATAATTAATGATGTAATTAAGAATGGATTTAATTGGAAATAATTAGTAAATATAAGGATTAATTAATGAAATTAATTAAGAATTAATGTAATTAATTCATAGTTAATTAATTAAGGATGTAATTAAAGATTAATTATTGTATTTGGTTAAGTATAATTAATTTGAGAAATTAATTAGTGGATAATTACTTAAAGGTTAATTAATCAGGGATGACTAATTTAAATGAATAATTGATTGATGATTAATTGATTAGTTGATTGCTAATTAATTAATGGTAGTGTAAGCAAGATTTATATTGATGAAGTAATTAATTTAATTAATTAGAATGACGTAATTAATTTAATTCATTTTAAATTAATTATATTTGGTGTGGTGATCATTGCTTAAATAGATGGATGATGTTGTTTGCCTTAAATGGTTTGATCTCAGATATGAGATAGATAATGTTGAGTGATTTGGACGCATTGGTTGCATTGTGATGTTGATATAGATTATCTTTTTGGATAATGATAATATGGTTTATCTGATGTGATGATAATGTTGATTATCTGTTGTGAATCTGTGATTTATCTATTTGGATATATAGATAATTAAATTGTTTTAAACCTTTAAAACAACTTCGCCTTAAAAGACACGGTTTGGATTTTCGATGAGACCGGGATCGGGTATCCATATTTGGATATCTGAAAACCACGTCAATCCAAATTAACGATAGGTCGTGAATCTTATGTGAAGAGTGAAGACTCAATGTGTAAGGACTATACGTCAGTATAACTCTGAGGGTGGTTCCGTGATGAGTTTGACGGAGCTATTATAGGTTCGAGATAGTGATTCAGAGTGCAAGGGTTATCGTCGTTAACTCTGAGGGTGATTCCAAAATGACTGTAACGAGATAATGCCTTGGTTTTGTTCGAACCCGGAACGAACTTGTATTGATTGAATGCTTTCAGAACATCGTCAGGTGGACGATGAGCATTCTAAGAGATGTGTTCTCTAAAGGTAATCGTAGCCTCAAGCTTCATCAACCGGGAATGGCTAAAACAGGGGAGGTGCAGCAAGGCTAAGTGGGTCATGCCCAAGTAGGACAAGGTTTTCCCCTATCTAGATGTCCCATTTTATTTCGGCTTTGTGGGCGGTTGGAACATATGCCAACTGTGGGGTTGTCTTGTTTGGGACTATCCAGTAAGTGATGGTTCTGGTCTTATGTTGCAGGGGAGCAGGCATACTCCTCGGTACATTGATCTAGGCCACGTACTGTGACGGGCGGTACCCCAGTAGCCCTGCCATTGATGGAATCCACAATCCAATAAGTGCCAACGGTTTTGATTGTATTACCCACTTTTGTGGCTAGTAGCTAGAATTTAATGAATGTAACAAATTCTGCTATTTCATATTTACTTGAAAACCCTAGACCTATTATAATATCACTGGATTTCATATCAAATGTTTTGGTTAGCCTAAGGTAAAAACTTTTCCATGTTTATGTGTGGGAAGTCTTACGTGATACCGTTCTTTTCAAAGGTTTTTAAAAGTTAAGCAACTTTAACCTGTTACTCACACCAGAACCATGTCTGACCCAGAGTTTATCTTCTGTTTTCTTAAACTCTTAGGTACTCAAATTTTTACGAGTAGCCAAGGGATTCAGGTTAGCTTTTGACGAATTATGAAGGAGCAATGGTGCAGGAGGCTTTGGCGTTAAATATATAGTTCTGTTGTGTGTTCTCTGTGTTGGTTTATTTCTATTGAATTGTATTAAGTTGTATAGCTAGACAAGTGTTTATAACTGTCTAGTATGTGATGTATATGTTGTGTAACTCTGATTAGTGTTGTATACTATGTAACAATTATGTTATTAATATAATTTATTCGTTCCGCTGTTGAGATTCTGATGTTGTTTTCTTCTTTCTTCTCTTCCTCTTCTCTTTTATATCCCTTTCTTTCTTCATGATGATACGACTTTTCTGTGGAGAAAAAGTTGGGTCGTCACAGGTGGTATCAGAGCGCTAGGTTAAATGAATACCTAGGCTTTGAAGTGATTTCTTTCTTGAGAGAGCGTATTTGTAATTTTAAATATATATATATATATATATATATATATATATATATATATTTACTTCTACCTATTTGTTGGGTTACCCATTCGGGTTTTTCCACTATAAGTTATAAAGGTAGATAAGGTAGTGGGGTGTGTAACAGACTACTACCATTGGTTGGAATTTGTATGCTTGAAATTGGAAGTGTATCTGTCGAGATTGTAGATCTAATGTCGTCTCAAGTGAGTTGTGCAGAGTGTAAGGATTTCATAGATCTCTGAAGGTAACCTGTAAAGGTTCGGAGTTCATCTTTGAAGTTGGTTGATTAGAGTTTGGATCTGTCGGTTGGGCAGAAGAGAATAATGGTATCTTGATAGCTCAGGAATTAGTAGCTGTGTGATGAGACGCAGTGACTATGGATGTGACGACCGCCCATGACTCCCGCACCAAAACAAGGAAATAATGCGCTGAAAGGTGTGCCAGGCAGCCATGGACGATAGTCAGGGTAAAACAAAACAAAAGAATCTCTATCGCATAACTCACAGCGCATGGATAAAATACAATAGAGAAATATAATATAGTGAAGCTCCATAGAACAGAACATCATCATATAAGCATCATAGTAGTTTTATACAATCATCCACACAAATCTATACATGAAAGCCTCACTACAAATCGCTCAACCAAATATAGCAGCGGATACCCAGTACATATAGTAAGAAAACTAATATGCAAAGCCTTCTGCTCGTCTTCGTAATCTTCAGCGTAGAACTCCTAGCACAGCACCTGTCACCTGCTACCTAGTCTGCCCATCCCAAACATGGATGAACAGCCCAAGGTAATAAGAGGAGACATAAAACCTTGAGTCAGACAAAGTCTTAGTGAGCAGTAAATTAACTATCAAACATACCAAAAGAGCATAAGGGATAAAAGGAATAGGAACCAAACCATCCCACTCCACCTCTTTCTACAGTGATAGCCCCAGACACACACTAAGGAGAAGCAATCATAGCATAACCGGTAACTAAAGTAAAACAATAATCACTCGAGTCAAGGACGATGTTTTCCAAATACAGACCCCCAAGGCCTAAACCAAGATCAGATAAGCACCCAGAAAACAACGCTCTTGAGACCGAATGATGATACAACCAAACATCCATGACTCTGGCTATCACTGTTAACTTTGCCTTGATTTCACCGTTAGTTGAATGACCACCTGTCAAGGGCTAATGGTAACCCCGGTCTAGACATAACTCCGCACGTCATCGTGACCCGTGCCTAAGCCGAACGCATCAGCCCAGAGTACTAGCACGTCATCGTGACCCGTGCTTGGAACGTCATCGTGACCCGTTCCAACGTACCCATGCTTCGAGTATGCTAGAACCTTCAACAACGATGAGATCTTAGCCTCCTAGTCATCCTCCTTGACGACTATTTCCATACTAGCTCAAGCGCCTCTCAAGCTAACCATTATCCACACCAACCCGGACCGCACCACCGAGTTATATCTTCACACGTCGTCATGACCCGTGTTTGGAACGTCATCATGACCCGTCCCATCTCAACTTATGTCTTGCCTCATCATATCCTAGCAAAGCCTTTCATCTTGGAACGTCATCATGATCCGTCCCATTTCAACACAAGCCTTGCCTCATCACACCATAGCAAAGTCCCATTTCAATGTCATGCTTTGCCTTCTCACATCATGGCAAGATCCCACATCCTCGAATCCATCCATATGAGCTTCCACATCCGCTTCACATGCTACAGGCAGCTTTCACCATTCAAGAGCCTTTCCACTTAGCTTTTGAATCATCTTCAACCATCTTGTTCCAAATCAACTACAAGCTAACTTGGAACAATCAAATCTATCATACATTCACACAATCAATCATTAATACAACCAATAAAGCATTCAAACAAGATCTAACAAGCAATATCAACTATAATGGCAATTTCGTAAATAAATGAGCAAAAGTCCAACATATGTGATATCATGGTTTTTAGCATAGATCTATCAAATATAAAACATGGGTTTTGTCTCTAATACTTGTTAAACAAACTTGCATAAGTAAACGTCTTTGGAAACAATGGATCTAGACTTAGATCTAAGAAACATGCATGAAATCTCTAACTTTAACACTAAAACAAGCCACCAATCCAATATACTCCCTTGGATCCGCGTGAGAGATAACTACCACTCACCAAATCACCCAAACACTATGAAAACTAAACACTTCAGATCTGGACAGCGGAGATCAAGGCTTGATCCGGCAATATCTCGCTTCAATCGATGAAATCTAGCTCAAACGGATGAAGATCTTCAACTTTGGCGCTTGAATCTTCAAACTCGATCCTCGATCTTGGATGGATGTTAGAATTAGATTGGAATGGAGAAAAGGAGATGAAGAAATGTTGTAGTCGAGTTCCCAAAATGGCAGCACTTCGTCGCTTCAAAAACCGGTGCCAAAAAGTGAGCCAAGGCCCTCTATTTATAGGCTGAATTTCCCCTGAGTCGTCCCCCATAAGTCGTTGCCGACCCATCCTTGAGTCGCCCCCCGACTCATCACTCAAACCATACGACCTACCGACTCATCCACCAAGCCAACTCAACGCATGCGCGCAACCTTCGACTCAACGCTGGCACGACTCACGACCTAAGACCTTGCCGTATTTCCCTAAGTCTTAAGCCGTATGCCGACTCATCGAACCCTACGACTTACCCTATCTCCTTAAGTCGTACTAAGGACCTAACGACTTAACGATGCCGACCTAACTCCTACCGACTCAACTCCCTAAGTCGCTAACCCATGAGTCGGTCACTATCTTAGGTCGTAACATCCTATAACTCGGTAACCCCTTGAGTCGGTCACGCCATGAGTCAGTTACTCCTATGACTCGGCCATACCACATAGGTCGGTCCAACCCATGACTCGATCACACTCTAAGTCGTCTACCCCTTAAGTCGACCACCCTTTGACTCGGAGTCACCCCTATAAGCCACTAACTCTTGAGCCGGTCTCCTATGAGTCGTAACCCGTACACGACTCATCCCTTAACCCACTATCTCGTCCCACATCCTAAGTCGGCTATTCCCCTGAGTCGGCCAAACCTCACTAAGTCTCAACCTACTGAGTCACATACTGTCTTAACTCGGCCAGGTCCTATAACTTGTTAACTCGGTCACCACCTTAACTCGGTTATACGACCCAAGGTCCACACGACTTAGGCTAATGACGACTCACAACTCTAACGGCCTAGCAACCTTAATTTACGATTAATCGACACGTAAAAAATACGGGTCGTTACAATGGATGTCTCCGAAGATTTTTCTTTGGAAAAAGTTTTGAAAGTATATCTGCTTCGATGTTGTGGCTGGGTTGAGCAGGAAGTTTCTGTCCAGTTTGAGGCCCGAGTTTCTCGAAGAGCTTTGGACTAGGAAGTCTTTGGTGTCAGTGTCAACTGTGCAGCTCGGAGTGTTATATGTGCTAGCAAGAAGGTCTTCTGGTTAGCAATTTTTCTGAAGATGGAGTTCAGAAGCAGAGTGGATCCATTTCTTCGATGGATTGGCTGGATAAGCGTAAGCTATTCTGATTGGTAAAGAGAAAACAGTTTTCTTTGGACATTGGACTGGTTGATCGCAATAGTGACTTGCGATAGTTTGAGTGTTCTCTTGAGCCATGAGAAGTTTGTCCATATCCGAGGTTGAGTTTTCTTATCGACTGGATTTCATGAGTAATACCGGTGGATCAGTTTAGTAGAAGGATCAGATGGGGCATCTGATTTTTCTTTATGGATCTGTTGGACCATATTTTTGAGAAGTGAGGTCCAGTTTGTGCTTGGGTTTTTTATCTACTTCAGATCAGAGTTGTGTAGTGGAAGCAATTTGGAAGTGCTTTTGTTTTATCTTTTTCGGATAGGAGAAGTAAGTTAGTCTTTTGATATTTATGGAGTAGAATTGGTATTCTTGGTTTGGGATTGAACTTGGGGAGATCATTATGTTGGTTTTTTTTGGTCCAGTTTGTTTCTGGAGACATCAGCGAAGGTTAAGCTGATCGGGAGAGATGAAGGCAACCCAGGATCGTCAGAAGTGTTCTGTGTATAAGAGGCGAAGGAATTTGGATTCCGGAGTCAGAGATTTAATTTTGGGTAAGTTTTCTCCGATCTAAGGAGTTATAAGATTGGGTAAGACTGGGTAAGTTAGCTCCGAAGTGTTTTGGATCTTTTCTGTGTTCTTGTGAGGATTGGTGTTTGATTTTCAAGGTTGAATTTCCAGTTTGGATAACTGGGATTCGATATGTTTCACGTATGTCTAAGGGAGTACGTGTATGATTTATCTCTGGTTGTGGAACCAGAAGTTCAGGAAGATGTGATTGTTGTGTCAGACTTGTCTGTAGTCTGATATCTTGTCTAGTTTGTAGATCTAGTTGATTAAGAGCTCTGTAGCTCAATAGTATTGATTGTTCGAATTCTATAGAGCGAGTATCCCGATATTTATACCGTGGAAACTCGTGGAAGTTCTATCTAGAATTTTTATCTGCATAGTTAGATTTGTTTGTTTGAATGAATTGGTTGCTATGGTTGTTAGCATATGATTGATATATGCTTGTGTTTAAAAGTAAAATGTTAAAATAGATTATTAAATTACCTTTGCTTTTAAATTTGGGGGACGAAATTCTTTTAAGGAGGGAGGAATGTGATATCCCGGAAATTTGGCAATATAAATTTAATAATCTATGATAAAAATTAATTTGATTTGATAATTTTTGATAATAAATTTTGAATTGATCTAATAATCATCTTTTAATAAATATATAAATTGGAAGATTATGTCTTTTTAATGCTAATAAATTGTTTCTGTTATAATATATATAATCGCATATATTGTAAATTGATAAACTTTAATTTGGAATTTAGTAAATGAATCAATTTTGTAATTTTAGTTTATATTTGATAAATTGAAAATTTTGATTTATATATTGACATTTAACTTTTCAAAGCAATTTAATAAATGATTATATGGCTTATACTTATGATAAAACTTATTTGTTTAAATTTATATTTTAGTTAGCTTAAATATGAATTTAAATTTGATGAACATTAAAGATTTGTTTTATTTTTTTTCTTTTTAAAAATATTGCTTGAAATTTTATATATAAGAATTTTCAATAAAAATTACAAATGATCTTAATTTGTTTATAATCTCTTTTATAAATTATTTAATATTGTTTAATTTGTTATTTTTAAATAATAATGATAATACTTATTTTTTCGTAAACATAAATAAAATTTTAGAAATAGTTTGTTAATTTTAATTTTAATAAGAGTTATATATGCATCTATATATAACTTGATTTTTAAAATTGGATTTGATAAATTAATTTAAAATTTGAATTCAATGTTTTGAAATATAAAGGATAAGTATTTTAAAAATATTTTAATAATCTTATATTTATAATTTGATTGTTTTCATTTCTTTTTAATTTAAAAAGAGGTAAATTTATTTATTTAAAGATAAGAATAATAAATTAAGATTTAAAAGTTTTTCTTAACAATTTAGATTAAAATTTAGAATACTTAATACAAGTGTAAGTTTATTAAGACTTAATAGACATGTGTTAAACTATAAAATCATCTTTGTGACAAATGTTAAACTAAGTAACAAGTGTCCCTTTTTTTTCTTTTTTCTTTTAGTTTCATGGAATCAAAAATTTTCTTTTATAAACACAAATTTTCTCACCTCATTTTTCTTTTCTATTTTTTTTTCAAAACCTTGAGTAATCTTCAGCTAATAATCTGCAATCTCATCTCCATAAAAATCTGCAAATTTCTTTTTCAAAACAGAAAGCAAAATCTGTTTTTCTCACAAAAATAAAATCTGAAACCCTCTTCAAAATTGAAATGCAAATTACCTGTAACCTCTTCATATACATCAACCTAAATTGTAATTCATTCTACAAATCTCGTTCTTTCTGTTTTAAATCAACCTAGTCTGCATTTTTATCAACTTGGAAACAAGCATGCAATTGTATAACTGGAAGCCTGCAATTCTTTGCTATATCTGGAAACATGCAACTGAGTTTTAAGTTCAAAAGAAAATTGAAGTTCAAGTCATAAGCAAAAATAAAAGTAGAATCTGAAGCTTTCAAATTTAAAGCACAATTCAAGTTCAGGATTCAAAGCTTTTCAATTAACAATGGATTCTCTGCTCCTAAAATTAAAGTGAGTAACATTTTATAAACATAAATATTTATTTGCTTTTTTACTTTAGAAATGAAATGTTTGTATGTTTTTTAAGCCTATACTAGTATATAGATGAATGTAAGTGTAATGCATGCTGCAGTGTAAACTGTTTCCTGATCTTAATTGTCAGGTTATAGAATTTGCTTGAATTTCCATTTCAAATGATTAAATTTGTGTTAAGTTTTAAGATTCAAAACAAATTTGGTTATGTAATGTAAATTAAGTTTAAATTTTATTTGAAAAAAAATTAAGGGAAAGCCTGTAGTGTCTTTGGAAAACATAAGTCAACAGAGCAATCCTTTGAAAATAAGAATTTAATCATCTAAATTCTTAGATTTAAGAATATAAACATGTTACATCATCAAAGATATGAATTTTAAAACTAAAATTTGAATTTTTAGTTTGAATAGAATTTGGTATTTTTGGTTTAACCAGAAATTCAGTTTTGAGTTGGATCTGTCGATCTAGAAGGTTGGATTGGCCAGAATCATTTCAGGTGATAGAGTGATGATTGTAGTTTAAAGGAAAAATAGTTGAAGGCGGTTTAAAGCATGGAGGCAGTGGTGATTAGGGATTTAAATAATTAACCCTAGATTTCCTGTGTTCAAGAAAATTGATCACCACGATCAAAATAGGTGATCGAGCTTGCACTGTTTTGAATAGATGGTAGATGGGGTATGGAGGAGTTTGAGGCCAGAGGTGAAGTTTTTCAGATGATCAGATCTTGGTGTTGAAGCAAATTCCAGGTTTCGACATTGCTGTTATTTTTTAGCTCGAATGCTTAAATTCGATTTAGGGGTTTTGCAGTTCACATGGTGGTTGGAAATTAGTTGGAAGGTAGTCGGGGACTTACTCATCAGGTCGCGAGAGGCCGGAGGTGATGGCCGTGGCGGTGCAGGTGCACGGCGTTCTTGGGTATCAGCTAGTTTGGGATAATTGGGTTCTCGAGTTTTTATCGGGTTGAAGTGTGTTTACGCTCGAAGCAGTGGGGTTTGGAACTCGAAGTATTTTGGGTGAGCGCTCGGGTATTTTGAATGTTACAGGTTTTAGTTTAAACCTGTCATATTGTAAGTTATGTATAAATAAAATGAAAGTTACTTGAGTTTTACTCGAGTTTATTAGTGTTTTACTCGAGTGAATCATTTGGGTTCGGGTTAGTTTGCAGTTTGTAAAATTTGTCATGTTTTCAAATTTTAAACTAAATTTTTAAGGTAAATCAAAGTTAAGTTTAAATCTAGTTTAAATTATGTATTCAAGCTGAATTGAATCATAGCTGGAAATAAATAAGTTAACTTTCTAATTTGCTTTAAAATAACTTTAAAGGAGTTTATTGTTTAAAAATGTTTTTAAAGAAATTTGAATTTAAATTTTAAATCGAAATATAAAGTAATGTTTAAACAATTAAATTTGATTCAAATTTGGATTTGAATCTTTGTTTCAAAATAGATTTAAGTTTTTATAAAGTGTTTGAACAATTTTAAATGATAATGGAAAATTTAAATGGTTTTTAATTTAAGAAGAAATTTGTTTTAACTTTTGTAAAATTTCTTTTATAATAAAAGTATTACTTATCATTTAAAGGGTTTAGATTGATTTTAAAACTTGTTTTGTATTTCATTTAATTATTAGGGTAATTAAATGAATAATTTATTTATTTAATAAATTAATAAAATGGTAATTAAGGGTTTAATCTTAAGGGTTTAAGATTAATTATTCTTCGAATAATTAACTTGTAATTTAAGAATAATTAATTAAATAAGATTTTATTTTTAATTAATGATTAATAATTAATTAATCTAGTAATAAAGAATTAATTAAATTACAGTTAAAACTTAATTAATTAAATAATTAGGGGTTAATTAAATGAGTTATTAATGATTAATTAATTTGTAACAAATAATGACTAAAATAAGTTAATTATTTTAGAAAATAATTAATGAATTTTTTAATAGTTAATGAAGATCATTAACTAAGGGTTATTTAATAATTAATAAATGTGATTAATTTTAATTATTAATTAGATTAATTGATTTAAAGATAATCATTTGTATGAATTGTTATGTATAATTACTTATGGAAGTAATTAAGGAATTTATTACTTATTGTAATTAATTGAGTTTAATTTGATTAGATTAAGTTAATTAATTCATTTTAATTAATTTAGAATAATCACTTGATGGTTTGTAAAGTATAATTATTTAATACAATTAAATGAAGAGAAATTACTTAGGGAAGTAATTAATGGGTGATTACTGTATGTAATTAATTGGAGGTGATTTGAGGATGAAAGTAATTTGAGTATAATTACTTTGTGAATTAATCAAGGGATTAATTTGAGATAATTAATTAATGAGTAATTAATTTATTTGGTAAAGTAACTAAGGGTAGTTAATTACTGAATGGAGTCAATCAAGGGTGATTAACAATTATGGTTTAATTGTAGATTAATTACTTAATGTAATTAATTTAAATAAGAAAATGTAATAAGAAGATCATTAATTATTATAATTAATAATGTAATTAAGAATAAATTTAATTTGAAATAATTAATAAATGCATGGATTAATTAATGAAATTAATTAAGAATTAATGTAATTAATTCATAGTTAATTAATTAAGGGTGTAATTAAAGATTAATTATTGTATTTGGTTAAGTATAATTAACTTGAGAAATTAATTAGTGGATAATTACTTAAAGGTTAATTAATCAGGGATGATTAATTTAAATGAATAATTGATTGATGATTAATTAATTAGTTGATTGCTAATTAATTAATGGTAGTGTAAGCAAGATTTATATTGATGAAGTAATTAATTTAATTAATTAGAATGACGTAATTAATTTAATTCATTTTAAATTAATTATATTTGGTGTGGTGATCATTGCTTAAATAGATGGATGATGTTGTTTGCCTTAAATGGTTTGATCTCATATATGAGATAGATAATGTTGAGTGATTTGGATACATTGGTTGCATTGTGATGTTGATATAGATTATCTTTTTGGATAATGATAATATGGTTTATCTGATGTGATGATAATGTTGATTATCTGTTGTGAATTTGTGGTTTATCTATTTGGATATATTGATAATTAAATTATTTTGAACCTTTAAAACAACTTGGCCTTAAAATACACGCTTTGGATTTTCGATGAGACCGGGATCGGGTTTCCATATTTGGATATTCGAAAACCACGTCGATCCAAATTAACGATTGGTCGTGAATCTTATGTGAAGAGTGAAGACTCAAGGTGTAAGGACTATACGTCAGTATAATTCTGAGGGTGATTCCATGATGAGTTTGACAGAGCTAGTTCTTATAGGTTCGAGATAGTGATTCAGAGTGCAAGGGTTATCGTCGTTAACTCTGAGGGTGATTCCAAAATGAGTGTAATGTGATAATGCCATCGGTTTCGTTCGAACCCGAAACAAACTTGTATGGATTGAATGCTTTCTGAGCATCGTCAGGTGGACGATGAGCATTCTAAGAGATGTGTTATCTAAAGGTAATCGTAGCCTCAAGCCTCATCAACCGGGAATGACTAAAACAGGGGAGGTGCAGCAAGGTTAAGTGGGTCATGCCCAAGTAGGACAAGATTTACCCCTGTCTAGAGGTCCCTTTTTATTTCGGCTGTGTGGGCAGTTGGAACGTACGCCAACTGCGGGGTTATCTTGTTCGGGACTGTCCAGTAAGGGATGGTTCATGTCTTGTGTTTTATGGGAGTGGGCGTACTCCTCGGTACGTCGATCTAGGCCACATACTGTGACGGGCGGTACCGCAGTAGGCCTTCCATTGATGGAATCCACAATCCAATAATTGCAGACGGTTTTGATTGTATTACCCACGTTTGTGGCTAGTAGCTGGAATTTAATGAATGTAACGATTTCGACTATTTCACATTTACTTGAAAACCCTATACCTATTATAATATCACTGGATTTCATATCAAATGTTTTGGTTAGCGTAAGGTAAAAGCTTTTTCATGTTTATGTGTGGGAAGTCTTACGTGATACCTTTCTTTTCAAAGGTTTTTAAAAGTTAAGCAACTTAACCTGTTACTCACACCAGACCCATGTCTGACCCAGAGTTTATCTTCTATTTTCTTAAACTCTTAGGTACTCAAATTTTTACGAGTAGCCAAGGGATTCAGGTTAGATTTTGACGAATTATGGAGGAGCAATGGAGCAGGAGGCTTCGGCGTAAGATATATAGTTCCGCTGTGTGTTCTCTATGTTGATTTATTTTTGTTGAGTTGTATTGAGTTGTATAACTAGACATGTGTTTATAACTGTCTAGTATGTGATGCATATGTTGTGTAACTCTGATTAGTGTTGTATACTATGTAACATTATGTTATTAATATAATTTATTCGTTCCGCTGTTGAGATTCTGATGTTGTTTTCTTCTTTCTTCACTTCCTCTTCTCTTTTCTATCCCTTTTTTATTTGTGCTGATACGACTTTTCTGTGGAGAAAAAATCGGGTCGTCACAAAGATCGTCAACAAAGTCCATGGAAATTTTATCCCACTTCCAATTCGGAATGTCCAAAGGTTGCAATAACCCACCGGGCCTTTGATGCTCGGCCTTGACAAGTTGGCAAGTCATGCAATGCTTAACAAAGTTAGAAATATCAGATTTCATTCCAATCCAATAATAAAGTCGCTTCATATCCGTGCATATTGCTACTACTAGGATGAATGGTAAATTTAGAACGATGTGAATCTTCTAAAAGATCTTTACGAAGATTATCAATATTTGGCACGATAAGTCTACCTAATTTTCGAATGCCACCATGAGCATCAATATCAAAGTCTTTCTAACCTTCAATATTAATTTTATCCATACAACTTTAGCTAAGAAGAGCCAATTCGTGATGTAGCTTTTGAGCTTCAAGAATGCGGTCTAAAAGAGAAGGGTGAGCCTCAAGGATACATAAAACAAGAGATGCACATAAATCGGATTCACGATCTCGAATCTCACAAGTGGACAAAGTCTTGAGATCGCACCATTCGGATATCATCATAGAGACAAACTGCTTGTTGCTTACGGCTAAGTGCATCGCAACATGATTTCCCTTTCCGGGAGTATAAAGAATAAGATGCAAGGAATTCAAGCCAATGTTGTTGACGCAAATTAAGTTCCTTTTGAGAGAATAAATACTTCAAAGATTTATGATCGGTGTAGAGAATAAATTTTTCTCCCAAAAGATAATGACGCCAAATACGAAGGGCTAAAATAATAGCCACGAGCTCTGAATCATGAGTGGCATATCTAATATCGGCAGGCTTTAATTGCTTAGAAGCACAAGCAATAACACGATCCCTTTGCATAAGAACGGCTCCTAAACCAAAACGACTTGCATCGGTAAAAACAATATATCTTGGTTCCCTTCGGGAATCACAAGAATAGGAGCATCAGAAAGGAGTTCTTTTAATTTCTGAAAAGAAGCTTCACATTTGTCCTACCAAATGTATTTAATTCCTTTCTTTGTCAAGCTAGTAAGAGGCACGGCAATTTTAGAAAAGTCCTTTATCAGCCGACGGTAATAGCCCGCCAATCCAAGAAAGCTATGGATTTCCATAACACTTTCCGGCCTCTTCCAATTTTGATTCGCTTCAATCTTTGAAGGAAACATGGAAATTCCAGATTCGGAAATAATATGGCCGAGATATTTCACACGATATTACCAAAAATGGAATTTAGAAAATTTTTCTTTCAATTGATTGCTTCTAAGAGTTTCCAACACAATTCGAAGATGCTTTTCATGCTCTACCTCGGTTTTAGAATACACATGAATATCATCTATAAAGATGAGAACGAATCGATCGACGAAATCTTCGAAAACTCGATTCATCAGGTCAACGAAATAAGTCGGAGCATTCATTAAACCAAATGGCATAACAAGCCATTCATACGATCCATAACGAATACGGAATGATGTCAAAGGAATGTTATCCTCTGCAATACGAAGCTGATGCTTGTGGTAGTCAACGCAAAGCCTAAGCGTACCATCGGATTTCTTTAAAAAAATAGCTGAAGCTCCCTAAGGAGAGGAACTAGAACGTATAAATTGCTTCGTCTCCAATTCGGATAATTGTTTATGCATCTCCTCATTTTCTTTATTAGACATACGATAAGGAGGATGAGTGATAGGTAGAGCTCCAGGGACTAGATTGATTCTGAACTCAATTGCTCGCTTAGGTAGCAATCCTAGAACGGGTTCAAATATGTCAGAAAATTCATGAACAACGTGAATAAGAGAAATGACATCTTCCTCGTCATTATTATCGTCATCACGAGGGTTTAAAGAATATAAAGATGCTACCAAGTTGGAATCCGAATCTTTTAGAACAATAGAAATTTGCTTAATAGATTGAGGATGCCGAAGATGAATAGTCCGCTCAGGACATAGGATTTGGGCCTCATAACGGTTAAGCTAATCCATTCCCAAAATCATTCCGAAGCCTAAGTAATGCATGACATGGAAATCGGCTCGGAAAAAAATCACACAAAACAATCTCGACATCTCTACAAAGCAAACTGAGTGTTGTGGATCCACCGACCGGATTCGCAATTCTCAAAGAAGTCATTAAAGCAACAACACCTAAAGAAAAAGTATCAACAAGTTCTTTTGATATAAAAGAATGGGACGCGCACGTATCAAAAAGAACTCGAGTAGGTTGATCACGGAACATAATAATGCCATAACAGATAGAATGAGGAATACCTTGATCACGAGAAGTGTTACTAGGAGTTTGCACCACATTTAGATTTCCCTCCTTCTTGCCCTGAAGTTTGGGACATGCAGATATATAATGACCCGAACTTTTGCAATAGTGACAAGCAAGGGTCTTTGAACACTTATTTGCATATTGGTCCTTAGAACCACAATTGTAGCATTTCCCACTACGAGGGGTAGAAGTCTTTGCTACAGGAGTTGCTTGCTTCCCTTTTTTATTGGGATAAGGGATTTTGACCTTATTAGGACTTATCTTGTTGTTGTTGAAGTTTGGTTTGGCACCCACAAATTCAACATCACTTTGTTATCTGCCTCTTCAAGTCGTAGACCGATAAAAATAAGTCGGTCAAAAGAAACTTCCAATTTCAGAAGTAATGGCTTCTTGAGATTTTTATTCAAGCCATAGACAAATCTCTAATTCTTCTTCAATGGGGTATTAATGTACTCAACCCCGTATTTATAAAGAGATTCGAAAGATGCGACATATTTCGTCACAGAAGACTCACCTTGAACAAGGTCAATAAAACGACGGGCCAAAGTCACTTTTTCAGCATCCGGCACAAACTTTGATTCAAATATTTTCCGTAATTGCTCCCAAGTAAGATTCGCTTCGACTACTTCAGAAATAAGAAGCTATACCAATCTAATGCTCTTTCTTGGAGCATGTTAGAAGCCACTTGGACTCGATGAAGTTCAGTAAGATTCATGCGAGAAAAGATGTGATCGCATGTTCTAAGCCAAGCTTGAACTTCGATAACACCCTCAGAACCCCTGAACGGCTTCCCACCCAAATATGTGTAATCACTACACAGGCCTGCAAATCCAGATTTAGGGTGAGTATGCTCTGGAATGGTTCCGACAGCATGCGCATTCTTTACAAGATCGAGAAGCTGTTGTGCAGACATAAATACTCCATCCTGGGGTGTAGCACTAGATTGACCGGCGCTGGGACGACCAGGTCTAACCATTTATCTTCTTTAAGAAAGAAAGAAAGAAGAGGAAAAATACCTTGGCCATGAGATGTGTTGCCAGGGGCTTGAGCAACATTTAACTTTCCCTCCTTCTTGCCCAGAAGCTTGGGGCATGAAGATATAACATGACCGGGAACTTTGCAGTAGTGACAAGAAAGAGACTTTGGGCACTTGTTCGCATAATGGTCCTTCGAACCACAATTATATCATTCCCCACGACCAAAGGAAGAAGTCTTTGCCACGGAGGTTGCTTGCTTCCCTTTCTTATTGGGATAAGGGCCTTTAAATTTGTTTGGCCTCTTTTTGTTGTTGAAGTTTGGTTTGGAACCCACCACTTCAACGTCATTCTCTCTATCCGCCTCTTCAAGACGAAGAGCGATATCAACGAGTTGGTCGAAAGAAACTTCTAACTTTAGAAGTAATGGCTTCTTGAGACTTTTGTTTAAGCCATAGACGAATCTCTGATTCTTCTTAAGAGGGGTGTTGATGTATTCAACCCCATATTTGGAAAGCGACTCGAAGGAGGCGACGTAATCAGTCACGGAGGACTCACCTTGAACAAGGTCTATAAATCGACGAGCCAACGTCACTTTTTCTGCTTCTGGTACGAATTTCAACTCGAAGCGTTCTCGGAATTTCTCCCAAGTGAGATCCGCTTCATTAATCTCAGAAATAAGAAGCTCGTACCAGTCCAATGCTCTTTCTCGGAGCATACTAGAGGCCACCTGAACTCGGTGAAGGTCAATAAGATTCATGCGCGAAAAGATGCGATCGCATGTTCTTAGCCAGGCCTGTACTTCAATAACAGTTTCGGAACCCTTGAATGGCTCCCCACCCAAATTTGTGTAATCGCTGCACAAGCGTGCAAATCCCGACTTTGGGTGAGTAGGTTCGGGGTTAGCTCCAGCTGCTTGAGCATTTGTCACTAAATCAAGAAGCTGTTGAGCAGTCATAAAAACTCCATCCTGGGGCGGAGTGCTAGATGGCACGGCTCTGGGGCGGCCAGGTCTAGACATTTCTCTTCCTTTTGAAAGAAAGAAGAGGAAGAAAAAGGTTATTCACCAAATTGAATATCAAGTAATCTTCATAGACAAAACATGGAATCATAAAAGAAAATAGGATAGAACGGTACGTAGACCCGAATAAAATCCTAAAGCACGGCTCCTAAAATGAACTTAGGACGATGATCCTTGTTATAATATTCCATATTGTTCCGAAGTTTGGCTCTGATACCAAGCTGTGACGCCCCACCTCTATACCCACGCTAGACAAGAACATTACGGTGAATGCTGTCGACTAGCACGGAGAATAAGGCTATTGAGGAGCGACCATCCATGTAATTTCTTTGCGCGAGCACCGATATGTCAGATAATATAACATGCATTCTATTTCAAGAGGAAATCCGACATACCGACACAAACTCAAAGCTACTACACGGTGGCTATATAGATCCTTCGGAAAACAAATATAGAAATAAGCATAACACAAATCAGTCACAGACAATTCATATCACAAAGGCGGAATAAGATATGAATATTACACTAGAAAGTGTACATCAGAGTAGTGGTCTAAAAAGATCCACAATATCACAAAAGAATAGTTACACGAACTACACAAAAGAATAAGTACACATTAAGGAGTCTATATCTCAAATGTATACAACAAAATAAAAATCTAAGTAGTTAACCCAAAAGTCAAGGAGTTAATCCCGGATGAGAAGTCAAGCAGAAGCACCTGTAACATCTCGATCTGACCCGAGTATTATTTAATAAGAAAATAATAAACGGATCAGTCTAACTATAAATATCAGATGAAACGATATAGAATAAGAGATATGACTAAACACATAATAATCAAAATGCCAAGCTGTGATATATATATATATATATATATATATATATATATATATATATATATATATATATATATATACACACACACACACACACTAGTTGATAATCATCAAGAGATTAATCAATGTCACCAAATCTACACAAGAATCAAAGAAACGTCATACTCCTTATTTCGTTCACCATACCATAAATATTGACGATAATATCAATGTCAATCACAAAAGTCAATGACACACAAATTCCAGAAGACTACACAAGAAATCCAGAAATCACTAAAGTCAATGACACACAAATTCACCAATGCACAAATATTGATAAAACTTATCAATGGAAATCACGAAAATTGGTGAAACACAAATTCTAGGAATCTACACAAGAAATCCAGAAATCACAAAGGGGGGAGGCCTATCACAAACGGAAGCATAAAGCCCACCAACACGTGTATCACAAATGGAACTCTAATTCCATGGTCGCTAACCATCACAAATTGAGCCGAAGCTCCACAAACGGCCCGTAGACCATGGGTTGCTACCCCACCAAATTGGGTCGAAACTCCACAAAACGGGGTTTAGTCTCCCTCGCAGACAAAGAGACATCGCACATTGCTAGTCTAAATCACAAAGATGATTGTCATGATCAACGAGAAGTGTCAATTACACTAAGCTAGTAAATATATGAGTTTAGCTTCATGTCCCATAACCACTTGCTTAACTTAAATATTTACGAACAAACTGTAAATCTCCACTAGAAAATTGTCACAAGAGATTCAATCGAACAAGTCCAAGAATTAACCGGCGAAGTAAACGCAAGCGTTTCATACCACTTGTTTTACCGAGCCGTTTAATTAGATTTCTCATACGAGTGAGGTAAAGGTTTGTATATACTAATAGATTGGAAAACGGTTTTATAAACGAATTTGGTATTAAAATAGAATTGAAATCGTTTGAGGAAAGAGTTTTGATATTTACTACTAGTATTGAAACCTTTATATTTTTAAAGTGACAAAACACGAAAATGATTGTAGAACAATCAACCACCAAAATTCACATTCAAAGACGTGCACAAAAATCCAAAGAACATTAAAGTTGTAGCAGCAACAAGTGGGAAATAACACGAATCGATGGAATTTGGAAACCAAGCAAAAACATGCACAAATAGGCACAATAAGGCAAATTGGTGCAGGTCAGTCGACTGACACAAAGGTCCAGTCGACTGAACCAGAAGCAGGGAAAAATAATTTCCTGCAGTCAGTCGACTGACCTAAAATTTCAGTCGACTGAATGCAGGAAAACAGAGGACCCGAGCCTCGTTAGCTACCTTCGAAATGCCTATGTGCTACAGCCAGTCGACTGACCCAAAGGTCCAGTCGACTGACTGGCACCAAGGCTGTTTTCTTAGCCTATGAAATGAACATGCAATCTTCATCAAAATGCAATCGAGCGAGCACGGTCACTAAGGGTTTATGCAAATCGACTACCTGGTCCAATAAGCTCTTCGATGCATCACCAAAAACAAGTTCAAACAACAAAGCTATGACTTTTGAAGATTTGAACTCAAAACACTAAAATTTGGAATGTTCACAAAACCTATCCAAATCAAAATCAAATACACATGAATATGTGTTAGGAATTCATACCTAACAATCAAAGATAATCATAGACCTAGATGTGAGATTAAAAATCTCACCTTTTCATAAAATCAAACAAGAAGAAGCTTGAAAGAAAATGGAGAATCACCCTCTCTTCAACACAACCCAATTGAGCTTGAATCTAAGCTCAAAAACAAGAACATTCCCAAAATTAGGTTTAGGAATTTCTGAAATTGGTAAGAGAATAAGTTGGAGAAGAAGAAGAGAAGCTTACCAATGGGTTCTTCTTGAGTTTGGAGCTTGGAATTTGATTTGCAAGAGAACCTAGGGTTTTGGAGTTTTTAATTTCCAATCTCTCCCACCATTAAAGCTAAGAAAACTGAAAAGAGAAGAGAATGAGGGTGAATGGGGAAGAATGGCTCAGATTTGAGCATAAGTGAAACATAGGGCTGAGCCCAAAAACCAAACCCAAAGTGAAAAGTAGCAAAAATCAACTTTCTCCAAACATATCGAAGCTTATACTCAAAAAGGTCGCAAACGGCATTTTAAACTCAATGGGAGTGGTCCCGAGTCCTAATTCGACCGTATGCAAAATGTAGCTTTTCGGACTAAAATCCGACTAACGATAAAATATTTAAATAAAATATTTAAATGTAAAATCGATAAATATGCGGGTTGTTACAACTATGAATTGATGATGTGCTGATTCTGGTATTGGATGGTTTTCGAGTTAATTGTTTCTTAACTCGAAGTATTGGAAATTTTAAGTTGTTTTAAACTTAAAACAATAAATAAGAAAAAATGTTTCCGTTTTAAAAAGTTTCTAAAGGCTTAATGATTTGTGATACATTAAACTAGTAAGGTAATTAAAAATGGATAATTAATTAATTCAATTAATTAATGATTTGGGTTTTTTTAATTCAGTAATTAAAGGTTTCAATAAATAATAAATTAAGTTGTAAGTTAATTAACTAAGTATAAGTAATTCAGAATAATCATTTGATGGTGTGATAAATAATTACTTAACGTAATTAATGAAATATAATTGCTTTTTGAAATTTATCAAGAGATTAATTAAGAAAATTAATTATGGAGTGATTAATTTATTAATGAAGTAAATGAAAGAAAAGTTAATTACAGATTGAGATTAATTGAGAATGATTAATATTGGGATTGAATTAAAGTAATTAATTTAGATTAGAATAAATCAAAACATAATTGGAAATCATTAATTTATAAAATCAGAGATGCAATTAAAGATTGATTAATTAAGATGAATTAATCATAAGTGACTCATGAGAAACTGTTTTAATGTAAGTAATTAAGAATTAGTGTAATTGATTATGGTTAATTAATTTGTGAAGTAATTAAAGATTATGCATTGATTTGGTTAAGAATAATTAATATCACAAAATTTTAATAAAGATAATAACTTTGATGTAATTGAAAATAATTAATCCATGGTAATTAATTAAGATGAATTATGAAGGAATGGTTGATTAATTGATTTGAAACTAATTAATGTTAAATAAAGGAATCTAAGTGATTGAGGATTGAAATTCAATTAGAGTCGATTGAATTAATTTGGAAGTGATCAAATTTGCTTATGAATGATTGATTGGTATTTGATGCTTGAATGAGATGATGTGCCTGATATGAAATGTTGAGTATTTCATTTCGATAATTTGGGTTTGGACGACACGAGTCTCGAAGAGGCTGGAGTCGGGTATTAGGAAATATCCGAAACCACTTTGAATATTTTATAAATTGATTTGTGAAATCAATAGGTTGGAATGAAATGATTTGAGTAAATTGAATTATTTTATTTAAGTTTGGTACTTAGAAATTTACATGTGAAATAAGTCTTGTCTATAGTAAATCATGAATTGGTTAAATTGATCTAAGTTACCCGGGTTTTATATAAGTTGTATTGCTTGGATGATCCATGTTAGTTGGGTTTACTCACGCTGGTTTCCAGCCTGACCCGGGTGTTACTTTGGTGTAATACTCGGGTCAGACCGAGTATTACAGATTTTCAGGTTAGGACGTTCTAGAGCTCAGGAGACGAGCTGAATGGCAATGTCGTATAGAGTATTTCAGCTATATTTATATTATTGTTAATCCGAGACATGATAATTGTATATATTCAGTGACTGTATATATATGTGAACTCTGATGTATATTAAATGTAATCGAGATATGGTATTCTTTTGTAAACTGTTAATATTTATTATTATATTTTATCCGCTGCGAATGTGAGGTATATGGTGTTTCTTTTCTTCTTATTCTATCTCTCTCTTCTTTTTCATAACTATCTGGAATTTTCGGGTTTGAAAATTTCGGGTCGTTACATTTGGTATTAGAGCTGAAAGGTTAAGCGAGAACCATGGCTCTGGTGGGGATTACTCATTTAATAGAGTCCGTAGTACTCTAGAATGAGTTGAGTATATAAATATATATGAATGCGTACTTGTTATTTTCTTATAAAAAGATTTTAAATGATTTTATATAAAAATATATTTTGATATATATATAAAGCAATATTTCCTTCTAATAAATATTAAGGTGATTGTTTGTTAATTATTGAAATTAAAATTAAGAAGTAATATAATACAACCAAACTGAAGTCTAGAATTGGAATTAAATTAAGTAGGAACAAAAATACAACTAAATTAAATTTAAGTGATTGAAAATGAAATTCTAAATCTAATCCCAGAATTTGAAAATTTGGTTTTAAAGCAATGAGAAATAATAAATAAGTATTATTTGGATAATTGGGACTTGTTGCAAATAATGGGTTGTTTGAAAATTGATTTGAATTTAAAACCAAGGGTTGTTTAAAATTTTAAAACATGGCTGGGAGGGCTAAGAAATACATATGTATATATGTATGGATATACATGACATCAGAGATAATTTGAAATAAACTCTAAAAGGTTGAGTTTTGATTTTTCCCTGAAATGTGATGTAAAAACCCAAAGTGATATAAGTTTTTAAGTGGGAAGATTATTATTGTGAAGTTTAAGGATTGAGTAAGGTTGATTTGATTAAGTAAATTGGAATTTAACTTGGAAAGTTAAATGGTTGATTTAAATTGGGAATTTGTGTGATCTCAAAACGGGTTTGAGATTTAAAAATTGAAAATGATGGACGTTTTAAAATAAATTGGATGATATCATCCTATTGTTAATAAAAATCATTAAAATTGAGAATGGTTTTGTATAAATAAAATAAATTTGAATAATTGAAGTAAAATAAGCTTATTCAAGAACTAGCTTCAAACTAGAAGATAATTTTTAGTAATAAATTAAATTCTTAAAATTAAATTGTATTGAATTCTTATTTGAACCTTGAAATACATAAGTAAAGAAAATAAAAAAAAATTGAGAATTGGACTCAGAAATTAAATTGTTAAAACTTAAAATAAAAGTTAATTTGGTTTCAAGAGATAAACCAACATTTGAAAATTTGGCTCGAATCTATATAATTCGAGATAGTTTAATTCAAGATTGAAATTGAATTAGTTCAAAATTGACTCTGGTTTGAAATAATTGGATTGGTGATTGAAGATGTATAAGTTTAAAATTTAAATGGGAAATTAAATTGGATTATATTGAAATGATTTGAGTTTGAAATGGGTTCGATTGATAATAATTCAAAATTGATTGGAATAATTTGGAATTATAATTAAAATGAACAGGATTAAAATTAAATGGAATTTGATTTAAATTGGGAAGAGAATCAAGATTGATTGGACTTGAATTGGGTTTAAATAGATTTTAATAGAAATTAAAGTTATTCAAGTTGGAATTGAGTCAATTAAATGGAAGTGGAAATTTGAGTTGAACTGTTGGGGAAGTGAACAGTTTGACTCTAGACTATTTTCAATATAAATTGTTTTAATATAAACTTGTTTTTCTAAACTATTAAATATATACAACTTTCTTTCTTAAAGCCAAGTTAATTTATACTTGTTTTACAACTATATTTGGAGCTATTTAACCATTTTTTCAATTGTTTCCTAAACTAATTACTATTTTTCAACTATTTCACAAACTACTTTCTATTTTACAACTATTTTGCAATTATTTAAAATCTATGAAACTATTCAACTATTTTTCAACTATTTTACAATTAGTTAACTATTTTATAGCTACTTTGTAAACTAATAATTATTTTTCAATTACTTATCTATTTTTCATTTTTCAAGCTATTTTCGAAAAAATAAACTGGTCGGAGTTTAAATTGTCATGGATTTTATACCCAACTGAGATAGGAATTGAAGTGGTAATCCAAATGAGGATTAATGTAAAGGTGGATAAGTGAATGGGAAAGAAATTGATATTGAAAAGAGTAATAAAATTGGAATGTTTGATTTTGAATAAAAAAAAGTTATACATCTTTGTTATATGTAAGATGAAACTTCCCTTGTTAAATCTATTACTCGAAGAAAAGGATTTTTGAAGGTGTTCGAAGTATAAAAAGATTTTTATACAAGATTGAAATGATCCAAAGTTTTAAAAATTATATATATATCTGTATATATATATACATATAAAGGATCTTATGAGGATTTTGGAAAAGGTTTTGAGAACCTATGGATTTGGAAAGGCTTTTGATTTTTGGGTAAAATCAATATGAGAATTTGGAAAGCCTAGTTTGAGAATTATCGATTTTGGGATAATCGATTTTGTATAAATGAGCTTTGTATGAGATCATACTAGGTGTATGATTTGAAGATACTATATGTGTATAGTATAAAATGTTTTGATGATGGCTTTGGGGAAAGAGGCGCTCTCTTGAAATGAACTTCTCAGGAGTGCCATAGGGTGGTGCTACCTTGAGCCCCAAGGAGGAGTTCTAAAGTTGATCATGTGAGGAGTCCGGACAAAACTAGTTCCTGAGGATTATTGGGTAGCGAAAGTCGAGGGCGTTGATGCCTACGGAGGCATTTGGGTTATGCTGTGACGACAGTGTAACTCGATGTCGCTGCGATCTACTGTGGGGATCATAGCGAAAGTCGTGTGGAGGATGAGTGCCAATAGTCTACATTTGATTTTGCCGGGAAAGCAACGCAACATCGGTAGACTGCGATCTATGGTCAAGTGGAGTGGAGAAGTTTCATTTTTGGCAGCGAAATTTAATGGCGCTGATGCCTACAGTTATATGGGTTTTTGTTGTGATAGCTAAGTAACCCCAGTTGTAGCTGCGATCTGTCGTGGGTTCCATGGTGTAATCGTGGGGCGCGGAGGCCTACAGTTATCTATGGATTTTGTCGGGATGGCAACGTAACCATCGGGTTAACTGCGACCATGGATGGGGGTGATGATTTCCAGAGCATTCTCACCAAAGTTATTTCCTCTATTTTCAAAAACTGCAGTATTTTCAATAAAATTATTCTTTTTCAAGTGTTTTCACTGGGTGTTGAAAACGGGTTTACCTAGTACTTATAGATTTTCAGTCCTACGCCTGATCAACGTATGATTAAATCTCTGTGAGAACAATGATGGACTGGTTGAGACATCGAGTTATAAAAAGTATTTTTATAAAGAGTTATTTTAAAAGTATGATGTGAATTTAGAAACATTTCTAATTTTTTTAAAATAAAGATGTTGGAATTTTGGAAAATCAAGGAAATCCAAACTGGAATTTTAATGATGTGAATTTATAATTAAAATCGAATATTAATTTAGAAGTTAAAAGTAAGCTAATTGGCTAAATAATTATTTGATTGAGTTTATTAATAAAATTTAACTTGGGAAATAAATGGGTTGTAAGTTAATAATGGAGTTTGGAAATGAATTCAAATTTTTAATAGAATTCGACTTAGATTTAATAATGAATTAAATAAGGGATGCTGTAAAATAAAAATAAAATAGAGTTGGATTGGAAAATGTGATGGGTTTGAATTACAAATAAAATTCAAGGGTGATTTGAATAATCTTTAACGAAATTTGCAAGTAAATTGGATATAAGAGAAGTGATTGTAATAGAAATGGTTTGAGTTGCAAAACAAAACCCAAGTGAATAGAAATAAATTGAGAATGGCCTTGTATTAATAAAATAAATTCGAAAATGAATTAAGTAAGTAAATTAAAAACTTTAATTTGGAATGTTTGAGTTAAATAATAAATGGATAAAGTCTGATTGAATAAAAACTGAATAAAAACTAAATCAAAGTTGTGATTGGAATTGGAATATCAGACTAAATTTAATGGAACTTGATTAAATGAGAATCAAATAGAAGTAAACTTAAGTTTGGTGTTGGAATAAACTAAAGTAAATTCACTTAAGTTTAAAATTTATGGAAGTTTGGCTTCGAATAAGAGTGGAAGCCCATTAAATAAAAGCGTGGATTAAATTAATTTGAAAATGGTTATTAATTTATAAGTTTGAATGTGCCAAGCTTAATAAATTGTTTTGAATGAATCCAATGTGCGGATGAGATAAATGCAATGTACGGTTGGTAAATAAATTAGAAATGAAATGAAATTAAATTCAGAATGTGTTGAAATTAATTTGAAGTAGTTATAAACTGAAATAGATACTCTATTAAGCGAATAGTGTCAAATTTGCATAAAATAAATTGTCGTTTGGCGTAAACAAAGTAATTAAAATTCTGTGAGTTGATAGAGATTAAAATAAATTGGTTTTAGAATTAATTGAAGTGAATATGAGCTTGTTTGGACTAAAAATCAATTGCATGTAAGAAATTGAGTGCAAACCATTGAAACTAAACGAAATGGCTTATGAATTGATAGAAAGCAATTGAATTAGCTTTAAAGTTGTATAAATCGCTTATGGGAAGCATTTTGGTGCTTGTTGCTTATAATATACATGTGTTTAGCTATTGAATATAAGTGAAATGCTAATAGATTTTCTATCTACGGCACTTACATATTTAAATTGAGTAAGTACAGGTACCTGAAGGCCGTATGGCTGGATTTGGTTGCGCTTTTTGCTAATATAGATAAGCTGCTTGCTTTAAATGCTAAATAAAGATACGCCTACGCAATAAAAATAGGACATATGAACTGTTTTTGCTTTTTTCGACCGGGTGGGTCGATGTATATATATTTTTATCTCTTGTCAAATTGCAAAAGCTCCTCCGTACAAAGGAGACTGCTAAAATTTTTCCAAAATTTTGGGAGTTAGAAAATTTTTGAAAACTTTTGGGAAAATTTTTGTTAACGACAAAACAATTTCAAATTGTAAATTTAAAGTAAATTCGTAGGTGAACTAATATGAATCAATTATACATGGAAAATAGAATTTAATATTCAAAATTGAAAATAAATTGAGTCCATATTAAAACGGGAAAAACAAATTTGAATAGAAGTAAATATGAAAAACTATATAAGAGAATGTATAAATTTATTTGTAAAGTTTCGATAGAATATTGTTGCTAAACAAGATATGCAGGTATTGAAGGGAAAAGGAATTGGATTTGATTCCAAAAGATAAATTTGTATTGCCCAACAAAAAGATATGTATTTTAATTTCTGTATGAATTGGATTGGGTTTTTGATCTAGCCACTTGGCTTTCTGTTTTCTTTTTGGAATTTGGGAGCCCGTAGAGGCCTTTTGTAGTTGTACCGAGCTAGCCGCGCAAAGGAGACGCTGGCAAAAAAATTCGGGAATTTAGAGAGTTAGAAAATTTTGAGAAATTTTTGATAATTCCAAATTTGGTTTTAAATTGAAATTTAGATGATTGAGCAAGAGGGTATTGTTTGAAACTATAGAAGATTTTAGGAAGTTGGTTAAGGGGACAATGGGCCTTTGATAAAAGATAGTTGGCAGAAAATTGAATTGTGAGTTTTGGGAGAAGGTAAACGGGTATTGGACCATTCTTCCTATCTAGTAATTTCGGGGAAGAAATTCTTTTAAGGGTGAAGGAATGTGACGATCCGGAATTTCTAACTATGTAAATTGGAATAATTAATTGATTTTAAAATATTTAAAAGCTAATTTTAACTTGAATTCAAGATATCAATGTTTACTTGATTATTAAATCATTGAATTGTATAGTTTAAATATTGAATTAATAATTGAAATTGGGTGAATTGTTGAATCTGAGATTCTAAGCCTGTTTAAAATAATTTGAAGGCTTATAAAATCTATAATGATGATACTGAAGGTAATAGAATGGTTGAAATTTAATTTAAAGGTAATTTGTTCAATTTTAATAATATATCGTTAAAATTGGAATTTAAAAATAGCCTTCCGAGACACAGTCTCGGAATTTGACGAAACCAGTTATCCGTAATAGTTAGTGTAAGGACCCGATTCTTCGTCTTTCAAAAATTCAACATCGATACTCACTTTATCGACTGCCGAGCTATCGAACGATGGAAAACCGAACACTTAGGGTTTTAAGAAAAATAAAAAGAAGAAAAGGAGAGGGAAAGATAGAAAGTAGAGGGAAAGAGAATAGAAAATAGAAAATAGAACGGAACAGAAAATAACGGAATCTCACAATTCGCAGCGGAACAACATATAATAATAAATGAATAATCTTTAAACAAAGAACTATATCAGTTATTACATTTTATACATTACATTACATTATATCGTCAGAGTGTACAACATCATACAACAACAAACAGTGCAGCGGAAAAAGAAATACTATATACTAGTAATACGCCATGCCATCCATCTTGCCTCCAGCAACTCCAGAATATCCTGATATCCTGATAAACCTAACTCTTAACTGCCCGTGTGTAAATTGGTGGGCACCCAGAGTTTAGGAAGGAAAACGATAAACTCCGAGTCAGTCATGAGACTGGTGTGGGAACTCAAAATAGTTTATTTATCTTTAAAATCAAAATAGAGGAATATTTTTAAAGTCAATTCACAATGCATTTAAAAATGAGACTACCATAAGACCTCCCACCACACACACAATGCAAACGCAGACTTGGAGGAGATTTCTTCTTATGTTAGTCAAAGATGCTTGATACGCATTAAAAAAAACATTTGATATTATTACTAGTGCATAGTGTAGAAGATATTTCAAAAGTAGAATATAAATCTTAGCCAGCATAGGTACCATTATATTATGCCTACTATAGCTACCTCCTGAGGAAGCAGGTTCTACAACTAAAACCGTACAAGATCGTATTGTTTCTTTGGATTTCCAACGACTGATCAGGCCAAGGAACTTCCCATTGCCACATGAGAATGCCTCTGGATGGACATCCCCGAGAACCAAACCGTTTCTCTACCAACACAAGGCCGGGTTACCCCTAACTGAGTAACAACTGACCGAATATGCCATCCCCCGGTCCTTTGGGACCTTTCACCGAGCGCTCGTAAGCAATTCACACAATCATAAAGTGTTTTCAACATGAGTAAGTATCTGGGCTCCATACCATGATACCACTCTTTTCCAGAAGGAAATGCACATATCCTAAAGGGCGCTACCCCTCATAACCTTGCTGCATCTTTCCTGTTTTGACCATTCCCGAGGTGTGAGCTCGACGAAGTCTCGTCCACAAAAACATACTTTATACAAAAGCCATGCTTTGGGTCAACAAATGATCATAAAAATGCTCACCAGGATAGACGATCAAATAAACGATCCTATCACAAATAATCAACACAATGATCATTTCACAGCAACACTCAGCATGTCACATTACCAAATTGGGAATATATCGCTGATAACCTTCAACTACATAACCTCTGAGCTCGTACGTCTCAGAGAAGGGTGTTAAGCTAAAAGAATAAATTCTCCGACACCAACAGAAATATATTTGAAAGAAATCTGCTTTATATCTCAATTTGTAACGTCAGACATACAATCCATACAAGTCTGTTCCGGGCTCGAACAGAACCGAAGGCACTTACAAAGAAGTCCTTGCAATCCGGATATCCACAATCCTAATCGGATTCACCATCACATATGGAGAACTCAATACCGTAGCTACTCGGTGCGGAATCAATCGACAGGTCATCCTATCGCTCTCGCAAATACCGGGTCTTCAACACCGATCTTCAATGCTATCCATTACGTCGTATCACTATTCGGAATGGGTAATCCGAATAACGAGCGCAATAATTTAAAAATAAGTGTGCATTCAAATTCAGCAAATCACAACAAATACCTTTCAAAGGTAAATATTGATAGTCGGTTATTGAACTATCAATAGATATGCACACATCACCGGTTTCCAAATAATTTTCCAAATTATTTATTTCCCAAAAATATCTTTACTAGATATATAGTTTTCACACTTCAAAAATAAATCAATATTTATTTTTAAACGAATTCCACTTTCTTTTATAAATTCCATAGTGAATTTATTTTTCACAATATCTATGAATATACGATTTTAATTATTCATTTTCAATTTATCTTCAAAAAGATAAATTCTCAACTTATTCACTTTGCATTGGAAAAACATTTCCATACTTATTTATTCATAAGTAATTCACAAATTTTATTTATTTTCAACACTTAGAAAATATTCAATATACTTAAATCGAGATTAAGTATATATTTCATTCTTTAAGGAAATCATTCCCTTAAACATATTTATTTGGGCCAAAACGAATGTTACGTAAAACATCGTTACGACAACCCAAAATCACTAGTATAGGGATTCGAAATTAAAATAGATATATAAATCCCAATACTATACAAAACATTTCCTTTCGGAAATCATTTACTATAACTACAGTGTTATAGTCCACCATTTCCTTTTATTTCTCGAAAACGTCTATTTCAATAATAAATGTTGAAATCTATGGTTTCGAATCTTAACACATTTTAAAACATCGTTAGATCGTTTTAATTCTATTTAAAACATCAAATCTAAACATTTTCTTTAACATATTATTCACTATTCAAAAACGTGAATATACCTTGTTAACAAATTTCATCATTTCTATTCATTTCATTTTAAAGGATTATTCACTGTCTAAAACGTGAATATAACTTCATAAATAAGTTATAAAATTTAACTTATCAAAATAAGTCGTTTGCGAATTTATAAAACAACGTTTATAAATTCCATTTCTATTTGTTTTATAACTACTTCCTTTTTATACATCTCCTTTATTAACCTATTCGATTTATAACTCAATTATAAACCAAAAGTTCACATTATAAGTTAAATGCTTATAAAACGATTATTTTACAAAATCGTTCTCTGAAACTTCATAATTATAAAACTTATAACTTATAAGATTCAATTATTTATCCAAATATATTCTTTAATAACTTCACAAAATTTATAATCTTACTATTTATAAATTTCATTTATAACTTCACCGTTTATAATTTTATAAATTCCATTCACTTATGCAATCCATTTTCACTTCATTCAAACACTTATAAAAACTCGTTTTATAATTCAAATGTTTTAATTTATAAATATCAATTTATAAATCCTTTATAAAATCAATTTATACTATTATTTTAAAACATCTTTAATCTCCTTTATAATTTCACCATTCTCTTGATTTATAAAATAATCAAATTTTATAAATCCTATTTTTAAACTTTTTATAATAAATTCAAAAACCCAAATTTTAACTATTTTATAAAACCATTAACCACATATTTTCAAAAATCAGTTTTTAACTATATTTCTCAAAAATATAATTTTTATAACATTAAAAATTATACGTTTATTTATTTAAAATGAATCAATTTCCAAACATATAGTATATTTTCAAAAATCACTTTAAAAATCATTTTTAAAGTTCCAAAACTTGGTCCAATGATGCTACACACCAAATAGTCAATCACGACAACAACGACATCATAAATCGATATAATAGTCCATCAAATATCAAGATATCTGAAATCAAATAAATACTGTTGAGGAATCCAGTTGGATCCCTCCAACCTGTTTTCCTGCATCCACAAACATTAGCACAATACCAATTCCGCTCCAGTACGGAATTATCGCGGTATATGGGATTTAAAATATTATCCGCTTAATAGACGGCGCAATAGGGTCTCATCCGCTATACAAATGCGGGAAATCAATAACTGCAATATATACATATGCCAATATATATATATTGCTATTATATATAATACCAATTTCACTGTTTATGAAATATTCGCGGTATATGTTTTTAATAAATAACATCCGCTTACTAACGGCGCATAATGTCTATTTTAACAATCAATAGATAACAATCATTATTCAAACATGCATTCAAATATTTTAAATCTAACTATTTAAAATAAAATCAAAACTGATTCGATTGAGTGAGAAGTTCTCACCTTGATTTCAATTTCGTTTTAGCGATTTATTTCGAATAAAATTAAACGGACGTTTAATTTTACCCGAAATTCTCACTAACTCCAAATGACTCCAATCCAACTCCATCGCGTAGTGCTCGTCCATACGATTCCAACGCAACTGGTTTCGCGCGTTTTCGACCTCGTATGAAAAAATTATGCATTTATGAAGTTACACGAATTTAAAATATATAAATTTACAACATATCTTATTTTTTTTATTTTTTTTGAGTGAGGGGGCTATTTATAGGGAATTTATGAACACTATTCATCCGGGAATTCCGAACTCCGATTTACGCGCCGTAACCAGCGTTACTAGGGTTTACCCCGCGTTCCGGACATAATGGAACAGGTTTCGGAAGCTAATTCGGACATCTGTGCGAGTTATGGCTATAAACGTTCAATTTAAATTAAACCGATTTAAACGATTTTCTAGGCGTTTTAATTTGTACTGGACAAACGGTAAATCCAATTGACACGAAATTTGAAACCATACAATAATATCACATTACGGATCCGATGAAAGTGGTTTCGTCGAAATCCGAGACTTTTTGAAAAATGGCTATTTTAACTCGCCAAATTAATATTAAAAACAATTCGATGCGTTTCGAGCTGCCACGATCAAACGACAACTCCGTTTGCTACGAAATTTGAAATCCGATAATAACTAACTATTACGGATCCAATGGAACTAGTTTCGCCCAATTCTGAGACTATTCAAAAATTGACTATTTTCACTAGTCGATTAAATATTAAAATATTCAATTTTCACAAATTAACTTTTAATTCGATTTTAAAAGTTCTAAAATATCGTTCTAACTTCAATATGATAAAATAAAATTTTACAAATCATTTTCAATCATATTTAACTCGATTTTCCAATTATTTCCATAATTTAACATATTAAATTATCGATTTAATTATTCAATTAAATCCAATAATTCGAAATAAAATTTATTCGACTTATAAATCCACTTATTAATATTTAAAATTAATTAAATATTCAAATTTTAATTAAATAAAATTCTGGGTCGTTACAATCTTCCCCCCTTAAAAGAATTTCGTCCTCGAAATTAACAAGCAAGAAAAGTTATAGAATTTATTAACTTTCCAAAATTCATAGCCAAACTTCTTATAATAACTTACTAAGTTTTCAAATCATACTTAGTTATCTTTTCAAAAACAATTACTATTGTTTAACTTTCAATTCCAAATCAAAGTTATAGTTTTCAAAGTTTTCCCAATTTTCTCAAATTTTTTCTAATGCCTTAAATTTTCGGAAAAATTTGCCATAGTCTCCTTTGCGCGGCTTGATCCGAAAAAAAAATTGACAGTATATATATCACAAATATACATCTCATCAAGTAATGAGGCATCCCGCAGGGAAAAAAGTATAAAAGTACGGTATGTAATCCGAGATATGTACCTTATATTTTATTAGCAAGCATATACGGCTAATATAGCACGAAAGCGAGCTCCAAATGCGAAGCAAACGCGATCCGCACCTACTAATCACTCAACAACAACATGAGAATCATGCATAAAGACAATAGTATCAATATACAACATATAGCAACATAATAACTATATATACCAACATAGCAAATGCAGTAAAAGCAATATACTCAACCATCAACCAACTGGCATCCATAACCAATATATATTCATTCATATTCTCATTAATATTCAATGAATTGGTTTTCAATTTAAATCACATTTGATTCATTAACAGTGGATGTTCTTACTAACATTCATTTTTAATTTAGTTTATATTCACTAATTCATATTCAAGTTGGTTCACTTCCAATTCAAATTCAATTCTATTCAAGATTCACTTAACTTCCAATTGAATTCCAATTACTTTAGCTTTCAATTTCATTAACTCAATTTCATTAACACTTAATGAATTATATACAATCAATCAACTAACAACCATATAACAACCAACGTATATCAATTGCAACCAAATTCCTTTGCTTATATTCATTCAATTTGGTTTAACACCATCACTTTCAATTGGTTTAATTAAATTGATTTTCATTCAACTATTCAACTTTCCAATAACATTAGATTTTAATGAATTAACACTTACATTCATTACTTCCTATCAATTTAATTCACATTCAATTGATTAACATTTAATCCATTAATTCAATTCAATTACAAAAGTTGAATTTCATTTACATAACTTAAGTTCATATTCATCACTTAACTTTAATAATTTACTTTGATACCAATATCAACTTAATTCAACATTTCTTAAGTTATACTTCATTTTATAAACATCACTTGTTTTTACTTAACTTAAATTCCCACTTATAAATAAATTCAGATTCCAATTCTAAAGTAAATTTCCATTTAACTTTAAATTCATTTTTATTTATACCTCATATTTATAAATATATTTATATAGTTTCACTTCTTATATATATAAGTTTATTTCACAATTGTAAATTACTTTAATTATAATTCAATTCTTATAATTCTTTTGCTTAGATTATTCAAACAACTAAACAATCCACTTATATACACTTTAATAATTCTGAAAAATTATTCCTTTATATATAAAATATACTCAAGGTAAAATTATTTCATTTATCCAATTTAAAACAATATCGTGTCGAATTGTTCTATTCAAGTGTTTAGAAACCCCTTCGGCATAGTTGTCGAGACCACGCTGACGAAGGTTCATATGCCACTCAACAAACCAATCATCACAATATAAAACAATTTTATATATTCACTAACAAATACGCTCTCATAGCTATTATTACTCTCAAACTCATTCTAGAACACTACTGACTCTATCTCTAATGAGTAATACCCAACAGAACCATGGTTGTCGCTTAACCATATGCTCTGATACCAGATGTAAGGACCTGATTTTTCATCTTTCGAAAATTCAACATCGATACTCACTTTATCGACTGCCGAGCTATCGAACGACGGAAAACCGAACACTTAGGGTTTTAAGAAAAATAAAAAGAAGAAAAGGAGAGGGAAAGATAGAAAGTAGAGGGAAAGAGAATAGAAAATAGAAAATAGAACGGAACAGAAAATAACAGAATCTCACAATTCGCAGCGGAACAACATATAATAATAAATGAATAATCTTTAAACAAAGAACTATATCAGTTATTACATTTTATACATTACATTACATCATATCATCAGAGTGTACAACATCATACAACAACAAACAGTGCAGCGGAAAAAGAAATACTATATACTAGTAATACGCCATGCCATCCATCTTGCCTCCAGCAACTCTAGAATATCCTGATATCCTGATAAACCTAACTCTTAACTGCCCGTGTGTAAATTGGTGGGCACCCAGAGTTTAGGAAGGAAAACAATAAACTCCGAGTCAGTCATGAGACTGGTATGGGAACTCAAAACAGTTTATTTATCTTTAAAATCAAAATAGAGGAATATTTTTAAAGTCAATTCGCAATGCTTTTAAAAATGAGACTACCATAAGACCTCCCACCACACACGCAATGCAAATGCAGACTTGGAGGAGATTTCTTCTTATGTTAGTCAAAGATGCTTGATACGCATTAAAAAGAACATTTGATATTATTACTAGTGCATAGTGTAGAAGATATTTCAAAAGTAGAATATAAATCTTAGCCAGCATAGGTACCATTATATTATGCCTACTATAGCTACCTCCTGAGGAAGCAGGTTCTACAACTAAAACCGTACAAGATCGTATTGTTTCTTTGGATTTCCAACGAATGATCAGGCCAAGGAACTTCCCATTGCCACATGAGAATGCCTCTGGATGGACATCCCCGAGAACCAAACCGGATCTCTACCAACACAAGGCCGGGTTACCCCTAACTGAGTAACAACTGACCGAATATGCCATCCCTCGGTCCTTTGGGACCTTTCACCGAGCGCTCGTAAGCAATTCACACAATCATAAAGTGTTTTCAACATGAGTAAGTATCTGGGCTCCATACCATGATACCACCCTTTTCCAGAAGGAAATGCACATATCCTAAAGGGCGCTACCCCTCATAACCTTGCTGCATCTTTCCTGTTTTGACCATTCCCGAGGTGTGAGGCTCGACGAAGTCTCGTCCACAAAAACATACTTTATACAAAAGCCATGCTTTGGGTCAACAAATGATCATAGAAATGATCACCAGGATAGACGATCAAATAAACGATCCTATCACAAATAATCAACAAAATGATCATTTCACAGCAACACTCAGCATGTCACATTACCAAATTGGGAATATATCGCTGATGACCTTCAACTACATAACCTCTGAGCTCGTACGTCTCAGAGAAGGGTGTTAAGCTAAAAGAATAAATTCTCCGCCACCAACAGAAATATATTTGAAAGAAATCTGCTTTATATCTCAATTTGTAACGTCAGACATATAATCCATACAAGTCTGTTCCGGGCTCGAACAGAACCGAAGGCACTTACAAAGAAGTCCTTGCCATCCGGATATCCACAATCCCGATTGGATTCACCATCACATATGGAGAACTCAATACCGTAGCTACTCGGTGCAGAGTCAATCGACAGGTCATCCTATCGCTCTCGCAAATACCGGGTCTTCAACACCGATCTTCAATGCTATCCATTACGTCGTATCACTATTCGGAATGGGTAATCCGAATAACGAGCGCAATAATTTAGAAATAAGTGTGCATTCAAATTCAGAAAATCACAACAAATACCTTTCAAAGGTAAATATTGATAGTCGGTTATTGAACTATCAATAGATATGCACACATCACCAGTTTCCAAATAATTTTCCAAATTATTTATTTCCTAAAAATGTCTTTACTAGATATATAGTTTTCACACTTCAAAAATAAATCAATATTTATTTTTAAACGAATTCCACTTTCTTTTATAAATTCCATAGTGAATTTATATTTCACAATATCTATGAATATACGATTTTAATTATTCATTTTCAATTTATCTTCAAAAAGATAAATTCTCAACTTATTCACTTTGCATTGGAAAAACATTTCCATACTTATTTATTCATAAGTAATTCACAAATTTTATTTATTTTCAACACTTAGAAAATATTCAATATACTTAAATCGAGATTAAGTATATATTTCATTCTTTAAGGAAATCATTCTCTTAAACATATTTATTTGGACCAAAACGAATGTTACGTAAAACATCGTAACGACAACCCAAAATCACTAGTATAGGGATTCGAAATTAAAATAGATATATAAATCCCAATACTATACAAAACATTTCCTTTCGGAAATCATTTACTATAACTACAGTGTTATAGTCCACCATTTCCTTTTATTTCTCGAAAACGTCTATTTCAACAATAAATGTTGAAATCTATGGTTTCGAATCTTAACACATTTTAAAACATCGTTAGATCGTTTTAATTCTATTTAAAACATCAAATCTAAACATTTTCTTTAACATATTATTCACTATTCAAAAACGTGAATATACTTTGTTAACAAATTTCATCATTTCTATTCATTTCATTTTAAAGGATTATTCACTGTCTAAAACGTGAATATAACTTCATAAATAAGTTATAAAATTTAACTTATCAAAATAAGTCGTTTGCGAATTTATAAAACAACGTTTATAAATTCCATTTCTATTTGTTTTATAACTACTTCCTTTTTATACATCTCCTTTATTAACCTATTTGATTTATAACTCAATTATAAACCAAAAGTTCACATTATAAGTTAAATGCTTATAAAACGATTATTTTACAAAATCGTTCTTTTAAACTTCATAATTATAAATCTTATAACTTATAAGATTCAATTATTTATCCAAATATATTCTTTAATAAATTCACAAAATTTATAATCTTACTATTTATAAATTTCATTTATAACTTCACCATTTATAATTTTATAAATTCCATTCACTTATGCAATCCATTTTCACTTCATTCAAACACTTATAAAAACTCGTTTTATAATTCAAATGTTTCAAATGTTTTAATTTATAAATATCAATTTATAAATCCTTTATAAAATCAATTTATACTATTATTTTAAAACATCTTTAGTCTCCTTTATAATTTCACCATTCTCTTGATTTATAAAATAATCAAATTTTATAAATCCTATTTTTAAACTTTTTATAATAAATTCAAAAATCCAAATTTTAACTATTTTATAAAACCATTAACCTGATATTTTCAAAAATCAGTTTTTAACTATATTTCTCAAAAATATAATTTTTATAACATTAAAAATTATACGTTTATTTATTTAAAATGAATCAATTTCCAAACATATAGTATATTTCCAAAAATCACTTTAAAAATTCATTTTTAAAGTTCCAAAACTTGGTCCAATGATGCTACACAAATAGTCAATCACGACAACAACGACATCATAAATCGATATGATAGTCCATCAAATATCAAGATATCTGAAATCAAATAAATACTGTTGAGGAATCCAGTTGGATCCCTCCAACCTGTTTTCCTGCATCCATAAACATTAGCACAATACCAATTCCGCTCCAGTACGGAATTATCGCGGTATATGGGATTTAAAATATTATCCGCTTAATAGACGGCGCAATAGGGTCTCATCCGCTATACAAATGCGGGAAATCAATAACTGCAATATATACATATGCCAATATATATATATATTGCTATTATATATAATACCAATTTCACTGTTTATGAAATATTCGCGGTATATGGTTTTAATAAATAACATCCGCTTACTAACGGCGCATAATGTCTATTTTAACAATCAATAGATAACAATCATTATTCAAACATGCATTCAAATATTTTAAATCTAACTATTTAAAATAAAATCAAAACTGATTTGATTGAGTGAGAAGTTCTCACCTTGATTTCAATTTCGTTTTAGCGATTTATTTCGAATAAAATTAAACGAACGTTTAATTTTACCCGAAATTCTCACTAACTCCAAACGACTCCAATCCATCTCCATCGCGTAGTGCTCGTCCATACGATTCCAACACAACTAGTTTCGCGCGTTTTCGACCTCGTACGAAAAAGTTATGCATTTATGAAGTTACACGAATTTAAAATATATAAATTTACAACATATCTTATTTTTTTTATTTTTTTTGAGTGAGGGGGCTATTTATAGGGAATTTATGAACACTATTCATCCGGGAATTCCGAACTCCGATTTACGCGCCGTAACCAGCGTTTCTAGGGTTTACCCCGCGTTCCAGACACAATGGAACAGGTTTCGGAAGCTAATTCGGACATCTGTGCGAGTTATGGCTATAAACGTTCAATTTAAATTAAACCGATTTAAACGATTTTCTAGGCGTTTTAATTTGTACCGGACAAAAGGTAAATCCAATTGACACGAACTTTGAAACCATACAATAATATCACATTACGGATCCGATGAAACTGGTTTCGTCGAAATCCGAGACTTTTTGAAAAATGGCTATTTTAACTCGCCAAATTAATATTAAAAACAATTCGATGCGTTTCGAGCTGCCACGATCAAACGACAACTCCGTTTGCTACGAAATTTGAAATTCGTAATAACTAACTATTACGGATCTAATGGAACTAGTTTCGTCCAATTCTGAGACTGTTCAAAAATTGACTATTTTCACTAGTCGATTAAATATTAAAATATTCAATTTTCACAAATTAACTTTTAATTCGATTTTAAAAGTTCTAAAATATCGTTCTAACTTCAATATGATAAAATAAAATTTTACAAATCATTTTCAATCATATTTAACTCGATTTTCCAATTATTTCCATAATTTAACATATTAAATTATCGATTTAATTATTCAATTAAATCCAATAATTCGAAATAAAATTTATTTGACTTATAAATCCACTTATTAATATTTAAAATTAATTAAATATTCAAATTTTAATTAAATAAAATTCTGGGTCGTTACAGTTAGTTATTATCGGATTTCAAATTTCGTAGCAATCGGAGTTGTCGTTTGACCCTGGCAACTCAAAACGCTTAGAAACTTTTAAATCGATTTAAACTAGAATTTATCATTTTCTTTTGTAACTCTCACATACGATCAAATTAGCCTCCGAAACATGTTCTATGGTGTTCGAATGCGGAAAAAACCTTATGAACGTCTGTTGGCACGTCTGATTCGGGTTCGGGGTTTCGCGTATGCTTAACGAGACGTTTTGAAAGTTTTAAAATATAATAAAAATTTAAAGTACATATGTCAGAGAGATTTTTTTAATTGCATACTCGTGAAGCTTTCCCAAATCGATACTTATCCCCGTCCTTCTCTTTAATCTTCTAACAGAAGTTCGATCTCATAAAAAAAAATGGCCGAAGTCGGCTTCATCAAATCGAACGCACGAATTAAAATTAAAACTAATTTTTTTTTTGAAATGGGAGGCACGCGATTGAATCGCGTTTTCACGCGAGCTAGGGTTCGCGAATTTTTTTTGATTGTCGCGATGAGGCAAGCCAATGCATGGAAGCGGCAGCTAGGGCATAGGGGGAGGCACGAGCGTTCTTGTCGCAATTGGGGTGCTCGAGTTCGTCTGATTTGGGGATTCACGGCGAGTAGTTGAAGTAGCAACGTAGGGTGTGAGCCACGTAAGGAGGAGCGATTTCGATGGGGGGCTTGTGTGGCTTTATGGTTGCTTCACAATTTTCGTTGCGTGGTCGGTCGCGACTGGAAGGGGGGCTGTTGCTCAGTGGCAAGGTTAGTGTATGTTCTTTTTGTTTTATTTATTTCTATATATATCTACACAGAAAAGAAAATTCACAGAGAAGAAATACCAATATGTGAAACTTTTATACAAGTATGAATGAATGAAAGTGGCATGCTATAATTTACTGAGGTAAGTGAAGTTTTATGTAGATAAGAGCTTAGAAAGAAGGAAATTTTAAAGTGTTAAATATTTGTATAAAATTAGATTTTGAAAACTATAGATTGATCATTTATGTATGGGTTTCAAAAGAAAAGAAATAATTGTTTATTATTGGAAAATAGGTTTATATTTAAATGGTAAATGAAATTTTATTAAATGGCAATTGATAATTTAATTATTTTTTTCAAGTATTGATAAGACCCATAATGTTTATACAAGGTCTGAGACTCGTGGAAATAAATCGAGAATGAAGTGGGTTGCGAAACAGGAATCAAAGGTGAGTAAATCTCACTCTATTAGATCTCTATTTGAGTTTAAATGGTTAAATTAAAATATTTGATTGAATGGTTGAATTTATTGATATGCACTGTGAATTGATTATCTGGTGATTTTGATATTGGATGGTTTTCGAGTTAATTGTTGCTTAACTCGAAGTATTGGGAATTTTAGGTTGTTTTAAACTTAAAACAATAAATAAGAAAAAATGTTTCTGTTTTAAAAAGTTACTAAAGGCTTAATGATTTGTGATACATTAAATTAGTAAGGTAATTAAAAATGGATAATTAATTAATTCAATTAATTAATGATTTGGGTTTTTTTAATTCAGTAATTAATGGTTTGAGTAAATAATAAATTAAGTTGTAAGTTAATTAACTAAGTATAAGTAATTCAGAATAATCATTTGATGGTGTTACAAATAATTACTTAACATAATTAATGGAATATAATTACTTTGTGAAATTTATCAAGAGATTAATTAAGAAAATTAATTATGGAGTCATTAATTTATTAATGAAGTAAATAAAAGAATAGTTGATTACAGATTGAGATTAATCGAGAATGATTAATATTGGGATTGAATTAAAATAATTAATTTAGATTAGAAAAAATCAAAACATAATTGGAAATCATTAATTTATAAAATAAACGATGCAATTAAAGATTGATTGATTAAGGTGAATTAATCATAAGTGACTCATTAGAAACTGGTTTAATGTAAGTAATTAAGAATTAGTGTAATTGATTATGGTTAATTAATTTGTGAAGTAATTAAAGATTATGCATTGATTTGGTTAAGAATAATTAATATCATAAAAATTTAATAAAGATAATAACTTGAATGTAATTGAAAATAATTAATCCATGGTAATTAATTAAGATGAATTATGAAGGAATGGTTGATTAATTGATTTGAAACTGATTGATGTTAAATGAAAGAATCTAAGTGATTAAGGAATGAAATTCAATTAGAGTCGATTGAATTAATTTGGAAGTGATCAAATTTGCTTATGGATGATTGATTGGTATTTGATGCTTGAATGAGATGATATGCCTGCTATGAAATGTTGAGTATTTCATTTTGATAATTTAGGTTTGGACGACACGAGTCTCGAAGAGGCTGGAGTCGGGTATTAGGAAATATCCGAAACCGCTTTGAATATTTTATAAATTGATTTGTGAAATCAATAGGTTGGAATGAAATGATTTGAGTAAATTGAATTATTTTATTTAAGTTTGGTGCTTAGAAATTTATATGTGAAATAAGTCTTGTCTATAGTAAATCATGAATTGGTTAAATTAATCTAAGTTACCCGGGTTTTATATAAGTTGTATTGCTTGGATAATCCATGTTAGTTGTGTTTACTCACGTTGGTTTCCAGCCTGACCTGGATGTTACTTTGGTGTAATGCTCGGGTCAGACCGAGTATTACAGATTTTCAGGTAAGGACGTTCTGGAGCTCAGGAGGTGTGATAACCCTGATTTTGGGATATCTGAATTAATTGGTTATCAACAGAATTGAATTTATTAAAATAGTAATTTGTTAATTGAACGAATAAATTCTATTAAATTAAAATGCTTATATATGGATTTGGAACTATAATATACATTTATATGAGTTGATTTTAATTTGAAATAGAAATTCAAAAGATAAATATTTTAAAGTAAATTGAAATTAAAATATATATATATATATATATATATAATTTTACCAGTATATAGTTTGTTATTTTCATTCAAAGATCATATTAATATAAAGAAAGTAAAGTAGTTACTAAATAAAAATTTGATATAAAAAATTTTATAACTATTTTGATTAGTATAATTGTATAACTATTATAGGTGTGTAATTGGGAATTTTTTATCATCTACTTTTAAAAATAATAAATAGATAAATACAAGAGGAGTTTGAATATTAAAACAATTAAGACATTTATAAATATAAACAAAATTGGAATTATTTTATAAATACTTATATAAAAATATATATATATATATATATATATATATATATATATATATATATATTGTTACATAATTACAAATGGAAGCTTAAGGATATATCTTATGACAAGTGTCAGCCAAAATTTATATGTGTCTAAATTATTATTTTTTTCTTTTTTTTTCTTTTTTTTAACGAAAAGATAAAACATAGTTATTTATAACATCTCCACTTTTTATCTCATTTCTTTTCTATCTTTCCAAAATTCAAAACAAAGAGATCAAAGTCTAGAAAAAAGAAAAAAAACTGAATCTTCCAAAACAAATTCAAGAGCAAATAAAATTCAAAGTCAACTGCTAGTTCAAAGTTCTCAGATCAAAGGCCAGTTTCAGATCAAAATCAATCAGTAGTTCCAGAAATAAATAAAAAATTCAGATTAGTTTCAAAGGTTTTCTCTGTGAAAATCTGAAAAGGTGAGTAAACTAACCCGGTTTCCTTCTTTATACCTGTGACTAAACTACTAATCTCTACCTGATGCTTTTGATTTATACTTGAAGTTATGGTAGAAATTGTTTGTACGAGTGAAGAATTATATTTTGTTTGGGTATACAAGTTTAAAATAAGAAATATATATGCATGCATGTCTGAATATATGTATAATTACCTCTATTTTAGTTTTACAGTCCCTAAACTCACTCAAAAATCCAATCACTCTCTATAAACCATTATAAGTGATGTTGTTTGAAGATAACATGTTTGTGATAACTCGATGAATGTTTTAAAAATATTTTTAAGGAGAAACAGCAAGTAGTTTTACTGAGTAAACTTTAAACTGTTTAAAGCTTAATTCTTCATCTTTATTTGTTAATGTGGTAGTCCAATTGGAAATATTGATTGCATGAATTTATAAATAGATTTTGCCTAGATTTTTAGTGGAATTACGAATGAAGATCTGCCTGTCTATGCATTATGTATATGAAGCATCGGTTCTTGGCCTTCAGGCCTAAAATAAAAAAATATCTGGTTCCAGATCAAGAAATTGGAAACTTGGTCTCTGTTTTATAACAGTGAGTAGACTTTAGTTCTTCAAGTTAAATCATCTGCATAGTTTTATGCACGCCTCAATCAATGATAACAATAACTTAAATGTAATTTGAAATACATGTTGTCTAGGTATACAAGTGAAAATTCTGTTGCATGCCTAAATGCACGCATGTATAGCGTTGTAAATTTCAACAGACCATAATATGTTCAAAAAATTATTAAATCTTTTTCCCTGATTACTTTTAGCAGTGGATGCTTGAAAGGAATTTGGTTGTAATGATGTAAAAAAAAATTTTAAAAATGATAAAAAAGTATATGTAGCTAAGGGCTGTTTCAGGAAGAAGAATTTTACAGTAATATCATATTAATTTAGGGAATTAGTTGTTTAAATGTGGATTTTTGACTATAACATCTGATTCATATTGAAAAGCTAGGATTTTTTTAAAAAAAAGAAAATCAAAAATTTTAATTTTGTAAATCGTGTAGGCTTTTGGGTTTAACCGAATCGGGAAATTTCTTGATGGCCGACGATTGACGAAGTGTGAAGGGCTGAGATTTTTGCTAGAGTAGGCATGAAGGTCGAAGCTCTTAAGAAAAATAGTTTCGCAACGTCTCGGTGGCCGTCGTGACCAGATGAGGCGAGGGTAGGGTTTTCAGGGCTTGTTCTGAAACGAGTTGGGTTTCCATTCGTTGTGACGTCTCAGTGGCGATGAGGAAGTGCACGAAGGGGGAAAGGGATGGGAAGATGGTGGCATAGCTATGGCGAAGTTTTAAGGGTGGATCATGATCGTTTGGTGGTGATAGGCGTCGAGGAGGAGGTTGATTCATTTCTTTGGAAATTGGCAGTTGGCTCGATTTTCGATTTGATGGGTTTTTTGAGATTTAGGGGGTCGTAAAGGTCGACCGTGGCGATTGAGACTTCGAGAAGGCATCGGCGTCGAACGATGAAGTTCTTGCACTGTGTGCACGTACACGGTGTGATTTTCGGTGCAGGTCAATGGGGATAATAGGTAATCGAAGGCTGCAAAAATAAAAGATAGGAAGAGAAGGGGAAGCGAGCCGAAGGATAAAGGAATGGGCCAGAAGTGAACTGGACCAAGGAAAATATTTGTGAGAAGAAAATAAAGGAAGGAGAAGAGAAGATGTTGCTCAAGTTTGATCTTGGGTATTAGTAGTTTTGTCCCAGTTTTCTTAATTTTGTGAATGTGGTAACTGATTTCTTAAGTTGATTTTCTTTAACCAGATTTTAGAAGCCAATGGAAGCAAAGAAATGTTATCAGAATGTTCAAAGAAATTATTAAATAAGTTTTAGAAGAGAGAAAAAAAAGAAACATGAACGAGTTTTAAAAACATTTAGCAAATGCAAGTTAAAGCAAATTGTTAAACAAGTTTTCAGAGCTAAATAAAATAAACAAGTTTTCAAAGCAAGTTTTTATTTAAGTTATAACGTCCAATTTTATTTGTTGGATTTAAATAAATTTTATTAGATTAATTATGTAATTTAAAACTTTAAGTGGTTTCGATGGAATTTGATTATGATTGAATTAAGTAAGTATTTAGATATCTCAAGTGATTTTGTATAAATTAATTTTAAGCTTTTAAATTTAATAGGATCTAAGTGATTTAGTTAAGTAATTGAATAAGATAATGGCTTATCTTAGATCTAATAAGAGCTTAAGTAATTAAGGGTTAGTCAATTAACTTAAGAATAATTATTTAATTAAAATTTATCAAAGGAATCAATTAATTAAGGATAATTACTTGATGTAAGTAAAAGAGAAATTACTTAATGGGAAGTAATTGAAGGTTAATTACTTAGAAGAAGTAATTAAAGATTAATTACTTATTGTGATTAATTAAAGGATTAATATAATTAATTAAGGAGTTAATTAATTAAGATAAGTAATTACCGGATGGTTAATTACTGAAATTGTTTGAGGATAATTAATTTTGTGTAATTAATTAAAGGATAATTACTTTACGTAATTAAGGATAATTAATCAAGGGTGATTAATTAAGATGGTTAATTAAAAGATGATTAGTTTGAAATTAATTAATTATTTAAGTAAAGGTAAGCTAAGTGATTAAAGATTTGTAACTAAATTAATTTGAAATAAATTAAATAAATTTTGGAAATGATCCATCTTGCTTATGAATTATTGAATGATGATTAAATAAATTGATTGATACCCCTGATATGAAATGTTTTGTGATATGATATGTTTTGGGTAGACGATGATAGTATGGTTACCTATCGTTGATGAATTTTTGTGTATATAAGTGACATCCTGTATTTAAATTTGAATTGTATCTCACTTGGATAACTTAGTTTAAGATGACATTGGATTCGAAGAGACCGGGGTCGGGAATTAGTAAATATTCGAAACCACTTCGATTCTTTATAAGATTGATATGTGAAATCAATAGGGTGGAATGGAATGATTGGACCATCTAATCTAAGTTTTGGTACGTAGATACTGATGTGTGGTACCGGTGATGTCTATAACAAATTGTGAATTTGTAAATTAATACGAGTACCTCGGGTTTATATAAGTTGTATGTTGTTGTATTCCATGTTAGATGGTTTTAGTCACACTGGTTTCCAGCCTGACCCGGGTGTTACTTTGATGTAATGCTCGGGTCAGACCGAGTATTACAGATTTTCAGGTTAGGACGTTCTTGAGCTTAGGAGGCGAGCTGGAGAGTTGGAACGTATGGAGAGTTTCTACTGTGTTATATTATAGTATCTGAAACAGATTATTTATCTGTCCTGTGGTTGTAAATATGTTGTAATTCCGGCATTAAAGTGTAATTTGACAGTGCAGTTTCCTTTGTATAACTATTATTTATGTGATATTATATTTTGATCCGCTGCGAATGTGAGGTATCTGTGATGCGTGTTCTGGTGTTTCTTCTTTTTATTCTATCTATTTCTTTTTTTTTTCATAACTATCTAGAATTTTTTGGATCGGAAATTCCGGGTCGTTACATTTGGTATCAGAGCTGAAGGTTAAGCGAGAACCTTGGCTCTGGTGGGATACTCATTAAGGATAGGGTCAATGGTACCCTAGAATGAGTTGAGTGTATATATGAGAGATCGTACTTGTTATTTTCTTATATAGGGATTTTAAATGATTTTATATAAAAATATATTTTGATATATAAAGTAATATTTTTTACTAACAAAAAGTAAGGGAATTGGTTGTTAAATTATTGGAATTAAATTAAGAAGTAATAGAATACAACCAAACTAAAATTGAAATTGAATAAAGATAAGTTTGAAATGAATTCAAGCTGAAATTAAAATCTTGAATTTGGAAAAGAGTTTTAAAATAAGATAATAATAAATTGGTTTCCAGATATGATAAACTTGATTATTATCATAAATGGTTGTTGTATTTAATAATGAAATGTTTTAAGGAAGTAAACCATTTAGATAAGTATGGGATATAAATTGAAACTGAAGTTGATGTAAATTGTGAAGTTTGAATCTTAAGGTTTAAAAACATTTGAAATTTGTTTTCAAATTATTAAAAGGAATAATAAATAATATTAATTGAATGAGGACGCTTGATGCAAAGAGGAGTTGTTTGAAGATTTAAAGAAAATTTGTTTTGAATTAAAACCAAAGGTGGTTTAAATTTGAAATTTGAATTAGTACAAATTGAATTTGATTTGAATTAATTGAAATGGTGATTAAAGATGTATGAGTATAAGATTCAAATTGAATTTGAATTTAATTTGGAAGTAATTCAAGAATAATTCAGCTTGATGTGGAAATGGAGTTTGAAATTTGGATTAATTCAAACTTGAGTTGAAATGATTTGAAAATGGAAACTAGTTCAACTGAAATTTATTTGAATTAGTAGAATTTGAGATCAAGGTTGAATAAAGTTAAATTTGGAATGAAACTTGGATTAATTCAACTTGAATTGGGGTTGAATCAATTTCAATAGAAATTGAAGTTATTTAAATTGGAGTTAAGTCAATTTAAATGAAAGTGGAATTTAAATTGAATTGATGAGAATGGAGATTGGGAAGTGAGCAGTTTTGACTCTGGACCATTTTTAATATAAAACATTTTAATATAAACTTATTTTTCCAAGCTATTCATTATATATACAACTTTTCTTTTAAAAGCCAAACTATCTTATATTTGTTTTACAATTATTTTTGGAACTGTTTAACAATATTTCCAACTATTTTGTAAACTAATTACTATATTTCAACTTTTTTACAAAGGTAATTACTATCTTACTACTATTTTGCAATTATCTAAAATTTCTAGAGTTATTTAACTATTTTTTAACTATTTTACACCTATTTTACAGACTAGTAATTATTTTCCAACTACTTATCTATTTTTAAATTTTTCAAGCTATTTTCTAAATAAACTGGTCAGAGTTCAAACTGTTAATGGTTAAATACACAATCAAGATAAGAATAGAGGTGATAAGCCAAATGGATTGAAGCAACTGTGTGTAAGTGAATGAAATTCAAAAGATAAATATTTTAAAGTAAATATGAATAGAAATAGAATTGATTTGGCTAATAACCAATAAAGATAAATACGTAGGGTGTACGTATATTATTCTATTCGCATAGTGATTTGATCCAGATTCGAGCATAGAATTTCGAAATAGTATGTCGATCCGAGTGGGGATTTTTCACTCGATTTTCGATGGCGAACCTGGTTATGGATGGTTGATTGGTTGTAGATATTCTCTATATGTGATGACCCGCAAATCCATACTCCTTGAATGTACACTAATCTCCATAGATTAACTCAAGATGAACAGAAATTCGAATTATCAATGTTTAAGAAAAAGAGAAAGACAGAAGAAGAGAGAAGAAGAGAGGAAAGATAGAAAATAGAGAGAAAAGAAAATAGAAAATAAAGAAAACAACAGAACAACAACAGAATCTCACAATTCGCAGCGGAACAACATATAATAATAAATGAATAATCTTTAAACAAAGAACTATATCGGTTATTACATTTTATACATTACATTACATCATCATCAGTGTGTACAACAGCAAACAACAACAAACAGTGCAGCGGAATAAGAAATACTATATACTTGTAATTACGCCATGCCATCCATCATGCCTCCAGCAACTCCAGAATATCCTGATAAACCTTAACTCTTGACTGCCCGTGTGGAAATTGGTGGGCACCCAGAGTTTAGGAAGGAAAACAATAAACTCCGAGTCAGTCATGTGACTGGTGTGGGAACTCAAAACAGTTTATTTATCTTTAAATCAAAATAGAGGAATATTTTTAAAGTCAATTCGCAATGCTTTTAAAAATGAGACTACCATAAGGCCTCCCGCACACACACACAATGCAAACGCAGAATCGGAGGAGATTTCTCCTTATGATAGTCAAAGATGCTTAATACGCATTTAAAAAGAACATTTGATATTATTACTACTGCATAGTGTATAAAATGATTTCGAAAGTAGAATATAAATCTTAGCCAGCATAGACATTTCGAACTATGCCTACTATAGCTACCATCTAAACAGTGGTGACCACCATAAGTAAATGGCAGGTTCTACAACTAATACCGTACAAGGTTTCGTATTGGGAATTGGATTTCCAACGAATGATCAGGCCAAGGAACTTTCCATTGCCACATGAGAATGCCTCTGGAAGGACATCCTCGATAACCAAACCAGATCTCTACCAACACAAGGCCGGGTTACCCCTAACTGAGTAACAACTGACCGAGTATGCCATCCCCCGGTCCTTTGGGACCTTTAACCGAGCGCTCGTCACCATCATCACACAATTATAAATAAAGTATTTCAACATGAGTAAGTATCTGGGCTCCATACCATGATACCACCCTTTTCCAGAAGGAAATGCACATACCCTAAAGGGCGCTACCCCTCATAACCTTGCTGCATCTTTCCTGTTTTGACCATTCCCGGGGCGTGAGGCTCGACGAAGTCACGTCCACAAAAACATACTTTATTCAAAAGCCATGCTTTGGGTCAACAAATGATCATAGAAATGATCACCAGGATAGACGATCAAATAAATGATCCTATCACAAATAATCAACACAATGATCATTTTACAGCAACACTCAGCATGTCACATTACCAAATTGGGAATATATCGTTGATAACCTTCAACTACATAACCTCTGAGCTCGTACGTCTCAAAGAAGGGTGTTAAGCTAAAAGAATAAATTCTCCGCCACCAACAGAAATATATTTGAAAGAAATCTGCTTTATATCTCAATTTGTAATGTCAGACATACAATCCATACAAGTCTGTTCCGGGATCGAACAGAACCGAAGCACTTACAAAGAAGTCCTTACAATCCGGATATCCACAATCCTGATCGGATTTCCCATCACATATGGAGGACTCTATACCGGAGCAACTCGGTGCAGAGTCAATCGACAGGTCATCCTATCGCTCTCGCAAATACCGGGTCTTCAACACCGATCTTCAATGATATCCATTACGTCGTATCACTATTCGGAATGGGTAATCCGAATAACGAGCGCAATAATTTAAAAATAAGTGTAGCATTCAAATTCAACAAATCACAACAAATATCTTTCAAAGGTATATATATTGATAGTCGGTTATTGAACTATCAATGGATATGCACAACATCACCAGATTCCAAATAATTTTCCAAATTATTTATTTCCCAAAGATATCTTTACTAGATATATAGTTTTCACACTTCAAAAATAAATCAATATTTATTTTTAAACAACTTCCCTTTCCATTCATAAATTCCATAGTGAATTTATATTTCACAATATCCATGCATATACGATTTCAATTATTCATTTCAATTTATCTTCAAAAAGATAAATTCTCATAATATTCAATGAAATATTGGAAAACATTTCCATACTTATTCATTCATAAGTAATTCACAAATTTTATTTATTTTCAACACTTAGAAAATATTCAATATACTTAAATCGAGATTAAGTATATATTTCATTCTTTAAGGAAATCATTCTCTTAACCATATTTATTTGGGCCAAAACGAATGTTGCGTAAAACATCGTTACGACAACCCAAAATCACTAGTATAGGGATTCGAAATTAAAATAGATATATATAAATCCCAATACTATACAAAACATTTCCTTTCGGAAATCATTTACTATAACAACAGTGTTATAGTCCACCATTTCCTTCAATTTCTCGAAAACGTCTATTTCAACAATAAATGTTGAAATCTATGGTTTTGAATCTCAACACATTTAAAACATCGTTAGATCGTTTTAATTCTATTTAAAACATCACGTTCAAAACAATTTCTTTAACATATTATTCACTATTCAAAAACGTGAATATACTTTGTTAATCAATTTCATCATTTCTATTCATTTTGTTTCAAAGGATTATTCACAGTCAAAAACGTGAATATAACTCCATTAATAGGTTACAACAATTTACTTCTTAAAATAAGTCGTTTGCGAATTTATAAAACAACGTTTATAAATTCCTTTTCTATTTATTTTATAACAACTTCCTTTTATAAATTCCTTTATTAACCTATTCAATTTATAACTCAATTATAAAACAAAAGTTCATGTTATAAGTTAAATACTTAGAATTTATTTGTTTGCACAATCGTTCCTTTAAACTTCATAATTATAAATCTTATAACTTATAAGATTCAATTATTTATCCAAATCTATTCTTTCAATAACTTTATAAATTTTATAAACCTACTGCTTATAAAATTCCATTTATAACTTCACCGTTTATAATTCTATAAATTTCATTCATTTATGAAATCCATTCATAATTCATTCTAACACTTATAAAAACTCGTTTTATAATTCAAATATTTTCATTTATAAATTATCAATTTTATAAATCTTTTATATAAATCAATTTATATTATTATTCTTTTAAAACATCTTTAATCCCCTTTATAATTTCACCATTTTGATTTATAAAATAATCAAATTTTATAAATCCTATTTTTAAACTTTTTATAATAAATTCAGAAATCCCGTTTTAACTATTTTATAAAATCATTAACCCCATATTTTCAAAAATCAGTTTTTAACTATATTTCTCAAAAATATAATTTTTTATAACGTTAAAAATTATATAGTTTATTTATTTAAAATGAATCAATTTCCAAACATATAGTATATTTTCAAAAATCACTTTAAAAATCATTTTAAAATTCCAATGTTTGGTCCAATGATGCTATATACCAAATAGTCAATCACGACAACAACGACATCATATATCGATATGATAATCCATCAGATATCAAAATATCCGAATTCAAATAAATACTGTTGAGGAATCCAGTTGGATCCCTCTAACCTGTTTTCCTGCATCCACAAACATTAGCACAATACCAATTCCGCTCCAGTACGGAATTATCGCGGTATATGAGATTTAAAATATTATCCGCTTAATAGACGGCGCAATAGGGTCTCATCCGCTATACAAATGCGGGAAATCAATAACTGCAATATATACATATGCCAATATATATATATTGCTATCATATATAATACCAATTTCACTGTTTATGAAATATTCGCGGTATATGATTTTAATAAATAACATCCGCTTACTAACGGCGCATAATGTCTATTTTAACAATCAATAGATAACAATCATCATTCAAACATGCATTCAAATATTTTAAATCTAACTATTTAAAATAAAATCGAAACTGATTCGATTGAGTGAGAAGTTCTCACCTTGATTTCAATTTCGTTTTAGCGATTTATTTCGAATAAAATTTAACGGACGTTTAATTTTACCCGAAATTCTCACTAACTCCCAACGACTCCAATCCATTTCCATCGCATAGTACTCGTCCATACGATTCCAACGCAACCGGTTTCGTGCGTTTTCGACCTCGTATGAAAAAGATATGCAATTTCAAAGTTTATACGAATTTTTATAACTAAATTTACAACATAATTAAATTATTTAAACCTAAATCGATTCAGAGCCGTAGATCTCACCCCTCACCATCATCAGGCCGTCCACCCCCTACCCCTTTCTTCTTCGTTCTCCCTACAGTAAGTGCCAAACCCATTTTCAAATATTAGGGTTAATTTTTGCTCCGCCCACAAGCATCGATACTCCATCACATCACCCCCAGAACGAAGCCCCACGTCACCCCTACCCACGGCCAGAGTGCGGCCTGACCCGGTCGCCTCTCCTTCCTCGAAAAACATGTTGAACGCATGACCATTACTCTCGAATTCCGACCACCACGTCACGATCCAGGCGATCATCGCCGTATGGATCGATAGAACTCACTTCGCCCTTTATTTTGTTAGTTGAGAGTTTTTGAAATCATTGAGTGGATTGGGAGAGATTGAGGGGAGAAAAGGAGACAATTTTGGCCCTTCATAACAATGGTGGCGGCTGCAGTTTATTAGGTTTAGGGTTTTAAATTTTTTATAATTTGTGAAAGGTTGGTCTATTTATAGGAAAACGAACAAACACTATTCATTCCGGAAATTCCAAACTCCGATTCACGCGCCGTAACCAGCGTTTCTAGGGTTTACCCCGCGTTCCGGACACAATGGAACAGGTTTTGAAAGCTAATTCGGTCACCTGTGCGAGATATGGCAATAAACGTTCAATTTAAATTAAACCGATTTAAACGATTTTCTAGGCGTTTTAATTTGTACCGGAAAAACGGTAGATCCAATTGACACGAAATTTGAAACCTTACAATAATATCACATTACGGATCCGATGAAACTGGTTTCGTCGAAATTCGAGACTTTTTGAAAAATGGCTATTTTAACTCGCCAATTTAAAATTAAAACAATTTCAATGCGTTTCGAGCTGCCACGATCAAACGATAACTCCGATTGCTACGATAATTGAAATCCGGTAATAACTATTACAGATCCAATGGAACTAGTTTCGTCCAATTCTGAGACTGTTCGAAAATTGACTAATTTCACTAGTCGATTAAATATTAAAATATTCAATTTTCACAAATAAACTTCAAATTCGATTTTAAAAGTTCTAAAACATCATTCTAACTCCCATATGATAGAATAAAATTTTACAAATCATTTTCAATCATATTTAACTCAATTTTCAATTATTTCCATAATTTAACATATTAAATTATTGATTTAATTATCCAATTAAATCCAATTATTCGAAATAGAATTTATTCGACTTATAAATTCACTTATTAATATTTAAAATTAATTAAATATTCGAATTTTAATTAAATAAAATTCTGGGTCGTTACATACTTCCCCCCTTAAAAGAATTTCGTCCTCGAAATTATCAAGTAAGAAAAGTTATAGAATCCATTAACTTTCCCAAAATCCATAGTTAAACTTCTTACAACAACTTTACTAAGTTTTCAAATCATACTTAGTTATCTTTTCAAAACAACTACTATTGTTTAACTTTCAATTCCAAATCAAAGTTATAATTTTCAAAAAAATTCCAGTTTTCCTCAAATTTTTTCTAACGCCTTAAATTTTCGGAAAAATTCGCCATAGTCTCCTTTGCACGGCTCGATCCGAAAAAAAATGACAGTATATATATCACAAATATACATCTCATCAAGTAATGAGGCATCCCGCAGGGAAAAAAATGTAAAAGTATGATATTTAATCCGAGATATGTACCTTATATTTTATTAGCAAGCATATACGGCTAATATAGCGCGAAAGCGAGCTCCAAATGTGAAGCAAACGCGATCTGCACCTACTAAACACTCAACAAACAACATGAGAATCATGCATATATGAAAATAGTGTCGATATAAACATATAGCAACATAATAACTATATATGTCAACATAGCAATTGCAACAAAAGCAATATATTCAACCATCAACCAACTAGCATTCATAACCAATAAATATTCATTCATATTCTCATTAATATTCAATGAAATAGGTTTTCAATTTAATCACATTCGATTCATTAACAGTGGATGTTTACTAACATTCATTTTCAATTAGTTTATATTCACTAATCCATATTCAAGTTGGTTCACTTCCAAATCAAATTCAATTCTATTTAAGATTCACTTAACTTCTAATTGAATTTCAATTACTTTAGCTTCCAATTTCATTAACTCAATTTCATTAACACTTAATGAATTATATACCATCAACTAACAATCATATAACAATCAATGTATATTAATTACAACCAAATTACTTTCCTTACAATTGGTTTAATTAAATTGATTTTCATTCAACTATTCAACTTTCAATAACATTAGATTTTAATGAATTAACACTTATATTCATTATTTCATATCAATTATTCACATTTAATTGATTAATATTCAATCCATTCATTCAATTCAATTACAAAAGTTGAATTTCATTTATATAACTCAAGTTCACATTTATCACTTCACTTTATTATTTTACTTTGATACTAATATCAACTTCATTCAACATCTCTTAAGTTATACTTCCATTTCTAAAGTAAATTTCCATTAAACTTTAAATTCATTTTTATTTTACAACTCATATTCATAAATATATTCATATAGTTTCACTTCTTATAAATATAAGTTTATTTCACAATTGTAATTCACTTTAATTATAATTCAATTCTTATAATTCATTTGCTTATACAATTATTCTTTTATTTAGATTATTCAAACAACTAAACAATCAACTTATATACACTTTAATAATTCTAAAAAATTATTTCTTTATATATAAAATATATTTAGGTAAAATTATTTTATTTACCCAATTTAAAACAATACTGTGTCGAATTGTTCTATTCAAGTGTTTATAAACCCCTTCGGCATAGTTGTCCAGACCGTGCTGACGAAGGTTCATATGCCACTCAATAAACCAATCATCACAATATAAAACAATTTTATATATTCACTAACAAATACGCTCTCATAGCTATTATTACACTCAAACTTATTCTAGAGCACTACTGACTCTATCTCTAATGAGTAATACCCAACAGAACCATGGTTGTCGCTTAACCATATGCTCTGATACCACCTGTGATGACCCGCAAATCCATACTCCTTGAATATACACTAATCTCCATAGATTAACTCAAGATGAACAGAAATACGAATTATCAATGTTTAAGAAAAAGAGAAAGACAGAAGAAGAGAGAAGAAGAGAGGAAAGATAGAAAATAGAGAGAAAAGAAAATAGAAAATAAAGAAAACAACAGAACAACAACGGAATCTCACAATTCGCAGCGGAACAACATATAATAATAAATGAATAATCTTTAAACAAAGAACTATATCGGTTATTACATTTTATACATTACATTACATTACATTACATCATCATCAGAGTGTACAACAGCAAACAACAACAAACAGTGCAGCGGAAAAAGAAATACTATATACTAGTAATTACGCCATGCCATCCAGCTTGCCTCCAGCAACTCCAGAATATCCTGATAAACCTTAACTCTTGACTGCCCGTCTGGAAATTGGTGGGCACCCAGAGTTTAGGAAGGAAAACAATAAACTCCGAGTCAGTCATGTGACTGGTGTGGGAACTCAAAATAGTTTATTTATCTTTAAAATCAAAATAGAGCAATATTTTTAAAGTCAATTCGCAATGCTTTTAAAAATGAGACTACCATAAGGCCTCCCGCACACACACACAATGCAAACGCAGAATCGGAGGAGATTTCTCCTTATGATAGTCAAAGATGCTTGATACGCATTTAAAAAGAACATTTGATATTATTGCTAGTGCATAGTGTATAAAACAATTTCGAAAGTAGAATATAAATCTTAGCCAGCATAGACATTTCGAACTATGCCTACTATAGCTACCATCTAAACAGTGGTGACTACCATAAGTAAATGGCAGGTTCTACAACTAATACCGTACAAGGTTTCGTATTGGGAATTGGATTTCCAATGAATGATCAGGCCAAGGAACTTCCCATTGCCACATAAGAATGCCTCTGGAAGGACATCCCCGAGAACCAAACCTGATCTCTACCAACCCAAGGCCGGGTTACCCCTAACTGAGTAACAACTGACCGAGTATGCCATCCCCCGGTCCTTTGGGACCTTTAACCGAGCGCTCGTCACCATTATCACACAATCATAAATAAAGTGTTTTAACATGAGTAAGTATCTGGGATCCATACCATGATACCACCCTTTTCCAGATGGAAATGCACATACCCTAAAGGGCGCTATCCCTCATAACCTTGCTGCATCTTTCTTGTTTTGACCATTCCCGGGGTCTGAGGCTCGACGAAGTCACGTCCACAAAAACATACTTTATTCAAAAGCCATGCTTTGGGTCAACAAATGATCATAGAAATGATCACCAGGATAGATGATCAAATAAATGATCCTATCACAAATAATCAACACAATGATCATTTTACAGCAACACTCAGCATGTCACATTACCAAATTGGGAATATATTGCTGATAACCTTCAACTACATAACCTCTGAGCTCGTACGTCTCAGAGAAGGGTGTTAAGCTAAAAGAATAAATTCTCCGCCACCAATAGAAATATATTTGAAAGAAATCTACATTATTTCTCAATTTGTAATGTCAGACATACAATCCATACAAGTCTGTTCCGGGATCGAACAGAACCGAAGGCACTTACAAAGAAGTCCTTGCAATCCGGATATCCACAATCCTGATCAGATTTCCCATCACATATGAAGAACTCTATACCGGAGCAACTCGGTGCAGAGTCAATCGACAGGTCATCCTATCGCTCTCGCAAATACCAGGTCTTCAACACCGATCTTCAATGATATCCATTACGTCGTATCACTATTCGGAATGGGTAATCCGAATAACGAGCGCAATAATTTAAAAATAAGTGTAGCATTCAAATTCAACAAATCACAACAAATACCTTTCAAAGGTATATATATTGATAGTCGGTTATTGAACTATCAGTAGATATGCACACATCACCAGTTTCCAAATATTTTTCCAAATTATTTATTTCCCAAAGATATCTTTACTAGATATATAGTTTTCACACTTCAAAAATAAATCAATATTTATTTTTAAACAACTTCCCTTTCCATTCATAAATTCCATAGTGAATTTATATTTCACAATATCCATGCATATACGATTTCAATTATTCATTTCAATTTATCTTCAAAAAGATAAATTCTCATAATATTCAATGAAATATTGGAAAACATTTCCATACTTATTTATTCATAAGTAATTCACAAATTTTATTTATTTTCAACACTTAGAAAATATTCAATGTACTTAAATCGAGATTAAGTATATATTTCATTCTTTACGGAAATCATTCTCTTAACCATATTTATTTGGGCCAAAACGAATGTTGCGTAAAACATCGTTACAACCCAAAATCACTAGTATAGGGATTCGAAATTAAAATAGATATATATAAATCCCAATACTATACAAAACATTTCCTTTCGGAAATCATTTACTATAACAACAGTGTTATAGTCCACCATTTCCTTCTATTTTTCGAAAACGTCTATTTCAACAATAAATGTTGAAATCTATGGTTTTGAATCTCAACACATTTAAAACATCGTTAGATCGTTTTAATTCTATTTAAAACATCACATTCAAAACAATTTCTTTAACATATTATTTACTATTCAAAAACGTGAATATACTATGTTAATCAATTTCATCATTTCTATTCATTTTGTTTCAAAGGATTATTCACAGTAAAAAACGTGAATATAACTACATTAATAGGTTAAAACAATTTACTTCTTAAAATAAGTCGTTTTGCGAATTTATAAAACAACGTTTATAAATTCCTTTTCTATTTATTTTATAACAACTTCCTTTTATAAATTCCTTTCTTAACCTATTCAATTTATAACTCAATTATAAAACAAAAGTTCATGTTATAAGTTAAATACTTAGAATTTATTTGTTTGCACAATCGTTTCTTTAAACTTCATAATTATAAATCTTATAACTTATAAGATTCAATTATTTATCCAAATCTATTCTTTCAATAACTTTATAAATTTTATAAACCTACTGCTTATAAAATTCCATTTATAACTTCACCGTTTATAATTCTATAAATTTCATTCATTTATGAAATCCATTCATAATTCATTCTAACACTTATAAAAACTCGTTTTATAATTCAAATATTTTCATTTATAAATTATCTATTTTATAAATCTTTTATATAAATCAATTTATATTATTATTCTTTTAAAACATCTTTAATCCCCTTTATAATTTCACCATTTTGATTTATAAAATAATCAAATTTTATAAATCCTATTTTTAAACTTTTTATAATAAATTCAGAAATCCCGTTTTAACTATTTTATAAAATCATTAACCCCATATTTTCAAAAATCAGTTTTTAACTATATTTCTCAAAAATATAATTTTTTATAACATTAAAAATTATATCGTTTATTTATTTAAAATGAATCAATTTCCAAACATATAGTATATTTTCAAAAATCACTTTAAAAATCATTTTAAAATTCCAAAGTTTGGTCCAATGATGCTACATACCAAATAGTCAATCACGATGTAGCGATCCTGAATTGACCTTCGAAAATCGGCACCGAATACGTTACCTATATTCGAATGCCGCAAATTCAAATGTCGAATCCGGCCCGCCGGAGCTTATAACAACATTAAGTAAATAACACAGCGGAATAACCCATCACATATCACCTAGCATAAGCAAGACTGGTGTGAGCAACAAAAAAATAGTTCATCTTTTAAAACATTCAACAAAAGATTTTCAAAGTCAATTCGCAATGCTTTTTAAAAATGAGACTACCATAAGGCCTCCCGCACACACACACAATGCAAACGCAGAATCGGAGGAGATTTCTCCTTATGATAGTCAAAGATGCTTGATACGCATTAAAAAGAAACATTTGATATTATTACTAGTGCGTAGTGTAGTAAAAATTCATTTCGAAAGTAAAGATATAAATCTTAGCCAACATAGACATTTCGAACTATGCCTACTATAGCTACCATCTAAACAGTGGTGACCACCATAATTAAATGGCAGGTTCTACAACTAAAACCGTATAGGGTTTCGTATTGGGAATTGGATTTCCAACAAATGGTCAGGCCAAGGAACTTCCCATTGCCACATGAGAACACCTCTGGAAGGACGTCCCCGAGAACCAAACCGGATCTCTGCCAACACAAGGCCGGGTTACCCCTAACTGGGTAACTACTGACACGAGTATGCCATCCCCCGATCGTAAACGACCTTTCTCACGGGATCCAGATAACCAACAACCACAAAGTAATAAATTCGCAGTAACCACATAGGTTAAATATCTGGGCTCCATACCATGATACCACCTCTATCCAGAAGGAAATGCACATACCCTAAAGGGAGCAACCCCTCATAACCTTGCCGCATCTTTCCTGTTTTGACCATTTCCGAGGTGTGAGGCTCGACGAAGTCTCGTCCACAAAAACATACTTTATACAAAAGCCATGCTTTGGGTCAACAAATGATCATAGAAATGATCACAAAGATAAACGATCAAACAAATGATCCTATCACAAATAATCAACACAATGATCATTTCACAGCAACACTCAGTATATCACATTACCAAATTGGGAATATATCGCTAATAACCTTCAACTACATAACCTCTGAGCTCGTACGTCTCAGAGAAGGGTGTTAAGCTAAAAGAATAAATTCTCCGCCACCAACAGAAATATATTTGAAAGAAATCGGCTTTATATCTCAATTCGTAATGTCAGACATACAATCCATACAAGTCTGTTCCGGGCTCGAACAGAACCGAAGGCACTTACAAAGAAGTCCTTGCAATCCGGATATTCACAATCCCGATCGGACTTCCCATCACTTAGGAAATCTCTATACCGGAGCAACTCGGTGCAGAGACAATCGACAGGTCATCCTATCGTTCTCGCAAATACCCGGTCTTCACCACCGGTCTTCAAATGCTATCCATAACGACGTATCACATATTCGGAATGGGATATATGACTTAAAGGTCCTCTCCCGGCTAAACCGAATAGTGAGCGCAACATTTAAAACATATGGATATGGGATTTCAATTAAGTCACAACTTAAAACCCAAAAACTTTCTTTCAATGGTTAAACAATTTACCATTTCAAATCTTTAGACCAAAAGATTTATTTCACAAAGATCAATTCATAGATTTCCAAAACAATTTCATTCCTATTGTATTAACTCGTTAAATCTTTAAATCAAAGATTTAACTTGTAGCTTTCAAACTGTTTTTATAACTTGGAAGTCATTTTCATTTTCAAACTTGAAATTCTTTTTAACACAAATTGGACGTTCATTTCTTATGTGAAAGCTTTTATTATGTGAAAACAAATAGTTTTCGTTTCAGAAAAATCCAATTAATTTACACGAGTTAAAGTTCTCAATTTATGTTCATATTCCCAAATTAATACATTTGAAAATAGTTTAACCCATATATAACTGGTATAACATCTTTAATCCCTAGTTTCAAATTATAGAATTCAGTTTCACATTTTGAATTTAAATTTAAATCAAATTATTTAAATTTCAAACTTTATCAAGTTATTCAAAATAAATTTCATCTTTGAAATTCCATTTTTAAAAAGCTTTTCACTTTAAACTCAATCTCATTTTCAAAACATTTGGATTTATATTGTCTATTTAAAAATCATTTCAAAAAATCTGTGACTTAAATCGGTTTCCTCGTGAAATCCATATTTCTGTGTGTATAGGTGTGGTCCAGGGGTTTAACACAATAGTGCAACATCATTCAATCATCACAGATTAAAAACACAGAAATATAGTTGATAAGCGATATAAACTATAATGCTTATCGTCCATACACAGATTCACAGATAATATACAAATGTAAATAAATATACACAGCTCAATCTACAGAACAAAATATCACAAATCAGATAGGATAATCAATTCAAGGCAACTCATTTAATTCAATCATTCATAAGTAAGGTCAATCATTCAATAAACATTTATAAGCAGGATTAACTATTCGCTTAATCCTAATCAATTCAATTTATTTCGTAGTAAATTAATTACTTATAAATTAATTATCTAATCCTGATTTATAAATTAATTACAAATAATTTGATATAATTCAATTTATCAAACACTTTAATTAATTATCCTTAATTAATAAATTAATTAGATTAACCTTAGGTAAATTACAAAATTATTTAACCTTAATTAATTTCATTAAATAATTATTTTTAAGTAATTAATTATCTTTATAGATAAATCAGCATTTTAACTACATTAAATGAAATTTTATCTTAATCACTTGATTAATTAACTTTAATAATTAACTACTTACAATACCTAATTAATCTTCAATTAATTATAACTCATTAATTAATAAATCTTTAATTAACTATCATTCAATTAATTATCCTTAACTGGCTACAATAAGTGCTCATCCCAAATCACTTATTTTAATGAGTCACAATTTAATTTCATCGAGTAATTTTACTTAGACTCCTTGATTAATCATTCTTTAATTAAGTTAAATCATTTTCACCCTTTAATTATTTCTGAGGTAATTTATTCCTTTAATAATGATTTAAAGGAATATTAAAGTGTATTTTAAAAACATTACTCCTTTTGAATTTAAATTTGAATTCCATTTTGAATTCAAGATCCAAAATGATTTACCATTTAACATTAGCCAAATTTAAATATAAATTTATAAACTTTTTTTTAAGAGAAATGAAAAAGAACATTTTATTACTTATATAAGAAAAACCTTTAAATTAAACTACTTAATTTTTTAGATAAAAATTTAGCTTTTTAAATTACATTGCCTTTTAACTGGCAAATTTTAATTTAAAACAATTTATTTAACCTTTCATTTAAAATCCTTAAATAGAAGAATTTTATCAAAATCAAATTTAAACATTTGTTTGGAACTAATTACCTAAAAAATTAATTTAAACTAGTTTTAAAACATACAGATTTAAAAACTGATTCGAAATTTCAGATTTGAATTCAAAGAACTTGAATCCAATAATTTAACTTTGATTTAAAAACTGTGGTTTTAACTTGCTTTTAAAAACTTGATTTTTAATTCTTGATTTAAAACCCAAATTCTTTTTTTTTTTTAGACCTTGGATTCAAAAGTTCATTTGAAATACAAAGTTAAATTTTGAATTTAAAACCACTATTTTACATTCTGCTTTAAATTTAAATTTCATTTAAATTTTAAAAACAGAACTCTGTCAGGTTATAAAACCTGAAACAACTCATTGACCCGAGGTCCCCCTGTTAATGCTTCGAGTCAGAATTCTAAATGCTTCGAGTCAGATACACGAATAACTCGAGTCATCCCCTGAAAACCCTTCATCTTCCCTAACGTGATGACCACCAGATACGCCGATGCCCACGTGCACGTGCACGATCAACGCAGCTGACTCCGATCAACCACGGCGATCTCCTCACATCAACGATCACCCTTTCACCCCATCTCGATCAACAACGCATCAATTCTTCCTCGAATTTGGATTCGAGTGTTAAACGCAAACCTGGAACGACCCAAAGTTCACCACCACTCATTCCTGACATCACCTCATTCTCAACGCCTCGACCAACGAAGTTCGTGCAACTCCGGCCACTCCATCTCCGTTCATCCACGAAGCCATCCTCCAAAAATCGTACAACTCGATCACCGGGGGATGTCGCAATGCTCCAATTTTCACCGTTCGACCAAAACTAGGTTTACAAACTAGTTCGATCAATCATCGCTACCATGGCGAACAATAGCCACTCTCTCCATTTTTCCCAAACACCATGATCATCAGTCAAACCCCAGACGAAGTCTCGACCACTCGAGTGTCTCTGACCACCAGAAAACACTCAAAATACATTTCCAGTTCACTTCCAAACTACACCTTCATCCCCAAACTAAAAACTGTGAATCTTGTTTTGAAATTCGTGTTTTAGTTTATATATTCAATTCATAATACTGATTTTATAAATTACAATGTTTGAATTTCACATTATTAACCAGGCACTGCTGTTTTTGTACTTCCAGAGACAAATCAGGCTTTAATTTGCCTTGATTAGATTTTTAAACCTTAATCAATGTTAATCAAACATCTTTTGTTTGTAAACCAAGTCCTAACAATAATTGGTTCCAGAGAAAATGAATTTAAATCATTAACAGAAATCTAAAACTATAAACAGAGAGTGGTTCTAGGTAACCAGCATGCATACCAATCATCCATATGTATACACAACATACTTCACAGTACATATTCATTTTACCAACATTAGCATGCAACTATATTTTATACTTTTAAGTTCTAAAAGTTACTCACCTGTTAAAGAAGATGAACAGAGCTCATCATTCATGTTGAAACAGGCTTGAGATTTTATTTGCTGAAGCTTCCCTCTTTGATTCTCTGATTGGTATTGTTGTTTTGTTTTGTTCAAGTTGTTTCTCATTTCAGTTTTACTCAGCTTTTGTAAGTGAACGAACTGAAATGAATTTTGTTTGAAGTATGGAAAGAAGCTACTAGTTGATATCACTTTGTACAGGTGATAGAATAGTGTTTGTACAATACTAGGCATGCTTGCATTATAATGTTTTATTTGTACAACAGGGAATGTTATCTATTTATACCTTCAAGGACAGAGATCTTTTCTGTTGTTCCTTCTTTACTTTACATGCTACTTACAGGCTACATATTTATTATTGTCTTCTCTTGTACTTCTTTGTTTCTTTTTAAAATCTGGCCATCAAGATTTTGTGGAGGCTATGCAGATTTGTTTTGGCTGAGATGGGATGGTTTATGTTGAGATGATTTCTTATTTTTTTTTGTGCTTTGTTTTATCCTTGCATATTTATTTTACTTCTACTTTGCTTTGAGTACTTGTTTATGCATTTATGGAGGCTGATATGTTTGCATTTATTATGTTTGATTTGTTTATACTTAAATATATTTATTTTACTTTATGTACATATTTTAAAAGTTGTTATATTTATTTTTATTACATTAACTTGTATATTTATTTCTATTCTTACATGACTACTTATTTTTATTTCTATTTATTTTAAAACCATTTATTTAAGATTTTATTTCTAATCCAATATATGCATATATTCACATATATATAAATTTTCAAATTCATATGACTTAATATATATTTTCTATTTACGATCGGGGAAACTCGCTGCCATTTATAATCAATTTTACAATTTTAATTCAAAAATTCATTTAATTATTAATTTAAATTTTAAAAATTATATAAATTATCAATTTAAATTTATATAAAATTCGGGGTCGTTACAAACTTCCCCCCCTTAAAAGAATTTCGTCCTCGAAATTCGCAGGCACGAAAATAATACAGAGATAGACAGATTCGATCTCCTATAATTTCTCAAACTTAAGATATGGATTCCAAACTCGGTTTTAAACAATGTCGTTTTATCGATTCAATTCAATTTATTCCTCATATTCTATAAATCAATTTAACTCAATTTAAATTTCCAATTTATTTAAAATTTCAATTCTAAATTTCAAATTCATTATAGTTTAAAACGAAAAACTGATAAGAAATTGATGAAGATACGAAATAAAAATTTCCTACAACGATACGTAGGGCCATCATCAAACCGAAACTTCTTCTGGAGCTGTCACGAAGAAATCAAAAGGATTTGGAAACGAATCAAAGAAAATTGATAGAGAAAGTTGTTTCCACTGTTATTACAGAGTATCGACCATTTATAGTCGTATTCCCCTGTCCCCTATCTCGTCCTCTTCTTGCACTCATACTTACTATCGGTGAACAGTAAGAGAATTTACTGAGGCATTCAAACGGATATCTTAGGGATATACTCATTCTAGGGATACTTCACCCTATCTCTAATGAGTTACTTAATGTGTTATACTCCTGAGCTAAAGTTCAACCTTAGCTCTGATACCATTTGTAGTGATCCTGACTTGACCTTCGAAAATCGGCACCGAATACGTTACCTATATTCGAATGCCGCAAATTCAAATGTCGAATCCGGCCCGTCGGAGCTTATAACGACATTAAGTAAATAACACAGCGGAATAACCCATCACGTATCACCTAGCATAAGCAAGGCTGGTGTGAGCAACAAAAAAACAGTTCATCTTTTAAAACATTCAACAAAAGATTTTCAAAGTCAATTCGCAATGCTTTTTAAAAATGAGACTACCATAAGGCCTCCCGCACACACACACAATGCAAACGCAGAATCGGAGGAGATTTCTCCTTATGATAGTCAAAGATGATTGATACACATTAAAAAGAAACATTTGATATTATTACTAGTGCGTAGTGTAGTAAAAATTCATTTCGAAAGTAAAGATATAAATCTTAGCCAACATAGACATTTCAAACTATGCCTACTATAGCTACCATCTAAACAGTGGTGACCACCATAAGTAAATGGCAGGTTCTACAACTAAAACCGTACAGGGTTTCGTATTGGGAATTGGATTTCCAACAAATGGTCAGGCCAAGGAACTTCCCATTGCCACATGAGAACGCCTCTGGAAGGACGTCCCCGAGAACCAAACCGGATCTCTGCCAACACAAGGCCGGGTTACCCCTAACTGGGTAACTACTGACACGAGTATGCCATCCCCCGATCGTAAACGACCTTTCTCACGGGATCCCGATAACCAACAACCACAAAGTAATAAATTCGCAGTAACCACATAGGTTAAATATCTGGGCTCCATACCATGATACCACCTCTATCCAGAAGGAAATGCACATACCCTAAAGGGAGCTACCCCTCATAACCTTGCCGCATCTTTCCTGTTTTGACCATTTCCGAGGTGTGAGGCTCGACGAAGTCTCGTCCACAAAAACATACTTTATACAAAAGCCATGCTTTGGGTCAACAAATGAACATAGAAATGATCACAAAGATAAACGATCAAACAAATGATCCTATCACAAATAATCAACACAATGATCATTTCACAGCAACACTCAGTATATCACATTACCAAATTGGGAATATATCGCTAATAACCTTCAACTACATAACCTCTGAGCTCGTACGTCTCAGAGAAGGGTGTTAAGCTAAAAGAATAAATTCTCCGCCACCAACAGAAATATATTTGAAAGAAATCGGCTTTATATCTCAATTCGTAATGTCAGACATACAATCCATACAAGTCTGTTTCGGGCTCGAACAAAACCGAAGGCACTTACAAAGAAGTCCTTGCAATCCGGATATTCACAATCCCGATCGGACTTCCCATCACTTAGGAAATCTCTATACCGGAGCAACTCAGTGCAGAGACAATCGACAGGTCATCCTATCGTTCTCGCAAATACCCGGTCTTCACCACCGGTCTTCAAATGCTATCCATAACGACGTATCACATATTCGGAATGGGATATATGACTTAAAGGTCCTCTCCCGGCTAAACCGAATAGTGAGCGCAACATTTAAAACATATGGATATGGGATTTCAATTAAGTCACAACTTAAAACCCAAAAACTTTCTTTCAATGGTTAAACAATTTACCATTTCAAATCTTTAGACCAAAAGATTTATTTCACAAAGATCAATTCATAGATTTCCAAAACAATTTCATTCCTATTGTATTAACTCGTTAAATCTTTAAATCAAAGATTTAACTTGTAGCTTTCAAACTGTTTTTATAACTTGGAAGTCATTTTCATTTTCAAACTTGAAATTCTTTTTAACACAAATTGGACGTTCATTTCTTATGTGAAAGCTTTTATTATGTGAAAACAAACAGTTTTCGTTTCAGAAAAATCCAATTAATTTACACGAGTTAAAGTTCTCAATTTATGTTCATATTCCCAAATTAATACATTTAAAAATGGTTTAACCCATATATAACTGGTATAACATCTTTAATCCCTAGTTTCAAATTATAGAATTCAGTTTCACATTTTGAATTTAAATTTAAATCAAATTATTTAAATTTCAAACTTTATCAAGTTATTCAAAATAAATTTCATCTTTGAAATTCCATTTTTAAAAAGCTTTTCACTTTAAACTCAATCTCATTTTCAAAACATTTGGATTTATATTGTCTATTTAAAAATCATTTCAAAAAATCTGTGACTTAAATCGGTTTCCTCGTGAAATCCATATTTCTGTGTGTATAGGTGTGGTCCAGGGGTTTAACACAATAGTGCAACATCATTCAATCATCACAGATTAAAAACACAGAAATATAGTTGATAAGCGATATAAACTATAATGCTTATCGTCCATACACAGATTCATAGATAATATACAAATGTAAATAAATATACACAGCTCAATCTACAGAACAAAATATCACAAATCAGATAGGATAATCAATTCAAGGCAACTCATTTAATTCAATCATTCATAAGTAAGGTCAATCATTCAATAAACATTTATAAGCAGGATTAACTATTCGCTTAATCCTAATCAATTCAATTTATTTCCTAGTAAATTAATTACTTATAAATTAATTATCTAATCCTGATTTATAAATTAATTACAAATAATTTGATATAATTTAATTTATCAAACACTTTAATTAATTATCCTTAATTAATAAATTAATTAGATTAACCTTATGTAAATTATAAAATTATTTAACCTTAATTAATTTCATTAAATAATTATTTTTAAGTAATTAATTATCTTTATAGATAAATCAACATTTTAACTACATTAAATGAAATTTTATCTTAATCACTTGATTAATTAACTTTAATAATTAACTACTTACAATACCTAATTAATCTTCAATTAATTATAACTCATTAATTAATAAATCTTTAATTAACTATCATTCAATTAATTATCCTTAACTGGCTACAATAAGTGCTCATCCCAAATCACTTATTTTAATGAGTCACAATTTAATTTCATCGAGTAATTTTACTTAGACTCCTTGATTAATCATTCTTTAATTAAGTTAAATCATTTTCACCCTTTAATTATTTCTGAGGTAATTTATTCCTTTAATAACGATTTGAAGGAATATTAAAGTGTATTTTAAAAACATTACTCTTTTTGAATTTAAATTTGAATTCCATTTTGAATTCAAGATCCAAAATGATTTACCATTTAACATTAGCCAAATTTAAATATAAATTTATAAACTTTTTTTTAAGAGAAATGAAAAAGAACATTTTATTACTTATATAAGAAAAGCCTTTAAATTAAACTACTTAATTTTTTAGATAAAAATTTAGCTTTTTAAATTACATTGCCTTTTAACTGGCAAATTTTAATTTAAAACAATTTATTTAACCTTTCATTTAAAATCCTTAAATAGAAGAATTTTATCAAAATCAAATTTAAACATTTGTTTGGAACTAATTACCTAAAAACAATTAATTTAAACTTGTTTTAAAACATACAGATTTAAAAATTGATTCGAAATTTCAGATTTGAATTTAAAGAACTTGAATCCAATAATTTAACTTTGATTTAAAAACTGTGGTTTTAACTTGCTTTTAAAAACTTGATTTTTAATTCTTGATTTAAAACCCAAATTAATTTTTTTTTTTTAAAACCTTGGATTCAAAAGTTCATTTGAATTACAAAGTTAAATTTTGAATTTAAAACCCCTGTTTTACATTCTGCTTTAAATTTAAATTTCATTTAAATTTTAAAAACAGAACTCTGTCAGGTTATAAAACCTGAAACAACTCATTGACCCGAGGTCCCCCTGTTAATGCTTCGAGTCAGAATTCTAAATGCTTCGAGTCAGATACTCGAATAACTCGAGTCATCCCCTGAAAACCCTTCATCTTCCCTAACGTGATGACCACCAGATACGCCAATGCCCACATGCACGTGCACGATCAACGCAGCTGACTCCGATCAACCACGACGATCTCCTCACATCAACAATCACCCTTTCACCCCATCTCGATCAACAACGCATCAATTCTTCCTCGAATTTGGATTCGAGTGTTAAACGCAAACCTGGTAAGACCCAAAGTTCACCACCACTCATTCCTGACATCACCTCATTCTCAACGCCTCGACCAACGGAGTTCGTGCAACTCCGGCCACTCCATCTCCGTTCATCCACGAAGCCATCCTCCAAAAATCGTACAACTCGATCACCGGGGGATGTCGCAATGCTCCAATTTTCACCGTTCGACCAAAACTAGGTTTACAAACTAGTTCGATCAATCATCGCTACCATGGCGAACAATAGCCACTCTCTCCATTTTTCCCAAACACCATGATCATCAGTCAAACCCCAGACGAAGTCTCGACCACTCGAGTGTCTCTGACCACCAGAAAACACTCAAAATACATTTCCAGTTCACTTCCAAACTACACCTTCATCCCCAAACTAAAAACTGTGAATCTTGTTTTTAAATTCATGTTTTAGTTTATATATTCAATTCATAATACTGATTTTATAAATTACAGTGTTTGAATTTCACATTATTAACCAGGCACTGCTGTTTTTGTACTTCCAGAGACAAATCAGGCTTTAATTTGCCTTGATTAGATTTTTAAACCTTAATCAATGTTAATCAAACATCTTTTGTTTGTAAACCAAGTCCTAACAATAATTGGTTCCAGAGAAAATGAATTTAAATCATTAACAGCAATCTAAAACTATAAACAGAGAGTGGTTCTAGGTAACCAGCATGCATACCAATCATCCATATGTATACACAACATACTTCACAGTACATATTCATTTTACCAACATTAGCATGCAACTATATTTTATACTTTTAAGTTCTAAAAGTTACTCACCTGTTAAAGAAGATGAACAGAGCTCATCATTCATGTTGAAACAGGCTTGAGATTTTATTTGCTGAAGCTTCCCTCTTTGATTCTCTGATTGGTATTGTTGTTTTGTTTTGTTCAAGTTGTTTCTCATTTCAGTTTTACTCAGCTTTTGTAAGTGAACGAACTGAAATGAATTTTGTTTGAAGTATGGAAAGAAGCTACTAGTTGATATCACTTTGTACAGGTGATAGAATAGTGTTTGTACAATACTAGGCATGCTTGCATTATAATGTTTTATTTGTACAACAGGGAATGTTATCTATTTATACCTTCAAGGACAGAGATCTTTTCTTTTGTTCCTTCTTTACTTTACATGCTACTTACAGGCTACATATTTATTATTGTCTTTTCTTGTACTTCTTTGTTTCTTGGCCATCAAGATTTTGTGGAGGCTATGCAGATTTGTTTTGGCTGAGATGGGATGGTTTATGTTGAGATGATTTCTTATTTTTTTTTGTGCTTTGTTTTATCCTTGCATATTTATTTTACTTCTACTTTGCTTTGAGTACTTGTTTATGCATTTATGGAGGCTGATATGTTTGCATTTATTATGTTTGATTTGTTTATACTTAAATATATTTATTTTACTTTATGTACATATTTTAAAAGTTGTTATATTTATTTTTATTACATTAACTTGTATATTTATTTCTATTCTTACATGACTACTTATTTTTATTTCTATTTATTTTAAAACCATTTATTTAAGATTTTATTTCTAATCCAATACATACATATATTCACATATATACAAATTTTCAAATTCATATGACTTAATATATATTTTCTATTTACGATCGGGGAAACTCGCTGCCATTTATAATCAATTTTACAATTTTAATTCAAAATTTCATTTAATTATTAATTTAAATTTTAAAAATTATATAAATTATCAATTTAAATTTATATTAAATTCGGGGTCGTTACACACGACAACAACGACATCATATATCGATATGATAATCCATCAAATATCAAAATATCCGAATTCAAATAAATACTGTTGAGGAATCCAGTTGGATCCCTCTAACCTGTTTTCCTGCATCCACAAACATTAGCACAATACCAATTCCGCTCCAGTACGGAATTATCGCGGTATATGAGATTTAAAATATTATCCGCTTAATAGACGGCGCAATAGGGTCTCATCCGCTATACAAATGCGGGAAATCAATAACTGCAATATATACATATGCCAATATATATATATTGCTATCATATATAATACCAATTTCACTGTTTATGAAATATTCGCGGTATATGTTTTTAATAAATAACATCCGCTTACTAACGGCGCATAATGTCCATTTTAACAATCAATAGATAACAATCATCATTCAAACATGCATTCAAATATTTTAAATCTAACTATTTAAAATAAAATCGAAACTGATTCGATTGAGTGAGAAGTTCTCACCTTGATTTCAATTTCGTTTTAGCGATTTATTTCGAATAAAATTAAACGGACGTTTAATTTTACCCGAAATTCTCACTAACTCCCAACGACTCCAATCCAGTTCCATCGCATAGTACTCGTCCATACGATTCCAACGCAACTGGTTTCGCGCGTTTTCGACCTCGTATGAAAAAGATATGCAATTTCAAAGTTTATACGAATTTTTATAACTAAATTTACAACATAATTAAATTATTTAAACCTAAATCGATTCAGAGCCGTAGATCTCACCCCTCACCATCATCAGGCCGTCCACCCCCTACCCCTTTCTTCTTCGTTCTCCCTACAGTAAGTGCCAAACCCATTTTCAAATATTAGGGTTAATTTTTGCTCCGCCCACAAGCATCGATACTCCATCACATCACCCCCAGAACGAAGCCCCACGTCACCCCTACCCACGGCCAGAGTGCGGCCTGGCCCGGTCGCCTCTGCTTCCTCGAAAAACGTGTTGAACGCGTGACCTTTACTCTCGAATTCCGACCACCACGTCATGATCCAGGCGATCAACGCCGTATGGATCGATAGAACTCACTTCGCCCTTCATTTTGTTAGTTGAGAGTTTTTGAAATCATTGAGCGGATTGGGAGAGATTGAGGGTAGAAAGGGAGACAATTTCGGCCCTTCATAACAATGGTGGCGGCTGCAGTTTATTAGGTTTAGGGTTTTAATTTTTTTATAATTTGTTAAAGGTTGGTCTATTTATAGGAAAACGAACGAACACTATTCATTCCGGAAATTCCAAACTCCGATTCACGCGCCGTAATGTAACGGTCCTGAATTTTGAACAATTTAATTTGTAAATATTTAATTTATTTTAAATATTTAAATGATGATTTGACGTGAATTTCAAATTATCAGAATTAATTGGCGATTAAATTTTAGAATTTAATCTAGTGAAAAGTTGAATAGAATTTGAATTTTGCTTTGAAATTGAATATTGAATTGGTATTTAAAAATTTGAACAAATGACTAGGAATAAAAATAATATAACATAAAATGAAAGAAAATAAGAAATAAAAAAAAGTACATCTGCCTTATACTATCATCAGCTACAAACACGCCCAAATTTGTGCCTTAATATCTGCCTTAACCTACGCCTTCAACCACGCTAAAAATCACGATCTCAACCCTTCTTATTTTCGCCATCCCTCTTCTCTTCACTTCAGAAAAATAAAACACACGAAAGAAAATTAATGGCGGCCTAAAATCGCCGTTCCTCTTCAACAACTAGGGTTTCGTCCTTCAATCGAAATTAGGGATTGCTTCGGCTTCAATTCGCTCGCATGCTCCTCTACAAAGCGAAGGTGAGTACTTTGGTACTCGCATCTAATTCAAACGTTTTCGTGTTTGCTAGCTTATTTAATTTCGCGATTTTAGTCGCTCGATCTATTGATCCTCACAATTTTGAAACCTTGTTGACTTCGGTCTCGATTTTTTTAGTTTTGCTGTGATAAAATTTTCTGGGTCCATTGTTTAAATTTCTGGAAATTTAATGTTGTGATTTCGACATTGTTTTGGCTTCGGTCACTTGATTTCTTAAAATATTGAACTGTATCATACCATCGCATAATTTTGGTAGTCGATGAATTCTAATGGTTTTGGCCTTGGATTGAGATTGCTGTGTTGTCACTATTAAATACTTCGAGTTTTTTTTTGTGATTGCCCTAGGTCTTCCTAGAGGTGATGCACGTATATATGTTCTTTGAGTTCACCTTGCTTTGATCACTGTGATTTTGGTTCTAGATAATTGTTCGACTTTGTTTTGGGTCGACTTCGACATTGACCTGATTTTATTTAGTCTTGTTCGACTTCTGTCATTGTTCAAACTGCTACTGGTCTCTTGTTTATGCTCTGTCTACTTGTTATTCGAGTAGTACATATATGTATTTGGTGTACATTTGTTTTGGGTGCTTTGTTGGCCTATAGCTCCATGCTGCCACCCCTTTGTCATTTTTACTTTGAGGCAAATTGTTTATCTAAGTAGCTTCGAGCTCTACATAGTGCTTATGCATTGAGTCATGTTGCTATAGAGGTTTTGTATTGTTGAATTTGGTTTGGCCTGTTCATAGTGATGCCTCACAACTGCATTTAGTATTCATGAGTTCATGCTTGCAATCACTTGCACTGAGTTCGTTCATCCTGTAGCATATTTTTTGAAGGAACCATATGCATTTCCCTTGTATTTGAAACTGCCAGTGGAAAAAAAAAAGAGATTATTCGACCTGGATTTAGTTGAAATTTGGCTTTGCAATTATTTAGAATTGACCCTCTGCCCTTTTGTTTCAGTTTGATATACACCCTTAACCTGTTGCACTATAACTACACATGTGAATAAGCACTTTGCATTTTTGAAATGTTTTACTTCCTAGCTGCATGCTTGAGTAATTGTTTTTGCAAACATTTAAATGTTTATCTTTGATTGGGTTAAGCTCGTCACTGTGTTGCACTTGCTTGACCTAGTTTGGATGTTGCCACTTTGCTTCATTTGAATAGCTCAGTGGTGCACTTGTTTTGTCATTGAGTAGTTCTGGGTGTACTTGTCATCTTCACTGTGATGTTCACCATGTTGTTACCTGTACTTGGTGCATTGAGCATTTTCATTTGAGCATTTGTCTGCACTGTTAGTCGAGCTTGTTGTTCTCTGCATTTACTTGATTGTTGACACTGGTCATACATGTGCTTAATTGCAGTTTTTGATTTGTCGAAGCTTTGTATTGATATACTTAAGTCTTTGCTCTGCTTTCACCTTCCAGTATGCAATTTTTGATTTAAAATTTCAAATCTTGTGATCTTGTCTCAATTTAAAATTAAGTTTCAAATGAAACTTGTTTGCTAAATCATAAATTTTAGTTTTAAAAATTTTATTTAAGTTGAAATAATAGATAAATCCCTCTGGAAGCTATAACAGATGATCAAACTTAAAATAAGTGAAGATCCAAACATCATGAACTTCAATTTATATTCTGTAGTCACTTATGCACTGATTCACTTATTCATGCATTCAACATTGCCATGCTATTCACTGTTCATTTGTTTCATTTGGTATTGCTGCATCCATTCTGTTGCACTGTTTCTGGCTTTAGTCTTGTTTCATGTTTGAAGCTGTGCCTCCATTGACATGTTGTGGCCTGTACTTATATATAGCTATTCATTTGCTTGGTCTCTGTAGTTCTTTGATAGTTGCACTCTGTCTACTGTTTGTTCTGCACTTTGGTTTATTCATGTGCATGAGTTACTTGCATTGGTGCTGTTGCATTTCATTGATATTGATACCTGTAGTCTTCATTTGTGCTCGACGCTGACCTGCTGTATTTTCCTCCGTAGCTTGATTTGTACTTGAGTTTCATTGTGCAGTGATATTTTGAATTTTGGTCGAGGCCGTTTGTACTTGCGTTGAATCTGATTTTGATTTGACCTTGTGCACTCGAGTTGGCGAGGCAGTGCACATGTATGTACGTGTGAACTGCAGCCACACTGCCTTGATTTTATGGGTATTTGACCTGCAGTTCATTTTTATGAAAATTTTGCACTTGTGGAAATGTGCAGTAATAAGTTGTTTGGAAACTTGTTTTATTTCACAAGTTGTTGTGGCGAGGCAGCGCACGCGTGCGTGCACTGCAGCCACGCAGTATCGACATTTTAAATCGATATTTGAACCTTCATTGATTTTGGTTCGTTGACCTTTTGAGTACGTCATCACGATAATGGCGAGGCAGTGCACGCAAGCGTGAACTGCAGCCACACGATATTGATTTTTATTGATATCCTATTTTGTTTTGATTTATGATCTTTTGCATATTTCATTACGGTAGTGGCGAGGCAGTGCACGCAAGCGTGAACTGCAGCCACGGAGTTGACATTTTAAATGTGGCGATTATACGCGTGTGTACTGCAGCCCTACCAAATTTTAATGTTTAAATTGATGTTTTCTTTTTGATGAAAATTATTTTATGTTGCCAATTCAATGTATTTTGAATCGATTTTGATGATTTTGTTGTTAATTGCCGTTTAGGCAAATTTTGATTGTTTTCTAAATTATTTTCATCAATAATCCCTTCATCTATCTCATTGATAATCTGAATCTACTGAATTGTTGTTTAACACTGTTAAGTGTTACATTTACCGTTATCCGATTTCTTGTTAAAGGATCGGATAGGTAAATTTATATTTGACTGTCGTCTAATTGTTGTTTGATTATTATTGCTTCTATGCACTAATAACTGAGTTTGAATTAGACTGACCTGTGTATTATTTTCTTTTGAATATAATACTCGGGTCAGACCGAGTATTTTTACAGCTTGAAGATTTTCAGGCAGCGAAGTTAGAGAGAGAGGGGAAAGCACTTCACTAAAGCTTTTCAAGAAATTTTCTTGTACTTAATAAAATAAATTGTTTCCGCTGTATAAAAATTTAAATGCATTGTACAAACTCTGATATATGTATGTAAGAAAAATTCATTTATGAATAATATTATGATTATTCTGTGATTCTGTGGCTGATTCTGTTTAAACTCTATAAACTGACTAACAATCCGTCATTTTGAACGTCTCAAGTTGGTTTAATTACCGATTGGGGGCGGTCAGGACGGCGGGTCGTTACAAAAGTGGTATCAGAGCTTTGGTTTACTCAAAGCTCAGTTTATGATGTTTAATATGAATAGTTACTAGAACCACTTTAAAGAAAAATGTTTTCAAATCTAAAGAAGTATGAAATTGTTTTCTTTAAAATGAAAGGTATTTTGAAAGTTAGAATTATTTTGAAAATTCCCCTCTCTAATTTTAGGATTGCGATAGTTTCTCATTCGAAATCCATTATTGAATTATTGAGATTTATGAAAAATAAAATATAACTGAAGTGAATTAATGAATTGGTTTGAATCAAATATTGTGAATATCTACAAAATAATAATTGTGAAATAAAATGATATTTCAATTTAGTTATAGCCAAGAGGATAATTAAACTATAACTTGGGAATTTGATTATGAATTCTTTTGAAAATTGATTTCATATGTTTTGAAGAACGAGTTAATAAATAAATGGATTATAAGTATTTAACTTATAATATGAACTTTTCGTATATAACTGAGTTATATAAATTGAATTGAATTGAATTAATAAAAGATTTATAAATTGAAGTTTTATAAATAGGAAAGGAATTTGTAAAGATTGTTTATAAATTCGAAACCAATTGAATTTGATAAATGAAACTTAGAAGTTATTTATTAAAGGAGATATATTCGTGATTTTGGACAGCGAATTATCCTTTAAGTTAAATATTGTGATAATAAATGTTGGTTGGGAATTTTATCCACCATTTTAGACAGCGGATAATCTTTTAAATAAAAAGTGTAGAAACACTGAATTGATTTAAATAAGTATATTCACGATTTTGGACAGTGAATATATTATTAACTAAAACAGATATGTTTTAGGGAAGTGATATTATGAAAAATGGTTAATGTGGAAATATGAATTTAATGGAACTAAGTTGATGAATGACTTACTAAAGAACTAGTTGATTATTTTTGAAATAGAAAGCAAATGCAAAGTTCAATTGAGATTTAGATTTCAAATTTGAAGTTGTCAACATGATAATCCATTATAGGTTTAATAAATTCAGTGATGAATTTGAATTTAAACGTGCGGAAAATTTAATTAAGTGAAAAACTTAATATTGAAAAGTTGAAATTGGTTTAGAACTAATATTATGAAAAGTATGAGGAATTCAAACTATGAATTAAGTTGAAGTTGAAAAAGTTAATAGTTTTAAAGATGTTTTAAAATGCATTAAGTATCGAATACATAGATTTCAACATTCAATTGTTGAGATAGACGTTTTCGAGAGAAAAATAAGGAAATGGTGGACTATAACATTGTTGTTATAGTAAATGGTTTCCGAAAGGAAATGTTGTTTATAGTATTGGGATTTATATATCTATCTTAAATTCGAATCCCTATACTAGTGATTTTTGAGTTGTTGTAACGATGTTTTACGCAACATTCGTTTTAACTCAAATAAATGTGTTTAGAAGAATGATTTCCTTAAAGAATGGAATATATACTTAATTTTGATTCAAGTATATTGAATATTTTCCGAGAGTTGAAAATAAATGAATTTGTGAATTACTTATTATTAAATAAGTATGGAAATGCTTTCCAATATGAAATGAAAGGTTTGAAATTTTATCTTTTAAAGATAAATTGAAAAATGAATATTTGAAATTGGTTTCAAATGGTTAAGTTGGAAAATTATATATCTTGTAAAGATATTTTTGGGAAATTTGAACAATCAGTTCAACTTGAATATTTTCCAAAAAGATAGAATCTTGAGTTAAATTGAGTTTAACTTCGACATCAAAAACAATATAAGTTGAGCTTTGAATTTTGGATAGTCGATTGGGATTGTATGTCTAACATTGTGAATTGATGACATAGCATTTGATCTCTATTAAATATATATCTGTGGTGGCGGAGAATTTATTCTTTTAGCTTAACACCCTTCTCTGAGACGTACGAGCTTAGAGGTTATATATCGATAGACATCAATTATGTGTTGAGAATTGACGATGTAACGTGAAATCCAAATCGAATGTGAAGTCGATAATGAATTGGATTATGAATGTGAATTAGGTTTGAGATAACCTTAAATTTTCAAATCGATTGAGGGGAAAATTTTAAACGTGATGAAAAAATTTGGAATCCTCTATTTGTGATGAATGTGAATTGAGTTTCGTAACTTATATATGTGAATATAATAAATCGAAAACCATCAGTTTGGAAAGTCATTATTATGAAAAGTCCTATGTAAGTTTACATAGGTAGGATATGTACGAAATGTGAAATGAAGTACTATATGTATATGACATATGTTTTCTAAAAACTGAGGATATGGAAATGTACCTTCCATTTATTATTTGTGAAGGTGATTGGAACTCGGTGGAGTGTCCATTGGAAATCGTAGCTACGTAGAATTTCCATTAGTGGAATATCCATTGGGACTGACTGGGATCCCCCACGATGGATCATCGTGTTTGGGATTAGGTGAATTGATGATGGCGTAATTCATGGGGAGTGATGACTACAGTTACAAGCGATTCCACTGGGATAGTGGCGCAACCGCCGTGTAAACTGCGATCTAGAAACCGAAGCGTAATTTGAGGGGCGTGATGCCTACGGCCACGAGTGATTCTACTGGGATAGTAGCGTAACCGCCGTGTGGACCGCGATCTAAGGCGACAACCATGGCGAAATTCAAGAGAGATGAGAAATCTAAGGTTACAAGCGATTCTACTGGGATAGTAGCGTAACCGCCGGGTAAACTGTGATCCATGGGGGAACGTGCTTTCCATATCCATTTTTAAAAGAATTTTTAAAAAAAAGTATTTTCACTGGGAGTTGAAGCAAGTATATTTAGTACTTGGAGATTTTTAGTCTTGCGCCTGGCCAGCGTATGCCTAAAGTCTGTGAGAACGACGATGGACTTGTTAAACTTCGAGTTATCAAGTATTTTCAAACTTTGAATAGAAAATCAATAATCTGAAATTAGAATTACATAATTCTAACTTAATGAATTAAGGAAGAAGATTTTTTAAATATCTTGGAAGCACACAGCTTTGGAAATGATGTAATATGCAAATATTTAGCATGAAAGAATTTCAAGTTCAAAAATTTGAGTTTTGTAAGTCAAGAAAAAATTTGGTAAAAGACTTTTGTGTCTTGATTATTAAAATTGATGAACAAAACTAGTGAGATAAAATAAATGAAATGAATCCTATAATTATTTATAAGTTTGGAACTTGGTAAAATTGTGTAGGGTATAAATATCGGTGAGATTTTAGCAATCGTTTTTCCTAACTTATAATTTCGGGACGGAATTCTTTTAAGTAGGGGAGATTGTAACGGTCCTGAATTTTGAACAATTTAATTTGTAAATATTTAATTTATTTTAAATATTTAAATGATGATTTGACGTTAATTTCAAATTATCAGAATAAATTGGAGGTTAAATTTTAGAATTTAATCTAGTGAAAAGTTGAATAGAATTTGAATTTAGCTTTGAAATTGAATAGTGAATTGGTATTTAAAAATTTGAACAAATGACTAGGAATAAAAATAATATAACATAAAATGAAAGAAAATAAGAAATAAAATAAAATAAAATAAAAAGTACATCTGCCTTATACTATCATCAGCTACAAACACGCCCAAATTTGTGCCTTAATATCTGCCTTAACCTACGCCTTCAACCACGCTAAAAATCACGATCTCAACCCTTCTTATTTTCGCCATCCCTCTTCTCTTCACTTCAGAAAAATAAAACACACGAAAGAAAATTAATGGCGGCCTAAAATCGCCGTTCCTCTTCAACAGCTAGGGTTTCGTCCTTCAATCGAAATTAGGGATTGCTTCGGCTTCAATTCGCTCGCATGCTCCTCTACAAAGCGAAGGTGAGTACTTTGGTACTCGCATCTAATTCAAATGTTTTCGTGTTTGCTAGCTTATTTAATTTCGCGATTTTAGTCGCTCGATTTATTGATCCTCACAATTTTGAAACCTTGTTGACTTCGGTCTCGATTTTTTTAGTTTTGCTGTGATAAAATTTTCTGGGTCCATTGTTTAAATTTCTGGAAATTTAATGTTGTGATTTCGACATTGTTTTGGCTTCGGGCACTTGATTTCTTAAAATATTGAACTGTATCATACCATCGCATAATTTTGGTAGTCGATGAATTCTAATGGTTTCGGCCTTGGATTGAGATTGCTGTGTTGTCACTATTAAATACTTCGAGTTTTTTTTTTTGTGATTGCCCTAGGTCTTCCTAGAGGTGATGCACGTATATATGTTCTTTGAGTTCACCTTGCTTTGATCACTGTGATTTTGGTTCTAGATAATTGTTCGACTTTGTTTTGGGTCGACTTCGACATTGACCTGATTTTATTTAGTCTTGTTCGACTTCTGTCATTGTTCAAACTGCTACTGGTCTCTGTTTATGCTCTGTCTACTTGTTATTCGAGTAGTACATATATGTATTTGGTGTACATTTGTTTTGGGTGCTTTGTTGGCCTAAAGCTCCATGCTGCCACCCCTTTGTCATTTTTACTTTGAGGCAAATTGTTTATCTAAGTAGCTTCGTGCTCTGCATAGTGCTTATGCATTGAGTCATGTTGCTATAGAGGTTTTGTATTGTTGAATTTGGTTTGGACTGTTCATAGTGATGCCTCACAACTGCATTTAGTATTCATGAGTTCATGCCTGTAATCACTTGCACTGAGTTCATTCATCCTGTAGCATATTTTTTGAAGGAACCATATGCATTTCCCTTGTATTTGAAACTGCTAGTGGAAAAAAAAAGATTATTCGACCTGGATTTAGTTGAAATTTGGCTTTGCAATTATTTAGAATTGACCCTCTGCCCTTTTGTTTCAGTTTGATATACACCCTTAACCTGTTGCACTATAACTACACATGTGAATAAGCACTTTGCATTTTTGAAATGTTTTACTTCCTAGCTGCATGCTTGAGTAATTGTTTTTGCAAACATTTAAATGTTTATCTTTGATTGGGTTGAGCTCGTCACTGTGTTGCACTTGCTTGACCTAGTTTGGATGTTGCCACTTTGCTTCATTTGAATAGCTCAGTGGTGCACTTGTTTTGTCATTGAGTAGTTCTGGGTGTACTTGTCATCTTCACTGTGATGTTCACCATGTTGTTACCTGTACTTGGTGCATTGAGCATTTTCATTTGAGCATTTGTCTGCACTGTTAGTCGAGCTTGTTGTTCTCTGCATTTACTTGATTGTTGACACTGGTCATACATGTGCTTAATTGCAGTTTTTGATTTGTCGAAGCTTTGTATTGATATGCTTAAGTCTTTGCTCTGCTTTTACCTTCCAGTATGCAATTTTTGATTTAAAATTTCAAATCTTGTGATCTTGTCTCTGTTTAAAATTAAGTTTCAAATGAAACTTGTTTGCTAAATCATAAATTTTAGTTTTAAAATTTTCATTTAAGTTGAAATAATAGATAAATCCCCCTGGAAGCTATAATAGATGATTAAACTTAAAATAAGTGAAGATCCAAACATCATGAACTTCAATTTATATTCTGTAGTCACTTATGCACTGATTCACTTATTCATGCATTCAACATTGCCATGCTATTCACTGTTCATTTGTTTCATTTGGTATTGCTGCATCCATTCTGTTGCACTGTTTCTGGCTTTAGTCTTGTTTCATATTTGAAGCTGTGCCTCCATTGACATGTTGTGGCCTGTACTTATATATAACTATTCATTTGCTTGGTCTCTGTAGTTCTTTGATAGTTGCACTCTGTCTACTGTTTGGTCTGCACTTTGGTTTATTCATGTGCATGAGTTACTTGCATTAGTGTTGTTGCATTTCATTGATATTGATACCTGTAGTCTTCATTTGTGCTCGACGCTGACCTGCTGTATTTTCCTCTGTAGCTTGATTTGTACTTGAGTTTCATTGTGAAGTGATATTTTGAATTTTGGTCGAGGCCGTTTGTACTTGCGTTGAATCTGATTTTGATTTGACCTTGTGCACTCGAGTTGGCGAGGCAGTGCACATGTATGTACGTGTGAACTGCAGCCACACCGCCTTGATTTTATGGGTATTTGACCTGCAGTTCATTTTTATGAAAATTTTGCACTTGTTGAAATGTGCAGTAATAAGTTGTTTGGAAACTTGTTTTATTTCACAAGTTGTTGTGGCGCGGCAGCGCACGCGTGCGTGCACTGCAGCCACGCAGTATAGACATTTTAAATCGATATTTGAACCTTCAATGATTTTGGTTCGTTGACCTTTTGAGTACGTCATCACGATAGTGGCGAGGCAGTGCACGCAAGCGTGAACTGCAGCTACACGATATTGATTTTTATTGATATCCTATTTTGTTTTGATTTATGATCTTTTGCATATTTCATTACGGTAGTGGCGAGGCAGTGCACGCAAGCGTGAACTGCAGCCACGGAGTTGACATTTTAAATGTGGCGATTATACGCGTATGTACTGCAGCCCTACCAAATTTTAATGTTTAAATTGATGTTTTCTTTTTGATGAAAATTATTTTATGTTGCCAATTCAATGTATTTTGAATCGATTTTGATGATTTTGTTGTTAATTGCCGTTTAGGCAAATTTTGATTGTTTTCTAAATTATTTTCATCAATAATCCCTTCATCTATCTCATTGATAATCTGAATCTACTGAATTGTTGTTTAACACTGTTAAGTGTTATATTTACCGTTATCCGATTTCTTGTTAAAGGATCGGATAGGTAAATTTATATTTGACTGTCGTCTAATTGTTGTTTGACTATTATTGCTTCTATGCACTAATAACTGAGTTTGAATTAGACTGACCTGTGTATTATTTTCTTTTGAATATAATACTCGGGTCAGACCAAGTATTTTTACAGCTTGAAGATTTTCAGGCAGCGAAGTTAGAGATAGAGGGGAAAGCACTTCACTAAAGCTTTTCAAGAAATTTTCTTGTACTTAATAAAATAAATTGTTTCCGCTGTATAAAAATTTAAATGCATTGTACAAACTCTGATATATGTATGTAAGAAAAATTCATTTATGAATAATATTATGATTATTCTGTGATTCTGTGGTTGATTCTGTTTAAACTCTGTAAACTGACTAACAATCCATCATTTTGAACGTCTCAAGTTGGTTTAATTACCGATTGGGGGCGGTCAGGACGGCGGGTCGTTACACGTAACCCGCGTTTCTACGGTTTACCCCGCGTTCCGGGCACAATGGAAGAGGTTTCGAAAGCTATTTCGGTCACCTGTGCGAGATATGGCAATAAACGTTCAATTCAAATTAAACCGATTTAAACGATTTTCTAGGCATTTTAATTTGTACCGGACAAACGCTAAATCCAATTGACACGAAATTTGAAACCTTACAATAATATCACATTACGGATCCGATGAAACTGGTTTCGTCGAAATCCGAGACTTTTTGAAAAATGGCTATTTTAACTCGCCAATTTAAAATTAAAACAATTTCAATGCGTTTCGAGCTGCCACGATCAAACGATAACTCCGATTGCTACGAAAATTGAAATCCGGTAATAACTAACTATTACGGATCCAATGGAACTAGTTTCGTCCAACTCTGAGACTGTTCGAAAATTGACTAATTTCACTAGTCGATTAAATATTAAAATATTCAATTTTCACAAATAAACTTCAAATTCGATTTTAAAAGTTCTAAAACATCATTCTAACTCCCATATGATATAATAAAATTTTACAAATCATTTTCAATCATATTTAACTCAATTTTCAATTATTTTCATAATTTAACATATTAAATTATTGATTTAATTATCCAATTAAATCCAATTATTCGAAATAGAATTTATTCGACTTATAAATTCACTTATTAATATTTAAAATTAATTAAATATTCGAATTTTAATTAAATAAAATTCTGGATCGTTACACTATAATAGTTAGGTTATGCAAGGAGAATGACGGTTCCTGATCAAGAAACCAGATCTGTGTCCGCACTAGGAACTCAGGTGGACGATACTAGTTCGGAAATGAAATTGTGTGGTTGAGTGAGCGATCAGATTGGTATAGCGTACGGATGATATGTGTGCATCGTACGGATTTGAATGAAATTGATATTGAAAGGAGTAATTGTGACGACCCGGAATTTTGAGCAATAGCAATTTAATAATCTTTGATAATAATTAAATTGATTTGATCATTTTATATTACAAATTGACAAGTTAAATTTATTTAAAGGTTAATGATAACAATTTGTTAATATCTATTAATATTTTTCTTAACAATATGAATTGGCAAAAGTAATTCTTTTGAAGTTTATAATAATTTGATTTGGAAATATTTATTTTGATAAATAAGAAGTTTTAATGTAATAAAACTCTGTATTCAAATTGTAGTATATATAAATGTATATATTGTGATTTGATATTTGTTTTAAAATTTAATATGGAAATTAACAAATTTAACGGTAGAATTTTTCTATTATAAATGTGTATATATATTTGTATATATATTTGAAATAGGGAAATTATTAATTTGAATTTAATAAGAGTTTTCAAACTTGAATATATTTAGTTTTGAAATTTGAAATGATAATTTGATTTAATGTCTTTGAAATGATATTTGAAATTTAAATTTTAAATAATAAAGTTAATTTCTTATTTTATAAACATATATTTTAGCTTTTGTTTTTTTTAGATAAAATTGTTTTAAAAATTTATATAAAGAGTTAAACTAAGTTTCTCAATTTATAAACAAATGATAAATTAGATTGATTAAAATATAAGTTATTTAAATATGCCTATATGAATTTGTTTTTAAGATAGTGAAAGCCTAAAGTTTATTTTTATAAGATGGAAGCATTTTATAATTATCTAACATTACACAAAATACTTATATATATATATATATATATATATATAGCTTAAAGAGATTATTAAAGATAAAATAACATTTAAAAGAAAATTTAATAACACTTATAAAACACTTGTAAACATTATAGGATACGTAAGGACATTTGTAAACATAGGAGTTTATGTGTAAGTTAATTAAGAACTTGAATGTGACAAATGTCTTCCTCTCTAATAATTTAATTTAAAATTTAACTGTAAAATAAAAAGATGAGTTTATTTTCAGCAAGAGAATTCCTTTACTCTCTTCTACAACAAAATAAATGCAAATCTGAAAGGCAAAATCAAAACAAAGATAAATTCAAACAAAAAAATACAGAACAAAGTTCAAATACTGGAATCTGTAAAATCTGGAAGTTCATGTCTAAGGATAATTCAATCAAATGCAATCAAACATTCAACATGCAAGAGCTGGAATCAAATAATTTAGGATTTAAATTCAACATGCAAAAGGGAATTGAAAGCCTGGAAAGAATATGCAGTTCTGCTCTCTGTTTTCTGCAAATTTACAGGTGAGTAAATAAATTCTTTTAAAAACAGTTTAAACTTTGGATTCATCTTGTTCTTATGATTGGATAGCATGATATTGATAGAATATTTGATTTTAATTTGAATGCATTGGGTATGTTTGTTTTGCCTGAGAAGTATGCATATGTTCTGCGTATAGAAACAGGTTTCAATTTCATTATAAAATCAATAATCTAGTATTGAATTCAGATTGACCTATGATGTATAAATAAAAGTTGTTTGTAATCAACTAACTTATCGTCTAAAAATTTTTGTAGAATTTAAATTTGAAGAATTAGTTGTAAAATTTCGGATTTACAGTAAAACTTTAATTTGGGTCAAATCTTTATTATTTCAATCTTAAGTTTTGATCTTATAACTAGATTACATATAGTAAATCATGATTTTTACTGAACATGTCATGATTTTTAGATTAGTTTTTAGTGTGAATTTAGGATTTTTCGGTTTTGGGCAAATTGATCGAATCTCGGCAATCCATGGCGAACTGAGTCTCGCCGTTGGTCATGAAGGTGGAGGGGGCTTTAGAGATCATGCGAAAAATACTATTGTATTTTATTGAGGTGTGTGGTGATCGTGGTTTGAGATAGTAGGGTTTTAGGTGTTGTTTTTATCGTGGGTGTTCCCATGGGTTTCGCAGTAATGTGAAGTAACCGGAGGCTGTCGCGAGTGGAGCTATGGGTTCGAGGTGACGTGGGAAGATTACGGCAGTGGTGGCAAGGTTGCTCGAGTTTGGAGTTGCCGTGGAGGGATGGATTTGGGTGATGGTGGTTTCGAACATTTTCAGGTTGAAGGTCGAGATTTTGTTCTCGATTGAATTAGTGATTTCTGGGTTTAGTTTGTTGATGTCGAGGTTGAAGTCGACCTGAGGATGATCGGCGTGGAGTTCGCCGTTGGTCATTGGCGTCGTGCACGTTCATGTGCACGTTTATGGGGTACTGCAGAAGTTCTAGGGAGAAGAAGATGGAGACTCGAAGTATAACTCGTGTTTTTGTTGTGTAGGACTCGAAGTAAGAAGGAAGGTGGGAAGCACGGGGTTGACGCGATATTTTCGTGCGGGTTACTCGGGTTTGTTGCTGTGTTTGCCGAGTGTAGCTCGAGTCTGTAATGCAGTTTTGGTTTGCTGCAAAGTTTTATAAAATAAAGCAATGTTTAAAGATTTTGAAAGCAAGAGGAATTTGCTTTTTAAAATTTAATTAAAGTTTATAAAAATATAAACCAGCTTTCTCTTATAAACTAATTTGGTTTCAAAGTTAAGTTTTAATAAATTTTTATATTCTGAAAATATAAAGGTTTCAAAAAAAATGAGATAAGTGGATTCTAAATAATAAGTATTTTATTTTATTTAATCACTTTGGAAAATCCAAACATTTTAATTTCAATGTTTCAATGGTTTTAATTAAAATTGATTTCCAAAGTATTTTATTTTAATTAAGTTAAATAATTAAGATTTAGAGATCAATTAAAAATAAGGATTATCTTAGTAATTTAGAATTTGATATAATTAAAGATAAATACATTTGTAAAGATAATTGAGATAATTAAATTATTTTTAATTATCAATTTTTATTTGTTAATAAATGATTTAATTGAGATAATGGTTTCTTAATTAAGAATCTTTTAATATAGTAAGTTAAGAATCATTTAATTAAATTTTAAATGATTAAGTTAAATAATTAATTAAATAATTAATTAGTGATTAATTAAGATAATCACTTAAGGGCTAATCTAATATAATTACTTGGGAGGTAATTAAAGTAATTAAGTAGTTAATTACTAGAAGTTATTAAGTAAAAGATAATTACTTTATTAAAAATAATTAAGTAAATGCGATTAAGAGTTAATCACTTTAGTTATTAATTAAAGACTTAATTAATAATTAGTTAAAGATTTAAATTATTTGATTAATGATTAATTAATAAAAGGATTAAGAGTCATTAATTAAGTGATTAATTACATGTAAAAGTAATTAATCAAGTATTTAATTAAAAGTAATTAATCGAGTATTTAATTAAAAGTAATTAATCAAGTGTGATTAATTAAAAGTGATTAATCAGGTATGATTAAAAGATAATTAAGGAATAATTATCAGAATAATTAAAGAATAGTTAATCAAGGTTGATTAATTTAGAAGGTAATTGAGAGGTAACTACTTAGTATAATTTGGAGTAATTAATGAGGATGATTAATTAATTAAGTAAGAATTACTTAAATTAATTAAGTGATAATTAATCAGGGAGGATTAATTGAAAATGGATAATTAAGTAGTGTTAGTTAAATAATTAATTTGTAATTAATTAATGAATAAGAAGTTGAATTGAAGATAATCCAAGTGATTAATTAAGGATTAATTTAATTTAAGGATTAATTAAATTAATCAAGTTTGAATCCAACTTGTTTATGAATGATTAATGATTGGATGATATATCATTGGATGAGTTAATGATATTGGTTGTTGTTGGATGACATTGATTGGTGGGTGATGATGTGAATATGCTATATCTGAATGTGATATATATGTTGCTTTGTGATATGTATAGATGCATGTGATAATAGATGCTTATCTATCTGTGTAATATGGTACATCCATTTATGTTAAGTGATATTTTTAAATATCCATTGTTTAAATCCCTTAAGTACAACTTGGACATTAAAATGGCATTTGGTTTCGGTGAGACCGGGATCGGGTTTCCATATTTGGATATCTGAAAACCACATCGATTCCAATTAAACTTTAGGTCGTTAATCCAAGTGGAGAAAGTGAAGACTCGAGGTGTAAGGGCTATACGTCAGTATAACTCTATGGGTGATTCCGTAATGAGTTTGACGGAATAGTGCTTATAGATTCGAGATGGTGGATCAGAGTGCAAGGGCTATGGTCGTTGACTCTGAGGGCAATTCCAAAATGAGTGCAACGAGATAGTGCCTTCGGTTTCGTTCGAACCCAGAACGAACTTGTATGGATTGAAAGCTTTCAGCACATCGTCAGGCGGACGATGAGCATTCTAAGATAATGGGTCCTATAAAGGTAATCGCAGCCTCAAGCCTCATCAACCGGGAATGGCTAAAACAGGGGAGATGCAGCAAGGCTTCGTGGGTCGCTCCCACTGCAGAGAGAGATACATCCCTCTCTAGATGTCCCTTTTTATTTCGTCTTTGTGGGCGGTTGGAACTGCAGCCAACTACGGGGTGGTCTTGTTCGGGACTGTTCAGTAAGGAATGGTTCCGGTCTTGTGTTGCAGGGGATGAAGGGAGTAATCCTCGGTACGGTGATCTAGGCCACGTACTGTGACGGGCGGTACCCCAGTAGCCCTGCCATTGTTGGAAACCCATTTTCCCTACGAGACCCTACGGTTTTGTTTGTATTACCCACTTTTGTGCCTAGTAGCTGGAATTTAATAGATGTAACAATTTCGGCTATTTCATATTTACTTGAAAACCCTAGACACTATTATAATATCACTGGATTTCCTATCAAATGTTTTGGTTAGCGTAAGGTAAAAACTTTTCCATGTTTATGTGTGGGAAGTCTTACGTGATACCTTTTCTTTTCAAAGGATTTTCTAAAAGTTAAGCAATCTTAAACCGTTTACTCACACCAGACCCCTGTCTGACCCGAGTGTTTATTTTCTGTTTTATTAAACTCTTGGGTACTCATATTATGTATGGGTAGTCAAGTGATTCAGGTTATCTCTTGACGAATTCTGGAGGAGCTTTGGAGCAGGAGGCTTCAGCGTGTAGATATATAGTCAGTGTTTCCGCTGTGTTGATATTCTGTATGATGTCTTGTATTGTATTAGACAGAAATGTTATAACTGTCTAAATTGAGATTTTTAGTTGTGTACTCTGATGTATATGATACTATGTATATGTTCTATATTATATTTAAATCGTTCCACTGTGAGATTCTGATGTGTTGTTTTCTCTTTCTTCCCTTCTTTTCTTCTTCTATCCCTTTCTTTCTTAATTAGTGATGCGATTTTCCGGGAGTGGGAAGTCGGTTCGCTACAGCTGGTATCAAAGCATTAGGTTGAGTGAATACCTAGGCTCTGGAGTGATGTCTATCTTGAGAGAGCGTACTTGTAATTTATATATATATATATATATATATTTATATAACTACCTAATCTATTGGGTTATCTGTTCGGATTTTCCAACATAGGTTACAAAGGTAGATAAGGTAGAAGTGTGTGGAACACAACTACCACTAATAGAAGAGGTTTATATGTTGTGGTTGGAGGTGGATCTGTTGAGATTGTAGACCTAATACTGTCTCGAATAAGTTGTGTGGATTGGTAAAAGGATTTCTTTGTGTCCAGAGGAAGTATTTTCAAGAATTGGTGTATATTCTTAAAGTGTGAGGTTGATTTGCTCTCAAATGAGCAGGGATTTCCAAGAGTTGAGTTGTCAGCTGAGCAGAAGCAGTGGTGGTATCTTGATAGCTTCAAGAATGAATAGCTATATGGTGGGATGCAGTATCCATAGATTGTTCTGAAGATGTTTCTTTTGGAGCCAGATTTAGATGGTAGAGCAATTGATGTCTACTGTAGTGAAGATTCAAATGTTTAGAGATTCTCTGGATCTCAAGTAAGGGTGTCTTATCTTTATTGAAGTATGAGACTAAGGTCGATGAGTTACCTCATTTCAGACATGGTCTCATTTGTTTTCTTAAGAAAATAAGTGGTTGGTGTTTGGTTTGGAGCCGAGTTTCTTTGAGGAGATGTCTACTCGTCTCAAGGATTTTTAGAGAAATTGGATGTTAGTTTGGTGTTTCAAGAAGTTTTTGGTTAAGGAAGATCTTTTGGCTTAGCTGTATCATTGAAGTGAAGTTTGGAAGCAGCAGCATGGACCTATTTCTTCGATGATTCAGTAATCTTTGGGATTCTACTATCAGCAGACCAGGAAGATGGTGAAGGCTTATTCTTTTCTTTGGGAATCTCAGCAAAGTTGGATATTTATTGGTGGTGATCTATCAGTTTCTGGTAGATAAGCCATTCGGGAAAGATTGATCTTGTATAGGAAAGTTGTTCTAGTTGGTTAAGATAGTTCTTTGGAATTTGAACTGAGTGGGATCGCAAAAGTGACTTGCGATTAGTTGGGAAATCTTTGAGTATTCTTTGATTTGAGATTGAGGCATCTCAAGTAGAGGTGAAAGCTTTGGAAGTAGTCAGAGATTTTCTTGATGTTTTTGAGAAAATCAGAAGTTGACCCGAATCGGAGATTGAGTTTTCTTATCAACTTGGAATTCAGGAGTAATTTTGATGATTCAACCATATAGTGGGATGACTCTTGGAGCGAGAAGAGTTTGGTGAGGCAGCTCAGGAATCTTTGGAGAAGGATTGATCATCTTATTCTGAGTTAAGACTCTGTTGAGATGTTTTGACCAAGTGGAATGGTCACTAAGATTTTTATGAGTCGGATGAACTGTGTATGGAGAAAGATTTTTCTTGAGTTCTTCGATAGCATTCTTATCTACTCTAGATCAGAGTTGTGCAGCGGAAGCGAGTTGGCAGTTTTTCTGGTATGGGAGCACCAGGAGTTGCAGTAAGAAATTTCTACAGGAAATTCAAGTATGAAGGAATTTTCTGGATTTGAAGGTAAGGTTGTCTAGTGCAACTATTTGGATATTCCAGATAAGAGAGATAGGTTTGAAGTCCATTGATGCTTGTAGTATAGAGTCGTGTCTTGGATTTCAGCAAATTATTTTTGGGAAAGCCACTTTGTTGATTAGTACCTGGAGATTTGGTTTGAGTTGGTGATGTTGTTTCTTGAAGCAATCAGCAAGGGTTACGCTGATCAGGAATATTGGAGGTGACTCAGAGCATCTGAAGAGTTATGCAGTTAGAATTTGGATATTGTTTTAGTTTTATCCAATCAAAGGAGATATAAGAATGGGTAAAACTGGAGAGTTCGCTCTGGTAGTATTTTGAGTTTTCCTGTGCTCTCTTGAGATTTGATTTTGATCTACAGGATTGAATTGCCAGTTCGGATAACTGGAATTCATTATATTTCACATAGCTCTGAGGAATATGTGTATGATTCTTCGAGTGATAGAATCAGCAGTTCAGAAGGGATCTTGTAGTTGACCTGGTTTTGAGTTTAGTCTGATTTCTTTTTCAGATTTGTAGAATCAGATGAGGGAGTTCTTGGTTATAGTAGTATAGTGTAGTTAATTAAGATTCTGTAGAGCAAGTATTCCAGTATAGGTATCTGGAAACTCTAGATAATATTAGTAAGTCCTATTCAGAATTTTTCTAAATAGATAAAATTGTTTGTTTGAATTGGTTGAATTGGTTGCTATGATTGGTAGTATATGATTGATTGTATGATTGCTAATCTAAATTTAAATTCTTTAACTGGGTTATTAAATTATCTTTGCTTTTAAATTTCGGGGACGAAATTCTTTCAAGGGGGGAGGAATGTGACGACCCAGAATTTTGAGCAATAGCAATTTAATAATCTTTGATAATAATTAAATTGATTTGATCATTTTATATTACAAATTGACAAGTTAAATTTATTTTAAAGGTTAATTATAACAATTTGTTAATATCTATTAATATTTTTCTTAACAATATGAATTGGCAAAAGTAATTCTTTTGAAGTTTATAATAATTTGATTTGGAAATATTTATTTTGATAAATAAGAAGTTTTAATGTAATAAAACTTTGTATTCAAATTGTAATATATATAAATGTATATATTGTGATTTGATATTTGTTTTAAAATTTAATATGGAAATTAACAAATTTAATGTTAGAATTTTTCTATTAGAAATGTGTATATATATTTGTATATATATTTGAAATAGGGAAATTATTAATTTGAATTTAATAAGAGTTTTCAAACTTGAATATATTTAGTTTTGAAATTTGAAATGATAATTTGATTTAATGTCTTTGAAATGATATTTGAAATTTAAATTTTAAATAATAAAGTTAATTTCTTATTTCATAAACATATATTTTAGCTTTTGTTTTTTTTAGATAAAATTGCTTTGAAAATTTATATAAAGAGTTAAACTAAGTTTCTCAATTTATAAACAAATGATAAATTAGATTGATTAAAATATAAGTTATTTAAATATGCCTATATGAATTTGTTTTTAAGATAATGAAAGCCTAAAGTTTATTTTTATAAGATGGAAGCATTTTATAATTATCTAACATTACACAAAATACTTATATATATAGCTTAAAGAGATTATTAAAGATAAAATAACATTTAAAAGAAAATTTAATAACACTTATAAAACACTTGTAAACATTATAGGATATGTAAGGACATTTGTAAACATAGGAGTATATGTGTAAGTTAATTAAGAACTTGAATGTGACAAATGTCTTCCTCTCTAATAATTTAATTTAAAATTTAATTGTAAAATAAAATGATGAGTTTATTTTCAGCAAGAGAATTCCTTTACTCTCTTCTACAACAAAATAAATGCAAATCTGAAAGGCAAAATCAAAACAAAGATAAATTCAAACAAAAAAATACATAACAAAGTTCAAATACTGGATTCTGTAAAATCTGGAAGTTCATGTCTGAGGATAATTCAATCAAATGCAATCAAACATTCAACATGCAAGAGTTGGTATCAAATAATTCAGGATTTAAATTCAACATGCAAAAGGGAATTGAAAGCCTGGAAAGAATATGCAGTTCTGCTCTCTGTTTTCTGCGAATTTACAGGTGAGTAAATAAATTCTTTTAAAAACAGTTTAAACTTTGGATTCATCTTGTTCTTATGATTGGATAGCATGATGTTGATAGAATATTTGATTTTAATTTGAATGCATTGGGTATGTTTGTTTTGCCTGAGAAGTATGCGTATGTTCTGTGTAAAGAAACAGGTTTCAATTTCATTATAAAATCAATAATCTAGTATTGAATTCATATTGACCTATGATGTATAAATAAAAGTTGTTTGTAATCAACTAACTTATCCTCTAAAAATGTTTGTAGGATTTAAATTTGAAGAATTAGTGGTAAAATTTCAGATTTACAGTAAAACTTTAATTTGGTTCAAATCTTTATTATTTCAATCTTAAGTTTTGATCTTATAACTAGATTACATATAGTAAATCATGATTTTTACTAAATATATCATGATTTTTAGATTAGTTTTTAGTGTGAATTTAGGATTTTTCTGTTTTGGGCAAATTGATCGAATCTCGGCAATCCATGGCGAATTGAGTCTCGCCGTTGGTCATGAAGGTGGAGGGGGCTTCAGAGATCATGCGAAAAATACTATTGTATTTTATTGAGGTGTGTGGTGATTGTGGTTTGAGATAGTAGGGTTTTAGGTGTTGTTTTTATCGTGGGTGTTCCCATGGGTTTCGCAGTAATGTGAAGTAACCGGAGGCTGTCGCGAGTGGAGCTATGGGTTCGAGGTGACGTGGGAAGATTACGGCAGTGGTGGCAAGGTTGCTCGAGTTTGGAGTTGCCGTGGAGGGATGGATTTGGGTGATGGTGGTTTCGAACATTTTCAGGTTGAAGGTCGAGATTTTGTTCTCGATTGAATTAGTGATTTCTGGGTTTAGTTTGTTGATGTCGAGGTTGAAGTCGACCTGAGGATGATCGGCGTGGAGTTCGTCGTTGGTCATTGGCGTCGTGCACGTTCATGTGCACGTTTATGGGGTACTGCAGAAGTTCTGGGGAGAAGAAGATGGAGACTCGAAGTATAACTCGTGTTTTTGTTGTGTGGGACTCGAAGCAAGAAGGAAGGTGGGAAGCACGGGGTTGACGCGATATTTTCGTGTGGGTTACTCGAGTTTGTTGCTGTGTTTGCCGAGTGTAGCTCGAGTCTGTAATGCAGTTTTGGTTTGCTGCAAAGTTTTATAAAATAAAGCAATGTTTAAAGATTTTGAAAGCAAGAGGAATTTGCTTTTTAAAATTTAATTAAAGTTTATAAAAATATAAACCAGCTTTCTCTTATAAACTAATTTGGTTTCAAAGTTAAGTTTTAATAAATATTTATATTCTGAAAACTTAAAGGTTTTTAAAAATATGAGATAAGTGGATTTTAAATAATAAGTATTTTATTTTATTTAATCACTTTGGAAAATCCAAACATTTTAATTTCAATGGTTTTAATTAAAATTGATTTCCAAAGTCTTTTATTTTAATTAAGTTAAATAATTAAGATTTAGAGATCAATTAAAAATAAGGATTATCTTAGTAATTTAGAATTTGATTTAATTAAAGATAAATACATTTGTAAAGATAATTGAGATAATTAAATTATTTTTAATTATCAATTTTTATTTGTTAATAAATGATTTAATTAAGATAATGGTTTCTTAAATAAGAATCTTTTAATATAGTAAGTTAAGAATCATTTAATTAAATTTTAAATGATTAAGTTAAATAATTAATTAAATAATTAATTAGTGATTAATTAAGATAATCACTTAAGGGTTAATCTAATATAATTACTTGGGAGGTAATTAAAGTAATTAAGTAGTTAATTACTGGAAGTTATTAAGTAAAAGATAATTACTTTATTAAAAGTAATTAAGTAAATGTGATTAAGAGTTAATCACTTTAGCTATTAATTAAAGACTTAATTAATAATTAGTTAAAGATTTAAATTATTTGATTAATGATTAATTAATAGAAGGATTAAGAGTCATTAATTAAGTGATTAATTACATGTAAAAGTAATTAATCAAGAATTTAATTAAAAGTAATTAATCAAGTATTTAATTAAAAGTAATTAATCATGTGTGATTAATTAAAAGTGATTAATCAGGTATGATTAAAAGATAATTAAGGAATAATTATCAGAATAATCAAAGAATAGTTAATCAAGGTTGATTAATTTAGAAGGTAATTGAGAGGTAACTACTTAGTATAATTTGGAATAATTAATCAGGATGATTAATTAATTAAGTAAGAATTACTTAAAGTAATTAAGTGATAATTAATCAGGGAGGATTAATTGAAAATGGATAATTAAGTAGTGTTAGTTAATTAATTAATTTGTAATTAATTAATGAATAAGAAGTTGAATTGAAGATAATCCAAGTGATTAATTAAGGATTAGTTTAATTTAAGGATTAATTAAATTAATCAAGTTTGAATTAAACTTGTTTATGAATGATTAATGATTGGATGATATATCATTGGATGAGTTAATGATATTGGTTGTTGTTGGATGACATTGATTGATGGGTGATGATGTGAATATGCTATATCTGAATGTGATATATATGCTGCTTTGTGATATGTATAGATGCATGTGATAATAGATGCTTATCTATCTGTGTAATATGGTACATCCATTTATGTTAAGTGATATTTTTAAATATCCATTGTATAAATCCCTTAAGTACAACTTGGACATTAAAATGGCGTTTGGTTTCGGTGAGACCGGGATCGGGTTTCCATATTTGGATATCCGAAAACCACATAGATTCCAATTAAACGTTAGGTCGTTAATCCAAGTGGAGCAAGTGAAGACTCGAGGTGTAAGGGCTATACGTCAGTATAGCTCTGTGGGTGATTCCGTAATGACTTTGACGGAATAGTGCTTATAGATTCGAGATGGTGGATCAGAGTGCAAGGGCTATGGTCGTTGACTCTGAGGGTAATTCCAAAATGAGTGCAACGAGATAGTTCCTTCGGTTTCGTTCGAACCCGGAACGAACTTGTATGGATTGAATGCTTTCAGCACATCGTCAGGCGGACGATGAGCATTCTAAGATAATTGGTCCTATAAAGGTAATCGCAGCCTCAAGCCTCATCAACCGGGAATGGCTAAAACAGGGGAGATGCAGCAAGGCTTCATGGGTCGCTCCCACTGCAGAGCGAGATACATCCCTCTCTAGATGTCCCTTTTTATTTTGGCGTAGGCGGTTGGAACTGCAGCCAACTGCGGGGTGGTCTTGTTCGGGACTGTTCAGTAAGGAATGGTTCCGGTCTTGTGTTGCAGGGGATGAAGGGAGTAATCCTCGGTACGGTGATCTAGGCCACGTACTGTGACGGGCGGTACCCCAGTAGACCTGCCATTGTTGGAAACCCATTTTCCCTACGAGACCCTACGGTTTTGTTTGTATTACCCACTTTTGTGGCTAGTAGCTGGAATTTAATAGATGTAACAATTACGGCTATTTCATATTTACTTGAAAACCCAAGACACTATTATAATATCACTGGATTTCCTATCAAATGTTTTGGTTAGCGTAAGGTAAAAACTTTTCCATGTTTATGTGTGGGAAGTCTTACGTGATACCTGTTAACTCCTCTGCTCAAGCGACTCAAACCAGGCTCACGACTCACAATGATTACCGACTCAACAGCCTTAGCTTGTTGCCGACCTAAAGTGAATGACGACTCAACTGATTGCCGACTTAACGGCTCAGAAGGAACAACGACTTACCGGGTTACAACCTTAATGCCTCAAAGGTGTTGGCCGACTCATGGAGTTCACGACTCATGGGGCAGACCGACCTTAGGCCTTTGATAGGTTGTTCACGACCTAAGCAAGTGGACCGGATACCTCATCATTTTACGTCGTGGCCCCTTAACTCGTACATGACTCATGACCTGGCGTGAGTCGTCCACGACCTAAAGCTGCTGAGTAGAAATACAAGGCCGTGATACTCAAGTCGCATTCTATTGACTCGTTCACGACTTTGGACCGTGGATTTGCCTCTATAGGTCGGCCGCGACTTAGCCTAAGTCGGTCACAACTCAGGACTTGGGTGAAAAATTCTTATCCAGATTTGCCTATAAATACGTGACCATCTCCAACATTCAAAGGACTTTGGGATCATTCTTCTTCAAGGCATAGAAACTTCACTATCTTCAAAGCAATCTACACTCCATCATTTCAAGCACACGCAAGGCGCTTAGATCAACTTCGCACAGGAATTCAACACATTCAATCATGAATTCGAAGAACTCTGTCACATCGAAGTTTTCTCTAGCTTCTTGTTTCATTTTGAATTGAATTGGAATGTAATTGAAGGAGATTGTAACAAGTTGTAAACCAAACAGCAATAAAAAGGATTGAAGTGGACGTAGGCTTGATCATAAGCCGAACCACTATAAACTCTGTGCTCATTTACTGCATTTTCTATTACTTACTGTTATTTCTTGATTCCCGTATTCACGGGTGGTGCTTTCACATCGTTTCTACACACATCGAGGTGTTCGCGTCAGATTTTCACGTTAACATTTTTGGTGCTTTCACTAAGAATTGAACTAAGGGTATTTAGGTCATTGCTTCACCAAACTTTGAGGAAAGAATCTCCGTTAAGACCAGAAGTCTAACAAAAATTATGGCTCCCGGAAGGAAACGTAGATCTGCCAGATCTGATGATGTTCAAGAGAACACCGCCACTTCTCCTCCTCTGAGTCAGACAACTCCAACTGTGGGAGTTACGCGAGCGGAATTAGACGCTGTGGTTTTGGGATTGAATCAACAGTTAAATGCTCAGAATGCACAATTAGAGGCTCAGAATGCTCAGAATACCTTGATATTGAATAAGCTAAATGATTTGCTCGAGGCTAATCGTCAGCCAGCAAATAAAGAAGGAAACTCTGCTGATAGAGCTCAGGGTGTTAGAGGGAATACTTCTCAAAGGGCGGTAAGCCCCGTTGAAAGGCCACTTCCTCAGGATGGAGGATCGGGACCTCAACCGACCCTTCGTGAACGATTATCAAGGCAGAACTCTGAAAGAATGGCTGACGTTTTCCCCGCTGGGCCTGTGGATGATGAAGAGTATTTTTCAGGGATGGTCCGTCAAATCATGAAAGAAAGTATGAGAAAGGACGAGGATGAGAAAGAGTGGGGCTTCGCTCCAAGAAAACTCCATTCACCGAGAGGATTCTGAAAGCTGAATTCCCAAGAAAAATTGTTCCGCCCACTATTCCAGCTTACAAAGGAACAAGTGATCCTAACGAATTTCTGTATAAGTATGACTGGCATATGACTGGCGCCAGGGCATCCGATGAGATTAAGTGCCGATACTTCCCGGTGTATTTGGAAGGAGTAGCTTTATTATGGTTTACCAAGCTGGCAGTTAGATCCATTGATCAGTTCTCGGACTTAACTAAGAAGTTCAAGGAGCAGTTTCGGTTGTACGCCTCTAAAGCAAAGGATATAATGTCATTGTCAAATCTGGAACAAAACCCAGGGGAATCCATCAAGTCGTTTCTGCATCGATTCAACATAGCTTTGGCCGAGGTTGATAATGCTGAGCCACGCATGGTCTTAACATACTTGATGAGGGAAATTGATAAATCGAGCAAGTTTGGAGAATGGTTGAAAATGAAAGAACCAAATTCACTCGATAAATTCTATAAAAAAGCCGATAAGTTCATGCGCCTGGAAAGCCTTCAAGCACCGGCTAAGGTGGCATCAGCAGAGATTAAGAATGATAGTAACGCTCCAGACAAAAAGGAATCCAATACTCAGAAAAGGGGGAACGATGGCAGAAAGAAACAAGGGGATGCAAAGAAGGGTCGAGCTTTCAACTTCACACCCTTAACTAATACCCCTGAAAATATCTTCTTTGCAACCAAAGATAATATCAGTTATCCTACGCCACCTAAGATGAGGGTTGGAGGTAAAATGGAGAAGAGTGGAAGATTCTGTCAGTTTCACAATCAGCCTGGTCATGACACTAACGAATGCCGACACTTGAAGGAAGTAATTGAGCAACTGTTGAAAGAGAACAAGCTCCAACAATATGTTAAAAGGGGTAGAGACACAATAACCTCATCGGTCCAAAGGCCACAAGTCCCCGCTCACCATCCAAGCTCGAGTGAGAAGGCCGTAGAACATGAGTCAGACAGGCCTGTCATTAATGTGATAACGGGAGGTCCTCACCCAGCAGGCAGGAGCTGGGGTGAGATGGAAAGGTATGCTCGTGCACTGAAGCATGCACCCGCAGAAGAAAGTGTTTTTGTGTTAGAGGATGTTGCGCCATTGAAACAACAGAAAACTTTCCCTAATGACATCATATTTAGCGCCAGGGACTCTATGGGTATTGAAGCCCCTACGATAGATCCTCTGGTCATTTCTGCCGGTATTGGCCCGGCCACTGTGAGAAGAATTCTGGTCGATTGCAGGGCTTCGTGTAATATTCTCTTTAAGAAAACTTTTGACGAGATGAAGATACCAATGGCTGACGTTCAGGCTTCGTCATTGAAAATTGCTGGCTTCACTGGGGAGCCAAAGCAGCCGATTGGGACTATAGACTTGATTGTAGAGCTCGGAGAGGGGCTGAGAAAGGTAGCTCGAAAGCATACCTTAATAATTGTTGAAGAATTTTCTGCTTATAATGCTTTCTTGGGCCGACCGACCCTGGCTGCATTCAAAGTTGTTCTCGCTCCGTGGTGTCTAACTATAAAATTTCCCACTGATAACGGAATTAGGATAATTAAAGGAGATCAGAACGTGGGACGGGAGTGCTATCTTGCAGAGCTACGTGAAACAAAGAGGAGAGAAATGGGAAAAGATGCGGCGCCTTCAGTCCGCATCAGAGAACGAACCTTGTAGTAACTACAGGTTGGTCCCTGCACTGGCGAACATAGCGGTGCCCGGAGAGAGATGGATCCAAGAAAAGCTAGTGCAGGGGAGAATAGAGTAGTGCCGGTAGAGGTGACAGTGCTGGTACCTGTTGACTTAAAGGACCCAAACAAGGTGCTGAATGTGGGTTCACAACTCAACACTACAGCTCAGAATATTCTAATCTCGTTCTTGAAGGCAAACTTAGATGTATTCGCATGGACTCATGCCGACATGTGCGGAATATCACCAGAGATTGCGGTACACGCTCTGAACATCGATCCAAAGTTCACGCCAGTAAAACAGAAAAGAAGAACTCAAGGTCCAGAGAGGTCAGCAGCGTTGAAAGAAGAAGTCGATCGAATCATGGAGAATGGTTTCATCAAAGAATCTTTTTACCCAGATTGGGTCTCAAATCCTATCCTGGTTAAAAAGGCTAATGGGAAGTGGAGAGTATGCATTGACTTCTCAGATCTGAATAAAGCCTGCCCCAAAGACTGTTTCCCGCTGCCTAGAATTGATTAGTTGGTGGACGGAACGGCGGGGCATGAATTGTTGTCCTTTATGGATGCTTACTCCGGGTACAATCAGATCATGATGCATGAGCCAAATCAGGAGGACACGAGCTTCATAACGGATGTTGGTCTTTACTGCTACAAAGTCATGCCCTTCGGACTCAAGAATGTGGGGGCTACTTACCAAAGGCTTGTTAACACCATGTTTAAACCGTAGATCGGAAAGACAATGGAAGTCTATGTCGATGATATGTTGGTAAAGTCAAAGAAAGCAGTGGACCACATGGATTACTTGGCGGAAATGTTCGCGGTCCTCCGGAGATACGGGATGAAACTTAACCCCTTGAAATGTTCATTCGGAGTGGAGTCCGGAAGGTTTTTGGGATTTATTGTGAGCGCTAGGGGCATTGAGGCTAATCCTACTCAAATCACTGCCTTGAAGGAGGTCAAAGCTCCTAGAATAAAGAAGGAACTGCAGAGTCTTAACGGAAAAGTTGCTGCTTTGAGCCGATTCATTTCTAAAGCTACTGATAAATGCATTCCATTCTTTGACGCTCTAAAGAAAGGAAGAAAAAACTTTGACTGGACTCCCGAGTGCCAGAACGCATTTGATGAGTTGGTTCGTCATATGGAAGTGCCTCCAATACTCTCAAAGCCCGACAATGGTGAAGATCTCTACATATATCTGGCAATATCATCTCACGCTCTAAGTGCAGCATTGGTTCGAGAAGATAGAAGGATCCAGCGGCCAGTCTATTACATTAGTAAAAGATTCACTGGGGCAGAGATGAATTACTCGAAGCTGGAGAAACTCGCTTATTGCCTATTGATTGCATCACGGGAATTGAGGCCGTATTTTCAAGCTCATCCCATCAAAGTCCTCACTGATCAACCTCTGAAGCAAATCCTATTTCGCCCTGAGACTTCGGGACGTCTTTTAAAGTGGAATATTGAACTCAGTCAATATGACATCACTTACCATCCCCGAAGAGCTATCAACGGACAAGCTTTAGCAGACTTCATTGCTGAATGCGCAGATAAAGGTGATAGTGAGGAAGAATAAAATTAATGATGTCCCGGTGAAATGGAAATTATACGTCGATGGCGCAAGGAATGACTACTTTTCTGGGGCAGGGGTTGTCCTTGAAACCCCTGTAGGACGATCATTGTGTTATGCACTGAGGCTGGAATTTCCTTCGACTAATAATGAAGCAGAATATGAAGCTCTCATTGCAGGTTTGAGAATCGCTAAAGAGCTAAATATTAGAATATTACAGATCTTCAATGACTCTCAGCTTATCGTATGCCAAGTCAAGAAGGAATTCCAAGCTAAAGGAGGAAATTTACCCGCTTATTTGTCAAAGGCCTGGGAGCTTCTTGAAGATTTTGATCATTATTCAATAAACCATATTCCTCGGGAAGAGAATATGAAGGCAGATTCTCTCGCGAAGTATTCAAGTACTGGTGAAGCTCAACTATTGGGATTAGTCCCCGTAGAAGTCCTCTCAGCACCGACTATAGACGAGATGGATGTTGACGGGATTATGAATGTATCTCAGGAACAAGAATCATGGATGACTCCAATACTGGACTATTTACTCAGAGGTTCTTTGCTAGAAAATTCGAGAGAAAGACAGAAGCTTCTAAGGAAAGCCTCCAGATATATAGTCCAAGACGGCCGATTGTACAGGCGGGGTTTTTCAATGCCATTACTCCGATGTGTAACTAAAGATGAAGCCAAGACAATTCTAGCTGAAGTACACGGAGGGGAATGTGGAGATCACACGGGTGGTCAGACATTAGCAAAGAAAATTCTCCGTTATGGATATTTTTGGCCGGAAATTAATCAAGACACCGCTGCATATTCTCGGAAATGTGACAAGTGCCAAAGATTTGCCAAAATTCCTAGAGCACCTTCCACTGAGCTAACACAGATGGTCAGTCCGTGGCCATTTGCCATTTGGGGAATGGATCTCATTGGGCCATTACCAACCGCCAAATCAGGGATTAGATATGCTATTGTTGCAGTTGATTATTTTACTAAATGGGCTGAAGCTGAACCTTTGGCTACTATTACCACTAAGAAAATGATAAATTTTGTGACTAAAAATATCATTTGCAGGTATGGTGTGCCGCAGAAAATAATCACAGACAATGGTACTCAATTTGAAAGCGAGGAATTCCAGGACTTCTGCAAGCGATTCAAAATCCAGAAGAGTTTTTCAGCAGTGGCCCATCCGCAGGCAAACGGGCAAGTGGAAGCAGTAAACAAAATCATCAAATCAACCATCAAAAAGTAGCTGGAAAAAGCAAAAGGTGGTTGGGTCGATAAATTACCGCTTGCACTATGGGCATACAGAACCACCCACAAAACTGCGACTGGGCATACTCCATTTTCATTGGCATATGGATCAGAAGCAATGATTCCAGTGGAAACTGAAGCCCCCTCACACAGAAGGATTCATTTTAATCAAGATGAAAATGAAAAACTGCAATTGGAAGCACTTGACCTCCTTGATGAAAGAAGAGAAGAGGCTAGACTTAGAATTGCAGCTCATCAACAAAGAATAGCCAGACACTTCAATTCCAAAGTTCGTCAGCGCAACTTTGATGTTGGAGACCTAGTTCTGAAAAGAATCATGACAGCTACAGGTGTGTTTGGGCCAAACTGGGAAGGGCAATATATTATAGGCATGAAGCTTCTTGACGGCACATTCAAACTCACAACTGTCGAAGGAGAACCAATCCCAAGAGCTTGGAACAGCAATCATTTGCGTCCTTATTTTACTTGAAAAACTTTGCTGAAATGTTGTAAAAGAATTGCAAATATATGATTCTTGTATCGAAAACAGTTGTAAAGCAAGTAAATAATGAAAAGCTATAAAGTGGATGTAAGGCCCAGTTTTTGGCCGAACCACTATAAATCTTGTGTTCTCTACTATTATAAACTGCTTTGTTTTATTTCGACATACAAAATACATTAATTGTGTCATTAAAATGTCGACTTAATAATGCAGGCTATAAAAATAAAGCTTACCCGTCATAAGACCAATTGATCTCCAACACCACTCAGCAAGAAAGCACCAAACCATGCAAAATTTCCGTACTCAAATCCTACAAAAGAAGCGCTTCAAACAAAAGTGGGCAATGCGGATGGAAGTGGACCATCTCTAACTGACTGCAAATGTTTGAACAAACAAACAACCAGTTAAATAGCCTGTGTCTACCACCACCAACTTGCTTAACTATGAAGTGTATTTCTTTGGATAAGGGAAATCATTGGCAACTAAAAAGTGTTGACACTTGCAAAAGACAACGGGGATCACCAACGTGAATGGATGGCAAAAGAGACATGGGAGAGCAAGCATCAATCAGCAAAAGACCTCTTCGGAGGCACAAGCCCTCTACGGAGGCACAACTCTTCGGAGGAGAAAGACCTCGAGCGGGCCTAGCAAGAAAAAGAGAGATCTTTCTCGTTACAAAGTTGTGGAATGATCAGTCGATACACTCCCATGAATCCGTCCAACCGAGAGAAAGAAACTCCAAACTTCCAGGCAAAAGCCCTACTCAGAGGCACATGTTTCACCGAGATTGAAATAAAACTTCCAGGTGTTGAAATGTGAAAAAAGCCCTCTTCGGAGGCCCATTTCACCACAGTTGAAATGCTAAAAGACCTCGAGTGGGCCAACCAGAAAAGAGAGATCTTTCTCGTTACAAAGTTGCGGAATGATCGGTCGATACACTCCCATGAATCCGTCCAACCAAGAGAAAGAAACTCCAAACTTCCAGGCACTAACCCTACTCATAGGCACACATTTCACCGAGATTGAAATAAAACTTCCAAGTGTTGAAATGTGGAAAGCCCTCTTTGGAGGCCCGCTTCCCAGCGAACAGGGAAAAATAAAAGCCTCTCCCAAGGGGCAGAAACAAAAAGACCTCTTCCCAGAGGCACAACAAGACAGAAAGACCTCTTCCCAGAGGCAGAGACGAAAAGACCTCCTCCCGGAGGCACATTCAAACAGAAAGACCTCTTCAGAGGCACACGTTTCACCGAGATTGAAATAAAACTTCCAAGTGTAGAAACGTGAAAAAGCCCTCCTCAGAGGTGCAACTTTTCAAAGAAGCAAAAATCAAAAAGCCCTTTACTATGGCATATAAAAAAAAAGGAGCCATCTTCAAAGGCACACTTTGACTCTTAAAGGAAGAATGATCCACCTATTCTGGAAAATACTCTTCCTCAAAAAGAAGTTAAAGTACCCTTCAGATGCCCGCTTCACCACATAGAAGAATTCACTTGGCAAAATGCGCATATGCACAAAAGAAAAAGTGATATCTTCAAAGGATGAAGCGTAAAAGCTTATATGGAGGGAGTTGTACTCTGTTTTTTAACGAAATAATATTCCTCCAAGTATGGAATAATTATTCTCTAGAAAATAAAAGTACAAGTCCCCTCAAAATATAAAATATTGCAACAAGCTTATGGTATAGGGGCAACATGGTATGACTATATTGGTAGAATTGCGCTCGAACAATATACCACAAGCTCACTGCAATATCGTGCAAAGAAACTTGTACAAAAATTAATAATAAACGCATTCTCAAACACAAACAAGAAGTTTGTACAAATAAAGGATCATTTTATTCAGTCCTATTACAATTTCTTACAGATACAAGTTTTGAAATAAAGAAAGCGGGGGCCGATGCCCGCACAATCCCCGACCAGTATGCAAAAAACAAAAAGCTAAAAACTGGAATCTTCATTTCTTCTTGCCACCTTTGGACCCTTCACCCGGCCGGATGGTTAGCTTTTTGGGTCGATCTTTAGGCATGAGGGAAGAAGGAGAGGGAGGTACAATTGGTTCAACTTCCGGTTCCTCTTCAGTAGTAATGATGCTCTTCCTCCTCTTCTTTGATATCCCGCGCTTCTTTTTCCTCTTTGAAGAAGATTCACTTCCTGGAGTAACAAGTTTAGACAAAGTTATGTCATCGGAAGGAGTCCCCTCCGGAGATATCTCACCTCCCTCAAGTCCTTCGTCTTTTTGCTCTTGCGAGGCAGCTGGGTCATCCAAGCACTGAAGGGCACCTATTATTTCTTCCTGTGATCCCAGATGAGGAATAGGAGTGATTGGGGGAGGCAGAGGAACAGTAACTGGAGGTGGAGAAGTTTGAATGACGCTCGGTGCTTTCTCTACAAAGGAAAAGTTAAAAGTGTCAGTATTTCCCGCAAAAAGAGGAGACAATGGCTCGTCAAGATTCAAGACATAATCAAGAAGCTCGTTAAATCCGTAAGAAACTGGCAAGTTATCCCCCTGAGCATTATTAGGGTTACCAGGAAAAGTTTGTGGTATCACATCAATTTCGTAGTCTAGAGCTTCAGCACTCTCTTATGGCTCACCTACAGCTTGTGTAATTGCGGCTCCGGTATCAGCTTTAGTAGGAATCGGTGTATGAGAGCTAGAACCAGCAATGTCAACGTCGACTGAAGCTGAAGGAGGGACAGGGGCAGTCAAAGTTGTTTCTTTTTCTGGATGCTCTTCCCCCATCGTTTCAGCTCGCAATCTAGCAAGTTGCTCCTTCCCTCTAGAAAGGGCTGCGCGAGCTTCGATGTCTAAATAGTGTGCCTCTAGCTCCTCTTCCGTGTACCCGACGCCTTTAAACATGTCAAGCGCGGCTTTCCATACTTCAGCCAGGGTAACCTCATATTTGGGACCCAGGAATGCAAGACTGCCACGCCCTAACACACTTTGCAAATAGAATTCAAATAATGTCGAGCCAATGTTAGCTTTGGTAGCTTCATGAGCTTCTTCAGCTGTAATTCTTCCAACAACCGCTTCATCTAGCTCCCTTTCGACTTTAGATAGTTGAGCTTTCAATTTTTCAATTTCCGCAACCTGGAAGCTAGTTTGCTCTTGCAACTGAGTAATGTCAGTACGGCAGCTCGCTACAATTCTCTCCAGTCCATCGGCCTTGGCCTCGGCATCCCTTTGCGCAGCATGGGCATCTCGCACTTGTTGTTGAAGCACATTTTATTTTTGAGAGTAGGAAGCGGAAGAAGTAACAAGTTCTTCTTTAAGTTTTTCCACTTCCGCTTCAAGTTTCTCGTTGTAGGCGGCAATGCTATTCATTTCCGCATCATGCTGCTCAAGGGTCTTTTGCCATTCGGTTTTGTCATTCTCCATGGTTAACATAGCTTCGAGATTGGCCCGATTCACCCTCTGAAGCTCATCAACAAGTTTTTGCCAATTTGACATCCTCTCAATGTCAGCTTTAACGGCATCAAGGTTCCATAACATGGCATTTTTATCTATGCGAACCAGATCAAGGTCAAAGCGAACTCCTTTTAAGCACCAATTTGGAAATCGACTTTGGAGAGTGGCCGGACCTGGTCCCACGTGGTAAGAAGGCCTGTTAATGATCGCCTGGATATCAGTACGGGAGGGGGCAGGAGACTGAGAAGAAGTAGGAGCAGTAATCTTTTCCGCAGTTGCAGGCATTGGTTCCTCAATGACTTTAGCCCGTTTACTCGGGTAATCAGTTATGTGACTCTTCCCTCTATCATCGTGAGATTTGCGTTTGCAGGAGTCACCCTCTTTGTAGGAAGAATCATATCGATCATCCGGTCTTCCGTAGCGTTCTTCATGGGAACGTCTCTCCCGAGCCTTCCGAGCGGCCCTCTCTTCATCAGTCTCTCTGTGAACAGGGAGATAGCGCTTATAGTCATACTGGCCGCGTCTCTCGTATCGCTGAAAGTCATCATAATACGAGCCGCCTCGCTTCATTGAAGAACCTGAAATTGGAAAAGGCACAACTTTAGGATTTTTTGGAAGTGTGAAAAGCTAAGTGTGTAAAATGTCAAAGAATCCTAGTCATGTGTGATGTGTAAACTACACGCGTTGAACCGCGAACCGCTCGTCAGTCGAGGGGTAACAACAGGTTTTATAGCTAACGGCAATTCTCCGGATGAGGGGGTTTGTTTAAGGGAAGAAGTTGCTTCAACTGTCGGAGATATAACTTTGGTAACAGCGGGGTCATCTTTGAAGAGCTCTTGAGAGGTGACCATTATGTCGCTCAAATCTTCGAAGATGTCATCATCGCAATGCTTAGTGGAGCTCCCTCCATCAACTCCTTTCTCAACATTCCCCTCGGTTTGAAGAAGAGGTTCCTCTTCTTCAATGATTGGGGCAAGTGCAGGCTTATCGGAGGGCCCCGCAGCGTCTATTGGAGTCGAACATTTCACTAGCGAGGCCTCAATGGTAGTTCCTCCCTGCGCAGGCTCTTTAGCAGGAGGTGGGGCATCCGGAGTTTTAGCTGCGGAGTCTGGAATTTCATGAGGGTGTGTAGAGCGAGAAGCGTGCAAAAGCCCATACTGATGCAAAAATTCGTCTTTCAACAAAAATTGAATGCCTCTCTCCTCAACTGGCACGGCCTTAAGCCTCTCGAAAGTTGGCTTGTGACTGGGATCCCTAGAAGGAGGAGGGAGCACTGAAAATAAAAAAGAAGCGGAGTTAACACTTAGCAATTCAGTCTCGCAAAAGTCGGATAACAAACAAAGTAAGAATGGTTAATCTTACTTCCTTCCCTCCATACAGCGTAAAACCCCGGGGGACAGCGAACATAGAAAAATTGAGTCAAAAACCCATGAGCGCTGTCAGGAAGACCGACGATCAATTTACGATTTCGAGCACTTCTCATGACAGTAATAGAGGGGTGATCTTTAGTCCTGGTGAAAGAGCATAGGAAGCAAATCTCGCCAAAACTTGGGAATCGATCAAGCGTCCTCCTAAACAGTACACACAACCCCATTAAAATGGCGTAGCCATTGGGGTGTAATTGGGATGGGGCGATGGCCAATTGACGAAGAAGTTGTTGGAAAAAGTCATTGAAAGGAGGAATGCCCCCATCAGGCACATTTGCCGATTGACCGTTACAAAGCCAGAAGGCGCCACATCAGAAGTGTTGGTTTTATCAGGAAGAATGGCATCTGATTCAGCAATACCAAACTGAGCGCACAATTGGCGAAAAACTTTGTATGATAAAGTAGAAGAGGCTCTTTCAGGAGGATTGATTAATGGAGCTGGAATAGGAGCGACAACTCCAGCCTGTGCTGTTATCTCTTCTTGTTGGGAAGTCATTTTACACAAGAAACTGGATATTCAAATGTGAAGGTGCACATTTCCTAAAAAGTGTGAAGTGTTGTGCAAAACTAATAATGACAAGTAAATATAACTGAAGTTAAACTAATTGACAATTGATCGATTACTAAATTTCAGGACTTGTTAATTTAAAAAAAAAAGGGATCAAGTGCAGTATTGGTGCAAACCGGTCGATTTCAATTGACTATCTCAATGTTGCTTTAATACTCTACTTGAATTCATTGAATTGAAAGCACTTCGTTCACACAATCTATTTAAGTTAATTACCTTCTGTCAACTAACCTGTCATTTGATGTGGGCAGTCAATTGCAGTATATTCGCCTTGGTTTTCTGTAGTTGTTATTTTCAGCAGGTAGTTAGCTTATAAGTTAACAGGATCTGTGGAATAATGCAACAAAGTTCAAATAATTTAAAGTTTGGGCAATTTAGAGTTTAGGCAATTCAGTCCGGTAATACAAGTTAAATAATCAAGTTGGGATTATGCTTTTAAGTGATAACTCGTTCACGACCTAAGGGGTATGCGGCGAGTTAAGTTAAGATCTGTAAGTGGTAATGTGCATGGAGGAAAAAGCCTCAAATCAGAACAAAGCAAATTTCTCGAAGTCCTGTCTCGGCCGCGACTCAAAGCCTAGGTATCATCTACTTGAGTCGGTCAAGGGTTAAGCCACAAGGAGCAACTCGGTATGGAAAATAGCCCAAGTGCTGAGCCGTTCACGACTTATGGCTTGAGACTTTCACGGTCTAAAGGATAAGTTGTAGTAAGGATCTAAAGGGCTGAGTCACTCGTACGACCTAAGTCCTAAATCGTCAGGAAATCAACACGGCCCAAAAATTAGGTTATGGATGGATGAGATTGCAAGGCCTTCCTAAGTCGGTAGATCCAAAAAACCAACTAAGTCGTGAGAATTCTAGGTCATCTCCTCAACCAGTTAACTCCTTTCTAACCCATTAACCCGCTAAGGACCTTCTCATCTCCTCCAAACTCGCAGACCAGTTAATTCGGGACACTGTAATCCATTATCTTCTCCTCACATGGTCAGAAATCACCCAAAAAACCAATTCGAATCGCTTCAAGTTTGCGACAAATCTGATGCACTACTATGTTATCACGAACGATAACAACAATATGATCGATGGCGGTCGCAAACCAATCAGAAACGTGGTTCGCGATGGAACACGGCACAAAAATGAATTGCAGTCAGAAAATGGGGAGTCCAGATTCATGAGTCAATGGTGATCGTGGATTGAACAGAAGGTGAATTCACTTACGCAATATAAAGGTGAAGATGAGTTGACGACTGATTAGCTTGGATTCGTCTCTGGAAACTTGAAGGATCGTTGATGGAAGGATCAAATAAAACAGATAAGCAGTAAAGTGAGGAGGAAGGACCGACTCAACGGCTTATATACGAAACAGAGGGGAAGATGGAAAGACTAACGAGTCATGAGCCTCTTTGAGTCGTTTACGACTCATGCACTGAGTCGAAGCACACGACTCACGATTTAAGCGTGTACTTCGAGGGGCAATTGTTAACTCCTCTGCTCAAGCGACTCAAACCAGGCTCACGACTCACAATGATTACCGACTCAACAGCCTTAGCTTGTTGCTGACCTAAAGTGAATGACGACTCAACTGATTGCCGACTTAACAGCTCAGAAGGAACAGCGACTCGCCGGGTTATAACCTAAATGCCTCAAAGGTGTTGGCCGACTCATGGAGTTCACGACTCATGGGGCAGACCGACCTTAGGCCTATGATAGGTCGTTCACGACCTAAGCAAGTGGACCGGATACCTCATCATTTTACATCGTGGCCCCTTAACTCGTACACGACTCATGACCTGGCGTGAGTCGTCCACGACCTAAAGCTACTGAGTAGAAATACAAGGCCGTGATACTCAAGTCGCATTCTATTGACTCGTTCACGACTTTGGACCGTGGATTTGCCTCTATAGGTCGGCCACGACTTAGCCTAAGTCGGTCACAACTCAGGACTTGGGTGAAATATTCTTATCCAGATTTGCCAATAAATACGTGACCATCTCCAACATTCAAAGGACTTTGGGATCATTCTTCTTCAAGGCATAGAAACTTCACTATCTTCAAAGCAATCTACACTCCATCACTTCAAGCACACACAAGGCGCTTAGATCAACTTCGCACAGAAATTCAACACATTCAATCATGAATTCGAAGAACTCTGTCACATCGAAGTTTTCCCTAGCTACTTGTTTCTTTTTGAATTGAATTGGAATGTAATTGAAGGAGATTGTAACAAGTTGTAAACCGAACAACAATAAAAAGGATTGAAGTGGACGTAGGCTTGATCATAAGCCGAACCACTATAAACTCTGTGCTCATTTACTGCATTTTCTGTTAATTACTGTTATTTCTTGATTCCCGTATCCACGGGGGGTGCTTTCACATCGTTTCTACACACACCGAGGTGTTAGCGTCAGATTTTCACGTTAACAATACTTTTCTTTTCAAAGGATTTTCTAAAAGTTAAGAAATCTTAAACCGTTTACTCACACCAGACCCCTGTCTGACCCGAGTGTTTATTTTCTGTTTTATTAAACTCTTGGGTACTCATATTATGTATGAGTAGTCAAGTGATTCAGGTTATCTCTTGACGAATTCTGGAGGAGCTTTGGAGCAGGAGGCTTCAGCGTGTAGATATATAGTCAGTGTTTCCGCTGTGTTGATATTCTGTATGATGTCTTGTATTGTATTAGACAGAAATGTTATAACTGTCTAAATTGAGATTTTTAGTTGTGTACTCTGATGTATATGATACTATGTATATGTTCTATATTATATTTAAATCGTTCCGCTGTGAGATTCTGATGTGTTGTTTTCTCTTTCATCTCTTCTTTTCTTCTTCTATCCCTTTCTTTCTTAATTAGTGATGCGATTTTCCGGGAGTGGGAAGTCGGGTCGCTACAGTAATCAAATTTGAATATATGTTTTTGAGTAAACAAAGCAAATATCTTTGTTTTATAAAATGAAACTTCCCTGGTTGAATCTATTGCCAGAAAAAAGGATTTTTGAAGGTGTTTTGAAGTATAAAAGAATTTTATACAAGTCTAAAATGATCCAAGGATTTTTATCAAGGATTTTATATATATCTATATATATAAAGGATCATATGAGGATTTTGGAAAAAGGTTTTGCGAACCTTTGGATTTGGAAAGGCTTTTGATTTTGGGGTAAAATCAGTATGAGAATTTAGAAAGCATAGCTTGAGAATTATCGATTTTGGAATAATCGATTTTTTGTAAAGGAGCTTTGTATGAGATCATACTAGGTGTATGATTTGAACGTACTATATGTGTATAATATAAAATGTTTTGATGATGGCTCTGGGGAAAAAGGCGCTCCCTTGAAATGAACTTCTCAGAAGTACCACCTGGTGGTGCTTCCTTGAGCCCCAGTGGGGGGTTCTAAAGTTGATCCTGTGAGGAGTGCGGACAAAACTAGTTCTTGGGGATTATGAGTGGAGTATACCATAGCGAAAGTCGAGTGTGCCGTTGAGAGCCAACAATCTGCGTTTGATTTTATATCGGTAGACTGCGACCTATGGTATCACATAGCGAAAGTCGTGTGTACCGCTAAGAGCCAACAGTCTGCGTTTGATTTTATATCGGCAGACTGTGACCTATGTAGGACTGGAGATGTTTCACTTCGACAGCGAAAATCAAAGGACGCTGAGAGCCTGCGGTTACATGGACTTTTGCTGCGATGGCAACGTAACCCTGGAAGGTAACTGTGATATGTCGTGTGGGATCCATGGCATAATCGTGAGACCGCGAACAGCCTGCAGTTACATGGACTTTTGCTGTGACGGCAACGTAACCCTGGAATGTAACTGCGACCATGGATGGGGGTGATGATTTCCAGAGCATTCTCACCAAAGATATATTCTCTATTTTCAAAAACTGTTTTCTATATTTTCAATAAAATTATTTTCCAAGTATTTTCACTGGGTGTGGAAAATGGGTCTGCTAAGTACTTATAGATTTTCAGTCGTATGCCTGATCAACGTATGACCGAATTTCTGTAAGAACAAGGATGGACTTATTGAGACATCGAGTTATAAAAGTATTTTTATAAAACTATTTGTTAACGTAAAAATCAGATGCTAACACCCCGGTGTAGATTGAAATTGAGCGAAAGCACCACCCGTGAACACGGGAACTAAAGTACAAGTAGAGAAATCACAGAAAAAGCAAAAAAGACAACAATTTTTATAGTGGTTCGGCTTAGGGTAAGTCTACGTCCACTTTTACTCTCTTTATTACTGAATTTGGTTACAACTTTACAACAATCTTCAATTACAATTCTGACGAGACAAACAACTAGAACTTTGATGGAGAATAATCTTCCGAATTCATGTCGAATGATGTAGATTTTCTCTTGGAGATCGTAGTAGTGTCCGTGGTGTTTGGAGTACATGAAGTGTCGAGTGAGTCGAGAATTCAGCAGAGTATCGGCGCTTGAAGTGATCGGCCAAAAGTCCTTTGCTAGATGGAGTTAGGGCTGTATTTATAGGGAATACTCTGGGCAGAATTTTATCACCAAGTGCTAGGTCGTATACGACCTAAGGTAGGTCATAGGTCATAGGTCGGCGACGACATAGGGGATCACTTGTACCAGCTATATTGGAACTTGCCCTGAATAAGTTATTAGGTCGGCAGCGACCTAAGAGATGGGATCTGACTTATCTTGATTGCATTTGGTTCTCTTCTGAGTAAATTAATAGGTCGCGTGCAACCTATCATAGGTCGTGAGTTAACTGAGATTTAGGTCGCTGAGACCACTTCGCTCTTAGGTCGGTAGGCTGTGGCATTTCTTAGGTCGCATATGCTTGAGGTCGTTAGATCGCTGACTCCTTAAGTCGTTAGGTCGCTAACTCCTTAAGTCGTTAGGTCATTTTTCCACTTAGGTCGGCAGGCAGTTAGGTCGCTAGAATCTTTCCATAGCTAGGTCGTTCGCCTGTTTGTCTCGTTAGGTCGTAGCCTGTTATGAACTGTTAAATCGTGAACTAGACCGTTGAGCTTGATAGGTCGCTTACTAATTGAGTCGTTAGGTTGCAACTTCCTATAGGTCGTGGGTCGCTGCTGTAGTTAGGTCTCTCACTTTTAGGTCATTAGCACTCTTAAGTCGTTAGTACCTTTTAGGTCATTGAGTCGCGTAAGTCTTAGGTCGTTGAGTCACGTAAGTTTTAGGTTGCTTCTGAAATAGGGGTTAAACACTTGCCCCTCGAAGTTCAGGCCTATGCCATAGGTCGTGTGCTTCGATCTGACTTAGCTAGGTCGTGAGCGACCTAAAACTTATATTAAGTCGCGTGCCTATTCATCTTCCCCTTTTTGTCCTATATAAATTTGTTAGGTCGCTAACCCTTCCTCACTCTACTGCTCCGATCTCCCACTGCCATTGACAGATCTTCAAGCTTCCAAAGGCAAATTCAACTCATTTAGTTGTCGATTCATCTTTACCAACATACTACGTAAGTGAATTCAATCTCTTTCCCACCATAATTGCCATCCAATCGTGAATCCATGTTTTCCGAATCAAGTCCAATTCATGTGTCGTGCTTTATTTTGAATGATTATTATGGTCGACTTTTGATCACCGTTTGATATGTCGTTGTTGTGATTCAAGAAGGCACGGTAATATCTATAATGAATCGAAGGTATTTGGAATCGATTTTTTGGGTGATTTGGTGGTATGCGGAGATGATTAAATTCACGAAGAGGATGATGGATTTCGTGGTATTGGCGTTAACGGGTTATCGGGTCTGGTGAGTTTTTGCGTGGATAGGAAGTCAGCGACTTAGTGGATCTGAGCATTCCAAGATAACTCACGACCTAAGGGAAGCTAGATGACCTTCAAACTCGCGATTTAACTTTCGGGTCACGATGGGGATTTGAACGACCTAGGACTCAGCAGATTTACAGATGAACTTTAAGCAGAACGACTTAACAATTCAACGACTTAACTTTCTTGGACAACTGCATAGCGACTTAACGTATCAACAGCCTATATTTTGCGGCATAGGTTTTAGGTCACAACCGAGTTAGGACTTGACCAATTTGCATTGCCTTGAAATTTTTAACTTGCATAGTGCGACTTAAGATAACTCCGACCTATGTTAGGTCGCTAGACGACCTAGGACTTGTCACTGGAAAAATTTGACTGAACTTAATCTTGAACTGCTTGAACTTTGAACTGTTTGAACTGTTTGAACTGCTTTACAGATTATCTCTAATGCTAATAACCTGTCAAATACAACATTTGCAGAAAATGGGACGAATATACTATCATTGACCGCCCACATCGAATGACAGATTAGTCGACAAAGAATAATCAACTTAAATGAACTGTGTGAACGAAATGCTGCTAACTAATGAATTCAAGTGAAGTATTAAAGCAAAACTAAAATATCCAATTAAAGCCGATTCGTTTGCATTAACACTACACTTGAGTTTTATATTAACAAGTCCTGAAATCTCATAGTCGACCAATTGTCAACTAGTTTAATTTCAATTATGTTTGCTTTATGTTTTTGTTAGTTTTGCACAACACTTCACACTTTTCAGGAAACGTGCACCTTCTTATTTGAATGTCTAGTTCCTTGTATAGAATGACTTCTCAACAAGGAGAAACTGAATCGGCTGAAGAGACTTTCCCAATTGCTACTCCATTGGTTAATCCTCCAGAGAGAATTTCAACCACACTAACATACAAAGTTTTCCGCCAACTGTGCGCTCTGTTTGGCATTGCTGAAGCAGATGCCATTCTTCCTGAGAGAAGCGATACTGTCGATATACCACCTCATGGTTTTGTAGCAGTTAATCGTCAAATGTGCACAAGTGGAGCTATTCCTCCTTTTAACGACTTTCTTCAACGGCTTCTTCTCCGACTAGCTATCTCCCCCTTCCAGCTGCACCCCAATGGCTATGCTATTCTGATGGGGTTATGTGTGCTATTCGGAAGGACGCTGGATCGCCTTTCGAGTTTTGATGAAGTTTTCTATTTGTGCACGTTTGCCAAAAATAAAGATCATCCCTCCATCATTCTTGTGAGAAGTGCTAGGAACCGTAAACTAATAATCGGCCTTCCCGAAAGTGCTCACGGTTTTCTAAGTCAATTTTTCTTCGTTCGCTGTCCTCCGGGATTCTATGCTACCTGGAGAGTAGGAAGTAAGAGCATTTATCTTTGTTCCTGATGTTTTTCTCTGAGCTTTTCATAGCCTGAGTTGTCAAATGTTAACTACGCCTTTTACTTTTCCGCGCTTCCTCCTCCTTCTAGGGATTCCAGTCATAAACCAACTTTTGAGAGGCTTATGGCCGTGCCAGTTGAGGAGAGAAGCATTCAATTTCTGTTGAAAGATGAATTTTTGCATCAGTACGGACTTTTGCATACCTCTCGCTCTACACACCCTCATGAAGTCCCAGACTCCCCAGCCCAAGCATTGGATGCCCCAGTTTCTACCGATGCACCCATACCGAAAGAACCTGCCTCTGAGGCTTCTCTAGTGAAGTGCTCCACTTCTGTTGATGTCGCGGGGTCATCGGGCAAACTTGCCCCGGTCACTGAAGAAGAAGAGCCTCGGGAATCTCCTCCGCATTCAAAGAAGTCTGGTGACGAAGAAGCTGGGAAAACAAGCCCTGTCAAACAGAGTGGAGACGACACTTTCGAAGGGTTGAGCGACCTGTTTGTCACTTCACAGGAGCTCTTTAAAGACGACCCCGTTACCACCAGGGTTTCTTCTTCAGTAGTTGAGGCGACTTCTACTCTGCAACAGATTCCGTCGACTCAAGAGTTGACGTTAACTACTACCCCCGTGATTACTCCGCAATCAAAGAGCGGTTCGTAGCTTGATGCGCGTAGTTTACACATCACACACACTTAGAATCCTTCGGCACTTTTATACTTCTAACTCTCTGTACTTTGAAGATTCTAAAGTTATGCTTTTTCTCTCTGAAGACTTTTAAGACTTGTCTCTTCTTTTTATTTCAGATTCTCCGATGGGACGCAGCAGCTCCTACTATGACGACTTTCAGCGCTATGGGAGGTGTAGTCAATATGATTATAGGCGCTACCTTCCCGCTTACAGAGAAACCGATGAAGAGAGAGCCGCTCGAAAGGCTCAAGAGAGAAGGGCTCAAGAAGAGCGTTACGAGAGAAAAGAGAGGGAGGAGCACCATGATTCTTCCCATAAAGGTGACGATTCCCACAAGAGAAAATCGCATGATGACCGGGAAAAAGCCGTATGGCTGAGGACCTAAGCAAGCGTGCTCGACACGGTGAGAAGCATACTTCTACAACTCCTGGAAAGGTCACTGCCCCCGTCTCACTTGACATTCCTTCTGGCTCTCCTGCTCTCGGGAAGACAGACATTAAAACAATAATCAGCAGGCCTAAATTTCAAGTTAGATCAGGCCCGGCTACCTTGCAAAGCCAGTTCCCGCACTGGTGCCTGAAGGGAGTGCGGTTTGACCTTGACTTGGTCCCTATCGACAAGCCTGCCATGCCGTGAAATCTCGATGCCTTCAGGCTTGATATTGAAAGGATGTCGAACTGGCAAAAGCTTGTTGACGAGCTTCAAAGGGTTAACCGTGCGAATATAGAGGCCATGCTTACTATGGAGAATGATAAGGCCGAATGGCAGAAGGTTCTCGAGCAGCACGATACCGAAATGAGGAGTATCACTACTTACAATGAAGAGCTTGATGCGAAAGTTGAGGAACTTAAACAAGAGCTTGCTACTTCTTCTACTACATATACTCAAAAACAAGAAGTACTTAAAAGCAAGTTCGCGATGCTCACGCCGCTCAGCGACATGCCGAGGCACAACTTGAAGCTGAGCAGAAAACAGCAGGAAGGTATCGTGCTGAGGTTACAGAGTTACAGGAGAAAGTCAACTCTCAGGAGGCGGAAATTCAAATGCTAAAGCTTCAACTTTCCAAGACTGAAAGAGAGCGCGATGAGGCCGTTGCCGGTAAAATTGCAGCCGAAGAATCTCATGAGGCAACGAAGACCAACATCAACTCAACATTATTTGACTTTTACCTACACAGCATCTTGGGGCGCGGTAGTCTCGCCTTTCTAGGTCCCAAGTATGAAATTACTCTGGCTGAAGTGTGGGAGGCCGCACTTGATATGCTTGGTGCTAAAGGTGCTGGCTATCTCGAATCAGCTCTTGAAGAGCATTATTTTGATGACGATGCTCGCGTCGCTCTCGCCAGGGGAAGAGAACAGTTTGCGAAATTAAGGGCCGAAATGGCGGTAGGGGAACATTCAGGAAAAACTATCTCAACTGCTCCAGTTCAGCCTTCTCCTTCGGCCAAAATCGACATTATCGGTTCCAGTTCTCATTCTCCATCCCCTACTAAAGTTACCACCGAGATCACAAGCATACAGGGTGGAGATGAAGGCGACGAGAGTGCCGAGGCACAGGCTTATGAGGTTGATGTCAGGAAACCAACTTCTCGAGGTAACTCTACTGTTAATCTTGCCCAAGTAGACTGCTTATCTGTTTCTTACGAGCTTGATGAGCTTCTTGACTATTTTCTAAACCTCACCAAGCCTTTATCTCCTCTCTTTACTGACTTTAACTTCTTTTCTTCTGTAGAGAAAGCATCGAGCATTGTTCAAACTTCCCCTCCTCCAATTATTCCTCCTCCATCTCTTCAGGTTACTCCTCCTTCTGCCTCGCAACCAGGATCACAAGAGGAGAAAATAGAAGCTCTCCAAGATTTGGACGATCCCATTGCTTCACAAGAACACAGGGGAGAAGAAACTGAAGGGAGTGAGAAGACTCCAGAACCAACTGGTTCCGATGATGAACCATTAATTACACTTTTCTCTCCAGGTAGTGGGTCTTCTTCCAGGAAGAGAGGGAAGCATGGAGTCTCTAAGAAGAAGAAGGAGGCTTCTGCTAGCGAGACACAAGCGGGAGAAGAACCTATTGTATCCCTTTCCCCTTCCTCTCCTACTCTTACAAGCCGGCCTAAGAAGTTAACCATTCGGCCAGGCGTAGGCTCAAAAGGCGGAAGGAAGGAGAAATGATGGCTTTGATCCTGTGCTTTTTATATCGCTTTTTTGCTTTTTGCATGTACTGGCCGGAGATTGTGCGGGTACCGGCCTTCGCTTTTCTTTTTCTTTTTGTTTTGAAACCTGTACCTGTACAAAATTTTAACAGTGTTGAATAAAATGATTCTTTTTCTTTGTATAAACTTCTGTCTGTATTTGAGAATGCATTTATTATTCATTTTCGTACAAGTTTCTTTATATGATATTGCAGCGAGCTTGTGGTATGTTGTTCAAGCGTAATTTTACCAATGTAGTTATACCATGTTGTATGTAGCTATACCATGTTTCCCCTATACCATACGCTCGTTGCAATATTTTATACTTTGAGGGGACTTGTACTCTTATTTTCAGGAGAATAATTATTCCATACTTGGAGGAATATTATCTTGCTAGAAATAGAGTACAACTCCCTCCATATGAGTTTTTTACGCTTTATCCTTTGAAGATATCACCTTTTCTTTTGTGCATATACACATTTTACCAAGTGAATTCTTCCACGTGGTAAAGCGGGCCTCTGAAGGGAACTTTAACTTCTTTTTTAGGAAGAGTATTTTCCAGAATAGGTGAATCATTCTTCCCTTGAGAGTTAAAGTGTGCCTTTGAAGAGGGCTTCCCTTTTTTTTTTTACGCCTCAGTAAAGGGCTTTCTGATTTTTGCTTTGCGTTTCTGACGGAATGCTTCTTTGAAAAGTTGCACCTCTGAGGAGGGCTTTTTCATGTTTCAACACTTGGAAGTTTTATTTCAATCTCGGTGAAACGTGTGCCTCCGAAGAGTTGTGCCTCCGAGGAGGGCTTTTTCACGTTTCAACACCTGGAAGTTTTATTTCAATCTCGGTGAAACGTGTGCCTTCGAAGAGGTCTTTCTGTTCGATTGTGCCTTCGGGAGGAGGTCTTTTCATTTCTGCCTCTGGGAAGAGGTCTTTTTCGTTTCTGCCTCTGGGAAGAGGTCTTTTTTGTTTCTGCCCCTTGGAAGAGGCCTTTATTTTTCCCTGTTCGTTGGGAAGCGGGCCTCCGAAGAGGGCTTTTCACATTTCATTTCACGGGAGTGTATCGACCGATCACGATGAAATGTATGCCTCTGAGTAGGGTTATTGCCTGGAAGTTTGGAGTTTCTTTCTCTCGGTTTGACGGATTCACGGGAGTGTATCGACCGATCATTCCGCAACTTTGTATCAAGAAAGATCACTTTTTTTCTAGTTGGCCCTCTCGAGGTCTTTTAGCATTTCAACTGTGGTGAAATGGGCCTCCGAAGAGGGCTTTTCACGTTTCAACACCTGGAAGTTTTATTTCAATCTCGGTGAAACGTGTGCCTCTGAGTAGGGCTTTTGCCTGGAAGTTGGAGTTTCTTTCTCTCGGTTGGACGGATTCACGGGAGTGTATCGACCGATCATTCCGCAACTTTGTATCGAGAAAGATCTCTCTTTTTCTGGCTAGGCCCGCTCGAGGTCTTTATCCTCCAAAGAGTTGTGCCTCCGAAGAGGGCTTGTGCCTCCGAAGAGGTCTTTTGCTGATTGATGCTTGCTCGCCCATGTCTCTTTGCCATCTATTCATGTTGGCGATCCCCGTTGTCTTGTGCAAGTGTCATCACTTTTTAGTTGCCAATAATTTCCCTTATCCAAAGAAATATACTTCATAGTTAAGCGAGTTGGTGGTGGTAGACACAGGCTATTTAACTGGTTGTTTGTTTGTTCAAACATTTGCAGTTAGTTAGAAATGGTCCAATTCCATCCACATTGCTAACTTTTGTTCGAAGCACTTCTGTTGTAGTATTTGAGTGTGGAAATTTTGAATGGCTTAGTGTTTGCTTGCTGAATGATGTCGGAGATCGTTTAGTCTTGCGATGGGTAAGCTTTGCTTTTATGACCTGCATTATTAAATCGACATTTTAATGACACAATTAATGTATTTTATATGTCGAAATAAAACAAAGCAGTTTATAATAGCAAAGAACACAAGATTTATAGTGGTTCGGCCAAAAGTTGGGCCTACATCCACTTTATAGCTTTTCATTATTCACTTGCTTTACAACTGCTTTCAATACAAGAATCATATATTCATAATTCATTTACAACATTTCAGCAATGTTTTTAAGTAAAATAGGGACGCAAATGATTGCTGTTCCAAGCTCTTGGGATTGGTTCTCCTTCGACGGTTGTGAGTTTGAATGTGCCATCAAGAAGCTTTGCGCCAATAACATATGGTTCTTCCCAGTATCGCCCAAACACACCTATGGCTGTCATAATTCTCTTCAGGATTAAGTCTCCAACTTCAAAGCTGCGCTGACGAACTTTGGAATTGAAGTGCCTGGCTATTCTTTGCTGGTGAGCTGCAATTCTAAGCCTTACCTCTTCTCTTCTTTCATCGAGAAGGTCAAGTGCTTCCAGTTGAAATTTTTTATTCTCACTTTGATCAAAATGGATCCTTCTGTGTGAGGGGACTTCAGTTTCCACTGGAATCATCGCTTCTGATCCGTATGCCAATGAAAATGGAGTATGCCCAGTCGCAGTTTTGTGAGTGGTCCTGTATGCCCATAGTGCAAGCGGTAACTTGTCGACCCAACCACCTTTTGCTTTTTCCAGCTGCTTTTTGATGGTTGATTTGATGATTTTGTTTACTGCTTCCACTTGCCCGTTTGCTTGCGGATGAGCCACTGCTGAGAAGCTTTTTCGGATCTTGAATCGTTTGCAAAAATCTTGGAACTCCTCGCTTTCAAACTGAGTACCATTGTCTGTGATTATCTTCTGAGGCACACCATACCTTTTGTGTTAGCTCAGTGGAAGGCGCTCTAGGAATTTAGCGAATCTCTGGCATTTATCACACTTTCGGGAATAGTCGGCAGCATTCTGATTAATTTCTGGCCAAAAGTATCCATAACGGAGGATTTTCTTTGCTAAAGTTTGACCACCTGTATGATCCCCACATTCCCCTCCGTGCACTTCAGTTAGAATTTTCTTAGCTTCTTCCTTTGTCACACATCGGAGTAATGGCATTGAAAATCCTCGTCTGTACAAACGACCATCTTGAACTATATATCTGGAGGCTTTCCTCATAAGCTTTTGTCGTTCTTTTGAATTTTCTGGCAGAGAAATATCGAGTAGATATTTTAGTATCGGAGTCATCCATGATTCTTGCTCTTGGGATACATTCATAATCCAATCAACATCCATTTCATCTGTGCTTGGAGCTGACAAGACTTCGACGGGAACTAACCCCAATAGTAGAGATTCACCAGTACTTGAATACTTCGCGAGAGAATCCGCCTTCATATTTTCTCCTCGGGGGATATGGTTTATCGGATAACGGTCAAAATCTTGAAGGAGCTCCCAGGCTTTAGATAAATAGGCTGGTAAATTCCCTCCTTTAGCTTGAAATTCCTTCTTGACTTGACAAACAATAAGTTGAGAATCACTGAAGATATGCAATGCCTTGATGTTTAGTTCTTTAGCGATCTTTAAACCAGCGATGAGAGCTTCAAGTTCAGCTTCATTATTTGTCGAAGGGAATTCTAGTCTCAGTGCATAACACAGCGATCGCCCCTCTGGGGTTTCAAGGACAACCCCTGCTCCGGAACAATAATCATTCCTTGCGCCATCGACGTACAATTTCCATTGGATCGGAACGCTATTAGTAGCTTCCTCCTCACTATCACCCTTATCCGTGCATTCCGCAATGAAATCTTCCAAAGCTTGTCCATTGATTGCTTTTCGAGGATGGTAAGTGATGTCATATTGACTGATTTCAATATTCCATTTCAAAAGACGGCCAGAAGCCTCAGGACGGAATAGGACTTGCTTTAGAGGCTGATCAGTGAGGACTTTGATGGGATGATCTTGGAAATACGGCCTCAATTTTCTTGATGCAATCAACAAACAATAGGCGAGCTTTTCCAACCTTGAATAGTTCATCTCTGCCCCAGTGAATCTTTTACTGATATAATAGACTGGGCGTTGAATCCTTGCGTCTTCCCGTACCAACACTACACTGAGAGCATGAGACGAAATTGCCAAATATATGAAGAGATCTTCACCACTATCAGGCTTTGAAAGTATCGGAGGCACTTCCATATGACGAATCAACTCATCAAATGCTTTCTGACATTCAGGAGTCCACTCAAAGTTTTTCTTTCCTTTCTTCAGAGCATTAAAGAATGGAATGCATTTGTCAGTGGCTTTGGTAATGAACCGACTCAGAGCAGCAACCTTTCCATTGAGACTTTGCAATTCCTTCTTCGTTCTAGGAGCCTGACCTCTCTCAGGGCAGTGATTTGAGCTGGATTGGCTTCAATGCCCCTAGCGTTCACAATGAAACCCAAAAACTTTCCGGACTCCACTCCAAATGAACATTTCAGGGGATTAAGCTTCATTCTATACTTTCGGAGTACTGCAAACATCTGTGCCAAGTGATCCATGTGGTCCACTGCTTTCTTAGACTTTACTAGCATATCATCAACATAAACTTCCATTGTCTTGCCAATCTGTGGTTTAAACATGGCATTAACAAGCCTCTGGTAAGTTGCCCCTGCATTCTTGAGTCCGAAAGGCATGACCTTGTAGCAGTAGAGTCCAACATCTGTGATGAAGCTTGTATCCTCTTGATCTGGCTCATGCATCATAATCTGGTTATATCCGGAGTATGCATCCATAAAAGATAATAATTCATGCCCTGCCGTCCCATCCACCAACTGATCGATCCTGGGCAGCGGGAAACAGTCTTTGGGGCAGGCTTTGTTTAGATCTGAAAAATCAATGCACACTCTCCACTTTCCATTAGCTTTCTTAACCAACACTGGATTTGAGACCCAATTTGGATAAGTAGATTCTCTAATGAAATCGTTCTCCATGAGCCGATCAACTTCTTCTTTCAATGCTGCCGTCCTCTCAGGACCCTGAGTTCTTCTTTTCTGTTTCACAGGTGTAAACTTTGGATCAATATTCAGAGTGTGTACTGCAATCTCTGGGGATATTCCGCACATGTCAGCATGAGTCCAAGCGAATACATCCAAATTAGCCTTCAAAAATGAAATCAGAACATTCTGAACTGTCGGATTGAGTTGTGAGCCCACATTAAGCACTTTGTTTGGGTCCTTTGGGTCAACAGGCACCGGTACTGTTACCTCTACTTGTACCACTCTATTCTCCCCTGCACTGGCTTTCCTTGGATCCATCTCTCTTCGTGCCCCACTACATTCACCAGTGCAGGGTCCACCCTGTAATTGCTACAAGGTTGGTTTTTTGATGCGGACTAGAATCGCCGCACCTTTTCCCATCTCTCTCTTCCTGGATTCTCGCAATTCTGCAAAATAACATTCTCGCCCCGCATCTTGGTCTCCCTTAATCACACCAACCCCGTTATCGGTGGGGAATTTTAGAGTCAAGCACCATGGGGCAAGAACAGCTTTGAATGCAGCAAGAGTTGGTCGGCCTAAAAAGGCGTTGTAGGTAGAGAATTCTTCAACAATTATAAAGGTTTGCTTTCGAGCCACCTTCCTCGGTCCCTTTTCGAGTTCTACAAACAAATCTATGGTCCCAATCGGCTGTTTGGGTTCTCCAGCAAACCCAGCGATCTTAAGTGAAGAAGCTTGAACGTCAGCCATTGGAATTTTCATTTGATCAAAGGTCTTCTTGAAGAGGATGTTGCATGAAGCTCCACAATCAACTAGAACTCTTCTCACAGTTGCCGGCCCAATACCAGCGGATATGACCAAAGGATCTATGGTCGGAGCCTCGATACCCAAAGAATCCCTGGCACTGAATACAATATCATCTGTGGAAGTCTTTTGTTGCTTTAGAGGCACATCATTCTCTAAAACAAAAACATTCTCTTCAGCTGGTACATGCTTCAAGGCCCGTGCGTACCTTTCCATCTCGCCCCAGCTTTTGCCTGATGGGTGAGGTCCTCCAGATATTATATTGATAACAGGTCTCTCCGATTCATGCTCTACAGGCCTCTCACTTGAGGCAGGACAGTGAGCGGGAACTTGTTGTCCTTGAGTTGATGAAGCTGGGGCATTTCTGTTCCTTTTTACATACTGCTGGAGCTTGTTTTCCTTCAAGAGTTGTTCAATTACCTCTTTCAACTGGCGGCATTTGTTGGTGTCATGGCCGGGCTGGTTGTGGAACCGGCAGAACCTTCCACTGTTTTCCATCTTAACCGCAACTCTCATTTTAGGTGGTGTCGGATAATTGACATCATCTTTGGTTGCAAAGTAGATGTTTTCAGGGGTATCAGTCAAGGGTGTGAAGTTGAAAGAACGGCCTTTCTTAACATCTCCTTGTTTCTTTCCACCATCGTTTCCCCTTTTCTGAGTGCTAGGCTCTTTCTCGTTCGAAGAAGCACCATTGTTCCCGGGTTCTGCTGATACCACTTTAGCCGGCGTTTGAAGGCTTTCCAAGCGCATGAATTCATCCGCTTTCTTGTAGAATTTGTCAAGTGATTTTGGTTCTTTCATTTTCAACCATTTTCCAAATTCACTCGATTTGTCAATCGCCCTCATCAAGTATGTCAGGACCATGAGTGGCTCAGCATTATCTACCTCAACCAATGCTATGTTAAAGCGATTCAAGAACGACCTAATAGATTCTCCCGGATTTTTCTCTAGACTTGACAGCGACATTATGTCTTTTGCTTTAGAAGCATACAATCGAAATTACTCCTTGAACTTCCTGGTCAAATCGGAGAATTGATCGATGGACCTGACCGGCAGCTTCGTAAACCACAATAGAGCTACACCTTCTAGATAAACTGGGAAGTATCGGCATTTAATTTCATCAGACGCCCTGGCACCTGTCATATGCCAGTTGTATTTATACAGAAACTCGTTTGGATCACTCGTCCCCTTGTAAGCTGGGATAGTAGGGGGAATGAATTTTCTTGGGAATTCTGCCTTCAAAATCCTTTCAGTGAATGGAGTTTTGCTTAGAGAAAATCCCCACTCTTTCTCATCTTCATCTCTTCGCATACTTTCTTTCATGATTTGACGAACCATCCTCGAAAAATACTCTTCATCATTGACAGGCTCTGGAGGGCACACATCAGCCACTCTCTCTGAATTCTTCCTTGACAATCGTTCACGGAGAGTCGGCTGTGGCCCTGATCCTCCAGCTTGAAGAGGAGTCCTTTCTACAGGGTCTGCGGCTCTTTGAGAAATGTTTCCTTCAACATCCTGAACTCCCGCATTAGGGTTCCCATCATTATTAACCGGTTGACGATTTGCCCCTAGTAGATCATTCAACTTACTCAAGATCAGGGCATTCTGGGCATTGTGGGCTTCCAACTGCGCATTCTGAGCATTCAATTGTTGATTCAATCCCAAAACTATGGCGTCCAACTCTGCTCGTGTAACTCCAACAGTTGGAACTACCTGAATTGAGGGAGGAGAGGTAGCAGTGTTCTCTTGAACATTGTCGGATCTTACAGAACTTCGTTTTCTCCCAGGAGCCATTATTTCCAATAAACTTCTGGTTTTAAAAGAAATTCTTTCAACAATCCTTTGCGGAGCAATGGTGGAAATTTCCTGAGTTGGGCTCTCAATGAAAGCACCAAAAATGTTAACGTAAAAATCAGACGCTAACATCCCGGTGTAGATTGAAATTGAGCGAAAGCACCACCCGTGAACACGGGAACTAAAGAACAAGTAGAGAAATCACAGAAAAAGCAGAAAAGACAACAATTTTTACAGTGGTTCGGCTTAGGGTAAGCCTACGTCCACTTTAACTCTCTTTATTACTGAATTTGGTTACAACTTTACGACAATCTTCAATTACAATTCTGATGAGACAAACAACTATAACTTTGATGGAGAAAAATCTTCCGAATTCATGTCGAATGATGTAGATTTTCTCTTGGAGATCGTAGTAGTGTCCTTGGTGTTTGGAGTACTTGAAGTGTCGAGTGAGTCGAGAATTCAGCAGAGTATCGGCGCTTGAAGTGATCGGCCAAAAGTCCTTTGCTAGTTGGAGTTAGGGCTGTATTTATAGGGAATACTCTAGGCAGAATTTTATCACCAAGTGCTAGGTCGTATACGACCTAAGGTAGGTCGTAGGTCCTAGGTCGGCAACAACATAGGGGATCACCTGTACCAGCTATATTGGAACTTGCCCTGAATAAGTTATTAGGTCGGCATCGACCTAAGAGATGGGATCCGACTTATCTTGATTGCATTTGGTTCTCTTCTGAGCAAATTAATAGGTCGCGTGCGACCTATCATAGGTCGTGAGTCAACTGAGATTTAGGTCGCTAAGACCACTTCGCTCTTAGGTCGGTAGGCTGTGGCATTGCTTAGGTCGCATATGCTTAGGTCGTTAGATCGCTGACTCCTTAAGTCGTTAGGTCGCTACCTCCTTAAGTCGTTAGTTCGCTAACTCCTTAAGTTGTTAGGTCGCTAACTCCTTAAGTCGTTAGGTCATTTTTCCACTTAGGTCGGCAGGCAATTAGGTCGCTAGAATCTTTCCATAGCTAGGTTGTTCGTCTGTTTGTCTCGTTAGGTCGTAGCCTGTTATGAACTGTTAAGTCGTGAACTAGACCGTTGAGCTTGATAGGTCGCTTATTAGTTGAGTTGTTAGGTTGCAACTTCCTATAGGTCGTGGGTCGCTGTTGTAGTTAGGTCGCTCACTTTTAGGTCATTAGCACTCTTAGGTCGTTAGTACCTTTTAGGTCATTTAGTCGCGTAAGTCTTAGGTCGTTGAGTCGCGTAAGTTTTAGGTCGCTTCAGAAATAGGGGTTAAACACTATTACTGTAATACTATATGGTTTTAAAGTGTTTTAAAAATGATTAAAGAATGATTTAATTGATTTTAAGCATTTTAATAATTCTGGTTTCGTTCCTTTTCGAGGATGAAAAGATTCAAAGGGGGAAGGAATGTGATAACCCGGATTTTGGGATATCTGAATTAATTGGTTATTAAAAGAATTGAATTTATTAAAATAGTAATCTGTTAATTGAACGAATAAATTCTATTAAATTAAAATTCTTATATATGGATTTGGATCTATAATATATATTTATATGAGTTGATTTTAATTTGAAATAGAAATTCAAAAGATAAATATTTTAAAGTAAATTGAAATTAAAATATATATATATATATATATATATATAATTTTACCAATATATAGTTTGTTATTTTCATTCAAAGATCATATTAATATAAAGAAAGTAAAGTAGTTACTAAATAAAAATTTGTATAACTATTTTAATTAGTATATTTGTATTACTATTATAGGTGTGTAATTGGGATTTTTTTTATCATCTACTTTTAAAAATTATAAATAGATAAATACAAGAGGAGTTTAAATATTAAAACAATTAAGACATTTATAAATATAAACAAAATTGGAATTATTTTATAAATACTTATATAAAATGTATATATATTGTTGCATAATTACAAATGGAAGCTTAAGGATATATCTTATAACAAGTGTCAGCCAAAATTTACTTGTGTCTAAATTATTATTTTATTCTTTTTTCACTTGTTTTTAATGAAAAGATAAAACATAGTTATTTAAAAACATCTCCACTTATTATCTCATTTCTTTTCTATCTTTCCAAAATTCAAAACAAAGAGATCAAAGTCTGGAAAAAAGAAAAAAAAACTGAATCTTCCAAAACAAATTCAAGAGCAAATAAAATTCAAAGTCAACTGCTAGTTCAAAGTTCTCAGATCAAAGGCCAGTTTCAGATCAAAGCCAGTTTTAGATCAAAATCAATCAGCAGTTCCAGAAATAAAAAAAATTCAGATTATTTCAAAGGTTTTCTCTGTGAAAATCTGAAAAGGTGAGTAAACTAACCCAGTTTCCTTCTTTATACCTGTGACTAAACTACTAATCTCTACCTGATGCTTTTGATTTATACTTGAAGTTATGGTGGAAATTGTTTGTACGAGTGAAGAATTATATTTTGTTTGGGTATACAAGTTTAAAATAAGAAATATATATGCATGCATGTCTGAATATATGTATAATTACCTCTGCTTTAGTTTTACAGACCCTAAACTCACTCAAAGATCCAATCACTCTCTATAAACCTTTATAAGTGATGTTGTTTGAAGAGAATATGTTTGTGATAACTCGATGAATGTTTTAAAAATATTTTTAAGGAGCAACAGCAAGTAGTTTTACTGAGTAAACTTTAATCTGTTTAAAGCTTAACCCTTCATCTTTATTTGTTAATCTGATAGTCCAATTGGAAATATTGATTGCATGAATTTATAAATAGATTTTGCCTAGAAATTTTAGTGGAATTACGAATGAAGATCTGCCTATCTGTGTATTATGTATACGAAGCATCGGTTCTTGGCCTTCAAGCCTAAAATAAAAAAATATCTGGTTCCAGATCAAGAAATTGGAAACTTGGTCTCTGTTTTATAACAGTGAGTAGACTTTAATTCTTCAAGTTAAATCACCTGTACAGTTTTATGCACGCCTCAATCAATGATAACAATAAATATAATTTGAAATACATGTTGTCTAGGTATACAAGTGAAAATTCTGTTGCATGCCTGGATGCACACATGTATAGCATTGTAAATTTCAGCAGACCATAATATGTTCAAAAAAATTATTAAATCTTTTTCCCTGATTACTTTTAGCAGGGGATGCTTGAAAGGAATTTGGTTGTAATGATGTAAAACAAATTTTTAAAAATGATAAAAAGTATATGTAGCTAAGGGCTGATTCAGGAAGAAGAATTTTACAGTAATATCATATTAAGTTAGAGAATTAGTTGTTTAAATATGGATTTTTGACCATAACATCTGATTCATATTGAAAAGCTAGGATTTTTTTTTAAAAAAAGTAAATCAAAAATTTTAAGTTTGTAAATCGAGTTGGCTTTTGGGTTTAACCGAATCGGGAAATTTCTCGATGGCCGGCGATCGACGAAGTGTGAAGGGCTGAGATTTTTGCTGGAGTAGGCATGAAGGTCAGTGCTCTTAAGAAAAATGGTTTCGGAACGTCTCGGTGGCCGTCGTGACTGGATAAGGCAAGGGTAGGGTTTTCAGGGCTTGTTCTGAAACGAGTTGGGTTTCCATTCGTTGTGACGTCGCAGTGGCGATCAGGAAGTGCACGAAGGGGGGAAAGGATGGGAAGATGGTGGCATAGTTATGGCGAAATTTTAAGGGTGGATCTTGATCGTTTGGTGGTGATAGGCGTCGAGGAGGAGCATGATTAATTTCTTTGGAAATTGGCAGTTGGCTCGATTTTCGATTTGATGGGTTTTGTGAGATTTAGGGAGTCGTAAAGGTCGAACGTGGCGATTGAGACTTCGAGAAGGCATCGGCGTCGAACGATGAAGTTCTGGCACCGTATGCACATACGCGGTGTGATTGCCGGTGCAGGTCAATGGGGATTATAGGTAATCGAAGGCTGCGAAATAAAAGATAGGAAGAGAAGGGGAAGCGGGCCGAAGGATAAAGGAATGGGCCAGAAGTGAATTAGACCAAGAAAAATATTTATGAGAAAAAAATAAAGGAAGGAGAAGAGAAGATGTTGCTCAAGTTTGATCTTTGGTATTTGTAGTTTTGGCCCAGTTTTCTTAATTTTGCGAATGTGGTAACTAGTTTCTTAAGTTGATTTTTTTTAACCAGATTTCAGAAGCCAATGGAAGCAAAGAAATGTTATCAGAATGTTCAAAGAGATTATTAAATAAGTTTTAGAAGAGAGGAAAAAAAAGAAACATGAACAAGTTTTAAAAGCATTTAGCAAATGCAAGTTAAAGCAAATTTTTAAACAAGTTTTCAGAGCTAAATAAAATAAACAAGTTTTCAAAGCAAGTTTCTATTTAAGTTATAACATCAAATTTGATTTGTTAGATTTAAATAAATTTTATTCTATTAATTATGTAATTTAAAACTTTAAGTGGTTTCGATGGAATTTGATTATGATTGAATTAAGTAAGTATTTAGATATCTCAAGTGATTTTGTATAAATTAATTTTAAGCTTTTAAATTGAATAGGATCTAAGTGATTTAATTAAGTAATTGAATATGATAATGGCTTATCTTAGATCTAATAAGGGCTTAAGTAATTAACGGTTAATCAATTAACTTAAGAATAATTATTTAATGAAAATTTATCAAAGGAATCAATTAATTAAGGATAATTACTTGATGTAACTAAAAGAGAAATTACTTAATGGGAAGTAATTGAGGGTTAATTACTTAGAAGAAGAAATTAAAGATTAATTACTTGGTTTGATTAATTAAAGGATTAATATAATTAATTAAGGAGTTAATTAATTAAGATAAGTAATTACCGGAGGGTTAATTGTTGAAATTGTTTGAGGATAATTAATTTTGTGTAATTAATTAAAGGATAATTACTTTAGGTAATTGAGGATAATTAATCAAGGGTGATTAATTAAGATGGTTAATTAAAAGATGATTAGTTTGAAATTAATTAATTGTTTAAGTAAAGGTAATCTAAGTGATTAAAGATTTGTAATTAAATTAATTTGAAATAATTTAAATAAATTTTGGAAATGATCCATCTTGCTTATGAATGATTGAATGATGATTAAATAAATTGATTGATACCCCTGATATGAAATGTTTTGTGATATGATATGTTTTGGGTAGACAATGATAGTATTGTTACCTATCGTTGATGAATTGCTGTGTATATAAGTGATATCCTGTACTTAAATTTGAATTGTATCTCACTTGAATAACTTAGTTTAAGATGACATTGGATTCGAAGAGACTAGGGTCGGGTATTAGTAAATATGTGAAACCGCTTCGTTTCTTTATAAGATTGATATGTGAAATCAATAGGCTGTAATGGAATGATTGGACCATTTAATCTAAGTTTTGGTACGTAGATACTGACGTGTGATACCAGTGATGTCTATAACAAATTGTGAATTTGTAAATTGATACGAGTACCACGGGTTTATATAAGTTGTATGTTGTTGTATTCCATGTTAGATGGTTTTACTCACGCTGGTTTCCAGCCTGACCCGGGTGTTACTTTGATGTAATGCTCGGGTCAGACCGAGTATTACAGATTTTCAGGTTAGGACGTTCTGGAGCTTAGGAGGTGAGCTGGAGAGTTGGAACGTATGGAGAGTTTCTACTGTGTTGTATTATAGTATCTGAAACAGATTATTTATATGTCCTGTGGTTGTAAATATGTTGTAATTCCGATATTAAAGTGTAATTTGACAAGTACAGTTTCCTTTGTATAACTATTATTTATGTGATATTATATTTTGATCCGCTGCGAATGTGAGGTATCTGTGATCTGTGTTCTGGTGTTTCTTCTTTTTCTTCTATCTATTTTTCTTATTTTTTTCATAATTATCTGGAATTTTCTGGATCATAAATTACGGGTCGTTACAGGAGGCGAGCTGAATGGCAATATAGTATAGAGTATTTCTGCTGTATTTATATTATTGTTAATCTGAGACATGATAATTGTATATATTCAGTGACTGTATATATATGTGAACTCTGATGTATATTAAATGTAGTCGAGATATGGTATTCTTTTGTAAACTGTTAATATTTATTATTATATTTTATCCGTTGCGAATGTGAGGTATTTGATGTTTCCGTTCCTCTTCTTCTATCTCTCTCTTCTTTTTCATAACTATCTGGAATTTTCGGGTTTAAAAATTTCGGGTCGTTACAAAATGGCACCGGATTGAACTCAAAGTTTATTTTCGCTTACGGGAAAACTTCATATTTCAAGAAAAAAATGGATCATTGAATTCCAGTAAGAAATGAATGAGTTATGATGTTTCAAACGTGGACTCGGGCCATGTTTGCAGCAACTCAATACAACTACAGGCAAAAATCTGTGCCTAAGTCGATTTTGCAGCAACGTTTTGAACATTCAAACGACAATATCTTTCAACCAAAATTTTCAAAAACGAAGTTCAACATGCAATCTACCAAATGCAAAAAATATGGCAGCATTTCGTTGCCGAAATCAAAAGACACGTGCCTCTAAAGAAGCACTACAGAACAGTTGAAAAACAGAGAAGCAAGCTCAAAATATTTCTACATATGCTAAACTATTTACCCTTTTTTGCAATTAGAAGCATTATTTTGCTAGATTATGAGAGTTTATTCAACTCACCTTGCTGTTGCAATGGAAAGACTTGGATTTGTGTTGCAAATTGGAAGCTTTTTGCTAGATTGAAGCCTCTAAGTACCTAAAAGTGACAATTACGATACATGCAAAAGTAACATAAAGTAAATTAGAAACCTAATTCAGAAATCTGAGATTTTTGATGAAATTAAGATATTTGGAGTTTGATTGCCTTTGATTCATCTCTAGATTACAAAAAGACTTTCGTTTGGTGAATTTCAATTGAGAATTTAGTTGGATTTTGCAATTTGGAGGAAAGGTTTAATGTATATTATTATTTGGCCGAGGAAGAAGATGAAGCTGAGAAATCGATGTACAGGTGATTTCTATTTTCTCACTTCTCGCCTGGTTTAGTCCTAAGTGGGCCTAGACCCAATAATTTAAAGAGGAAAAACAGGGCCTAGGTTAATTAATTCACTTATAAACTAAAATGCTTCAAATATAACATATACACAAAACAAAATACACTTTTCTTCATAATTTAACATAAGAAAAATATGTAAAATTGTATACTTATAAAATAAAAAAAATTCTGCCATATAAAAAGATAAATTTGTATTTTTAAAATATTTTTGATTATTAAATTCTTTTATTTAACAAAAATCACAATTTTCACCAAATAAATGTAAAAGTCTACACTTTAACTTCTAAAATTCACAAAAATATTTTTCTTGCTTAGAAAATTATAACTAACCATTTTAAACTCAAATTTATAATTAAAACTCATTTTCAAACCCAATTCCATCATTCTTATTTAATTAAACACCTTTAAAAAATCAGCTACTTCCTTTAAAAATTATTAAAAGAAGTAAAAAGGTAACAATTAATATAATTACTGCATTTTCTCTAAAATAAAAATCATTTCATTATTATCAACCCAACAAATAAAATAAACCTTGGAATTTCATTTTCCCATTTTAATTTCTAAAATTCATTGTTTATTCCAAACAAACAATTTTATTTCTCCAATTTTATTTTAATCCACAATATTAAATCATAACTACCGTTATCATTTAATATTTATAGGTAATCTCCAAAATTAGGGTTGTTACACTTCGAATTGTTTAATGTTGTATGAATAATCTATTAAGCAATTACCTAAGGCTGTTGAGCGTAAGATACACTTGGTAGTTTATATATCACCCTTGTACGATGAAAGTTTCTTTACCTGGACAAACCATTAGTTTTGATTGCTACGAATGTGTGATGGATAAATGGAAAAAAATTGATTAGCATATAGATTAACAATATTGATTGGAGGTAATTGACATCTGTTTTAATGTAATTCCAAACATCTATAATTGCAAAGGTTAATATGGAATAAAATAAATATTGTGTTAGAGAGAGAAATTATATGTAATTAATTGGAATTCGTTTTAATATAAAATATGAAATCCATCATTCAGTACATAAATTTATTAGATTTTGTCTGTATACAATTAATTCTTAAATGTGCTTAATTATAATGTTATGACAATTGAGTTATTCTCATCTCATTATTTAATCAGTTTGGAATTAATTCGAAAACCAATGAAATAAAATTTAATTAAATATTTCACCTGATATAAGAAAAGATGTTATACATAGAGCTTGAGTGAAATAAAATGGAAATTATGACAATAAATTTCATAGGGGAATTATTGATTTAATAACAAGAGTTTAAATCAAAATAAAAGAATTTGTGGGAATTAAATTATAATAAACTAGGTTTTATTTCTATTGTAATTTAATGATGAAACTAGTGTAATACTTAAACTTGGATTTAATATGGAAAATTGTATTTCAAAACATCATTAATTTTTGTGTAATCATGAACGATGAAAATTATTAACTTTTAATTTTGAATTTAAAAGTGATTAAATTGATTTTAAAACAATAACCTATTTAATTAACATGTAAAATTATTCTTTTTGGGCACTATCTCGAATTTTGATGAAACTAGTTTCATCGGATCCGTAGTAGTGAATTATTATAAGATTTCAAATTTCATAGCGACTGGACTTATCGTTTGATCGTGTGAGCTCGAAACACGTTGAAATCAGTTAAAGGAATTTAGATGAATATAATTTGATTTTACAAGCTAAATTCTAAATACAATGGTATTAAGGTGTGAAATTACTTCCATTGAGTTTCAAAATATTGAAAACCTATATTTCAACATATAAGATGACCTACTTTCATTTTGAGGACGAAATGGGCTTTTCGGCCTTTGTTATCGCTTCGACCCATTCGATCTATTCCATCCATTATTGTTTCAACTTTGTCTATATATAGGCTGTTATAAACCTAAGCAGCTTTCTAATTTCATTTTCTTTACGTACAATTTCTATCTCTTATGTTCCTTCTTAATGGTAGAAATCTCAAAACCCAAAATTCCCAATTCCAAATCAAATCAAAAAATCCAAAATGCTCAAACCCTATCATATGATATATTGTCGCAAAGCTCTCGATAAACGTAATCTGTAGTTGTAATTAATTTTTGCAAGTCTCAGTTTCGCTAGAATTTGGTGAAGAAGTTTCGACCGTTCATATCAGGGTTTGCAAATCAATAGTGGATCTGCATCAATGGGACGATCGAAGGTGACTACTTGGTAGAGGAAGACATGCTTGGTCGATCTAGTGTCTTGGGTCATGGTAGAGGTGCAGTGAATCGCCAAAAATGAAAAATTAATGGCGACCGGGGAACAATGCTTTTGGCGGCTTGGGGATGGCCGTGCAACTACCATGGGGTGGCTTGAGGTGGGGAGCACGGCGCGACGGTCAGATACTTTGTTGGTGAGCAGAGTAGGGTTTCAACTTGGCTGTTAGGGCTTGGCGCTGTAGCTTGACCGAGCACGTACGATGTAGGGTTTACGGTAAACGTTAATTAAAATATCGCCCTTCAATTTTATTTTATTTAAATTTAAACTTCAAACTTTCTAACTAGCATAACATCTGCATACGAACTCGGATTTGCTTGCGATTTCTTTCATTAGGTTTGTATCAAAATTCCAAACAACATAGAACTAGTTTGGTTGAATTTGGAAACTAATTGGAATTTGGGATTTTTATTGGACGTTAAATGGATTATAAATCAAAGTTCAGTGATTTAACCCACCATGCAATACTAAATCTTCTTATGTTAGTTAAATTAAATTTATAAAATGATAAGAATATTATTTGTTGTTGTTTAGTAATTTAAATTTTCACTAAAATTTAATTTGAATTTATATTGAATTACATTGACATTTAAACTAATACTGAATTTAATTACTAGTTATGTTCCTGATATTGATAACTAGTTAATTGTTGTGATTTATTGGCTGATCAGGATGTTATTACGATGGATGTCATTTTTTGACATTTTAGATATTGGATGTTTATTTATTTTTATATATCCCTATTATCACCTTGTATATTAATTGAAAGCGTATAAACTGTTATTGGAATTATTTCGAATAAATTAAGAATAGGTTTAAATGATATATGTCTATGACACTTTGATTTGGATTGAAATGATATATATATATATATATATATATATATATATCCATCCTTGAAATTAAAATTCTAAATAATTGGTCACTTGGCCATAGGGTAGAAGATTATGTACGGACACCAGATTGGTTGAATTAAATGGTTTAAAATCTTAAACTGAAATTTAATTAAACAATATTGTTTCAAAGAAATAAATTGGAAACGTGAAGTTATAATCGAGGCAAAACTTCAATTTTGGAAATTGAATTATTTTAAGATTTGGACCTTAAAATTGAAAAATGAGGTTTAATTTGATTTAAGCGATTTAAATCAGTAAATTGTATTAGACATGAAATTGATATAAATTGAAATGGTTTAAAATCAGAATTTAATTAAAATTTTCAAACATTGAATTGAATTACTGAATCGAATTTGAAGTTAAAAATGAACGTTTCGAAAAGTGAAGTTAATTCAAATTGCAATTAGAATCAAGTTGATTTGAAACTAAGTTGAAATTAAGTCAGTTGAATTGAAAGATTGGAGATTGGGTTTGTTGATTTGAAATTTGGACATGGGTCTAGATTTATTGCAATGGAAGGAAACAGCTTGATTTGATACTATTTTCCAAATAAATTATTATATTATACACTATTTAGAATCTATTTTCTTATAGTCAAATTACATCATTTTCGAAACGATTTTACTATACAAACAATTTCCAATACTCAACCCATTTTATATCGAACTATTTTAAACTGTTTAAACTATTTTAAACTAGTCACAACAATTAAACTTATATTCTAGGATTTCAAACTGTGCAAAGTTGGAATGTTTATATTTAAATCGTTGATTTAAATGTGAATGTGGTTAAACGAAGTTACAACTGAAGTTGGAATTTAAAATGATACTTTCAAGTGAAAATGACATATTTTGAGTAAATATGATATTTTGAAATGAAGAATATTTTGAATTGAATATGATATTTTTGATATCAAATTTGAATTGGTTTTGAAATATAAAAGAACTAACCGTTGTCAAAAATGATGTTTGATTTAAAGAGACCGGGTCCTCTTATTGACATACTCTTTGTCAATATGTGAACCACTTTAACAACTGTGTACGTAGTGGATGATCCATGATGAAGTGGTCGGATTAGCGAACGTTTGTTGGATTCTGAAGAAAGAGAATGATGATGGATAGACCCCGACAGTTGTGCCAACTTAAAATGACTAAAACAAGAGCCATACCTGACCAATGATGCTAGCTACCTCTAGCAGACACACTTCTTCGTATTACAATCTTGACTTTGAAACTTGATTGGTGCGCACCTTCGGATATTGGGGGTGTTGGATTCGGTGGGCCATTAAGGGTTACCACTGGTCATGAAATACAAAACAGTAGTATCTTACCTTGGAATCGCCTCATGTGCCTTGTCATACTCTTTATCCTTATTCACGACCACTACAGTTTTATTTTAGCGTTGTCTTATCACAACACCTGCCAGGCTACCAACGTTACTAGTGATGCTATTATGGAAAATAGTAGGACTATTCTTAAAAAATGTGTTAAGGGGGATCAATGTAAAGTCTTAATGCCATTTTAACGCTTTACATTACTGATAGACACTACATATATAGCATATCTTACTACATCTAGATAGTTTAACGGATCATTAGGAGATGGAGCATCTCTTAATTATCGCATGCACATTATACACTAGATAGTAAATGTAAAATCTCCTAAACGTCTCTAAAGCTGTTGCACTCATATTTACTTGTTATTGATTTAACTTCTATAATAACATTTAGTCCTGATTTGAGTGTTTTGTCCTTTCATTACGCACAGGATGGCCTGAGCTTTTCAGTGTTTGAAGACATTATTCCTTGAAGATGAAGATGGAGTTTTCTAGACCATATTTACTACTATTACTGCGCTGCATTATTTGGGTATGTTGGTTGATTGTACTCTGATTTTGTATAAAATTTGTGTGATCAAGTGTATATTGTAAAGCACCTTCATGAACTATGTATTTGACTAATATATTGTGTTATTTCCACTGTGAGATTCTGTTTTTTTCCCTCTTTTCTCTTATTTTCTTATTTATCTTAGTGACAATCCTCCCTTTTGAATGGTTTGATGTAAACATGTGTGGTTTATTGTCAATTTAAACCGTCCAAAAAGGCAGGTCGTCACATTTGGTATAAGAGTTTTGGTTTGGTGATACTTTAGCTTGTTTGGGGTAAAACTCATTAGAGATAAGGTTACTAATACCCTAGATTGAGCCTGAGTGTATATGTATGAGAGAGCGCATTTTTTAGTGCAATAAAAAAATGTTTTCTATTGTATAAATTTGTCTTATTGAGTATTTATGAATTTCGATCGGTACATAGTACGCTATGGCATCGATAGGGATTTCTAAACACATGAACAGGGTAATCCAACAAAATATTTAAAAATAGGTAGATGAAATAATTTTACCAAATATTATGTTTTGTATATAAAGGAATAAATTTTAATGATATTGTTATTTTTGTTGTGTTGTTTGTTAGGAAATGATCACATTCAATTATTGTTATTTATTGCTTGGATAGTTATGGTTTTTAGAACCATTAATTGTTGTATCTAATAAGAAATTGTAACTTATAAATAAGGTTTATAAATTATGATTTACTAATAAAATAAACATAAATTAAAAAATTTGAACTTAAGTCCCGGTGTTCGAAATTTGTTTTCAAGGGATTTTGGAAAGATAATATTAGTATTATTTGAAAGTATTTTGATAGAAATATGTTCAATGTGATTTGAAACAAATGTTAAGTAAGTTTTGTACTCCTATCTACTGTCGTTGGAAAATAATTTCGGTGATGACCGGGTAGTATCATCGACGTTCATTTTCGAGTTTCAAAGCAGGGAAGACGACTTAGTAGCTTTGCTAAGCATTTGGTTCGATAAATAGATTTTGATTTGAAATTTCTGAATTTGATTGGATATATATATATATATATATATAAAAGATAGATATAAAAGATATGATTATATGTATTATTTCAAAATGATTTGAAATGAATCTTGTATTTTACTTCTTAAATTCTTGTAAATTAATGATTTTTAACTGTAGAAATGAAGTGAAATTTTAACAATTGGAAACTTCTAAAATGAGAAATATGAAATTGAAGCTAAGTGTTTAAATGAAATATGAGAAGTTCAACTTTAATAGCGGTAAATTATTGAACATTTTTGCTAACTAAAGTGAATAAGATAAATTTGTATAACATTCAATTACATTCTAAAAACAAATGTAAAACCTATCAGAAATGTTAAAAAACTTGAAATGTTAAATATGAATATGTAATGGAATATTATATAAGTAAAAGCTTAATAACCAAAATAATTCAAAATGAACATATATTTATAAATGAAAAACTGAGATGTACAAGAAATGTTATAAACATGAGTTAATGTTTGAAATTCTTGATAATTAAATTGAATAGTAGAAAGTGAATACACTTTTAAGTAAATGGTTATAACCTTCAGAAGTGTTGAAATTATTCATAAAAACAGATTAATATTAAAAGATATATAAGGTGGAATTAAATGTGAAAAAAATGTAGACATACCGTAAGTATGAATTGATTCAGAAATGAATATTAATAGTAAATGGAACCTAAGTTATATATAATAATAGATGTGAATTAAACAACGACGAAACTTATATAATATTTTAAGAATTTATTTATTCATGCTCCAAATAATTGAATGAGAAATAATCTATGAAAGTAAATAAGTGCAAATTGATAATAGATAACCTGGTCTAAATGAAATAAAATAAGTTGAAGGTAAATAATGTGAAAAAAACCAATAGAATAAACTGAAATAATATTTAATTTCATGCTTGTTTTGGCTTATGGGAAGTCTGTAAAATGATACTTGAAATTGTTTAAGGTTGTATGAATCATATATTAAGCAATTATCTAAGGTTATTGAGCGTAAGATACACTTGATAGTTTATTTATCACCCTTGTATGATGAAAAGTTTCTAAACTTGGACAAACCATTAGTTTTGATTACTATGGATGTGTGATGAATTCTTTTGTTGCATATAATGGTCGTACTCCTTTTATTTGCATATGATTATTATACATTGTATGTTTCTTGTACTATTAATTTAAACAACTAATATATATTTCTCTTTACATAATTTTAACTCTTTTGGATTATATAAGTGAAATACAGGTTTATGGAAGCAATAACAGTTGCTTTTGGTTTCATAAATAGAGTTTGTTTACTCGACAAATAGATACGTTTTTGGATTAATGTTTTATAGCGTTATTTTATTGTTTTCACATGGTTTGGAATGTTTTATTTTTGAAATATGATATACATACATACATACATATATATATATATATGTTGTAATTATTGATATATTTATTCTTCCGGACCTATCCGCATAAAGATGACCCTGTCGAAAAATTTCATAAAATTAGGACTTAAATTTTTTTGTACAAGTTGAGTTATTTTCAAAATTTTATTAGACATAAATACGTAAGTTAATTGTTTATAAATTGATTATATTGATTAAAATATACCAAATTTCTTGATTCCTTCTTGTTTCCTTTTAGGGATGGAAAGTTTTGAGTGGAGGAGATTATAATCGCCGATATTTTGATAAATTAAAAATATTAAATTAATTAATATTTTCGAATTTAATATTATGAGAAATTAAAATTTATGATGTACAAATGGAAAAAAATGATTAGAAAATAACTTCATAATGTTGATTGAAGGTAATTGACATCTGTTTTGTTATAAATCCAATTATTTATAGTTGCAAATGTTAATGAGGAATAAAATAAACGTTGTATTAAAGAGAGAAATTATATACAATTAATTGGAATTAGTTTTAATAGAAGATATGAAATCCATCATCCAGTACGTAAACTTATTAGCTTTTGTTCGTACATACTTAATTCTGAAATGTGTTTAAATTACTAAGTTTTAACAATTGATTTACTCTCATCTCGATATTAAATTCTTTTAGAATTAATTTGGAAATTAATGAAACTAAATATATTTAAATATTGTAGTTAATATAAGAAACAATGTAAACAGTAGAGTTTGAGTCAACTGAAATGGAAACTTATGTTAATAAATTTCATAAGGGAATTTTGGAATTAATAATAAGATTTTAAATCAAAATAAAAGAATATACTGGGAATTAAATTATAATAAATTGGGTTTTATTTCTATTGTTATTTAATGATGAAATTGGTGTAATATTCAAATCTTGGATTTGGTATGGAAAATTATATTTCAAAAGATCAATAATTTCTGTGTAATGAAGAACAATGAAAATTGTTAACTTTTAATTTTAACTTAAAGGTGATTAAATTGTTTTTAAAATAATCACCCATTTAATTAACGTGTAAAATTAGTCTTTTTGAGCACTCTCGAATTTCAACGAAACAAGTTTCATCAGATCTGTAATAGTGATTATATTAGGATTTCAAGTATCATGGCGATCCTACTTAACGTTTGATCGTTCTAGCTCGAAACACATAGAATTCGATTAGAGGAAATTAAATGAATATAATTTGATTTTAAGAGCTAAGTTCTATGTAAAATGGAATTGGGGTTTGAAATTAGTTCTATTGAGTTTAAAAATATTAAAAACTTATATTTTGATATATAGGATGACTTACTTTTGTTTCGGAATGAAACAAGCTTTTCGGGCCTTTGTTATTACTTAGACCCATTCGATCAGTTCCATCCATTCTTATTTCAGCTTTATCTACATATAGGCTATTATAAACCCTAGCAGCTTTCTATTTTCATTTTTTTATAAGTACAATTTCTATCTCATTTGTTCCTTCTTAAAGGCAAACATCTCAAAACCCTAAATTCCTAATTTTTCGAAAAATCAAATTGCTCAAACCCTATTGTACTTTATATCATCGCAAAGCTGTCGACGAACGTAATTTGCATTTGTAATTAATTTTTGCAATTGAGTCTCGATTTGGACAGAATTTAGTGAAGAAGTTTAGGTTGTTGATATCAGGGTTCGCAAATCAACGGTGTATCTGCATCGATGGGATGATCAGAGGTGACCATTGGGTGGAGGGCGACGTGCTGGGTCGATCTAGTGTCTTGGGTCATGCCAGAGGTCCAGTGAATCACCAAAAATGGCGAACTAACGGCAGTGGAGGCGCACCACCTTTTGCGGCCAAAGTATGGTCGTGCAACCACCCTGGGTGCGGCCTAAGGTGGGGAGCACGGTGTGGCAATCAGATCTGGACGAAGGCGAGCAGAGTGGCGTGCGTCGATTAGGTTTCGAGGATGCTGTTTGGGCTTGGTGTTGTAGCTTGACCGAGCACGTGCGATGTAGGGGTTTAGGTAAATGATAATTACAATATTTCCCTTCAATTTTATTTTATTTAAATTTCAAACTTTCTAACTAGCATAACTTTTGCATACGAACTCGAGTTTGCGTGCAGTTTCGCTGGGTTCGTATCAAAATTCCAAACAACATGGAACTGGTTTGTTTGAACTTGGAGACTATTGGAATTTCGGGCTTTTCACCTAATATTGATAACTAATTAATTGTTGTGATTTATTGGCTGATCTGGATGTTGATTGTGATGGATGTCCATTTGTTAACATTTTGAATGATTGCATGTTTATTTATTTTTATATATCCCTGTTATGACCATGTATATTAATTGAAGTCATATAACATGTTATTGGAATTATTTCGAATAAACTAATAAATAGGGTTGAAATGATATATACCTATGACACATTGATTCGGATTGAAATTATATATATCTATCCCTAAAATTAAAATTTTAAATAATTGATTGCTTGGCTATATGGTATATATATGGATGCTAGATTGGTTATTAAATGGTTGAAATTCTTGAATTTAGATTTTGATTAAATGGTATTGTTTTAAAGGAAAGAAATTCTGAATTTATTTGAATTAAATTATTCAAGCTTTGAAATGTTGAAATTGGTTAAACGAAATTGTTTTAAAGAATTAAACTGGAAATGTGAAGTTATAATCGATGAATGACTTTAATTTTGGAAATTGAATTATTTTAAGATTGGGACCTTAAAATTGAAAATGCGGTTTAATTTGATGTAAGTGATTTAAATCGGTAAATTATAATTAGACATTAAACTGATATAAATTGAAATGGTTTAAAATAAGAATTTAATTAAAATTTTCATTCATTGATTTGAATTGTTGAATCGAATTTGATGTTAAAAATGAACGTTTTGAAAAGTGAAGTTAATTCGAATTGCAATTGGAATCAAGTTGATTTGAAACTTGAATGGAGATTCGGTTTTGTTGATATGAAATTTGGACATGGGTCTGGAATTGTTGAAATGGAAGGAAACAGTTTGACTTGATACTATTTTCCAAATAAATTATTTTAATATAAACTGTTTAAAATCTATATTTTTTATAGGCAAATTATTTGATTTTCCAAACTATTTTACTATATAAACCATTTACAATACTCAAACTATCATATCAGACTATTTACAACAATTCAACCTATTTTCTAAGATTTCTAACTATGTAAAGTTGGAATGCTTATATTTAAGTCGTTGATTTCAAAGCGAAGAGGAGAGCCATTGGGGGTTACAACTAGACCGAAAATGCAAAAAAGTAGTATCAGACCTTGGGCATCCCACAGGTGCCTTGTCATACTCTTTATCCCGATTCGCAACCACTACGATTTTATTTTAGTGTTGTCTTATCATGGCGCCTCTCTAGCTACCAACGTTACTGGTGATGCTACTAAAGCAAACTGTAGGACAATCCTTTAAAAATGTGTTAAGGGGGATCAATGTAAAGCCTTAACAACATTTTAATACTTTGCATTACTTGTAGACACTATACATATAGCGTATCTTACTACATATAGATAATTTAACGGATCCTTAGAAGATGGAAAATCCCATAACATCTCTTAAGTTATTGCACGAATGTCAAATACTGGATATGAGCTATACAATCCCGTAAACATCTATGAAGCTATTACACTCGTATTTACTTTATTGTTGATTTAACTCACATAAGAACTTCTAGTTATGAATTGAGTGTTTTATCTTTTCATTATGCTCGGGTAAGCCTGAGCTTTTTAGTATTTGAAGAAGTTATTCCTTAAAGATGAAGATGGAGTTTGCTCGTCTGTATATACTATTAATATTCCGCTGCATTATTTGGGTATGTTGGTTGATTTTACTCCGATTTTGTGTAAAATTTGTGTAATCAAATGTATATTGTAAAACAGTTTCATGAACTATTTATTTGCTTAATATAATATTTTTCATTTCGGCTACAAGATTCTGTATTTTGTTTTCCTTTCTTTTCTCTTATTTTCTTATTTACCCCATTGACAATCCTTCCTTTTGATTGGTTGAGTTAGACATGTGTTGTTTATTGTCAATTTAAACCATCCAAAAAGGTGGGTTGTCGCACTCTTCCTCAGGAATTTCGATGGTAATACCATTACACTAACAAAGTGCCGCTCCCTGCAACTTTCTAGAAGCAAGTCTCATCATCTGCTCATCATCTAATCCCAAGTCAGCCAAAATTCTTTCACGGTGCAAAAACCAGTTTTCTACTTCAACAACATTCTCTATTCCCAAAAACAGCTACCCACTAAGATTGGGGTGATCCATGCTTAGCTTGGCATAGTTATTGCCAACTGGGCCATGGGATTAGCTCCCTCAGCATTCACAGCATTTGACCCAGCTATTCCGGCAGCTGCACCGGCTTGCATCAGATTAACGAAGAATTAATACATCTTTCCTATATCTACTGGCAGTGTTCTAGCACCTACATTGGCTTTTGCGTTTGGATTAGCATTTTCTTGTCGACGTGGATTCCTTCTAGTATTGGGTCGAGCATTTCCATTAGTTGTGTTGCTTTCCCCACTAAGAATTCCTCTTTCGTATCTTGCCTCCACATCTTCCTTTCTCCTATATCTATATACGAGCCATAGTAAGATACATAATGATAGTCTAAGAGGAAAAGGGAATATGTACTTATATATAGATATATATATATATATATATATATATATATATATAACAAATGCAAGTACATTACTACAGCGTTCACACAAACCCCACTCTTATTCTCAAATACATTGGGTTATGTTTTGAAAATCTTTTAGGTTCAATATTCCTTTAAATTTACATAAACCTATGCTCTAATACCAACTTGTAACATCCCCTAATTGGAGGTCCAAAACTAACCGTTATAGATGCAGTAGTCATCTATAGTCATTATTTTTCGAGGACCAAATGCAGTAACGTTAGATACATTGATATACCAGAAACACATAGGCATGAACAAATTTTAAACTCAATTTTAAAATAGATTTCTCATTTCATTTCAAATCGTATTTCAGATTCATTACATAATCTCAATTTATAAACCACATTTAGAAACATAATTATTATAAATTATGCCAAGAGCAACATATGAAGATGCCTCATTGGTTGATCAAAGTCTAAACATAGGCACTAAAAACGTTTCCCATTACACCAATTACATAGCGTGTAACGAACATAGCTTTTTGACCATCAAAAATCGAAACTAATACGTCCATTACGAGGAATCCCTCTCAAAGATTAATAGAGAATAGCACTTGCACTTCAAACTACTTCTTCGATTTCATGCTCTTCAGATTTTCTTCATCACTTAACGTTAAGTTGGATCGAAGTGGTTTTCGGATAAAATATATGATCCTGTTCTCTTTGAAAAAACGTTCGATAATTTTCGGTAAACTCAACCCCGGTTCTCTAGGAAATAATTAACCAAAGATAAGATCGAAGATCAACTCCTAACCGTTGATGGACAGATTTCCCTTATCATTTCCCTAGGATAACATGACCAGATTTATATGCATAGTACAACATCATTGGAGATGACTATGCCATATAACTCACTTGTTTCTCCTAGATATTTCAAAAGTTAAGTTTTGCGTCGAATTTCGATAGTCGGTTATTTAACTATCGAATAACAAACGTACATTCCAATCGAGGATTTATTCCATAGGAAACACCAACATTGGTTAAGCATATAGACAATCACTAGTCTCCGTTAGTAAATCTTTACGTATACAATTTTCTTTGTAAATTACTTGTACATATACAAAGATATACATGCAAATCCTTGCTTTTCAATACTTAGAAATATCCATATAGTTATCTCAACGGTATAAGCATATCCAGAAAATTAAAAAGATTTTATTTTTGTTTGATTCTCAAATTACTTATAATTTCCCTTATAATTTCCTAAAGTTATTTATAAACCATATATAAATATCCAAAAAAACCATTTATAACCCCTTTATAAAAATTCAATCATTTATACTTCTTATACACTTCAAAAATCATTTATAACCCTTAATGAATCCATAAACCATTTATAAACATCCTTCTTAAGTCCATAGACCTATTTCTGAAATTCTTTTATAAATATCCAACCATTTATAAACTCTTAATCACACAAATAATCTTCCTTAAGACTTCAAACCATTTTATAGATTCCTTCATAAAATCCAAGTCTTTCAACCTCATTCATAGTCTTAGAAACATTCACAAATTTGAAAACCCTTCTACTACAAAAACACCTTTATGCAATATTGTTTATTGATGATAAAAATTATAGATAAATGGAAATTACTTACTTTAAAACATCTTAAAAATAATAATTAATAACTTTAAAATATTGTTTAAGAAATAGTAATAACTAATCTCTACCATTTTTGTAAATAAAAATAACTAAATTTCAAAACCTTTTTTATAATCCTTATTATTAATTTTCAAACAACAATTATCCTTGAAATAATTGACCTTTCAATTTATTAAACCTTTTTTAAAATTCCTAAAACATATTAATAATAAACATATAACTTTTAACAATATTAAAATAATTAAATAACCTTAATGTAATATTAATATGATTATATAATTTTAAAACAATTTTAACATACTTAAATAAATTTTAAAGAATATTATAATTAAATAATCTTAAATTAATATTATTATAAATAACTTAAAAACAATATTAATATAATTAATTTACTTTACAACAATATTAACATATTTAATTAGATAATCCTTAAAATATTTGTAAAATCCTATTTGTCTCAAAAACCGATTCTGACTAAATAGGCAATTTATAGTATTTTCAAAATCAAACTAGAGGCTAATGTCCGCCCAATCACTTAATCAATGCCGATATTGATTTTCTTGCCACTATTGGTTTTATTTTTCAATAGTATAACAATGTTATAACTATAGTGTCCATGATTATATATATTATTCAATAATCCAATATAAATGAAATATTATTGAAACCATATAATTCAATAATAGAGAGGAATCCCATTGGATCTCTCAAACAAGTTTTCCTGCATCACAAACATTATACAATCATAAAATTTAAATCCATTTCTTCGAGGTGGGATTCGTATACGAAGGGTCATCTGCTATTATACGGGAACGTAAGAGGGTCTCATCTGCACCAATAGGCAGCAGTATAGCCAAATCATTTAACATAAATATAATAATTTACCCAAATAATAATTCAACAATTTTTATCAACACGTATTATCAAAAAAGATAAGATTAACTCACTTTTATTTTCTATAATTGCCGAGGGATTCTGGATTCCTTCTGAATTTGAACGACGTTCCAGTTCAGCATATCCATTTGTTGTCAAACCAGCACTATATCAAAGATAACATCCAAATGAGTGCAACGTAGCTCTTTCCATTTGAATCCGATCAAAAGCGAATAAGTTACAACATTTATAAGAATACAAAATTAAAATTACTTTATTAATTACTAGATTAACAATTAACTACCCACATTTAAAATTAGCTACCTCCACCCCCTTTCTTCCTCTCACGTCAGTTAACCAAAGTCAGGAACGTTGACGAGATTTCACATCCCCCACACGGCGATGCTCGCCTCCAATATCTTCAAGAAGGTCACTGTTCTTCCCTAGCCTCCATCGCCAGTGGTCGCATCCCCTAATTCGCCACCATCAACACGAAAACCGAGTCGAACTATTTTTGTTAAACCTCCAATTGCCACTGCCGAAATCAACCATTCGCCACCATACTTCGGCCGTAGGTGGCTCCTTCCCCCTCGAGTTTCCCTTTTAGACACCATCCCCCAAATCCACTGAAATGCCACAATCGATCGAAGAAGATCTTGCCGTTCATCCACCTCCTGCCACTGCCTTGCTTCGATCCAATAGATCTCCACCATCCATTAGCTTCATCTTGGCATCGCGTATCCTTCCTTCAATAGTTGGGGTCGGAGGCTAGAAACGCCTCTGGTGGCGCCGAAGCTTGAGGGTCGTTCGATGAAGCACTTAAAATTAAATGGGAGGAATGCGAGTAAATTTGAAATTTTCATGAGAAAGGAGAGGCACATGGTTTTAAAAATAAAGTGAATGATGGGAAAAGGATGAGAAATGTGGGTATGTCGGTTGAAAAGAAAGAACATGACAGTGTATAGTTTTAAATCAAAGGAAATAAATTATTTAAAAATTCAAAATATCAGGCTATATGATTATGGACTCTAACCAATGTGCGCCGCTTGACGTTCCTAATGGTATAACCCTATTCCGAACACAATGGAATATGTTCCGGCACCTAATTCAATCGTATGTAGAAGATAGCTTTATGAATCCAATTATAATAATAAATTTTCGATTTTAATTACAATGCATTTCTATATCGTATGATAAAACGTTGCATCTGCTCACTACAAAATTTGACGCGTGTTATAATTCATTATTACGGACCCAATGACACTAGTTTCATTGAAGTCCGAGACAGTAACCTGGAAGGCTATTCTAATCATTAATTTAATCAAGTAATTTCAAAATCCATTAAATCACTTTTAAATCCAGTGCAGAAGTTTTATTACCTTCATTCTTATTAAACATAACTTAAATAAGATTTTAAATCATTTTTTCCAACATAAAAATCCACGATTCAATTTTTCCACGATTTCAGTTATTAAATTTAACAATTAAATTATTAAATAAATAGTTATATTTGAAATTCTAATTACTTAGTCTATTAAAATTAATTTTTTTCAATTTTTAGATCAATTAAATAATCCAAATTCAAATACCTAAAATTCGGGGTCGTTGCATTCTTCCACCCTTAAAAGAATTTCATCCTCGAAATGGCCTAGATAGGGAAAATGCCCAAACCCTTTCTTTTTCTAAAATAAATTAGTTGAAATAACTTCACAAATCCAGTTAAGCCTTTAACTCTCCAAAACCAATTTGTTGAACCTTATTATTTCTTTTACTAAGCTCCTAGGTTCATTCATATACGCCAAATAATATTATCCATTCATTAATTTCATGTTATAATTCCAATTTGAATTTTAGTTATCACCAATTTTTTCAAAATATCTAACTCGTTAAATTCTTGAAAATTTTTGGCAGCGTCTCCTTTGCGTTTCTAAATCGGAACAACCATAAATCGCCACTATGGTCCCAAACCTACAAAAGAAAACAAAAGCCAAGTGGCTCAATGACATAAATCATCAAATTCAAATGACCAGAAAATATATACCTTCTTATCAGGCAACCAAAATTTACTTATCAAATCAAGGGCATCAAATTAGCTCTTGCTTTTATATACTTGCATTTCGTTTACCAGTGACATTCATCTTATAATTTATTATCATATTAATCTGCGTTTTCAATTTCTAATATTTTCTTTACTTAAGCCAGCACAATATACATAAATCATCCGTATGTAAGATCAAATTTGATTGCTCACTCAATCAAACAATTTCACCGAACTTGTCTCGTTCGCATGACCATTCTAGTGCGGACTTAAATCCAATTCCTTGATCAGAAACCTTTATTCTCCTTGCGTAGCCATAAACTATGATAGAGAACTCTAGAATCAATCAAAAATCTATATCCAGTGTTTACCGTCAAGAATCGAGTGAAAATTCTAACTCAACTCTGGATCAACCGTTATACGAACAAAATAATATACGTACTACCCAGATATTTATTTCCATTGATTCTTTGCCGCACCAACTTCCTTATATTTGCCTTTAACCCCTTCTCATTCATTATATCCACATTCAATTGATCTACATCAATTACATTTTACTCAATCCATTTGTTTTAACATAAATATTTCAACCTTATTCCAAAATCATATTCACTCACTAATTCATTAAATTAGTTCATTCCTTAATTCATTTCCAAAACTTATTTTATTTAACCTAACTTTGGCTAAATTTCTTTCCATAATTCATTTTATGGTTAAGTTAAGTTCAATTCCAAATTTACTTTCCGTTACATTCCCATGCAACAATTTTAAAGCTTTATTTCATTTACAAATTCCCAAAATTTATAAGTTATCAACATGTTTTCTCATACTCTCAATAAAACATTTAAATGAAAATCCCAGACATTAAATACCTTGTTCCTAATATTCCAAATCATTTTTGAACGAACACACACATATACAAAATTCTATTAGTATGTCAAATCGTTCTTTTAGATTTCCAAAATCTTGCTAGTTTTATCAAAACAAACTCCAATGGTAGCAATTCCTCTCTGGGAAACTCGAAAATGAATATCGATGATGCTGCAGTCATCATCGAAATTATTTTCTAGTGACCAAAGAGAGTTCAGTGCTTTCTATTGCTTTAAAACACTTTTAAAAATAATTCAATAATACTTTCCAATCAATATTATTATTACTTTCCAAAACTTTGAAAACCCATTTCCTAAACCAATAGGATTTAATTTCCCAAATCTTCGTCCTTTAAAATTTTTTTACTTACAGTCATATTTATGATATACTTATAAAATTTTGTTTCCTTTTGATTTATAAGTCATATTTATAAGCCATATATTTATATAATCTTACTTCGGTTACATTAAATCAATCCTTAATTGTTATCCTTACTAGCATTATCATACCAACCTTTATTCAATAATAAAAAACCAACAACAAATGATAATAATATTATCATTACCTAACAATCCAGCACACCATTTATACCTAATAATTTTCCTAAAATTGTACCTTTATACATAAAATAATTGGGGTTTAATTATTCCATTTACCCAATTTTGAAACAATACCATGATGAACTGTTTTGTTCAAGTGTTTAAAGATGCCAATCAATAATGTTAATTACTCATATTGACCAGAATCTATAAGCCACTCAACAAATCAACCAACACGATCATAAAACATTTCTATATCACTAAAAAATATGCACTCATATATATACATTCAAACTCATTCTATGGTGCTACTGACCCTTACTTTAATGAGTACCCCACCAAAGCCAAGGTTCTCGCTTAACCTCCAACTCCGATCCCACGTGTAACGAACCGAGCTTTTCGACCCTCGAAAATCGAAATTAATATGTCCATAACGAGGAATCCCTCCCAAGGATTAATAGAGAATTGCGCTTGCACTCAAACTTGTTCTTCCATTCCATTCTCTTCAGATATCGTCATCACGTAACATTGAGTTGGATCGAAGTATTTTTCAGATAACAAATTCGATTCTGGTCTCTACGAAACAACATTCGATAATTTTCGGTAAACCCAACCCCGGTTCTCTAGAAAATAAATAGCTAAAGATAAGATCGAGGATTAACTCCTAACCAATAGGAGACGGATTTCCCTTATCATTGCCCTAGGAGAACATAATGAGATTTATATGCACAGTAAAATATCATCAGAGATGATTATTCCATATAACTCACATGTTTCTCCTAGATATTTCAAAAGTTACGTTTTGATTTAAATTTCGATAATCAGTTATTTAACTATCGAAAAACAAACATACATTCAAATCAGGAATTCAATCCATAGGAAAAACCAACATTGGTTAAGCATAGAGACAATCACTAGTCTCCTTTAGTAAATTTTTACCCATACAATTTACTTTGTAAATTACTTGTATAAAAATACCTTTACAGAGATATACTCGCAAATCCCTATTTTTTAATAATTAGAAATATTCATATACTTATCTCAACGGTATAATTTCCCTTACAATTTCCCAAAGTTGTTTATAAACATTTATGAATCTTTGAAATACCATTTATAATCCCATTATAAAAATTCAATCACTTATATTTCTGGTACACTTCAAAAATCATTTATAACCCTTCGTGTGTGACGGCCCGGAATTTTTGGATATTTGAAATCGAAATATTTAATTGATTTCAAATATTTGAAAGTTAGTTTAACTTGAATTTCAAATATCACTATTTATTTGGCAATTAAACTATTGAATTTATTAATATGAAATTGGGTAAAATTGTTGAATCTGGATGTTCCAGGCTTGTTAATAAATATTTTAAAGGCTTAGAAAATTCATATTGATGATACTGAAGATAATAGAAGTTTTAAATTTAAGTTTGAAAATGTTTTGTTTGGTTTTAAAAAAAATATCATTTAAATCGATATTTTTCTAAATAGCCTTTCGAGTCACAGCCACGGAATTCGACGAAACTAGTTCCATTGGATCTGTAATAGTGTGTTATTATCAGATTTCAATTTTCGTAGTGTTTAGAGTTTTCATATGATTGTACGATAAGTAAATGCGCTGAGATCTATATCGAAAATTTAATTAATAACTGATCCCAAAAACTATCTTCTCCATACGATTGAATTAGGACTCGGAACCTTTTCCATTGAGTTCGGAACAAGGGTTTAACATTGTAAACTCCTTGCGGCACGCCTCAATAGGATGTAAAAAATTTAAGTTATGATTTAGAGACAATTTAAATTTGAATTTAAAATTAATTATTATATTATTGCATTGAATACTGTGGCAGGCCTTTGCAGCCACGTATAGAAATTCAGAGCACGTCTCCTTCTTGGCGACACACATTCTCTTCTTGCCTCGGTAATTAGATGCTGACCGATAATAAAAATAAACAAAGAAACCAAAGCGTCTCTGTTCAAGAAAAATGGTCGAAGCCTCTTGTTCGGTTTAAAAAATTATATACCAAATCGATCAGAGAAATCGTATATCGATCTTATCCTTCCCCTTCATTCCCGAAATCCCATTCCTTTCTAATCGAAACCATGAATCTTTCGCTCCCTCCCCTTCTAAAACTGGTAATCGAATGAAATCAAAAACAAGGGCCACGCCCTGTCGAAGTTGGTGATAGCGATGTCATCGCAGTGAGGTATGTCACTTGAAGGCTAGCCCCACTGCCACCTTAAACTATAGCATGCGCCTCTGAGAGGCGATGACTCATCGAGAGGGCGACAAAGAGGAAATGACTTGTGTGAGGCTAGAGGTCGGGACGGTGCGGTGCTCGAAGAGTTCGAATTTGATGGTGGTGGCACTGTCGTGGCAAAGGAGGAGAAGGCGGATGCTAGGGAGGTTCGACGATTTGGGGGTATGGCCTCTTATTTTTATTATTCAAACTGCTATCTAAAATAAATGAAAAGTAAAAGTATAAGAAAATAAACCTTTACAGTAAGACATAAGTTTTTTTTAAAAAGGTTAGTATATATATATATATATGTTTGTATTGAAGGAAATATAAATACATATATTTATGTAAATATTCACATATATTTTGATATATAAAGTTTAAACGGTAAAATAGAAAATAATATATTCATAGATAAGACTTAGAAAATAGAAATTTTAAGAGTAATATAGATTGTTATATATATATATATATTTGTGGAGATTATGGAATTTATATGCACTATTTTCATAAGGATATGTGTTTTCAAAATAAAAATAAAATAAATACAAATGCACATATTTTAAACTTATTAGTTTATTTCTAGATAATGTATTATGTTGATTAATTTGTTAAATAAACTTATTTAATTATTTAGCTACTAAAAGAGTTTTAAAAGAAAATTATTAGTTTAAATGAAATCATGAGTTTAAATTAAAATTATTAAATCGGGAATTAATTGTTCGAGTAGTTCGAATATTAATAAATCATCTAATGTTTATACAAGGTCAAAATCTGAAAAGAAGCAAGCCGGATTGGAAATGGGTTGCATGCATATTCAAAGGTGAGTTAATCTCACTCATTTGGTATTCCATTTGAATTTAAATAGTTAAATTTAAATTATTGATTGAATGATTGAATTGATTGGATGTGATATTATATATAAAATAGTAGTATATATATTGGAGTGATTGATTTTCTACGTTATATAGCGGATGAGACCCTATGTGCCCCGCATAATAGGGGATGACCCTTTATACTGCAATGTCCCGCCTCGAAGCGGAATTAGTATTTTAAATTATTGTGCTAACATCTGTGGATGTAGGGAAACGGGTTGGGGGATCCAATTGGATTTCTCAAAATATTTAGATTGTTTTAATATTCTGTGATATGATTTATTTGATAATCAAAGGTAGACTATATGGGTAATTGAAATATTGGATGCTATGTTTTGATTGAATATATTTGGGTATACTGATGTCACATCCGATTTTTCGATGCTCGAAAAACCGAATCATGAGGGTTAAAGAAGAAGAGGTAGAAGAAGAAAAAACAACAACATCAGAATCTAACCATCGCAGCGGAATAAAATATAATAGATAATAACAGATTCTTACACAAAAACAAATCTGTTTAAACATTACATTCATTGAAATATACATAGCACGCGACTGGACAGAAATCGTAACCTGTCCTCACAATCTGAATACACAGCTAAACAACACAGCGGAATAACTAAAACAAGTATAGGAATGCGTAACGTCATCCAGCTCGTCTCCTGCTCCACAGCATCCTTTCCTGTATTTTATAATACTCGGTCTGACCCGAGCATTATAGTGAAATAACACCAGAGTCAGTCTGGAATACCAGCGTGAGAAAACCACACTCAAATTGATTATTAAAGTTTCAAAATTCTTTTGAAAACAAAAGCATCTCGTAAGACCACGCCATAGAAAAACATGTCGGGTTTTTACCTTATGATAAAACACTTTTTATTCAAATCCTATGATATTATAATAAGGTCTATTTACAAATACTTATTAAAGTAGCCAAAATTGTTACATGATTAAATTCCAGCTACTAGCCACAAAGTGGGTAATACAAACAAAAACCGTAAAAGGCGCGTAGGGAGAATGTATTTCCAACTAATGACTAGGCGCCGGGGTACCACCTGTCACAGTACGTGGCCTAGATCACCGTACCGTGGATTACTCCCAATCCCCTGCAACACAAGACCGGGACTAACCCTTACTAGATAATCCCGAGTAAGATCACCCCACGGTTGGGATCAACAACCGCACCACTAAGCCGAATAAAAGGGACATCTTGACAGGGATGACCTCACCCTAATGGGCGCTACCTACCTAGCCTTGCTGCATAACCCTTGATTTTCAGTCGTTCCCGGTTGATGAGGCTTAAGGCAAAGCGTTACCTTTTTAGACTGTTTAACTTAGAATGCCCATCGTCCACATGACGATGTTCCGAAAGCATTCATCCATACAAGTCCGTTTCGGGTTCGAACGGAACCGAAGGCACTACTCCTACTACATCCATTTTGGAATCACCTCAGGATTAGTAGTGACTAGCCCTTGCACTTCACTGCTCCACCTTCGAATCCAAACTCGTCTTCCTCACGAAAACGTACAAACCGGAACGAAGTGGTTTTTGAGAAATAAATCTCGATCTCGGTCTCTTCGAAAGGATCAGCACATTGGCCAATATTGATAGTCGATTATTTAACTATCAATTAACATTCACAGCAACCATCAAACATAAATAATTTCACCAAATTATTTATTAACCTCAAAATATCTTCGCAAGATATATTCCCATTTCCACCCTTTTTGAAAACTGTTTTGAAACCACACTCTTCTCATGAGATAAATTCCCAGATAGTTATTTCCACTGAAAATACCAAGCACAAAAACTTTAGATTTGAAAATAATTTAAAACACCTTATTATAAATATCCTCTTAAACATTTAAATTAAAAATTACTCTAATGCTTATTAAAATATATACTTTGAGAATACTTATAATAAAACTACTTTGTACAGTATAAAACTGAATTTCTAACTTTTAAAACAAAATTCCAAGACACCTTTAAATAATTACTATGACAATAGATTTGAAAATATACTTACTTTAGAGTTTAAACATCCAAAAATAATAAATTTTCTAAAACATACTTTTTAAGATAACTTTAACTTTTAACTTATATTTATAAATTTGCTTAGAAAACATACTTGGCTATCCAGGGAAATACGCTTCTCTTTCACAGCTTTTAAAAATAAACGACTATTTATTCTTAAACAAATTTACCCGTTCCTTTAATAAATTCCCACCGTGAATTTATTCTTCCAATTATCCACTGATATATTACTTTACTTTTATAAACCTAGTTTATAAACTTCAAAGTCTCACTTCTCTTTTAAAAATCCCGGTTTACACACTTAAATCAATTCCCAAATTGATTTCCAATTAACTTTACCTTTGAATAAATTTCCTTACTTACTCCGTTTATTTTCAAAATTCATTAACTTCAGATTTTTAATTCTTACTTATGATTTAAAATCTTTTAACTAAAAAATACCAATTTCAGATTTTCCAAATTTCTTCTTTATCCTTTTAAATAAATTTAAACCTTGAATTTTAAAAAATTCTTTATTCCTTTAAATAGTATCACTTAAGTTTTAAAATTTCTTAGTTCTCTGTCTATTCAAAATCCCTTTTTCATACCCGGAATTTATTCATTAGAATCTTAAAATCACTTTTATACTTAAATCTATTCAAATTTTCTATAATTATTTTACTTAAAAATTCACTCTTTTATTTTCTTTCCAAAAATTCCAATTCCATATATTTCGTAACTCAGTGTACCGTAATATATTCAAGCAAACCACAACACTCAATATTCCAATTATCAATATAATGTATCACAGAATATCGAATATCCATAACATAGAATATAAAAAATCTAAATAAATGTTGAGGAATCCAGTTGGATCCCTCCAACCTATTTCCCTACATCCACAGACATTAGCACAAAATAAAATACCAATTCCACTTCAATGGAATATTGCGGTATATGGGATTTTAAATAAAATATCACCCGCTATTATGCGGCGCATAGGGTCTCATCCGCTACATAATGCCGTAAGTCAATCACTCCAATATATACTATATACTACTATATATAATATAGCACATCAAGACAATTCAATCATTCAGCCAATTATTTGAATTTAGCCATTTAAATTAAAATTAAAATCCAGATGAGTGAGATTAACTCACCATTGCCTTTTAATTTGCAACCCATTTCCATCTTGACTTGTTTTCTTCACAATTTTGACCTTTTATAAACAATAGATGATTTTATTAATATTTGAACTAATCGAACAATTTATTTTTATTTCTGAAAACACATATACTAATATAAATAATCTGTATAGATTTGAAAATCAAATCCTTATGAAAATTCTATATTATTTTTATTATTTGTTTAAATCTTATATATATATATATATATATATATATATATATATATATATATATATTCCCCTGACAAAATAAAAAGTTCCCTTTTTAACATATATATTTAAACAAAATTATCTTATTACTGTAAACTTTAAAATTTATTAATCATTAAAATTATCATCATTCTATAAACTGAAAAACTATTTATATATAAAATTAAATTAAACAAAATACATCTATTTATTCAATTTAAAAGAAATCTTTACCCCTCTGACTCGACTCTCAGCACGACCTCGTCTTCACGAACTCCCGACCACCATGCTATCGACGAAACCCTAGCAAATGCCACCGCCCTTCTCTTGAACACGAGTTGCTAACTGAATCGACGAAGATGTTAGTTCGAGCCCCTGTGCTTCGTGTCATCCCTACCCGATCTTGCAGATGACCACAATCCCTCAACCACTTCGACCTGCCCTAATGCGATCGTGAACCTTCGCATCCACCTCCCTCGATCCGTCGAGGCTTCATCGATGACTCAACCCCCTTTTGCCAAGCGATCGCGAGAGACGTTACCCCTACCCAAATCGTGAACGCGGACTTGCGCCCTAGCTTGAGAAAGAGCCCTTCAAGTTGCGCATGCGTCTCCTTTGATTTCGAAATTTTGGAAAAAGAAGCACGGGATTGTTGATTGTTCCATTTAGAACGAGATTGTTTTTTTATTGTTACTTTGAGTTTAGAATGAAAGGCTCGGCCACTTTTTAAATAGAAGAGGAAGATTGCGTGCTTCAGTCAATTAACTACAGTGACAACTGAAAGAAATGAAAAACTACGATGGGAGACAAAAGTAGGCTGAAGTTGATATAATTTCAGCTAATGTGAAAATTTTGCCCAATTTTTTTTGACAAAAGTAGGCTGATCTTGATTTACGCAGTCTTAAATTTCGAACCCTTAATGAGGCATGCCGCTTGGCATTTATAATGTTATACCCCTATTTCGAGCGCAATGGAAGAGGTTTTGATTCCTAATTCGATCATATGAAGAAGATAGATTTTCGGACCCAGTTATTATATTTAATTTTCGATATAGATTTCAGCACGTTTATATGTCGTACGCTCACACAACTCCAAACACTACGAAAATTGAAATAAAATAATAATATAATTTTATGGATCCAATGGAACTGGTTTCGTCGAATTTCAAGACTGTGCCTCGAAAGGCTAATTTTTAAATGTTAATTTAAACGATAAAATTTCAAAACTTAACAAAACACTTCCAAATTCAATTTTAACACTTTTATTATCTTTAGTACTACCAATATAACTTTTACAAGCCTTTAAAATATTTTTAACAAGCTCGAAACTCAAGATTAAATATTTTACTCAATCTTAATTATTGAATCGAATAATTATATTATTCAACAAATTATTGTATCTACATCCTGAATAGATAAATCCAAGTTCTCCACATTCAAACGAATTTATAATTCAATTTCTATATTTAAAACCATTTAAATATTCCAGATTCAATACTGAAAAATCCGGGTTGTTACATTCCTCCCCTTTAAAAGAATTTCGTCCCCGAAATTATTAGTTAAGAAGAATAGTCCAATACCTGTTTACTTATTCCCAAAACCAAATAATTTTTAACAACAACCAAACAATCTTTATTAAGACACACTATCTATCATACTAACATTCCACACTTTTCCATAGTTCTCAAAGAACTTTACTTATTCAACCATTAAAATTATAATTCAAAATGGAGTTTAAATTTAAATCCAAATTTAAATTATCAAAACTTTCTCAAAAAAATTCTAACTCTCTAAATTTTTGAAAAATTTCGCGCGTCTCCTTTGCGCAGCTAGCTCGGTACAACTACAAAATCCCTCTACGGGCCCTCAAGTTCCAAAAGAAAATAAAACGCCAAGTGGCTAGAACAAAAACCCAATCAAAATTTCATACAAAATTTTAAACACATACCTTTTTGTCGAGCAATTCAAATTTATCTTTTGAGATCAAAACCAATTTTCGTTTCCCTTATAATACCTGTATATCCTACTTAGCAATAATATCCAATCATAGCTTTTAAAATCATTTTATACATTTCCTTACGGAAGTTTTCGTATCTACTTCTATTCGAATTGATTCTCCCATTTCCATATGAATTCAATTTATCTTCAACACTGAATAGTGAATTTTATCTTCCATTTATAACTGATTCATATCATTATTTAAATTAGTTCCATCCACTAATTTATTTCAATTTATCCTCTGAAATCAAAAATCCCAAATTCACTTTCCTAATCCTTTAGTTCCAACTAAACAACTAGTTTCAATATCCATTTCCAAAATTCCTTATTCAATTCCAATTTGAAATCGTTGTTGCAAACAAAAAATTTCCCAAAAAATTTTCTAACTCCCAAAATTTTCGAAATTTCTTGGCAGAGTCTCCTTTGTGCGGAGGAGCTTTTGCAATTTGACAAGAGATATAAATATATATACATCGACCTACCCGGTCGGAAAACAAAAACAGTTCATATTTCCTATTTTTATTGCATATGCGTACCTTTATTTAGCACTTTTAAGCAAGCAGCTTATTTAATTAGCAATTTGCACAATCAAATCTAGCCGAACGGCCTCCCTGAACCTGTACTTACTCAATTTAAATATGTAAGTATGAAATATATGCAACTCACTAACAATTACTTACTTTCAATAGTTAGATACATGCATTTTTTAAGTAATACACACCAAACAATACCGAAGGCAATTTATAAGATTCCAACACTAAGTTCAATTGCATACAACCAATTCTTAAAGTATTATTTTCAATTTTTAAGTGATTTACAATTCACTTCCCTTCATTCAATTCATTCTAAGCAAAACAAACTCATATATTGTTTGCGCCAAAATTGGTCACAAACACCCAAAGTCGTGAAAGCACCCGTTTACGTACTCAAATCAATAATGATTAACACAGAACTCAGCAACAATCAATATATAATTCAGCTCTAATCAACAAATCACAGTAATTCACGAACAACAATCACAAACACAGGATTTATAGTGGTTCGGCGTTCGTGCCTACGTCCACTTTGAAGGGTTTCTCTTTATTTCTTTGCTCGATTCAATCGATTACAATGGATTACAGCTGATAATTGCTTTGAAATCTGAATACAACAGCGATTCTGATAGTTAAACTTGAATCCGGCAGAGTCTTGGCGTTCAATGGCAGAAGTTCTCCGAAGATCCTCTTTCTGAAGGCTTCAGGGTGCTATTTATAGGCGTTGGAGGCCCAGATCTTGCTGAAACTTCGTGAGACTCCTTCTGGCACGTGAGTGGGCCCACGCGACCGACCCCACCAAGTTTCGTCTCGATCTGACATCGGTTCGAAGTGATTTCGAACCCATCAAGAAATGGTCCAATCGAGCTGAAACTTGGCAGGAACAATCTTTACCTCATATGGAAGCTACCGTGAAAATTTGGTTGCATTTGGATTTGTGGTTTAGGAGATATGATCGGTTCGAAATGGAGATTTCTTGGTTAGCTGTGTGTTTCGAACCGATCACTTCGAAACCAGGGGCTCGAACCCATGTACGCACGTGTTTCTGCAGTGACGTGGCGTGCACTCCACGCGTCAATCCAGATTTATCTCCGAGTTGACCGCTTCGAATCCATGGATTTCGCTGACTTCGTATCGATGACCGTTGTGTGCTTGAATCAACCAACTACATGGCTTTCGTGTGTCTAGTTCGAACCGAGGGGAGGGAGCTTCCTTCGTATCGATACTGGATACGAAATGAAGCTCCGCGATGGATTCGAAGGTTCATCGGTTCGAAATAAGCACCGGCGTGGATGTTTCGACGCTCATCGATACGAAGATGCAACCTAATAATGGACTGATGGATTCGAACGCAATCAATTCGAAGTTAACTGTGGCCGATGGGTTCGAACATAGCAGGGGGTGATGTGTTCGAAGCAATGGGTGGGTTCGAAATGGATGGTTTCAAAGCCACGGGTTCGAAGTAGATGGGTTCGAACATCGCCTGGGTTCGAAGGAAGGCTTTAGGACGGTTTCGAACCAGATGGGTTCGAAGCGGAGGGTTTCGAGGCCGGGTACTAGCTGATGGGTTCGAACACCATGGGTTCGAAGGCAAGGGCACGGATGGTTTCGAATAGGATGGGTTCGAACTTCATGGTTTCGAACCAGACAACGAATACTTCTCTTCACATTGAACCCATCATATCTTGAGCATACGAACTCGGATTGACTTGAAACTTGAAATGATGGCTCCTACAACCTTTCTTGTCGTGTCCTATCAATCGTGGCCTGATCCGGACTCGGGCAAAATTCATCGATATCCATAGCTAAGTGATGTATAACCAATCTCTAAGACGGACTGTTTCCCGTTTTCGACCAATCTTTTGATATCACGGCTTTGCCAAAAAGCGGGATAACACTTTGCCCCCCAAAACATGCCTTGCTGTAGGAAGGTGTGTTTTGTAATGCCTTGAGTTGGATGTTCGTATCCGATTATCAACCTGCAAAGAACTCAATAGTTTCATGTGGCCTCAAATGACGATCGTTCGAGATCGAGCTAATTGGGATGAAGCGCGGCCGTTCGTGGTCAAGCGCTTAACTTCAAATGACGATCGTTCGCGATCGAGTCATTTGAGGTGAAGTGCGACCGTGTGCGGTCTAGCGTATAAATCCATGCGTCGATCGTTCGGGATCGTATGCTGTTTGAAGTGAATCGAGACCGTTCGCGGTCCGTGCAGTTCGTGGCATGAGATGAAATAGGACCGTTCGCGGTCGACTGCCGTTCGTGGCAAATGATGATCGTTCGCGACCAAGTGCCGTTCAAGGCGAGTGGTGACCGTTCGAGGTGGGATTTCATAATCAGTGAGCCATGACCGTTCGCGATCGATGGCGTTCGAGGCAGGAAGTGATCGTTCGCGATCGTGTGCCGTTCGAGGCAAATCTGTGACCGTTCGCGGTCTGTGCCGTTCAAGGCAGAAAGTGATCGTTCGCGATCGTGTGCCGTTCAAGGCGAATTCGTGACCGTTCGTGGTCGGATGTCGGACCTCAAGTGACGACCGTTCGCGATCAAGCCATTGAGGTAAGGTGAGTTATGACTGTTCGAAGTCGGGTGCCGTTCGAGGCGGATTGTGTGTGTGCCCGGGAGGGCTTGGTGTTATCGATGCCAGGGTCACGTTCGGGTGAGATCCTGGATCGTTTGTCAGGGCGGTTCATCGCCATCTCAGAGCATGCCTAAGGATCGTTCGCGATCCCGTACATGTATAAGTAGCTTAGCCATTTCAGAGTTATCAGAATCAAATATCTATTACACGAATGAGCTTCAAAAACAATTGTCCAAACAAACAGAGTCTAAATGTTCAAATTAAAGCGAAATGAAAGTAAAGCATGGATGTCAAAGTGTAAGTTCCCACTACAAAACGGTCAACGATCATTCAGAGCATGTCTGGAGATCGTTCGCGATCTCGCATGTGTAAATGATTTAATTGCGGTAGTGGAAGCTTACGACTTGTTCATCGTTATCTTACTCAATTGATAACCATACGGTGCCTTGATTCGGGGTCGTCCCTAGCTGATGTGGACGGTGGTCGTTCTGGTTCCGCCACAGGAGCTCGTCTCCTTACATATTGAAGGAGCATACCGTTCCTGATATGCCCTTCCACCTCATCCTTCAGGTGCCTACAATCGTTAGTATTATGACCATTTAATTCATGGAATACACAGAACTTATCTGATTTCCTTTCGTCAGAGGTAGGGTCCCTTCGCATCGGCCTACGGTACGGAATCTGTTCTTTGGTATCCTGATAAATTCGTTCCAGGCTCTCGTTCAACTCAGCGTAGGTGGTGAATCGCGGCTCCCTTCGTTGCCGCTTCGATCTGTCTCTGTCATTCTCAATCTTTCTTTTACCTCTATCCTTGTCCGAATCCTTTTTAAGAGGCTTTTCGTCTCTAAATGCAAAAATTTCTATCCCATCTCTTTCTTCTCTCTCGGCATTCGCATCTTCTAATCGTAAAAATTTTTCTGCTTCATGATAGAATTCCTCCAGATCTGTGGGTGGATCTTTAGTCAATGAATTCTTGAACTCTGTGCCGTCAGCTATTCCGGACACAGCTGCCATTACCACCATGGATGGATCCGCTCTATCCACTGAAGCTGCTGCTGCATTAAATCGTGCTAGATAACTTCTCAAGGTCTCTCCGGCCTTCTGCTTTAGGGTTGCCAGAGTCATCACGTTCTTGGGTCTTGTAATATGAACCCTGAATTGCCTCATAAATCTCTCTACTAAACCATTCCAAGTTCCGATGGATCCGTTCTCCAACTGTCTAAACCATAGTGCAGCGATATCTGTCAAGTATAATGGAAAACACCGGGCCATAACCTCCTCCGATGCCCCCAGTACTTCCATATGCCTCATATATTTTGTCAGGTGGACCGTGGGGTCCGTTCTCCCGTCATACATATCCAATGATGGTAGTTTGAAATCAGGCGGGTTCCTAGCTTGCCTGATTGCTGAAGTAAAAGGACTTCTATTGACATCTTCCAAATCTTTGTTCACCATACCGCCTCTCAAAGCTCTCCTAACTATCTCTGCTAATCGATCATTGTCTCCGAGATGTAATCCTTGTTCACTACTTCCAACCTGCCCCCCGAGTTCACGAAGTAACTCCGGGATCTGCCCCCTTGACTGAGCGTTTGCATCTCTACTACTACCGGGTTGCGCAGATGCTCCCCTTTCTCTCTCCGAAACTGGATCAACGTTCTCCAAGGGTGTGCCCCCTAATCCAGGTGCTACTCCGGATGGTCCTGCTCCGTTCTGGACTCCATTGGCTTCCCTATTCTGTGCTCTGAGCTGTCCTATCTGTTGGAGTAAACTCTGAATCATGTCCTCTTGCCTCTTCATCATAGTTTCCATCTCATCCCTAGTGATGTATATCGATGGTTGATTTGCTCCTGATGAAGCCTCTTGGCTTCCTTGTGGTTCGCTTCTCTCAGGCCTTGGCCTCCTACTTGATTGTCTTGCCATAATTCCTAAATCTGAACTCCTGAAATTTCAAATTCAACTTCTTCCTAAATTAGCTTCTCAGTGAAAGCACCAAAATGTTTGCGCCAAAATTGGTCACAAACACCCAAAGTCGTGAAAGCACCCGTTTACGTACTCAAATCAATAATGATTAACACAGAACTCAGCAACAATCAATATATAATTCAGCTCTAATCAACAAATCACAGTAATTCACGAACAACAATCACAAACACAGGATTTATAGTGGTTCGGCGTTCGTGCCTACGTCCACTTTGAAGGGTTTCTCTTTATTGCTTTGCTCGATTCAATCGATTACAATGGATTACAGCTGACAATTGCTTTGAAATCTGAATACAACAGCGATTCTGATAGTTAAACTTGAATCCGGCAGAGTCTTGGCGTTCAATGGCAGAAGTTCTCCGAAGATCCTCTTTCTGAAGGCTTCAGGGTGCTATTTATAGGCGTTGGAGGCCCAGATCTTGCTGAAACTTCGTGAGACTCCTTCTGGCACGTGAGTGGGCCCACGCGACCGACCCCACCAAGTTTCGTCTCGATCTGACATCGGTTCGAAGTGATTTCGAACCCATCAAGAAATGGTCCAATCGAGCTGAAACTTGGCAGGAACAATCTTTACCTCATATGGAAGCTACCGTGAAAATTTGGTTGCATTTGGATTTGTGGTTTAGGAGATATGATCGGTTCGAAATGGAGATTTCTTGGTTAGCTGTGTGTTTCGAACCGATCACTTCGAAACCAGGGGCTCGAACCCATGTACGCACGTGTTTCTGCAGTGACGTGGCGCGCACTCCACGCGTCGATCCAGATTTATCTCCGAGTTGACCGCTTCGAATCCATGGATTTCGCTGACTTCGTATCGATGACCGTTGTGTGCTTGAATCAACCAACTACATGGCTTTCGTGTGTCTAGTTCGAACCGAGGGGAGGGAGCTTCCTTCGTATCGATACTGGATACGAAATGAAGCTCCGCGATGGATTCGAAGGTTCATCGGTTCGAAATAAGCACCGGCGTGGATGTTTCGACGCTCATCGATACGAAGAGGCAACCTAATAATGGACTGATGGATTCGAACGCAATCAATTCGAAGTTAACTGTGGCCGATGGGTTCGAACATAGCAGGGGGTGATGTGTTCGAAGCAATGGGTGGGTTCGAAATGGATGGTTTCAAAGCCACGGGTTCGAAGTAGATGGGTTCGAACATCGCCTGGGTTCGAAGGAAGGCTTTAGGACGGTTTCGAACCAGATGGGTTCGAAGCGGAGGGTTTCGAGGCCGGGTACTAGCTGATGGGTTCGAACACCATGGGTTCGAAGGCAAGGGCACGGATGGTTTCGAATAGGATGGGTTCGAACTTCATGGTTTCGAACCAGACAACGAATACTTCTCTTCACATTGAACCCATCATATCTTGAGCATACGAACTCGGATTGACTTGAAACTTGAAATGATGGCTCCTACAACCTTTCTTGTCGTGTCCTATCAATCGTGGCCTGATCCGGACTCGGGCAAAATTCATCGATATCCATAGCTAAGTGATGTATAACCAATCTCTAAGACGGACTGTTTCCCGTTTTCGACCAATCTTTTGATATCACGGCTTTGCCAAAAAGCGGGATAACATATATTGTTCAAATTGATTCAAAAATCAATTTTATTTACTAGCAATGATTCATAGAATTTTATTTTCTTCTCTTTTCGTCCAACGACCAATTTTTCTCATGCAAATTGGTGATATTCATCCAAAAAAATAACCACTTAAGCCGATGACCATTTTAAATTGATTCCAACTCAATTTATATAAATTTTGTTCCATTCTACACTACTCACAATCCCATACACTTACATTTTCATTTCACATCCGTATTGGTTTATCCAAAACTATTTTATTTAGCTCGAAAATAATCCAGGCTATTTCATTCAATTACTATTTCTCAACTTATTTAAACCACACTTCTATTTGAGTTCAGCTTTCATTCAACATTTACTTAAGTTAACAACTTAAGTTCATTTCCATTTTGAAATAAATCCAATCCTCGCTTTTGTCAAATCCATTTCGGTTTGCGTCGATTCATTCAATTAGTCCCTTTTTACTCTAAATTCAATATTCTGTTCATTAAATAATACCCAAGGCCATTATTCATTCATACCCACTTGGATTTCATTCGCAATTCAAACCATCACTATTTTAATCCAATTTCATATTTATTCGACACATCTCCAATTATATTTAATTTGTTAACACTTCAAGTTGAATTTTAATTAATGACTCAAGTTATGATTCTACCATTCGCTTTTAATTCACTATCCAATTTTATTAACTCACAGTTCAATTTCTATTTAACGAATTTAAATTCCATTAACAAATTCAATTAACTAATTTATTCCAAATTAGTTCACTCCTAACTTGCAATTAAATTTTTGATTTTATCTTTAAAAAAGTCACCTTAATTAATTTACTTGAATTCAATCTTATTTTTTTATTTTATGTTTGGATTTTTATTTCACTCCCAAAATATCTAACAAAATTTATTTTGGCTTATTTGTTCCCTTTTTAAATTTTTATAAGCTACTCACTTATTAATATTCATACTTCCCATCCATTTACAGTCAATCACATTTTCGCTTTACTTTTAACTAGGGATTATATTTTTATTTCAATGCTTTTCAATTCTTTTATAAGCTTCCAAAGTTTATTTATCCTAATTCAATACTTACCTAGTTTACGCCTATTTATTTAAGTAAGAATTTATTCCATTCAATATTATCTATAACTCAACTGACTTTATTCCAATTTCATTTTATTTAACTCAACTCCTGTTAAATCTAGCATCATACCATTCTCTTTAATCCACTCAATCCACTTGAATTTAAATTAAGTAAGAACTTACTTTCACTTAATATCATCTACATCTCAATTTATTTTATTTTAATTCAATTTCAACTTAATTCAAATGCAACTGGGTTTTATTTTCAGTTTAATTCAATTTATTTCAATCCAATTAAATTTTATCTCCTAATCCCAATTTAATTTCTATTTTCCCATTCCAATCACATTCAAGATTTACTAATTATTTCTTCCAATCATCCATTAAATTTTCCACAATTTAATTTTCTCCAAATTAAATTTATTTAACTTTTTCACTTTAAATTTTAATTCCAACATTCAAAGCTCATATTTTCCTTCCTTATTTAAAAATCATCTCAACTTTACAAGTTTATAACATATCTTATCAGGATTTCAATTTAAATAAGGATTCAGGATTTCAAATATCGTCTTTTGGTTCAAATCATTATACAACCACCATTATTCCAAAATCACATTTCTCAAATTTTTAAAACAATCCTGGTTTTTATCCCCAACAAATTTCCTTTCAAAATTAAAAAACAAACTAGTTCTTCTGAATAATTCAATTTGGCAGCAAACCGTCACTAAGAAACTCGAAAATGGACATCGATGATGTTGCAGTCATCACCGAAGTTATTTTCCAGCAAATGAAGTGAGTTCAATGCTATATCCCTTCCTAAAATTTATTTGAAACAATTTCCTTTCAGAAATACTTTTTAAAATAATAATGCTATTATTTATCTTCAAAACACTCCGAAAAACACTTCCAAAATCTCCGGGGTTTTAAATTTTCAAATTCTGACTTACATCTCATTTTAACTATAATTTATTTGTATAATTTATGCTCATACAAATTCATCTTTTTTTTATTACTCAAGCCATTCCAATTTTTATAATCTTATTTGTTTAAAATATTATCATCCAAACTACAAGTTATATAACAATTTAAGAAAATAATTCCTTTATATAAAAATATATTTTGAGTAAAAGTATTTCATTCACCCACCATTAAAACAATACTATGTTAATTTATCATGTCAGGTGTTTATAAACACTTCTTGAATAACGACCAACTTATCCGATCGGAATTCATATTCCACTCAACCAATAAGCCAACACAACATTAAAACAATTTATATCCACTAACAAATACGCACTCATATCGATTGATACGCTCAAACTCATTCTAGAGTGCTCAGACTCTCCTTTCAATGAGTAATCCTCCACCACAGCCAAGGTTATCCCCAACCATTCTGCTCTGATACCACAATGCCATGACCCGATTTTCCGATGCCCGAAAAACCGAACCATGAGGGTTAGATAAGAAGAGGTAGAAGAAGAAAAAAACAACATCAGAATCTAACCATCGCAGTGGTATAAAATATAATAGATAATAACAGATCTTTACACAAAAACAAATTTGTTTATACATTACATTCATTGGAATATACATGACACACAACTGGACAAAAATCATAACCTGTCCTCATAATATGAATACACAACTAAACAACACAGCGGAATATCTAAAACAAGTATGGGAGTACGCAACGCCGTCCATCTCGTCTCCTACACCACAACATCCTTTCCTGTATTCTATAATACACGGTCTGACTCGAGCATTATAGTGAAATAACATCCGAGTCAGTCTGGAATACCAGCGTGAGAAAACCACACTCAAATTGATTATTAAAGTTTCAAAATTCTTTTGAAAACAAAAGCATCTCGTACGACCACACCACAAATAAACATGTCGGGTTTTTATCTTACGATAGCTAAAACACTTTTTATTAAAATCCTTTGATATTATAATAGGGTATATTTACAAATACATATTAAAATAGCCGAAATTGTTACATGATTAAATTCGAGCTACTAGCCACAAAGTGGGTAATACAAACAAAAACCGTAAAAGGCACGTAGGGAGAATGGATTTCTAACTAATGACTAGGCACTGGGGTACCAGCTGTCACAGTACATGGCCTAGATCACCCATACTGAAGATTACTCCCAATCCCCTACAACACAGGACCAGGACTACCCCTTACTGGATAATCTCGAGTAAGATCACCCTACGGTTAGGATCAGCAACCGCACCACTAAGTCGAATAAAAGGGACATCTAGACAGGGATGACCTCATCCTAATGGGTGCTACCCACCTAGCCCTGCTGCATAACCCTTTGATTTTCAGTCATTCTCGATTGATGAGACTTGAGGCTAAGCGTTACCTTTTTAGACCGTTTCACTTTGAATGCCCATCGTCCACCTAACGATGTTCCAAAAGCATACATCCATACAAGTCCGTCCCGGGTTCGAACGGAACCGAATGCACTACTCCTACTACATCCATTTTGCAATCACCTCAGGATTAGTAGAGACTAGCCTTTGCACTTCACTGCTCCACCTTCGAATCCAAACTTGTAACAACCCGCATATTTATCGAGTTTGTATTTAAATATTTTATTTAAATATTAACTCGTTAATCGGATTTTGGTCCGAAAAGCTACTTTTTGCAAACGGTCAAATTAGGACTCGAGACCACTTCCATTGAGTTCGAAATGTCGTTTACAACTTTTTTAAGTATAAACATCGATAGGTTTGGAGTTAGTGAAATTTTACTAACTTTTCCCGCTTTGGACTTTGGGTTAGTTTAGCCTATTAAGCCCAAGTTCCAACCCTCTTCTCCTCACTCTTCATAAATTTCCTAACTAATCAAGCTTTGGCATTAATGGTGGAGGGAATGGGAAATTAAAATTCCAAAACTCAAATTCAATTGCAATCCATCTTTCTACTCCAAATTCAAGAAGAAGACACTGGATTCAAGCTTCTTGTGCTTAGATAGAAGAAGGATTGATTCTTGCTTGCTTAAAACTTCATTTTCATTGATATTTGGTGCAAAGGTGAGATTTTTATCTCACAAATCTAGTCTATAACTATATTGGACTGTTGGGAATGATTCCCTATCACTTTTGCATGCACATTTGCATTTGGTTTGGATTGGATTGGCGAAAAACTCCAATTTTTAGCGTTTTGGTGAATTTTCTGCACTTAGGTCATTCTGGCCATTTTTAGGTCGTTCGGAGTTAAGTCGTTCGTCCCTAGGTCATGAGTCGTTCACGAGTTAAACTTAGGTCGTTCTGGCCATTTTTAGGTCGATCGGAGTTAAGTCGTTCGTCCCTAGGTCGTGAGTCGTTCACGAGTTAAACTTAGGTCGTTCTGGCCATTTTTAGGTCGATCGGAGTTAAGTCGTTCGTCCCTAGGTCGTGAGTCGTTCACGAGTTAAACTTAGGTCGTTCTGGCCATTTTTAGGTCGTTCGGAGTTAAGTCGTTCGTCCCTAGGTCGTGAGTCGTTCACGAGTTAAACTTAGGTCGTTCTGGCCATTTTTAGGTCGTTCGGAGTTAAGTCGTTCGTCCCTAGGTCGTGAGTCGTTCACGAGTTAACCCTAGGTCGTTCTGGCCATTTTTAGCTCGTTCGGAGTTAAGTCGTTCATCCATAGGTCGTTTACGAGTTATCCCGATAGGTCGTTGGACCTTATCTCGTTAGGTCGCTCCTGGCCTAACCCTTAAGTCGTGCAACTCTTAAGTCGTGCAACCCTTAAGTCGTGCAACACTTAAGTCGTGCAACCCTTAAGTCGTGCAACCCTTAAGTCGTGCAACACTTAAGTCGTGCAACTCTTAAGTCGTGCAACCCTTAAGTCGTGGAACCCTTCAGTCACGCAACTCTTAAGTCGTGCAACCCTTAAGTCGTGGAACCCTTCAGTCACGCAACTCTTAAGTCGGTCACGAGTTATCCTGTTAGGTCGCGACCTCTGTTAAGTCGGCCATGTTGGGTCGTGAGTCATCGTTAGGTCGCGAACACCTCTAGGTCGCAACCACTAAGTCGCTTGACCCCTTAGACCCCTAGGTCGCAGCCGTTAGGTCGTATGACCCTTGAGTCGTTAGGTCGTTAGACCTCATTTTGTCTTCACTAGGTCGTACCGTTTTGGTCGGGGCGCTGCCCCGCACCCCGCCTTGGGGGGTTGCCACCCCGTAAGCGGTGGCGTTGCCCCCGCACCCCCACCTTGGGGGGTTGCCACCCCCTCTGGACCCCCCCTCCGTAAGGGATCTTATCTGAAAAACATTGAGCTGATTTCCTTGGATTTTATTCACATCTCCGTATGCGATTTTTGTGACTGATTGTTTCTACAATTGCTTCTGTGTTTTGTCACTTTATAATATAAAGGTTTCAATACTAGTAGTAAATATCAAAACTCTTTTAACAAACAATTTCAACTCTATTTTTAATAACAAAGCTCTTTTCTTAAACCATTTTCCAATCTATTATTATATACAAACCTTTACCTCACTCGGATGAGAAATCTAATTAAACGACTTAGTAAAACAAGTGGTATGAAACGCTTGCGTTCACTTCGTCGGTTAATTCTTGGACTTGTTCGATTGAACCTCTTGTGACAATTTTATTAGTGAAGATTTACAGTTTGTTCGTAAATATTTAAGTTAAGCAAGTGGTTATGGGACATGAAGCTAAACTTCTATATTTACTAGCTTAGTGTAATTGACACTTCTCGTTGATCATGACGATCATTCTGATGATTTAGACTAGCAACTGTGCGATGTCTCTTGTTGTGAGGTTAGACTAGACACCACTTGTGTGATTCCACTCACACATACCTTTTTGCTTTTTGGTTAGTCTGGACCTTAATCTGTGTGATTCCATTCACACATGTGGGGTAGTTCCCCTTGGTCTTCGGACCGTCATGTGATAGGCCTCTTTCTCTTTTCTATGATTTCTGGACTTCTTGCATTGATTTCTAGAATTTATGTCATTGACTTGTTATGAGTACAAGTTTGGGGTATGATGCCCTTTTCGAATCTTTGAGAAGATTCTTGTGATATTGATTATCTCTTATTGATTGATCTTCTGTTGATCATTATTTACATACTTATAGTGGTATGTCATTATGGATGTTTATGTTTATGCCATATCTTTTATGTTATATCATGTCATCTGATATTTATAGCTAGACTGACCCGTTTATTATTTTCTTAAATAATACTCGGGTCAGACCGAGATGTTACAGGTGCTTCTGCTTGACTTCTTCCCAGGGATTCATCACTCTGACTTTTGGCTAACTGTTTAGATTAGCAGTTTTTGTTGTATACACTTGAGATATAGACTCATAGTTGTATTCTTTTGTATAGCACGTGTTGCTATTCTTTTGTATTATCGTGGGACTTACTGACCACTACTCTGATGTACACTTTCATGTGTTAGTTATATATTCATATCTTCTTCCGCCTTTGTGATATGGATGTCTGTGACTGATTTGTGATATGATTATTTCTATGTTTGTTTTCGAAGATTATTTATAGCCACCGTGTGATAAGCAATTACATGGATGGTCGCTCCTCAACAGCCTCATTCTCCGTGCTAGTTGACAGCACTACTCCGGAGTGTTCTTGGCTAGCGTGGGTATAGAGGTGGGGCGTCACAAAACTCGTCTTCCACACGAAAATGTACAAACCAGATCGAAGTGGGTTTCGAGAAATAAATCCAATCCTGGTCTCTTCAAAACGATCAGCGCATTGGCCAATATTGATAGTCGGTTATTTAACTATCAATTAACATTCACAACAACCATCAAACATAAATAATTTCACCAAATTATTTATTAACCTCAAAATATCTTCACAAGATATGTTTCCATTTCCACCCCCTTTGAAAACAGTTTTCAAACCACACTCTTCTAATGAAATAAGTTCCCATATATTTATTTCCACTGAAAATACCAAGCACAAAAACTTTAGATTTGAAAATAATTTAAAATAGTTTATTATAAAATATCCTTTTAAACATTTAAATTGAAAATTACTTTAATACTTATTAAAATATATACTTTGAGGATTTTTAGAAAAAAAACTACTTTGTACAACATAAAACTGAATTTCTAACTTCTAAAACAAAATACCAAGCCACCTTTAAATAATTACTACAATAATAGATTTGAAAATATACTTACTTAAGAGTTTAAACATTCAGAAATAAAAAAATTTCTAAAACATACTTTTTAAAATAACTTTAACTTTTAACTTATATTTATAAATCTGCTTTGAAAACGTACTTGGCTATCCAGGGAAATGCGCTTCTCTTTCACAGCTTTTAAAAATAAACAACTATTTATTTTTAAAAAAATTTACCAGTTCCTTTAATAAATTCCCACCGTGAATTTATTCTTCTAAATATCAACTGATATATTACTTTACTTTTATAAACCCAGTTTATAAACTTCAAAGTCTCACTTCTCTTTTAAAAATCCCGGTTTACGCACTTAAATTAATTCCTAAATTGATATCCAATTTACTATATCATTGAATAAATTTCCTTACTTACTCCATTTATTCAAAATCCATTAACTTTGGATTTTTAATTCTTACATATGATTTAAAATCTTTTAACAGAAAAATACCAATTTCAGATTTTCAAATTCCTTCTTTATCCTTTTAAATAAATTTAAACCTTGAATTTTAAAAAATTCTTTATTCCTTTAAATAATATCACTTAAGTTTTAAAATTTATTAGTTCTCTGTTTATTCAAAATCCCTTTTTCATACCTGGAATTTATTCATTAGAATATTAAAATCACTTTTATTCTTAAATCTATTCGAATTTTCTATAATTACTTTACTTAAAAATTCACTCTTTTATTTTCTTTCCAAAAATTCCAATTCTATATATTTCGATAACTCAGTGTACCAAAATATATTCAAGCAAAACACAGCATTGAATATTCCAATTATCAATATAATTTATCAAAGAATATCAAATATCCATAACATGGAATTTTAAATAATCTAAATAAATGTTGAGGAATCCAGTTGGATCCCTCCAACCTGTTTCCCTGCATCCATAAACGCTAGCACAATATAAAATACCAATTCCACTTCAAGGTAGAATATCGCGGTATATGGGATTTTAAATATAATATCACCCGCTATTATGCGGCGCATAGGGTCTCATCTGCTATATAATGCGGGAAATCAGTCACTCCAATATATACTATATACTACTAGACATAATATAGCACATCAAAACAATTCAATCATTCAACCAATTATTTAAATTTAGCAATTTAAATTTAAATCCAGATGAGTGAGATTAACTAACTTTGCCTTTTAATTTGCAACCCATTTCCATCTTGACTTGTTTTCTTCACAATTTTGACCTTGTATAAACAATAGATGATTTTTTTAATATTTGAACTAATCGAACAATTTATTTACATTTTTTTTGAACACCATATACTTATATAAATAAACTGTATAGATTTGAAAATCAAATCCTTAAGCAAATTCTATATTATTTTTATTATTTGATTAAATATTATATATATATCTATATATATTCCTCTAACTAAATAAAAAGTTTCCTTTTTAACCTATATATTTAAACAAAATTATCTTATTACTTTAAACTTTAAAATTTATTAATCATTAAAATTATAATCATTCTATAAACTTAAAAACTGTCTATACATAAAATTAAATTAAACAAAATTGTGACGCCCCACCTCTATACCCACGCTAGCCAAGAACACTCCGGAGTAGTGCTGTCAACTAGCACGGAGAATAAGGCTGTTGAGGAGCGACCATCCATGTAATTGCTTATCACACGGTGGCTATAAATAATCTTCGGAAACAAACATAGAAATAATCATATCACAAATCAGTCACAGATATCCATATCACAAAGGCGGAAGAAGATATGAATATATAACTAACACCTGAACGTGTACATCAGAGTAGTGGTCAATAAGATCCAGATAATACAAAAGAATAGCAACACGTGCTATACAAAAGAATACAACTATGAGTCTATATCTCAAGTGTATACAACAAAAACTGCTAATCTAAACAGTTAGCCAAAAGTCAGAGTGATGAATCCCAGGGAAGAAGTCGAGCAGAAGCACCTGTAACATCTCGGTCTGACCCGAGTATTATTTAAGAAAATAATAAACGGATCAGTCTAGCTATAAATATCAGATGACATGATATAACATAAAAGATATGGCATAAACATAAACATCCATAACGACATACCACTATAAGTATGTAAATAATGATCAACAGAAGATCAATCAATAAGAGATAATCAATATCACAAGAATCTTCTCAAAGATTCGAAGAGGGCATCATACCCTAAATTTGTACTCATAACAAGTCAATGACATAAATTCCAGAAATCAACACGAGAAATCCAGAAATCATAAAAAGGGAAAGAGGCCTATCACATGACGGTCCGAAGACCAAGGGGAGCTACCCCGCATGTGTGAATGGAATCACACAGATTGAGGTCAAGACTAACCAAAAAGCAGAAAGGTATGTGTGAATGGAATCACACAAGTGGTGTCTAGTCTAACCTTGCAATGAAAGAGACATCGCGCAATTGCTAGTCTAATTCATAAAGCGATCATCAAGATCAGCGAGAAGTGTCAATTACACTAAGCTAGTAAATATAGAAGTTTAGCTTCATGTCCCATAACCACTTGCTTAACTTAAATATTTACGAACAAACTGTAAATCTTCACTAATAAAATTGTCACAAGAGGTTCAATCGAACAAGTCCAAGAATTAACCGACGAAGTGAACGCAAGCGTTTCATACCACTTGTTTTACTAAGTCGTTTAATTAGATTTCTCATCCGAGTGAGGTAAAGGCTTGTATATACTAATAGATTGGAAAACGGTTTAAGAAAAGAGCTTTGTTATTAAAAATAGAGTTGAAATTGTTTGTTAAAAGAGTTTTGATATTTACTACTAGTATTGAAACCTTTATATTATAAAGTGACAAAACACATAAGCAAGTGTAGAAACAATCAGTCACAAAGATCGCATACGGAGATGCGAATAAAATCCAAGGAAATCAGCTCAATGTTTTTCAGATAAGATCCCCTACGGAGGGGGGGTCCAGGGGGGTGGCAACCCCCCAAGGTGGGGGTGCGGGGGCCGAGCGACTTAAAGGGTTTCGACCTAAAGAGTCACGACCTAAAGGAGTAAGCGACCCTAAGGAAACTCGCGACCTAATCATGGCCGAGCTAAGGTGAGGTGCGACTCAACCAGGTAAGCGACCTAAGGGAGACGAGCGACCTAAGGAACTCGCGACCTAACAATAGCACAGGTCAAGCGACCTAAGGGAGACGAGCGACCTAAGGAACTCGTGACCTAACAATAGCACAGGTCAAGCGACCTAACGTTTTAAGGCCGAGCGACCTAATTAAACTCGCGACTTAATGGTGTGAAAGGCGTGCGACCTAAAGTGTTACGACCTAATGGTCGAGCGACTTAGTGGAACAAGGTCATACGACCTAACGGAGTAAACGGTCGAGCGACCTAACAGGTTATAGGTCATGCGACCTAGTGGGTTAACAGCCTAACGACCTAAGGGTTATAGGCCCAATGACCTAACGGGTTATAGGTCCAACGACCTAGCGGGTTAGAAGGTCATGCGACCTAAAAATGGAAGGCAAGGCCGAGCGACTTAAAGAACCAAGGCCACACGAGTTAAGGCCTAACGGCCTGACGACCTACGACCTAAAGGCCCACGACTTACGACCTAAGGAGCCAGAGCGAGCGACCTAAGGCTGTATAGGGGATTTAAGGCCAGAAACGACCTAAGTGTTTGCGACCTAACGACCTAAAAGCCCGCGACCTACGACCTAAGAGCCATACGACCTACGACCTAACTCCGAGTGCCGAGCGACCTAACGTTGTAGGCCATTTTAAGGTCGGAAACGAGCTATTTTGAGGACAAGACTTTTCCACGCGAACGACCTAGCATAGGCAGAACGACCTAAGTGTAGAATTTCACCAAAAACACTAAAAATTGGAGTTTTTCGCCAATTCGATTCAAACCAAATGCAAATGTGCATGCAAAAGTGATAGGGAATCATTCCCAACAGTCCAATATAGTTATAGACTAGAATTGTGAGATAAAAATCTCACCTTTGCACTAAAGTTTATGAAGATGAAGCTTGAAAGCAAGGAGAAGCAATCCAAAGCTTGAATCCAATATCTTCTACTTGAATTTGGAGTTGAATGTTGGATTTGCAATTGAATTTGTGCTTGGAGTTTTAATTTCCCATTCCCTCCACCATTAATGGCAAAGCTTGATTAGTTAGGAAATTTATGAAGAGTGAGGAGAAGAGGGTTGGAACTTGGGCTTAATAGGCTAAACTAACCCAAAGTCCAAAGCGGGAAAAGTTAGTGAAATTTCACTAACTCCAAACCTATCGATGTTTATACTTAAAAAGTTGTAAACGACATTTCGAACTCAATGGAAGTGGTCTCGAGTCCTAATTTGACCGTTTGCAAAAAGTAGCTTTTCGGACCAAAATCCGATTAACGAGTTAATATTTAAATAAAATATTTAAATACAAACTCGATAAATATGCGGGTTGTTACAAAAATACATCTATTTATTCAATTTAAAAGAAATCGTTACCTCTCTGACTCGACTCTTGGCACGACGTCGTCTTCACGAACTCTCGACCACCATGCTATCGACGAAACCCTAGCAAATGCCACCGTCGCTTTCCTTGAGCACGAGATGCTAACTAAATCGACGAAGATGTTAGTTCGAGCCCCTGTGCTTCGTGTCATCCCTACCCGATCTCACAGACGACCACGATCCCTCAACGACCTCGACCTGCCCTAATGCGAGCGCGAGCCTTCGCATCCACCTCCCTCGATCAGTCGAGGCTTCATCGACGACTCAACCCCCTTTTGCCAAGCAATCGCGAGAGACGTAACCCCTAACCAAATCGCGAATGTGGCCTTGCGCCCTAGCTTAAGAATGAGCCCTTAAAGTTGCATACGCGTCTCCCTTGATTTCGAAATTTAGGAAAAAGAAGCACGGGGTTGTTGATTATTCCATTTAAAACGAGATTGTTTTTTATTTTTACTCTGAGTTTGGAATGAAAGGCTCGGCCACCTTTTAAAAAAGAAGAGTAAGGTTGCGTGCTTCAATCAATTAACTATAGTGACAATTGAAAGGAATGAAAAACTGCGATGGGACATAAAAGCAGGCTGATGTTGATATAATTTCGGCTAATGTGAAAATTTTGACCAAATTTTTTTGACAAAAGTAGGCTGATCTCGATTTACACAGTCTAAAATTTCGAACCCTTAACGAGGCATGCCGCTAGAAATTTATAATGTTATACCCCTATTTCAAGCGCAATGGAAAAGGTTTCGATTCCTAATTCGATCGTATAAGGAAGATAGCTTTTCGGACCCAGTTATTAGTTTAATTTTCGATACAAATTTCAGCACGTTTATATGTCGTACGCTCACACAACAACTCAAAACACTACGAAAATTGAAATCTAAAAATAATATAATATTACTGATCCAATGGAACTAGTTTTGTCGAATTCCTAGACAGTGCCTCGGAAGGCTATTTTTTAAACGTCAATTTAAACGATAAAATTTCAAAACTTAACAAAACACTACCAAATTCAATTTTAACATTTTTATTATCTTCAGTACTTCCAATATAACTTTTACAAGCCTTTAAAATATTTTTAACAAGCTCAAAACTCACGATTAAATATTTTACTTAATCTTCAATTATTGAATCGAATAATTATATTATTCAATAAATTGATGTATCTACATTCTGAATAGATATATCCAAGTTTTCCATATTCAAACGAATTTATAATTTAATTTTTATATTTAAACCCATTTAAATATTCCAGATTCAACGCTGAAAAATCCGGATTGTTACAACTGAGTTAAAAATATATAGATTGGATTTTTGAAGAGAAAACAAAAGAGAGAATTTTTATGTAAAATAATTATAGAGAATTTGGATAAATTAAAGAATGAATTGAAAATGTTTAAAAGTTGATTTTTAAGTTCTAAGAAATAAATTTCGAGTACGAGAAAGGAGATTTTTGAATAAATGGGAATAAATGAATTTTTAAACTTAGGTAAAATTATTTAAGGGAATAAAAGATTAATTTTTAAATTCAGGATTTAAATGGTTTAGGAAGAAACAAAGAAAGAATTTTAAAATAAATATGTAATTTGTATTTTCAATTAAATAAGATTTTAAATCATAATAAAGAAGTTAAATCTGAAATTAATGGGTTTTGGAATAAAATTGAGTAAGCAAAGGAATTTATTTTTAGATGGGGTAAATTTTGGAAATCGACTTGGAAATTGATTTAGTGTTTGAAACTGTGTTTTAAAAGAAGGAGGAGATTATGGGACTTATAAAGTGGGCTTATAAAGTGAAATATGATATCACTAGATATTTGGAAGTATAAATTCACGGTGGAAATTTATAAAGGAATGGTAATTTGTTTTAAGAATAATAGTGAAGGTGTGAAAGAAAAGTGTATTTCCCTGAAAAGCTAAGTGCATTTTCAAGCAGATTTTTAAGTTTAAGTTAAAAGTTTTAAATTCGTTTTAAAAGAATGTTTAAAATTTTAAAAGTAAATATTTGTTAAATTAGTTATAGTAGTAATTATTTTAAAAGGTTAATTTGTATTATGATTTAAAAAGATAATTATTAAAAAATATTAAAGTAGTTTTATTTTAAAGATAGTTTGGTTAAAGTTCTTATTTGAAAACTTGTATATAATTTCGTAACTTTTATTTTAAAATTTGTTTTGGTTTAAGTTTTACATGAGAAGTTATTACAAAATTTCATAACTAGTAATTTAAATGAAGTGTTCTAAATGGTTTCTATATTAAATGTTTTAAAGTATATATATTTTTGCGTAAAGCAATTTTAAATTATTTTAAATCTGAAGTATTTCGGCTTGGTAATTTTCAGTGGAAATAAACAATATTTGGTAAATTATTCTGCGATAGGAAAGTGGTTTGAAAACTGTTTTCAAAGAGTTGAAGTGTGGAAAATAGCTTGCAAAGATATTTTGAAATAAATAATTTGGAAAAATTATTTAAAATCTGGTGGTTATTTGTGGATGTTATATGATAGTTAAATAACCGACAACCAATATTTGGCCAAAGCGTTGATCGTTTCAAAGAGACCGAGATCGGGATTAATTTCTCGAAAACCACTTCGATCTAGTTTGAATGTTTTCGTGAGGAAGACAAGAGCTTGGAGTCGAAGATCGAGCAGTGAAGTGCAAGGGCTAATCGCTACTAATCCTAAGGGTGATTCCAAAATGGATGTAGTAGCAGTAGTGCCTTCGGTTTCGTTCGAACCCGGAACGGGCTTGTATGGATGAATGCTTTTAGAACATCATCAGGAGAACGGTGAGAATTCTTAGTGAAAATGTTCTAAAAAGGTAACGCTGAGCCTCAAACCTCATCAACCGGGAATGACTGAAAATCAAGGGATATACAGCAAGGCTAAGTGGGTAGCGCCTAATTAGGGTAAGGTCATCCCCGTTTAGAGGTCCCTTTTTATTTGACTATGTAAGCGGTTGCTGATCCCAACCACGGGGTGATCTTATTCCGACTATCCAATACGGGGTAGCTCCGGTCTTATGTTGCAGGGGTCAGGGTGGATGCTCGGTATGTTGATCTAGACCAGTTACCGTGACAAGTGGTACCCCGGTGCCTAGTCATTAGTCGGAATTCCATTCTCCCTGCATGCCTTTGCTGTTTTGTTTGTAGAACCTTGTATTGCTGGAATTTAATAATGTAACAATTTTGGCAATTTGAGTAAGTATTTGTATATAGACACTACTATAATATTAGAGGATTTGATAAAATGTTTTGGTTGTCGCAAGGTTAAAACCAGACATATTTATTTGTGGCGTGGTCTTACGAGATACGTTTGATTCCAAAAGATTTTGAAGGTGTTAATAATCCAATTGAGTGTGTTTTCTCATGCTGGTTTTGCAGACTGACTCGGGTATCATTTAATTATAATTCTCGGGTCAGACCGAGATTACAGAGTCAGATTCTGGATGGACTGCAATGGAGCTCAGGAGACGAGCTGGATGACGAGGCGTACTTCCATAGATTTATATTCTTTTGTGCAGCGTAAGTTGTGTAGTCAGCTTTGAGAGGACAAGTTATTATAAGTGTCCAGTATTTGATATTAATTTTGTTGTTGATTTGAGTTGTACTCTGATGATGTAACCTATAAATTATTATAGATCCCTTTGTGTTTTAAAGCTGTTGTTATATATTATATTTATTCCGCTGTGACTGTGAGATTCTGATATTGTTTTCTATTTCTTCTTCTTCCTCCTTCATCTTTAACCCTAATGGTTTGATTTTCCAGCATTCGATTGCTCGGCATTTGAAACAGTGGATGTATTGATGTCGATTTTCAGGCGTCGAAAGAACAGGTCGTTACGTTTGGTATCAGAGCTGAAAGTTAAGCGAGAACCTTAGCTCTGGTGGGGATTACTCATTAAAAATAGAGTCCATAGTACTCAAGTTCGAGTTTGGGAGTATTAATAGATATGAGCGCGTATTTGTTAGTGAATATAAAAATTGTTTTTATATCGTATTGACTTATCGGTTGAGTGTTTATGGATTCTGGTCGATATGTGGGACATCATGTCATCGATAGGGGTTTCTAAACGCTTAAACAAGATAAAATGACACAGTATTGTTTTAAAATAGGGTAAATGAAATAATTTTACCCAAATTATTTTTGTATATAAAAGAAATATATCTTTCCTAGATTATTATAGTTATATATGGTTGGTTGGCTGTTAGAGAGTGATAATATTAAATTATTATCATTGTTGTGTGAAAATTGAAGAAGGAATTAAGGAAATAAGTTCATTAAAAGAATTGAATTTGAAATGTAAATTATAAATGAGATTAATAATTGATAATAAATAAAAATTTCAGAGTAATATTTGAATATGAATTGAAAGGATTTGGAATTTGAAATTTTGGAAATTAAATTCCTTTGAGTTTGATAATGGTTTTCAAAGGTTTTGGAGAAATAATAGAGATATTATTTCATAAATATTTTGAACTGGATTTGAAATCTGGTGACATTTTGAATTAGAAATATTTGGAATGTTTTTAAAAGAGTAAATGCATTGAACTCTCTTCGGTCGCTGAAAAATACCTTCGGTGATGACTACAGCATCATCGATGTTGATTTTCGATTTTCCAGGAAAGGAATTGCTGCAAATTGTTTTAAATTGGATTTGTTTGCAAAACTGGGTTTGGTTGTGAAATTCCAAGGATAATTTGATACGCAAATGAATTATGCACATAATTGATTTCAAAAATGATTTTTTCAGCAATTTTTTAAAAGACTCTGGAATCTTATTTAAAATATTTATGGAAATATAAATGGATTTGATAACTAGTAAAATTTGAATTTTCTAATAGAAAATTTAACTTGGAGGAGAGTAAAATTTGAAATAAGCAAGAAAACGAAATAAGTTAGAACGTAAGCGGATTAAATAAAGTAAATTAAAAGAAGTAGCAATGGAAACTAAATAAATTGGGAAACTTAAAGAAGTTAAAATTTTGAATTAATTGAAGTGTAACTGAATCAAGTAAAATAAAAGTGAATTTAAAGAAGAATCTAAGAAGACTAAGTAAAATGGCCATTAGAAAAAATGTGCGAATGAAACAAACTAATTTAAATTGTGAGTAAATGGAATTTAAACTGAATATTTGAAACTCAATTTGTGTTATATTAAGTAAAGTAAAATAGAAAATTATAGTTGAGTTGGAACAAATAAAACAAAAGATTGAAAATAAAATTTAGTATGTAAACTAATTGATTAAGTGGGTAAGAAAATGAACTGGAATTGAATATTGGAATGATATTGTGCAAAGTGAATTGAAGTTATAAAATTAGTTCCAAGTGGCCTAAAAATAATTGAAGTTTGGAAATAAATCCATTGGGATTTAAAATAAATTAGTAAGTGGAACTAATTAGATGAATGGTTAATTAGATATGGTTTGAAATAAGATGAATATAATTCAATATTTACAAATGAAAGGTAAATTCAATTCAGAATGGAATTAGAATTTAAGTTAAATGAAATTAGATACAAAAGCTTAAGTGGTGAAGTGAAATTAAATATAAGAAGTATATATAATATTTACATCGGACTTAAGAAATGGATGGTGATATTCTTAAGTAAGATTTGATATTGGGAGGATATTCTAAGTTAATAAATGAATGTTTAATGAGGATGTGTGAAATTATAATTGAGAATAAGTGAATGGAAATCCAAATCAAATGTGAATAGAAAGAGAACTGATATAGCTAATAATCAATCAAAATAAATACGTAGGATGTACGTATATTAATTTATTCGCATAACGATTTGATCCAGATTCGAGCACATAATTTCGAGATAGATACAACGATCCGAGTTGGGATTTTTCATTTGATTTTCGACAGCGTACACTGGATATGGATTTTTAATTGTTTCTGGAAATTCTCTATCATAGTTTATGGCTATACAAGGAGAATAGAAGTTTCTGATCAAGAAACCAGATCTGAGTCCGCACTAGGGAATCGGGTGAACGATACTTGTTCGGAAGTGAAATTGTGTGATCAAGTGAGCGATTAGAGTTGGTATTGCGTACAGATGATATATGTGCACCGTATGACTTAAGTAAAAAAAATATTGAAAATTTGTAAAGGAAGTGAATAAAATGATTTTTGAATTCTATGATTGGATATTATTGTTAAGTAGGATATACAGGTATTTAAAAAAAAGGAAATTGGTGTTTTGAATTCAGAAAAAAAATTGAATTGCACGACAAAAAGGAATGTATTTAAATTTCTGAATGAAATTTGATGATTTTCAAGTCTAGCCACTTGGCTTTTTGTTTTCTTTTGAAATTTGGGGGGCCGTAGATGCATTTTGTAGTCGTACCGAGCAAGCCGTGCAAAGGAGATATCGGCAAAAAAATTCGGAAATTTAAGGAGTTAGAAAAATTCTGAGAAAATTTTGAAACTTTAAAATTTGGTTTTAAATTTAAATTTGAATTGTGAAGAAAGTGATATTGTTGGGAATTATGGAAGAGTTTAGGAAATCGGTAAGGGTGAAGTGCGACTTTAATAATAAGATTGTTTTAGAGGTTTTTAAAACTATTTGGTTTTGGGAAAATAGTAAACGGGTATTGAACCATTCTTCTTAACTAGCAATTTTGGGGACGAAATTCTTTTAAGAGGGAGGAATGTGACGACCTAGAATTTCTGGATATTTGAAATCGAAATATTTAATTGATTTCAAATATTTGAAAGTTAGCTTAACTTGAATTTCAAATATCACTATTTATTTGGCAATTAAACTATTGAATTTAATAATTTGAAATTGTGTAAAATTGTTGATTCTAGATGTTCCAGGCTTGTTAAAAATATATTAAAGCCTTAGAAAATTAATATTGATAATACTGAAGATAATAGAAGTTTTAAATTTAAGTTTGAAAAAGTTTTGTTCAGTTTTAAAAAAATATATCATTTAAATCGATATTTTTTAAAATAGGCTTCCAAGGTACAGTCTCGAAATTCGACGAAACTTGTTCCATTGGATCCGTAATAGTGTATTATTAATGGATTTCAATTTTCGTAGTGTTTAAAGTTGTCGTGTGATTGTACGGTAAGTAAACGCGTCGAGATCTATATCGAAAAATCAATTAATAACTGGTCCAAAAAGCTATCTACTCCATACGAACAAATTAGGACTCGGAACCTTTTCCATTGAGTTCAGAATAGGGATTTAACATTACAAACGCTTAGAGGCATGCCTCGATAGGATGTAAAAAATGTAAGCTACGATTTCAAGCCAATCTAAATTTGAATTTAAATTTAAATATTCTATTATTGCATTGAATGCTATGGCAGGCCTTTGCAGCCACATATAGAATTTCAGAGCACGTGTCGTTCTTGGCGACACGTGTTCTCTTTTGGCCTCGGTAATTAGATGTTGACCGATAATAAAAATAAACAAAAAAATCAAAGCTTCGTCTATGTTCCAAAATTGGCCGAAGCCTCTTGTTCAATTAAAAAAAAGTTATATACAAAATTGATCAGAGAAATCGTATATCCATCTTCTCCTTTCCCTTCATTAACGAAATCCCATTCCTTTCTAATCGAAACCACAAATCTTTCGTTCCCTCCTCTTCTAAAACCGGTAATCGAATGTCATCAAAAATGAGGTCCGCGAGCTATCGAAGTTGGCGATGCGATGTCGTCGTAGTGAGGTATGTCGCTTGAAGGCTAGCCCCACCGCCGCCTTAAACTACAGCCTAAGCCTCAGAGAGACGATGACTAATGAGAGGACGACGAAGAGGGAATGGCTTGTGTGAGGCTAGAGGTCGCGAGGGTGTGGAGCTCGAAGAGTTCGAATTTGATGGAGGTGGCACTGTCGTGGCAAAGGAGGAGAGGGTCGATGCTAGGGAGGTTCGACGATGTGGGGGTATGGCCTCTTTTTTTATTATTTGAAGTGCTAACTAAAATAAAAAAAAGTAAAGGTAAAAGAAAATAAACCATTACAGTGGGGCATAAGTTTTTTTAAAAAAAGGGTCAGTATATATATATATATATACATGTATAAACTGAAGGAAATATAAATACATATATTTATGTAAATATACACATATATTTTGATATATAAAGTTTAAACAGCAAAATCGAAAATAATATATTCATAGATAAGATTTGAAAAATAGAAATTTTAAGGGTAATATAGATTTTCTTATAGACATATATTTATTGAGATTATGGAATTTATATGGACTATTTTCATAAGGATATATGTTTCCAAAATAAAAATAAAATAAATAAATATATATATATATATATATATATTAAACTTATCAGTTTGTTTCTAGATAATGTTATATTGATTAATTTGTCAAATAAACTCATTTAATTATTGGCTACTAAAAGAGTTTTAAAAGAAAATAATTAGTTTAAATGAAATCATTAGTTTAAATTAAAATTATTAAATGGAAAATTAGTTGTTCGATTAGTTCGAATATTAATAAATCATCTAATGTTTATAAAGGGTCAAAATCTAAAAAGAAGCAAGTCGGATTGGAAATGCTTTGCATGCATAGTCAAAGGTGAGTTAATCTCACTCATTTGGAATTCCATTTAAATTTAAATAGTTAAATTTAAATTGTTAATTTGAATGATTCAATTGACTGGATGTGATATTACACATAAAATAGTAGTATATATGTTGGGGTGATTGATTACTCGCATTATATAGCGGATGAGACCCTATGCGCCCCTAATAATAGGGGATGACCATTTATACCGCGATATCCCGCTGTTAACCCCGCCTCGGCCGTGGGTCACCGATCCAAAATGATAGACGACCTAACATTCTGCCGACTTAGCGAGGGGGTGCCGACCTAATATCTTAGCACGGAAGACCGACCTAATTGCATAAGGTTTAAGATAGATACCGACCTAAAAGGCTTGAGAAGGAGACCGACTTAAGGCTCAAAGGAAGTTCCGACTCAATAGCCTAAGCTTGTTGCCGACCTAGCCATTCACATCGTCTGCCGACCCAACTGCTAAGAGTGTGCCGACCTAACGCTTTGAAGGATGCCGACTTAGGAAGTCTACTGACCTAACTTAAGTACCGATCTAATTACCTAAAGGAGTTGCCGACCTAACTGATCAGGACATGGAAAGGTGCACGACCTATACTTAAGTCGCAACTGACTTAAGACTTATGCCAAGCCGTTCACGACCCAGGCAAATGAAGGCAAATCCTATACAGCTACTTGACACGCGCATGTTAACTCAGCAACGACCCAAGTCACAACCGATCCAGCTCCCCAGTTATCTCGTTCAGACCGTGACTTGCGACTTACCAAGTTAACTCGTCCACGACCTAATATAAGCCTGATGCCATGTTACTGAGAAGAGGTGGTGTTGACTCGGAGGCGACCTTAGACCGGTCACGACTCACCTTAAGTCGGCTGCGTCTTAACTTGAGTCGGCCGCGGTTTAGGACTTGGCAAATTTCAGAATCAGAACTCTCTATAAATAGGCACCCATCTCCAACATTCAAGGGACTTTTGGCACATTCTCTTCATACACCGTTACCTTGCTGCATTGAGAACTTCATCAACACTTAGAGCTTTCAAGATTAGAGGAATACATCAAAGAAATCCACGAAGAAACCACACATCTTCAACATGAATTTAAGGACTTTAATCGACATTGAAGCTTAAGATTGGTTCCAAATCACTTGTAACTTGAAGTATATTGTATTTGAGAAGAATTGTATCAGCTTGTAACGGGATTATTAATAAAAGTACTTGAGTGGACGTAGGCTATACTTTTAGCCGAACCACTATAAAATCGTTGTTGTTTACTGCTTTTCTGCTATTACTTGCTTGCAATTCTTTCCCGATCTATCGGGTGGTGCTTTCACAACTACACTTCACACACCGGGGTGTTAGCGTTCACATTTTAGCGTTAACATTTTTGGTGCTTTCACTGAGAATTGAACTCAGGGGCAAACTTCAACCATTGTTCAACAAAATTCTAACAGAAACCATGGCTTCAGAAAGGAAACGGAAGTTGTTAAGGTTTGAAGGTACTTGCAGCAATGCCATTGCTCTTCCTACGCTAAGTGAAACAGCTTCAAGTATTGGGGTCACAAGGGCTGAATTAAATGCCGTGATATATGGAATATATCAACACATGGAAGTTCAAAGCAATAGGATACTGGATAAGATGAACGCATTGCAGGAAGAAGTCCATCGACTAGAAAGTGATATAAAAACCATTGCCAAAGAGGTCCAGGTTTCAGAAGAATGGAATGCTCCTCAACGAGCAACTGGCATTACTATTGGAACATTCCCCCAAACAGAGAATTCATGGCCACGACCAACTATCAACGAACGTTTGTCAAGGCGAACTTTTGAAAGAATAGTTGATGATTGCCCATTGAGTCCTGGTAACGATGAAGAATACATACCGGAAATGATTGAACAGAAAGAGAAGAATGGGGGAAGAAGAAAACAGAAACTCTTGAAAAAAGCTCGACGCTTCATACCCTCCAACTTCACTCCCTTGACCGACACTCCGGAAAGTATCTTCTTGGCAACAAAGGATGTTGTTGTTTACCCCAAACCATCTCTGATGAGGAGAAGCGCGACAGACAATGGGAAATTCTGTCAATTTCACAGTCAACCTGGCCATGAAACTAACCAATGTCGCCATCTAAGGAAGGAGATTGAAGAATTGATCAAGCAGAATGAACTGCAACAGTATGTGAAAAAAGATGAAATTAACTACTCCTCATCCTCTAAGGTGCAGCTGGTTTCCGCTCAACAATGTAGCTCAAGTAAGAGAACCGTGGCACAGGGAGATGAAGGTCCTATCATCAGTGTCATCACAGCAAGCCCTCACCAGGCAGGGAAAAATTGGATGAGGCGGGAAGATGTGCTCACGCTCCAAGGAGACCTTCAAAGTGAAAGGAAGTTTCGATTTTGAAAGATGTTGCCATCCAGTCCTCTTATGCCAAAAAATTCAATTCCTAAAGCCTGGGGCAGCAATTGCTTCATACCTTACTTGAACACTTTGTTTCAAATTTGTAAAAGAATGCTGATCCAATGATTCTTGTTTCAAAATCTGTAGTAAAAACAATGCCAATAAATAATAAAAACTATAAGTCTTGCTTTCCCTATTATTACGAGTCGCTTATTTTATTTCGATATGTGAAATATTCTGAGAATATCACTAAGATTATCGATCTAAATTTGCAGGCAATCAATACCAAGCTGATTCATTGCAATATCAAGCAACCCTTGGTAGCATTCAAAAGCAAGCCTTAAACAACAGAATTCCAGGGTCAAATCCTGAATAAGAAGTACTCTAAGCAAACAAATAAGATTTGGCTAGAGTATGTTTCTTCAGTTAAAACCACCCGCCAACAGAAGAAGATGATGCACACTTAAAGACGGCACTAAGGAGTTGCTAATATAATCAATCAAATTCGCAACTGTCAAAAGAAAACCAATTCCAAGAACTTGGAATAGCAACCATCTACATCCATATTTTACATGAAAACTTTGCTAAGATATTGCAAAGAATTTACAAATATATGATTCTCTTGTTAAGGGCAATTGCAAGGCAGGCGAATAACAAAAGCTATAAAGTGGATATAGGCCCAGTTTCGGTTAAACCACTATAATTCTTATGTTCCCTACTATTATAAAATGCTTTGTTTTATTTCGGCATATGAAATACGTTAATCGTGTTACTAAAAAAAACGATTTAATAATGCAGGCCATAAAAACAAAGCTTACCAGTCACGAGACCAAGCGATCCGCAACATCATCCGGCAATCAAGCACTGGGCCATTCAAAATTCCCATATTCAAATCCTACAAAAGGAGAACTTCAAACGAAAGTAAGCAAGGTGGATAGAAGCAGATCATATATAGTTAACTACAAATGTTTGAACAAACAAACAGCAAGTTAAAGAACCTAAATCTGCCACCACCAATTCGCTTAACTATAAAATATACTCCTTTGGGTAAGGGAGAGGCCTGGTAGCTGAAAGTGGTGACACTTGCGAAGCAATGGGGATTGTCAACATGAATCAACGGCAAAGAGACATGCGAGAGCAAGCGTCAGCCAGCAAAAAGAATATTTCAGAAGCACAAGCCTTCTTTGAAGGCATAACTCCTCAGAGGATAAAGACCTCAAGCGGGCTTCACCGAAAAAAGGCGTCTTTCTCGTTACAAAGTCGTGGAGTTATCGGTCGACACACTCCCGAGAATCCATCCAACCGAGAAAAGGAAACTCCAAACTTCCTGACAATAACCCTACTTAGGGGCGCGCATTTCACCACAACCGGTCAACATACTCCTGTGAGATGAAATGTGAAAAGCCCTCTTCGGAGGCGAAATGCTTCTCTACGGAGACCGAATGCTTCTCCTCAGAGACCAAAGCCCTCTTCGGAGGCGAAAAGCTTCTCTACGGAGACCGAATGCTTCTCCTCAGAGACCAAAGCCCTCTTCGGAGGCGAAATGCTTCTCTACGGAGACCGAATGCTTCTCCTCAGAGACCAAAGCCCTCTTCGGAGGCAAAATGCTTCTCTACGGAGACCGAATGCTTCTCCTCAGAGACCAAAGCCCTCTTCGGAGGCGAAATGCTTCTCTACGGAGACCGAATGCTTCTCCTCAGAGACCAAAGCCCTCTTCGGAGGCAAAATGCTTCTCTACGGAGACCGAATGCTTCTCCTCAGAGATCAAAGCCCTCTTCGGAGGCGAAATGCTTCTCTACGGAGACCGAATGCTTCTCCTCAGAGACCAAAGCCCTCTTCGGAGGCAAAATGCTTCTCTACGGAGACCGAATGCTTCTCCTCAGAGACCAAAGCCCTCTTCGGAGGCAAAATGCTTCTCTACGGGGACCGAATGCTTCTCCTCAGAGACCAAAGCCCTCTTCGGAGGCGAAAAGCTTCTCTACGGAGACCGAATGCTTCTCCTCAGATACCAAAGCACTCTTCGGAGGCAAAATGCTTCTCTACGGAGACCGAATGCTTCTCCTCAGAGATCAAAGCCCTCTACGAAGGCAAAATGCTTCTCTACGGAGACCGAATGCTTCTCCTCAGAGATCAAAGCCCTCTACGAAGGCAAAATGCTTCTCTACGGAGACCGAATGCTTCCCCTCAGAGATCAAAGCCCTCTACGGAGGCAAAATGCTTCTCTACGGAGACCGAATGCTTCTCCTCAGAGACCAAAGCCCTCTTCAGAGGCAAAAAAGTTTCTCTACGGGGACCGAATGCTTCTCCTCAGAGACCAAAGCCCTCTTTGGAGGCGAAATGCTCCTCTTCGGAGGCACAACTCTTCGGAGGACAAAGACCTCAAATGGGACGTATGCCGCAAAAAAGAAAGTTCTCTACTCAACAAAAAAGATTGGAGGAGTCATGACCCACCAACCATGAGAGAGTAACTTCCAGGCAATGTAAACCATCTCTGGGGCACATTTCACCAGGAGTTGAAGTGTAACAGCCGCTCTTCGGAATTACGCTTCACCAGAGTTGAAATGCAAACAAAATAAAGACCTCTTCGGGGGCACATTTCACCAGGAGTTGAAGTGTAACAGCCGCTCTTCGGAATTACGCTTCACCAGAGTTGAAATGCAAACAAAATAAAGACCTCTTCGGGGGCACATTTCGCCAGGAGTTGAAGTGTAACAGCCGCTCTTCGGAATTACGCTTCACCAGAGTTGAAATGCAAACAAAATAAAGACCTCTTCGGGGGCACATTTCGCCAGGAGTTGAAGTGTAACAGCCGCTCTTCGGAATTACGCTTCACCAGAGTTGAAATGCAAACAAAATAAAGACCTCTTCGGGGGCACATTTCACCAGGAGTTGAAGTGTAACAGCCGCTCTTCGGAATTACGCTTCACCAGAGTTGAAATGCAAACAAAATAAAGACCTCTTCGGGGGCACATTTCGCCAGGAGTTGAAGTGTAACAGCCGCTCTTCGGAATTACGCTTCACCAGAGTTGAAATGCAAACAAAATAAAGACCTCTTCGGGGGCACATTTCACCAGGAGTTGAAGTGTAACAGCCGCTCTTCGGAATTACGCTTCACCAGAGTTGAAATGCAAACAAAATAAAGACCTCTTCGGGGGCACATTTCACCAGGAGTTGAAGTGTAACAGCCGCTCTTCGGAATTACGCTTCACCAGAGTTGAAATGCAAACAAAATAAAGACCTCTTCGGGGGCACATTTCGCCAGGAGTTGAAGTGTAACAACCGCTCTTCGGAATTTCACTTCACCAAAGTTGAAATACAAAACAAGATAAAGACCTTCCTGGAAGCTCATGTTTCACCGAGATTGAAATAAAACTTCCAAGTGTCGAAACGTGAAAAGGCTTTCCTCGAAGGCACAACTCTTTGGAGGTACACGTTTCACCAAGATTGAAATAAAACTTCCAAGTGTTGAAACGTGAGAAATCCCTCCTCAGAGGTACAACCCCCTCCCGGGGACACAATTAAGAAGAAAGACCTCTTCGGAAACCTACGTTTCACCGAGATTGAAATAAAACTTCCAAGTGTTGAAACGTGAAAAGGATTTCTAAGGCATAACTCTTTGGAGGTACACGTTTCACCGAGATTGAAATAAAACTTCCAAGTGTTGAAACGTGAAAAATCCCTCCTCAGAGGTACAACTTTCTATATATATATATAAAAAAAAAAAAAATCCTCATCAAGAGCATACTTTAACTTCCAAAGGAAGAGTAATTTACCTATTATGGAGAATGATCTCCCTTAAAAAAAAAAAAAAAACGGGGGGGGGGGGGGGGTTAAAGTACACTCAGAGGTCCGCTTTGCCACACAGAAGAATTCACTTGGCAAAATATATATACATACGCAAAAGAAGAAAGTGATTTCTTCGAAGGACAAAGCGTAGAAGCTTATACGAAGGAAGTTGTACTCTGCAAAAATTTTATTTAAAGAATAAAATAATTATTCTTTAGCAAATACGAGTGCAAGTCCCCTCGAAGTATAGAATATTGCAGCAAACTTATGGAATGGGGGCAATATAGTATAATTACACACAATATGGTATAGCCAAACCAGCAAAAGGTAACGCTCAAGTAACATGCCATAAGCTCGCTGCAATATCATATAAATAAACTTGTGCAAAAATGAATAATAAATGCATACTCAAATTCAAACAGAAGTATGTACAAATAAAGAATCATTTTATTCAATTGCAGATATTGCAGATACAGGTTTCAAAATAAGAAGCAGGGGCCGGTGCCTGCACAACATCCGACCATTACACAAAAAAGGAATCAAAAAGCTCAACTCTTCATTTCTTCTTGCCGCCTTTAGACCCTTTACCCGGCCGAGTGGTTAGCTTTTCGGGTCTTCCAGGTTGGTCTGAAGGCATGAGGGAAGAAGGGGAGGGAGGTACAACTGGCGCAATTTCCGGTTCCTCTTCAGTGGTGATAATTTTCTTCCCCCTCCTCTTCGATGTCCCAAGCTTCTTTCTTCTCTGCGAAGAAGACTCACTCCCCGGAGTAACGAGAGCGGACAAAACTACGTCGTCAGAAGGAGTCCGCTCCGGAGAAATCTCGCCTCCTTCGAGTCCCTCATCTTTTTGCTCCTGCGAGGCAACAGGGTCATCCAAACCATGAAGAGCCTCAATTTTCTCCTCTTGTGACCCAGGTTGTGAAGCAGAAGGAGGAGTCACCTGAAGAGATGGAGGAGGAATAACCAGAGAAGGCGAAGTCTGCACGGCACTTGTTGTTTCAACTGCAGAAGAAGAAAAATTGAAAATGTTAGTATCTTCCCAAAAGAAGGGAGATATGGGTTCATCGAGATTCAGGAGGTAATCGAGAAGCTCATCAAATTTTTGAGGAATAAGCAGGCAATCCACCTGAATCGGACCAATGTCGAAATTACCTGAAGATATTGGCTTTGTCAGTTCAATCTCATAATTCTGAGCCCCAATGTCCTCCAAAGCCTCTTCATTAGTAGGGGTGATTACCCCGGTTCTTGTAGGAGGCGGCAAATGAGCACTAGGGCCTGTAATGTCCACCTCGGGAGAAACTAGAGGACGTTCGGAGATGGTAGGCGGTACTTCTTTTTCAGAACGCTCTTCTTCCGCCATCCCGGCCCGCGCTCTGGCAAGCTGCTCCTTACCCTTGGCAAGAGCGGCACGGGCTTCGTCATCAAGATAATGCTCTTCAAGGGCTGACTCAGCATATCCAGCACCTTTACCACCGAGCATATCAAGTGCTGTCTCCCAAACTTCAGCCAGTGTGATTTCATACTTGGGGCCTAGAAAGGCAAGGCTTCCACGCCCTAAGACGCTGTGCAAGTAGAAGTCGAATAATGTTGAGCTGATGCTATTTTTAGTCGCCTCATGAGATTCTTCGGCTGCGATTCTGCCGGCGACAGCCTCATCACGCTCCCTTTCAGTTTTGGCAAGCTGAAGCTTAAGCATTTGTATCTCTGCCTCCTGGGAGTTGTTTTTCTTTCGGAACTCAGCAATATCAGTAGCATAGCCTTCACTGATTCTTTTTTGTACTTCTAGCCTGTCTTCGGCATCCCTTTGGCTAGCGTGAGCGTCTCTCACTTGTTTCAGGAGCACTTCTTCTTTTTGAGAATAGGAAGTAGAGGAAGCAGCAAGCTCATGTTTCAATTCCTCGACTTTTGCTTCAAGCTCCTCATTGTAAGAAGCAATGTTCCTCATCTCGGTGTCGTGTTGCTCAACGACCTTTTGCCATTCGGCCTTATCGTTTTCCATAGTAAGCATGGCCTCTATGTTGGCACGGTTAACTCTTTGAAGCTCATCGACAAGCTTCTGCCAGTTTGACATCCTCTCGATATCGAGCTTGACGGCATCAAGATTGCGCAACATAGCAGACTTGTCGATGGGGACCAAGTCTAGGTCGAACCTCACCCCCTTAAGGCACCATTGAGGAAATCGGCTCTGCAGAGTGGCAGGACCCGGTCCAACTTGAAATTTGGGCCTGCTAATTATCGTTTGAATATCTGATTTCCCAAGAGCGGGAGAGTCAGAAGGAATGTCGAGTGAGGCAGGAATAGTAACTTTCTCAGGAGTAGTAGAGGCCTGCTTTTCACTGTGACGGGCTCGTTTGCTTAAGTCTTCACTCATGTGACCTTTTCCTCGATCGTCATGAGATTTTCTCTTGTGAGAGTCATCGACTTTTTGCCAAGAATCATGGCGCTCTTCTCTCTCCCTTCTTTCACGATGTTCTTCTTCAGTCCTCCTTTCATGAGCCTTTCGGGCAGCCCTCTCTTCATCCGACTCTCTGTAGGAAGGAAGGTAACGCCTGTAATCATACTGGCTACGCCTCCCGTAGCGCTGGAAATCGTCATAGTACGAGCCGCTGCGCCCCATAGGAGAATCTGGAATTAAAATAATAAGCTTTAGAAATCTTTAAAGTGCAAGAAGATAAGTGCATAGAAGTGATGAGAAATTCTAAGTGTGTGTGTTGTGCAAACTACGCGCATTCATCTACGAACCACTCTTTATTTGGGGAGTGGTTGTGGGTGTAATAGTTAACGTCAACTCTTGAGTCGACGACGACTGTTGCAAAATAGAAGTAGATTCAACTACTGAAGAAGAAATCCCGGCGGTAGTAGGGTCATCTTTGAAGATCTCTTGTGAAGTAGCGAAGAGGTCGCTCAATCCTTCGAAGGTATCGTCCCTGCTTTGCTTAACAGGACTGGATTTCTTAGCCTTTTCACCAGATTCTTGTGAATGGTGAGAGGATCCCTGAGGCTCTTCTTCCTCGATAACCGGGGCAAGTTTACCAGATGGCCCCGCAACATCAGCAGAAGTGGAGCACTTCACCAGCGAAGATTCAGGAGTCTTTATCGGAGAATCGGGGACTTCTGTTGGAACTTCATGAGCATGCATAGAGCGAGAAGTGTGTAGAAGCCCATGTTGATGTAAAAATTCATCCCTCAACAGAAATTTTATGCTCCTCTCTTCTGTGGCCACGGCACTCAACCTCTCAAAAACTTGCTTGTGAATTGGATCTCTAGAAGGGAGAGGAAGTGCTGAAAGGAACAAAGAATGAAATTAGCAACTGAAAGTTTGATCTCGAAAAAGTTTCAAAACGGAAAAAATAGAAACACTAATCTTACTTCCTACTCTCCAGATGGCATAAAAGCCTGAGGGACAGCGGGCAAAGAAAAACTGGTTCAAAAATCCATGAACGCTTTCAGTAAGATCGGAAATGAGCTTGCGGTTTCTGGCACTTCTCACAATAATAAGGGAAGGATGATCTTTACTCTTTGCAAACGAGCACAGATAACGAATTTCTTCAAAACTCGGTAGGCGATCAAGGGTTCTTCTAAACAAAACACATAACCCCGTCAAGATGGCATAGCCATTGGGATGAAGTTGAAACGGAGAGATTGTCAACCGAAGGAGAAGAGTTCGAAGGAAGTCGTTAAAAGGAGGAATCGCCCCACTTAAGCACATTTGGCGATTGACTGCAACAAAGCCATAGGGAGGATTGTCAGCAGTATCACTTGGCCCAGGGAGAAGAACATCACTTTCAGCAAAGCCAAATTGAGTGCGCAGCTGGACAAATGCTCTCGAAGTTAGAATAGTTGAGGTTCTCTCCGGAGGATTCTCTATGGGAACAGCTATCGGAAAAGTTTCTTCCTCTTGAGTTACCACTTCTTCTTCTCGGTGGGAAGTCATTCTACATAAACAACTGGGTATTCAAACATGAAGGTGCACGTTTCCTAAAGTGTGTGAAGTGTTGTGTAAAATCAATCAAGCAGTGAACAAATATAACTGGAATAAAAACTAGCAAGCATTTGTTAGTTATGAAATCCAGGGACTATTGTTTTAAGCCTAAATATACAAGTATGATGTTGATGCAGACAAATCAGTCCAGATTGTTGATACTTTGCATTAATGTTTAACTTTAATTGATTGATTCACAAACATTTCATGCAATATATTTAAGTTGCTTGTCTTGTTTCGACTAATCTGTCATCTGACGTGGGCAATCAATGGCAGTATTTTCGCCTTGGTTTTCTTTGTTTGTTATTTTCAGCAAGTTAGCAGCTTATAAGTTAAGGCGGCCTGTGAAATAATACAATGAGATTCAAGCAAGTTTAAAGTTGGGGCAGTTCAAACTTCAAACAATATAGTTCGGTAGCTCAAGACAAATGCTCAAAGTGGGTCTATGCTCCTAAATGATAACACGTCTAAAGCTCAAGTATTAAGTCGGCTACGGTTCAAAAGTTTTTCGCGAGATAAGGCTAGGTCGGTAGCGGGTCAGAGTCTAAGCATTTTAATTTGGCAACTCAGTCCTCTAGGTCGCAAGGGAGAGATAAGAATGTAAGCTCCGGTCGGAAAGACAGGAACTTTTCCAAGTGTTAACTCGGTCACGATTCAGGCCTTAAAGTTTAAATCGGCAAGTGTTCTTCAAGCACTATCTCAGCCACGACTTAAGGTTGCTAAGAGCCAGGTCGGCTAAAGGATAAGCCACCCAAAATCACTGACTCGCTCCCGAACCAACATCACACTCCATCTACCCATTAACCCGATAACCATTCCATCAACAACAGCCTTCATTCATGCTATCGAATCACCCAATACAACAGTTCGAAGTTGTCACAAATCCAATACCCTGCCATCAGAGATCATCGAGCCTAAGGTGATAAATCACCTTCGTTGTATCAGCGATCATCTGAAGCCGGATTGAGTAACCTAGGCTCCATCAGCTATAAACGTGATGAGATTCGTGATGGAGCGTCATATAGGGAGGCGATTCGAGTTTAGGCAACAGAATTCACGAATCAATGGTAATCTATGGTCGAAAAAAGAATGAAATCGCTTACGCAATGAATAGCAGATGTTTTCAGTAGTTGATTGGAATTAAATCGTCTTTTTTGAGCCCGGAAGATTTTTAATGGCGGAATCGAAGAAATAGGTAATGAGAAGGAAGAAGAAAATGGACGATTTATATCTCACTATGGTAGGGACTGAAGGGACATAGGCCGACCAACTGTTAGGTCGCGTACGATCTACCGATCTAAAAAGGAACGGGTTAAAGGATATCGAAGCATACGACCTAACTATTAGGCGTATGTTTCGAGGGGCAAATGTTAACCCCGCCTCGGCCGTGGGTCACCGATCCAAAATGATAGACGACCTAACATTATGCCGACTTAGCGAGGGGGTGCCGACCTAATATCTTAGCACGGAAGACCGACCTAATTGCATAAGGTTTAAGATAGATACCGACCTAAAAGGCTTGAGAAGGAGACCGACTTAAGGCTCAAAGGAAGTTCCGACTCAATAGCCTAAGCTTGTTGCCGACCTAGCCATTCACATCGTCTGCCGACCCAACTGCTAAGAGTGTGCCGACCTAATGCTTTGAAGGATGCCGACTTAGGAAGTCTACTGACCTAACTTAAGTACCGATCTAATTACCTAAAGGAGTTGCCGACCTAACTGATCAGGACATGGAAAGGTGCACGACCTATACTTAAGTCGCAACCGACTTAAGACTTATGCCAAGCCGTTCACGACCCAGGCAAATGAAGGCAAATCCTATACAGCTACTTGACACGCGCATGTTAACTCAGCAACGACCCAAGTCACAACCGATCCAGCTCCCCAGTTATCTCGTTCAGACCGTGACTTGCGACTTACCAAGTTAACTCGTCCACGACCTAATATAAGCCTGATGCCATGTTACTGAGAAGAGGTGGTGTTGACTCGGAGGCGACCTTAGACCGGTCACGACTCACCTTAAGTCGGCTGCGTCTTAACTTGAGTCGATCGCGGTTTAGGACTTGGCAAATTTTAGAATCAGAACTCTCTATAAATAGGCACCCATCTCCAACATTCAAGGGACTTTTGGCACATTCTCTTCATACACCGTTACCTTGCTGCATTGAGAACTTCATCAACACTTAGAGCTTTCAAGATTAGAGGAATACATCAAAGAAATCCACGAAGAAACCACACATCTTCAACATGAATCTAAGGACTTTAATCGACATTGAAGCTTAAGACTGGTTCCAAATCACTTGTAACTTGAAGTATATTGTATTTGAGAAGAATTGTATCAGCTTGTAACGGGATTATTAATAAAAGTACTTGAGTGGACGTAGGCTATACTTTTAGCCGAACCACTATAAAATCGTTGTTGTTTACTGCTTTTCTGCTATTACTTGCTTGCAATTCTTTCCCGATCTATCGGGTGGTGCTTTCACAACTACACTTCACACACCGGGGTGTTAGCGTTCACATTTTAGCGTTAACACCTGCATTATAGCGGGATTGGTATTTTAAATTATTATGCTAGCATCTATGGATGCAGGGAAACAGGTTGGAGGGATCCAACTGGATTCCTCAAAATATTTCGATTGTTTTAATATTATGTGATATGATTTATTTGACAATTCGATGTAGACATATGGATCATTGAAATATTGGATGCTATAGTTTGATTGAATATATTTAGGTATGTTGAGTTATCAAAAATATATAGATTGGATTTTTGAAGGGAAAATAAAACAGAGAATTTTTAAGTAAAATAATTATGGAGAATTTGGATAAATTAAAGAATGATTTGAAAAATGAAAAAAGTTTGTTTTTAAATTCTAATAAATAAATTCCAAGTATGGGAAAGGAGATTTTTGAATAAATGGGAATAATTGAATTTTTAAACTTAAGTAATATTATTTAAAGGAATAAAAGATTTATTTTTAAATTCAGGATTTGAATGGTTTAGGAAGAAATAAAGAAAGAATTTTGAAATAAATATGAAATTTGTATTTTCAGTTAAATAAAATTTAAATCATAATAAAGAAGTTAAATCTGAAATTAATTGGTTTTGAAATAAAATTGAGTAAGTAAAGGAATTTATTTTTAAATGGAGTAAATTTTGGAAATCTATTTGGAAATTGATTTGATGTTTGAAACTGTGTAATGACCCACTATTTTGGACCATTCAAGTCGACAATAATCCACCCATGTCAGACTTGAATACTTCAAAACAGTGGATTGTTAAGAAATTTGGAGCAAATAAAATCATTCACAGAATCACAGACATTGAAATATTAGAATACTCGCAGCGGAAATAAAATACCTAGTAGTTCATGAAGCTGCTATTTACATACTCTCAAAACACATACAAAATCTCATAGTAAAATTGATACAATAGAAGTCAAGATACATAAACAACAATACCGAGAAAGATAATAAATAGGAACTAACAGGTAGAAGTAGACGAATAGATAGATGGATAAGCTCCAGCAAAACCCTAGCTCCAGAAGGTGAATCCAAAGCTGTGATTCTCAGGCTGACCTGAGCGTAAAGTAAAACACAAACACTCGAGTCAGGACATACATACTTATATAATGTAAACCAACTCAAGTGAACTATAATAGCAATGCATAATAACTTAAAGGATGCTTGGGATCGCCGATCCGTTAAGGGTCAGTCAAACCATCAATTAAGTAGTAATGACTAATATCCTAGAAATATTCATATTAAAGTAAACAATGCAAATAACAGTGTTATTGTGACTAGGGTAACGTAGAGCTGCAGCAACCGCTCACCTCTAGCCACATTCTTAAAATCAAAGTTGTGCATCAAATAATCACAAGGAAATCACATGGCACATAAAACATCGTACCCTTTGGTAATAAATTTCAAAATGCTTTAAAATTTCAAATTAAAATCATTCGTTTAAACCATTAAAAAGTGAATTCATTATTCCTTCAAATCAAATATTCAATTCCTAAAAACTTAACCTTTTCTAAGTTCATTTATTCAGTTAAACACTTCAAATATTGAAATTTCAGCCACAAATAAACTTTGACTTTAACCCTTTGAACATTATAAAAATCATATTTTAACACTCAAAATGTTCATTCAAATACCTTTAACTTATGATTTTTATAAGGTAAATTTCCTACAAATAAAATCAAATTTTCAATAGTCACTTAATAAATTCAAGTGTACAATTTCCTATTCTTCACATTTTAACAAATTTCTTAGCACTTAAAATTTTATTATCATTCTCCAATTACAACTTAATTTCCATTTTATTTATATAATTTAAATTTTATTTTTAATTTCCTAACTTAACCTTTAATCTCAAACCAAATATCACATTTCCTAGTTAAGTTAAATTCCAAAATTTCCATTTAACTATCCATTGATTTAACATTTAAACTAATTACCTAAATTCAAAATACAATGTAAGTTGCTTAACTTTATTTTACAAATAGCTTGATATTTTCTTTTACTTTATATTTATCCAATTCATGCATCAATTATATTAATTACCAAGTTCATCTTATAATTCCATTTTTTACTTAAATTTCCATTATTAAGTTAAATCAAACTTTCACACTACAACTCAAACCATTTATTAACTTACACCATTTATCCTGCTAGAAAATCACTTCTTAACCATTTTAAATCCAATATAAGTCAAATTTCATATTTTTATTTTTTTTCTTTCATTTACAATACATGAAATTTATAAGAAATCATATTTTGAAATCAACCATGGGTCCGGGAAATATTTCACACCTAAGTCGAGTGATACAGAATTATCACTTAAATCCGTAATTAGTAAAATAATCGGGTTTTGATTAATTAAAACTGAAATCCCAAGATAAATAAAAATCACTCAGGCCTATCATTTCAGCCCATAATGATTTTCCCTATTCTAAAGTCCGTTCGGGTATGTATCATTTCAACCCATAGTGATTCTATTCTACAAGGAACTTGCAGTGTGAGAAACAGAAATAAATAAACAATATAACGGAATAGAATATAACAGATGATGTGACAAGTCAATGACAGGGTTTAACATCATATAAATGATATCACAAGCAGGTATAACATAATATAAAAGTTTCTACACATTCACTTGGTGCAACTTCACAATTATATAGGCATATATGTCATGTGTGAATTACTCACATTTTTAAAGCTGGAGTTCGCAAACAACACACACAAAAGAGAATCTGGAAAGCACGATATCACAATTTGATTCAAGTGGGAAGAGTGCCAAGATGTATATCTTGTATAAAACAATAAAACAAGACAATCCATAAATATAAATACAATACCAAAATTATTGAAACAAATTGAAATAGAGATAAACAAAGACATCACCAAGTTTCAAAAAAATTCTTGCTCTTGACTCAACATCTGCTCGGCCTTAAGGCTAAATTGGTTCAGCCATGACATGTTTCAGGTGGTAAAGGATCAGGATTGGACTGAAATTAACAAGGCTTGGTCAAGGATAGGAAGAGTTTGGAAGTTACAAAGTGTGGAAGGTCAAAAGGCAAGGCTAGAAAGGGTTTTGGTTCAACTTGGGCTTGGTCAAAGGCATATTTGGGCTCAGCTAGAGGCTACTATAGGTCAGATCAAAGGTTAGTAATGGTGTTCAGAGGTGATGCTTGATGGTGGTGGTGGCTAAGGAGGTGGCCGTGGCGAACAATGAAGGTGGTGTTGCATATAGGGCTCGGTAAGCATGGTTTTGTGGAGTTTTTCATAGTTTTTGTGAAGTTTTGTTCAAGGGGAGGCCATGGAACTTTCAGGTCAGAGGAGTCTGGTGGTTAGGCCGTAGATTAGGTGAGGATGAAGTGGTGGTGGTCGGTGGAGGTGATGGTGAAGGGGTTAGGCATAGAACATATGTGAAATCAAGCAAATCAAGTGAAAAACAAGGCAAAACAAAGAAGAAAAGTGGAGAAAAGAGAAGGAAGCCATTACCTTTCTCCTCAGATCTGAAAATGGCATGTATGATGAATGAGAAAGAGTTGTTTTCTTTCACGTAATATACAAAATACACGGCTAGGGATCAAGGAAATAAACGGCAACATATGGAGGAGTTATGGTATGAAATTAATGGATAGAAAGATAAAGAGGCAATAAATCAAACGTACGCATGCCTTTAATTAAAAATAGGTAACGTATTTGATTTGTTTCCCATCTATCTAATAAAATATATGATAAAGAAATAATTCAATAAATATATACCGTTTATATAAATAATATATAAATAAATAAGAAAACGGTTATGGAAACGTATAAATTAATTGCTATTTACATCTTTGTATGTTACTTAAATTACAAAGTATATATCCAAATTAAATGAAACAAAAACGGACAAATGTTGTAAATATATACATAACATGTAATGTTACATATATATATATACACACAATTATAACATGACATATGTGACGATCGGGATTTTTTTCGACGCTCGAAAACCGACATCAATACGTCCACTGTATCAACTGCGTAGCAATCGAAGGCCGGAAAACCGTACCGTTAGGGTTTAAGAAGAAAGAAAGAGGTAGAAGGAGAAAGAAAACGATAGAACAGAACAATATCAGAATCTCATAATTCGCAGCGGAACAACATATAATAGATAAATGAATAATCATTAAAACAAAAGAACTGTATATTTTATACATTACATCACATTACATTCATTATCAAAGTTTACAACAACAAACAGCGGAAAAGAAATACTATACTTAGTAATATGCTACGCCATCAAGCTTGCCTCCAGATTTTGTAGCAACTCCCTAATCCAGAATGACCTGATAACCTTAACTCTAGACTGCCCGTGTGAAAATTGGTGGGCACCCAGAGTTTAGGAAGGAAAACAATAAACTCCGAGTCAGTCATGTGACTGGTGTGAGAACTTAAAACAGTTATTTATCTTTAAAACAAAGAACAGGATAATTTTAAAATAGATTCGCAATGCTTTTTAAAAAATGAGACTACCATAAGGCCTCCCGCACACACACACAATGCAAACGCAGAATCGGAGGAGATTTCTCCTTATGATAGTCAAAGATGCTTGATACGCATTAAAAAGAAACATTTGATATTATTACTAGTGCATAGTGTAGGGAAAATCATTTCGAAAATAAAGATATAAATCTTAGCCAACATACGACCATCATCGTATGCCTACTATAGCTACCATCCAAACAGTAGGGCAACACCATAAGTGAATGATAGGTTCTACAACTAAAACCGTACAAGATCGTATTGTTTCTTTGGATTTCCAACAAATGGTTAGGACAAGGAACTTCTCATTGCCACATGGAAACGCCTCTGGAATGACGTCCCGAGAACCTAACCGGATCTCTGCCAACACAAGGCCGGGTTACCCCTAACTGGGTAACTACTGACACGAATATGTCATCCCCCGATCGTAACCGATCTATATCCGAGGATCCTCGATTTCCAACAACCACAAAGCAACAAATTTGCAGCAACAACATAGGTTAAGTATCTGGGCTCCATACCATGATACAACCTCTATCCAGAAGGAATAACATACACTAAAGGGCGCTACCCCTAATAACATTGCCGCATCCTTCCTGTTTTGACCATTTCTGGGGTGTGAGGTCCGACGAAGTCTCGTCCACAAAGCCACGCTTTATACAAAAGTTGTGCTTTGGGTCAACAAATGATCAAAGTAATGACCACTAAGATAAATGATCAAACAAATGATCATATCACAATTGATCAAACAATGATCATCTCACAGCAACACTCAGCATGCCACACTACCGAATTGGGAGTATATCACTAATAACCTTCAACTACATAACCTCTGAGCTCGTACGTCTCAGAGAAGGGTGTTAAGCTAAGAGAATAAATTCTCCGCCACCAACAGAAATATATTTGAAAGAAATCAGCTTTATATCTCAACTTGTAATGTTAGACATACAATCCATACAAGTCTGTTCCGGGCTCGAACAGAACCGAAGGCACTTACAAAGAAGTCCTTGCATTTCGGATAATTTCTAATCACGTCCGGACTTCCCGTCACTGAGGTTGATAAAACCTCTATATCGGAGATCAGCCGATGCAGAGTAACTCAACGGTAATCCTTCCGTTTTCAAAAATATCCGGTCTTCAACACCGGTCATCAAATGCAATCCATTACGACGTATCACATATTCGGAATGGGTTATACGACCCCAAGGTCCTTTCCCGGCTAACCCGAATAGTGAGCGCTTATTTTTAAAAATAAGTATAGCATTCAAATTCAAGCAATCACAACAAATACCTATTTAAAGGCAAATATTGATAGTCGGTTATTTAACTATCAATAGGTATGCACAACATCACCAGATTTCAAATAATTTTCTAAATTATTTAGTTTCCAAAATATCTATGAATATACGATTTTCTAATCGACTTCTAATATTCATTTTCAATTTATCTTTAAAGGATAAAATCTCAAAACATTCACTTCATATTGGAAAACATTTCCATACTTATTTAATAATAGGTAATTCACAAACCCATTTATTTTCAACACTTGGAAAATATCCAATATACTTAAATCGAAATTAAGTATATATTTCATTCTTTAAGAAATCATTTCTTAAACACATTTATTTGGGCCAAAACGAATGTTGCGTAAAACACCGTTACGACGACTCAAAATCACTAGTATAGGGATTCAAAATTTAGATAGATATATAAATCCCAATACTGTACAAAAACATTTCCTTTCAGAAATCATTTACTATAACAATAGTGTTATCATCCCCATTTCCTTCAATTCCTTGGAAACGCCTGTTTCAACAATGAACGTTGAAATCTATGTTTTCAATACTTACTACATTTAAAACATCTCTAATCCTTTAATTCTATTTAAAATATCATTTTTCCCCAAAACATTCCCTTAATATATTATTCATTATCCAAAATCGTGAATATACTTCGTTAATTCAAATTCAACACTTTCACATATTAAATTAAAGGATTTTCCACAGTCCAAAATCGTGGATATAATTCCTTTAAAAAAAATTCTATGTTTACTTATCAAATTTATTTGATTCTGGATTTATAAAACAACGTTTATAAATTCCATTTCTATTTCATAACTACTTCGATTTATCAATCTCCTTTAATAACCAATTCTATTTATATTTCGTTTACATGTCGAATCCAAATTATAAGTAAATTTCTTATAATCCATTTATTCACAAATCCATGCTTTTATATCATCCTTTATTTATAAATCTAAAATTCTTATTTACTTATAAAACTAGGTATAACTTTATTTTAACACTTATAAAAGCTCGTGTTATAATTCCAATATCTTTAACTTATAAAATATCAATTTTATAAATACTTTATATAAACCGTTTATAATAATTCAAAAATCCCAATTTTAATCCATTTTATAAATTTATCAACTATTTATTTCAAAAATCATGCTTTGGTTATATTTCACAAAAACCCTAATTTTTATAACGTAAAAATTTATAACGTTTTAATTATTTAAAATGAATTAATTTGAAAATTTAATAAACGTATAATTTTCAAAAATCACTTTAGAAATCCCTTAAAAATCAAAATCGTTATTTTTAAACTTCAAAAATGGATCCGATGATGCAACACACCAAATAATAAATCACGGCATACAAACATCATATATCATCATATGATAATCAACAAATATCACACTATATGTAAATAAATACGGTAGAGGAATCCAGTTGGATCCCTCCAACCTGTTTCCCTGCATCCACAAACATTAGCACAATATCAATCCCGTTTCAAGACGGGATATCGCGGTATATGGGATTTATAAAATATTATCCGCTTCATAGGTGGCGCAGTAGGGTCTCATCCGCTGTATAATGCGGGAAATTAACAACTCCAATATATACATATGCCAATATATATATATATATATATATATATATATATATATATATTACTATATATAGATATATCCTATTATATCTAATATCACAACCAAACAGCAATCAATAACTGCAATCCAAATTTTGAATTTGAGTGAGAAGATCTCGCCTTAGCTATTATTTGCAATCCATTTTCCAATCCAGATTGTTTCTTCACCATTTTAAACCTTGTATAAATATTTGTACAATTCATTAATATTCATACAGATCGAATAATAAAAAAAATCATTTTGATAATTCCGATTTATCGGTGATTTCCTTTTAAACAAAAATTTAAATTTTTTAACTAATTTCCTTTTGAAATAAACTTATTTAACTAAGATTTTATTTTATTTTTTGACCCAATTTCTTTTAAATAAATTTATTTAACTAAACCTTTTAATTTCAAACTAACTTTCCTTTTAATCTAAACTAAAATCTCATTTACATAAATATTTCAAACATTTTACTTACATAAATTCCTCCAATATTTAAAATCACTTTTTTTTTATAAATTTAAAAACTGCATATACATATACTTATCATCTTAAATTAAAACAGATTTTAAACTTAAATTAACTTGGTTTAATTAACAGTTTCACCTATAACTAACTCACTATATATATATATATATTTATTTATTTATTTGTACTTGTATATATAAATTAATTTAGAAATTGAATAAAATAAAAAAATAGTTTATACCTTATTCCAAATGCGACGAACTCGCCGAACTTTTCTCGTGCTAACGAGATCGCCAACATCTTCTTGAGCTAGCTGTTGTTGCACGCGATGCCCAGGAAGCTGCGAAGATTCCCATTGTCGAGTGCCACTGTCCATCGAGTCGCCCCAAATCGCAAGACCCCATCGTGAAACCCTAGTCGTGCGACCCTAAACCCACGCGCCCCCAACCCGCCATCGCCTCTGCCACGCGAACGCCCAAGTGAACGCCTCGCCTGAACCCACATGTCTCGAGCCCGAAATCATCACGCAGCACTTGATTTTGATTTTCATGAATTAGAGATGGAAAAAGGGAGCTGCCATTATTCTTCGAACGATTTGAAAAAAACAAGGATGTGAGGAGCGGCCATTTTAGTTTGTGAACGAAAGCGAGCAAACTTTGATTTTTATTTTCGTTCGAATCTGAGAGGGGCTTCGGCCATTGTTTTTCTTCCTTTTGATTTTGAACTGAGGAACGAATTGAAGTTGCGTGATTATTTTAAAAAGAGATGGGGGAACAAGAGTACGCGATGTTTCAGGGAGAATGTGTTTGCACGATTTTGTTCCGTGATCCTCTGCGTGATTTTAGGCATAATTTTAGGCGTGGTTAAAGGAAGGTAACGTGCTTTGATTTTGACCAAATTTAAATTTAAAAAATTTAAATCGTATTCGACTTAATTTCAACGCGTTTACTTACCGTATGCTCACATAACAGCTCCAAAAAATACGAAATTTGAAATCCGATAATAATACACTATTACGGACCCAATGGAACTAGTTTCATTGAATTTCGAGACTGTGCCTCGAAAGGCTATTTTTAAATTCAATTTAAACGGTATAAATTTTAAAACTGAACAAGCTACTTTCAATTTAAATTCTGAAACTTCTATTATCTTCAGTATTATCAATATGGATTTTACAAGCCTTTGGAATATTTTTAATTAGCTTAAAATTGAAGATTCAAATTTATATTCAACTTTCAATAGATTAAACTCTATAATTTAATCACCAAATTCATATTGATAATTTGAAATTCAAGTCAAACCATCATTCAAATATTTAAAATTAGTTAAATATTTTCAATTTAAATTGTTCAAAATTCTGGGTCTTTACAATATATCAACCAAAGATATTACTTATATTAATTAAAATAAACATTTAAAGGTATGCCTTTTAAAACAATAACGTGTATATATATATATATTTGAGATTTCTTCCCAAGAAATAAATAGGGATCTAAATACTTATCCATTTAATTACTAAATGAATATATAATTAAGAAAAATAAGGTAAAGATGGATATTATGAAGAATAAATAAATGGTTTTAGGAAAAGTAGGAAATAAATAAAGAAAGTACTTTATTTAATGGAAACTAGAATTAAAGTTTGAAAACAATATACAATCAACATTTGAACATTATAACTATACTTCGAAAATGCTTTAAAAATAAAATATATGCAAAACATATCATGTTACACAAATTAGAACATGATTTTACAAACAAAAATATTATTTATATAAATTAAAATAAACAAATTTGTTAAATAAAACAATTTACACACAATATTGTAAAAAGCATAACTTTCACAATATTAATCCGATTGCAACGAAACGAAAAGCAGTATTATAGAAATTAAATCTATTTTCATAATAAAAGATAAAATTAAAAAATTCGAATATTTAAATTTAAAAGTCAAAGTTTGACCATTTTGACCAAAAATCCACTTTTTTGAAAATATTCCATTTATTCAGGTTTGGAATTATAATTCACACAAAAATCAAAATTTATATTTAATATAAAAAAATCATTCATTTTAAACAAATAAAATAAAGTTTTTAAATCAGGAAATTAAAATAATTAAAATATACAATTAAAGTAATTACAAAAAAAGGGTTGTTACACTCTCCCCCACTCAAATCTTTTCGTCCTCGAAAAGGAACGAGGTACGGGAAAACACGGAATAAAAATAGAATGAAATAGGACTAAGACAAGATGACAAGAAGATTAAAATTATACCTGATAACTGTTGTTATAGGTAAGTTGTGGAGAATAAGAATAGCTAGAAGGGAAAATAGGTTGATAGGAATATCTAGGAAGGAAAATAGGTTGAAAGACAAGGATGAACCATTATTTTAAAATTATATAAATTTCATTTATTTGGAAGGGTAAAATAAATGATAAAAATATCCTTTATATAATACTTTATCAAAATACTTTTATAACTCAATGTCTTAACAAGTTTATCCTCGTTCCCGTAGACTCTGGCAATGCGTTGATCAGGCGCAAAGCTAGAATTCTCCAAGCACTTAGTAGACTTGTTTCAAGACCCAGTGAAAATACTCGAAAAACTTTAAAAAAAGATATGGAAAGTGCAATCCAAAAAACAACCAAACCAAACCTTTGTCTAACCATGGTTCGCAGATACACAACGGTTACGCCTGGATCCCCCAGGAAATAATCCATATCCGTAAGCTTTCTCAGCCCTGCGAGTTACGCCATGATGACTAGTAGACTACAGGATACACAATGATTGCGCCTGGATCCCCCAGGAAACAATCCCTACCCCTAGGCCATCTCAGCCAGGCGGATTTCGCTCTAATGCGACCTACATAGCTCACAAGATACACAATAATTACGCCTGGATCCCCCAGGAAACAATCTGTAACCCTAGACCAGCTCAGCTAGGTGAATTGAGCTATGCAGTCGCACTCAAAAGAAAAACCACGGAGATCTCCATGGTGGGAAACTCGAGTATCACATCCGAAAAACAAAAATCAAAGAGAATAATAATAGAACGAATCCACAATGTGGCCATAGAGCGGATATCAAGCAGAAGGCATTTCCCATATCTTTACTTCGAAATATATATCATATAGTACCTTTTCAAATCACTTTCAAATGTCATACTTATATAAAGTCCAATATATAGGATTTCATTTTCAAATCGAATACTTTCCACAATAAACACTATATCAAATCACACTTATATAGACTTCGATTATATAAGATTTCTCTTTCCAAATTGAGCACCTTTCAAATCAATAGTTTTCAAATCAACTTCATACTTATACAAATCCATTTTATATAACTTCAACCACTCCTAAATCAAGTACATAATAATATAAGGTACTGAATTTCAAATCATTCCAATATCAATTTAGTTTCAAAGTCATATATGATTTCACCAAATCACTTCTTCCAAATTAAATATCTTCAGTTTCAAGGTTTCCAAAAATAATAGGTTTAGAAAATAATCCCAGTTTCCAAATTAACATAATTCAAGTCAAACAAATTCATTTCCAAAATCATCATATAAATATTGGTTTTACATTCCAATCTATTTTCAAAACCAAATATTTCTCAGAATCAATTATACCCAAAATGGTTTCCAATTGTATAACTATCGTTTAAAACCTTTAAACTATTTATTTATACTCAAAAGATCCAAATTTCCTTTTGCAAATTATTTACTTAACAAAAGTTTCAAATCCATTTAAGTCATACTCTTCATACTTTAAACATACAAACTAAACTTATATACTTTATCAAATACCTTATACCTATCAAAATTACTTAGCTTTGAAAAGTAAACTTGATTTGGAAGTGTTCGAACATTCAAATAGTTAAAGAAATCATATTTCAAATCCAAATGTTGGAAATCAGTAACAAATCGGTAATTAATTTTTTTAATAGAGTTATACTAAATCAAATATGAAACTCGAGGACTGAACACCGGCTCACTTCAAATCCTTTCAAATATATATACATATATCGTTCGACAATCAAATCATCCTTCGGAATTTTAAAATCAAAATGGTTTCCCAAAATCTCTCGCATAGCAAAGCTACTAGAGTGGCCTCCCCCCCACTCTGAAACTTGAAAATCAATGTCGGTGATGTGTGCACTCATCATCGAAATTATTTTCCAGCGACAAAAGTGAGTTCTGGACTTCTATTTTCTTGAAAACTTCATTGAAAATTTCTTCTAAATCATTGGAATTCATTTGAACTCTTTTGAAACATTTCTTATCCGGAAAATACTTTTAAATCATATTATTATTATATATTTTTGAAATCTCAAATCCAAATTTCAAAATACAGGAGTTCAATTTCTCGAAATTCAAATTCAAAACCCATCAGTTACAAATCCTTTTATATAATCGAATTCCCTATAAATTTTCAGAAATTCAAATCCTTTCAAAATTTCAAATCCTTTCAAAATTTCAGACTCTCATTTTTAAAAGGAATATAATCCTTATCAAAAACATTTCACTTTTATATAAAAGTGCGGTCATCCTTACCAAAATAATAATTTCGATGTATGCATAATTTCAAAAATACAATCAAACACAAATTTTCCAAGGGATTTTTCAAGGATGGATTTCAAAACAAACAGAGATTCAAATCTAGAGGAACTCTAATTAAATAGAATTCTGGTTTGAAGATAAGCTCGAACGAAGATGTGATAATTTAATTACCAAATAGAAGATGGATAAGCCTAAATAAATCGTGGGCGACCTTAACCGGGTCAACCGTGACTTTAGGAATATAACAAATGTGGAAATCTAAGGAAAATCGATCTTCGATTGCCAGAGATAGAATCCAGATAAAGCAGGAGATAGATAGCATCGGAATACGAGGATACAGAAATCTCTGGTGGATTAATGCCATTTGTAAAGGAGTTTCACCCATTTACAAATCATTCAAAGATTTGCGGAATCACCGTTTTTTATAGAGGTCGTTCAAAAATGGAGTTATGGAATGCTCCAAAATCAAAGGAATACAAATAGGGGAGACAGGAATGGATTACGGAACAAGTGGGAGCGTTCCAAAGTTCAAAGGAATCCAATCGATAAGAATCCTATCCAAGAGATTACTAACAAGGTGGATACAGAAGGGATGAAGTTTAGAAAATCTTGATTTTAAAATAAGAAAACTTATACCAAAATAATCCTTTAAAATCATTTTATACTTCGAAAATATGTTATCTGACAAAGAAATGATTCTGAGATTGATTTCACTCATTCTAGGGTATTCCTACCCTATCCCCAACGAGTTTTTTCTCCTCGGGCTAAGGTTTGCTTAAAACCAAAGCTCTGATACCAAATGTAATGACCCACTATTTTGGACCATTCAAATCGACAATAATTCACACATGTTAGACTTGAATACTTCAAAACAGTGGATTGTTAAGAAATTTGGAGCAAATAAAATCATTCACAGAATCACAGACACTGTAATATCAGAATACTTGCAGTGGAAATAAAATGTCATAGTAGTTCATGAAGCTACTATATACATACTCTCAAAACATATACAAAATATCATAGTAAAAAAGATGCAATAGAAGTCAGGATACATAAACAACAATACCGAGACAGATACCGAATAGGAACTAACTGGAAGAAGTACACGAATAGATAGACAGATAAGTTCCAGCAAAATTCTAGCTCCAGAAGGTGAATCCAAAGCTGTGATTCTCAGGCTGACCCGAGTGTAAAGTAAAACACAAACACTCGAGTCAGGACATACATACTTATACAATGTAAACCAACTCAAGCGAACTGTAATAGCAATGCATAATAACTTAAAGGATGCTTGGGATCGCCCATCCTTTAAGGATCAGTCAAACCATCAATTAAGTAGCAATAACCACTATCCTAGAAATATCCATATTACAGTAAACAATGAAAATAATAGTGTTATTATGACTAAGGTAACGTAGAGCTGCAGTAACCGCTCACCTCTAGCCACACTCTTAAAATCAAATGTGTGCATCAAATAATCACAAGGAAATCACATGACACACAAAACATCGTACCCGTGGTTAAAAATTTCAAAATGATTTATAATTTCGAATTAGAATCATTCGTTTAAACCATTAAAAAGTTAAGTCATTATTCCTTCAAAATCAAATATTCAATTCCCAAAAACTTAGCCTTTTCTGAGTTCATTTATTCAGTTAAACACTTCAAATATTGAAATTTCAGCCACAAATAAACTTTGATTTCAACCCTTTAAACATTATAAAAATCATATTTTAACAATCAAAATGTTCATTAAAATACCTTTAATTATGATTTTTATAAAGTAAATTTCCTATAAATAAAATCAATTTTCAATAATTCACTTAATAAATTCAAGTGTACAATTTCCTATTCTTTACACTTTAACAAATTTCTTAACACTTAAATTTTTATTACCTTTTTCCAATTATAACTTAATTTCCATTTTATTTATATAACTTAAATTCCATTTTTAATTTCCTAACTTAACCTTTAATTTCAAACCGAATTTTACATTTCCAAGTTAAGTGAAATTCCAAGATTTCCATTTAACTATCCATTGATTTAACATTTAAACTAATTACCTAAATTCAAAATACATTGTAAGTTGCTTAACTTTATTTTACAAATAACTTGATAATTTCTTTTACTTTATATTTATCCAATTCATACATCAATTATATTAATTACCAAGTTCACCTTATAATTCCATTTTTTACTTACATTCCCATTATTAAGTTAAATCAAACTTTCACACTACAACTCAAACCATTTATTAACTTATACCATTTATCCTGTTAGAAAATCACTGCATAACCATTTTAAATCCTAAGTCAAATTTCATATTTTTATTTTTTTTCTTTCATTTATATACATGAAATTTATAAGAAATCATATTTTGAAATCAACTACGGGTCCGGAAAATATTTCACACCTATATCAAGTGATACGAAAATTATCATTTAAATCCGTAATCAGTAAAATTTCTGGGTTTTGATTATTTCAAACCCGAAATCCCAAGACAAATACAAATAAATAAAAATCACTTAGGCCTATCATTTCAGCCCATAATGATTTTTCCTATTCTAAAGTTCGTTCAGGTACGTATCATTTCAACCCATAGTGATTCTATTCTACAGGGAACTTGCAGTGTGAGAAATAGAAATAAATAATCAATATAACATAATAGAATATGACAGATGATGTGACAAGTCAATAATGGGGTTTAACATCATATAAATGATGTCACAAGCAGGTATAACATAATATAAAAGTTTCTACACATTCACTTGGTGTCACTTATAAATTATATGGGTATATATGTCATGTGTGAACTACTCACCTCTTTAAAGCTGGAGTTCGCAAACAACACATATAAAAGAGAATCCAGAATGCACGATTTGATTCAAGTGGGAAGAGAGCCAAGATGTATATCTTGTATATAACAATAAAACAAGACCATACATAAATATAAATACAATACCAAAATTATTGAAACAAATTGAAATAGAGATAAACAAAGACATCACCAAGTTTCAAACAAGTTTTGCTTGCTCTTGACTCAACATGTGCTCGGCCTTAAGGCTAAACTGGTTCAGCCATGACATGTTTCAGGTGGTAAAGGATCAGGTTTGGACTGAAAATAACAAGGCTTGGTCAAGGATAAGAAGGGTTTGGAAATTACAAAGTGTGGAAGGTCAAAAGGCAAGGCTAGAAAGGGTTATGGTTCAACTTAGGCTCGGTCAAAGGCAAATTTGGGCTCAGCCAGAGGCTACTACAGGTCAGGTCAGAGGTTAGTAATGGTGCTCAAAGGTGGTGTTTGATGGTGGTGGAGGCTAAGGAGGTGGTCGTGGCAAGCAATGAAGGTGGTGTTGCATATAGGGCTCGGTTAGCATGGTTTTGTGGAGTTTTTCATAGTTTTTGTGAAGTTTTGTTCAAGGGGAGGCCATGGAACTTTCAAGTCAGAGGAGTATGGTGGTTAGGCCGTGGATTAGATGGGGAATGAGTGCTAGTGGTCGGTGGAGGTAATGGTTAACGGGTTAGGCCGAGAACCATATGTGAAGATCAAGCAAAATCAAGTGGAAAAAAGGCAAAACAAAGAAGAGAAGTGGAGAAAAGAGAAGGAAGTCATTACCTTTCTCTTCAGATATGAAAATGGCATGTATGATGAATGAGAAAGAGTTGTTTTCTTTCATGTAATAAACAAAATATACGGCTAGGGATCAAGGAAATAAACGGCAACATATGAAGGAGTTATGGTTTGAAATTAATGGATGGAAAGATAAAGAGGCAATAAATCAAACGTACGAATGCCTTCAATTAAAAATAGGTAATGTATTTGATTTGTTTCCCATCTACTTAATAAAATATATGATAAAAAAGTAATTCAATAAAGAAGTAATTCAATAAATACATACCATTTATATAAATAATATATAAATAAATAAGAAAACGGTTATGGAAACGTATAAATTAATTACTATTTACGTCTTTGTATGTTACATAATTTACAAAGTATATATCCAAATTAAGTGAAACAAAAACGGACAAATGTTGTAAATATATACATAACATGTAATGTTACATATATATACACAATTATAACATGATATATCACCAAAAATATTACCCATATTAATTAAAATAGACATTTAAAGGTATGCCTTTTAAAATAATAACGTGTGTGTGTCTATATATATATATATATATATATGTATGTATGTATGTATGTATGTATGTATGTATGTATGTATGTATGTATATTTGAGATTTCTTTCCAAGAAATAAATAGGGATCTAAATACTTATCCATTTAATTACTAAATGAATGTATAAATAATAAAAATAAGGTAGAGATAGATATTATGAAGAATAAATAAATGGTTTTAGGAAAAGTAGGAAAGAAATAAAGAAAATACTTTATTTAATGGAAAGTGGAATTAAAGATTGAAAACAATATGCAATCAACATTTGAACATTATAACTATACTTTAAAAATGTTTTAAAAATTAAGTATATGCAAAACATATCGTGTTACACAAATTATAACATAATTTTTCAAACAAAAATATTATTTATATAAATTAAAATAAACAAATTTGTTAAATAAAACAATTTACACACAATATTGTAAAAAGCATAACTTTCACAATATTAATCCGATTCAATGAAACGAAAAGCAATATTCTTGAAATTAAATATATTTTCATATTAAAAGATAAAATTAAAAAATTCAAATATTTAAATTTTAAATTTAAAAGTCAAAGTTTGACCATTTTGACCAGAAATCCGCTTTTTTATAAATATTCCATTTATTCAGGTTTAGAATTACAATTCACACAAAAATCAAAATTTATATTTGAAACAACAATATTTATTCATTTTTTAAATAAATAAAATATATTTTTTAAATTAGGAAATTAAAATAATTAAAATATATAATTAAAGTAATTACAAAAAAACAGGGTTGTTACAAACTGTGTTTTAAAAGAAGGAGGAGGTTGTGGGATTTATAAACTGGGTTTATAAAGTGAAATAAGATATCAGTGGATATTTGGAAGTGTAAATTCATGGTAGGAATTTATAAAGGATAGGCAATTCGTTTTAAAAATAATAGTAGTTTATTTTCAAAGGTGTAAAAGAAAGTGTATTTTCTTGAAAAGCCAAGTACGTTTTGAAGCAGATTTTTAAGTTTAAGTTAATAGTTTTAAAGTTATTTTAAAAGAATGTTTTTGAGAATTATTATTTAAGCTGTTTAAAATTTGGAAGGTAAATATTTATTAAATTAGTTATAATGGAAATTTTTTGAAAGGTTAATTGGTATTATGATTTAAAAAGATAATTATTAATATTTATATTTTATAAAGTATTTTTATTTCAAAGACAGTTCGGTTAAAGTTTTTATTTGAAAACTTATATAGAATTTCGTAACTTTTATTTTAAAATTTGTTTTGGCTTAAGTTTTGCATGAGAAGTTATTATAAAATTTCATAACTAGTAATTTAAATAAAGTCTTTTAAAGCGTTTTTGTTTTAAATGTTTTAAAGCATATATATTTTTGGGTAAAGCAATTTTAAATTATTTTAAATCTAAAGTACTTAGACTTGGTAATTTTCAGTGGAAATAAATAATATTTGAGAATTTATTCTACGAGAGGAAAGTGATTTAAAAACTGTTTTCAAAGGGTTGAAGTGTGGAAAATAGCTTGCGAAGATATTTTGAAATAAATAATTTGGAAAAATTATTTAAAATCTGGTGGTTATTTGTGGATGTTATATCATCTTTAAATAACTGACTATCAATATTTGGCCAAAGCGCTGATCGTTTCGATGAGACCGGGATTGGGATTAATTTCTCGAAAACCACTTCGGTCCGCTTTGAATGTTTCGTGAGGAATACAAGAGCTTTGATTTTGAAGATAGAGCAGTGAAGTGCAACGGCTAATCGCTACTAATCCTTAGGGTGATTCCAAAATGGATGTAGTAGGAGTAGTGCTTTCATTTTCGTTCAAACCCAAAACGGACTAGTATGGATGAATGCTTTCAGAACATCGTTAGGATGACGGTGAGCATTCTAAGTGAAAATGTTCCAAAAAGGTAACGACGAGCCTTGAACCTCATCCACCGGGAATGACTGAAAATCAGGGGATATGCTGCAAGGCTAAGTGGGTAGCACCCAATTAGGGATAGGTCATCCCAGTCTAGAGGTCCCTTTTTATTCGGTTGTGTGGATGGTTGCCGATCCCAACCGCGAGGTGATCTTATTCGGACTATCCAGTAAGGGGTAGCTCTGGTCCTGTTTTGCAAGGGGTCAGGGTGGATCTTCGGTATGCTGATTTAGACCAGGTACTGTGACAAGTGGTACCCCAGTGCCAATTCATTAGTTGAAAATCCATTCTCCCTACGTGCCTTTACGGTTTTGTTTGTAGAACGTACTATTAATGGAATTTAATAATGTAACAATTTTGGCTATTTGAATAAGTATTTGTAAACAGACACTACTATAATATCAGAGGATTTGATGAGAAAATGTTTGGGTTATCGTAAGGTAAAAACCTGACGTGTTTATTTTTGGCGTTGTCTTATGAGATAACTTTGATTTCAAAAGATTTGAAAACTTTAATAATCCAATTGATTGTGTTTTCTCACGCTGGTTTTCCAGACTTACTCGAGTATTATTTAACTATAATTCTCGGGTCAGACCGAGTACTATAGAGTACGGATTCTGGATGGACTGCTATGGAGCTCAGGAGGCGAGCTGGATGACGAGCCGTATTTCCACAGATTTATATTCCGCTGTGCAGCGTAAGCTGTATGGTCATCTTTGGGAGGACAAGTTATTATAACTGTCCGGTATTTCATACTGATTGTGTTGTTGATTTGAGTTGTGCTCAATGATGTAGTGTATAAATCAGTACTGATCCCTTTGTGTTTTAAAGCTGTTGTTATATATTATATTTATTCCGCTGTGAATGTGAGATTCTGATATTGATTTCTATTTCTTCTTCTACCTCCTTCATCTTTAACCCGAATGGTTGGGTTTTTCGGCATTCGATTGTTCGGCATTTGACATAATGGACGTATTGATGTCGTTTTTCGGGCGTCGAAAAAATCGGGTCGTTACATCGTGAATCCATAAACCATTTATAAACTTTCTTTCGTAAATCCATAAATCTGTTTCTAAAATTCGTTTATAAATATCCAACCATTTATAAACTCTGAATCATGCAAATAATCTTCCTTAAGACTTCAAACCATTTTTTAGATTACTTCATAAATTCCAAGTCTTTCAACCCCATTCATGATCTCGGAAACATTCACAAATTCCAAAATCCTTTTACTTCAAAAACACCATTATACGATAATGATTATTTATGATAAACATTATAGATTAATGGAAATTATTTACTTTAAAACATCTTAAAAATAGAAATTAATAATTTCAAACTATTGTTTAAGAAATAGTAATAACTAATCTCTACCATTTTTATAAATAAAAATAACTAAATTTTTTAAACCTTTTTAACAATCATAATTATTAATTTTTAAACCATAATTATCCTTGAAATAATTAACCTTTAAATTTATTAACCTTTTTATAAATTCATAAAACATATTGACTATAAACAAATAACTTTTAACAATATTAAAATAATTAAATAACCTCAAAATAATATTAATATGATTATATAACTTTAAAAAAATTAATATACTTAAATAACTTAAATAGAATATTATTATAATTAAATAACCTTAAAATAATATTATTATAAATAACTTAAAATCAATTTTAATATAATTAATTAACTTTAATATAATATTAATATATTTAATTAGATAATCCTTAAAATATTTTCGAAATGCAATTTCAAATTTGAAAATCCTTTTTATCTCAAGAACCAATTTCAATTTAATCTGCAATCTATAGTATTTTCAAAATACTAACTTGACGCTAATAGCCACCCAACACTGAATCAATACCGGTATTGATTTTCTTATCACTACTGGGTTTTATTTACAAACACATAATGATGTTATAACTACAGTGTCAACATTCTCAATTTTTATTCAATAATCCAATATGAAAGAGATATTATTGAAACCACATAATTCAACAATAGCGAGGAATGGATCCCTCGAACCTATTTTCCTGCATCACAAACGTTATACAATCATAAAATTTAAACCATCGTTTTGAGGCGAGATTCATGTACAAAGGGTCATCCGCTATTATACGAGAACCTAGTAGGGTCTCATATGATCCACTTGGTGGGAATACATCCAAACCAACTAATGTAAATATCATAATTTACCCAAACAATAATTCAACAATTTTTATCAACTAGTATTATCTAAAAAGGTGATATTAACTCACATTTATTTTCTGTGTTGCCGGGGCATTTCGGATTCTGTCTGAATTCAAATAATGTTTGAGTTCAGCGTACAATTCAACAAGCTCCATTTGTTGTCAAACTAACTCTATATCGAAGATAATGTCCAAGCAAGTGCAACGCAACTCATATCGTTCGAATCCGATCTAAAATAAATAAGTTACAGCATTTATAAGATTATAGAATTATAATTATAATTACTTTATTAATTTCTAGATTGCCATTTAACTACCCACGTTTAAAATTAACCGCTCCTTCCCCCTTTCTTCATCTCACACCACTCAACCCAAAGTCCATAATGCTGATTGGACTTTATGGCCCCCACATGGCGACGCTCGCCTCCAAATTCCTCCAAAAGGCCACCCTTCCTCCCTAGCCTCCATCACAGTGGTCGCATCCCCTAATTCTCCATCATTAGGACGAAAATCGGGGCATACTATTTTCGTTCAACCTCCAATTACCGTGGCCACAATCAGTCGTTCGCCACAATACTTTGGATGAAGGTGGCTCCTTCCCCCTTGAGCATTTCCCACTTACGCATCATCCCTCCAAAACCCACCGAACTTCTACACTCAATCAAAGAAGAGGTCTCCGTTCATCCGCCTTATGCCACCGCCTCACTTCGATCTAATAGATCTCCACTGTCCATTCGCTTCGTCTTATCGTCGCGCATCCTTCACTAGTTGGGGTCGGAGGCTAGAAACGTCTCTGGTGGCATCGAACTTGAGGGTTGTTGGATGGAGCACTTGAAATTGAAGGGAATGAACGGGAATAAATTTGAAATTTCATGGGAAAGGAGAGGCATGTAGTTTTAAACACAGTGTGAATGATGGGAAATGGACGAGAAGTGTAGGTAGGTCGGTTGTAAATAAAGAACATGGTAGTGTATAGTTTCAAATCAAAGGAAATATATTATTTAAAAATTCAAAATATTTAGCTATATAATTACCGAATCTAATCGAGAAATGTCGCCTGGCATTTCTAATGTTATACCCATATTCTGAACACAATGGAACAAGTTTTGGGACTTAATTCGATCATATGCAGAGGGTAGCTTTTTTAAAACCAATTATAATATTTAATTTCCGATGTTAATGTCAACGAATTTCTATCCCGCATGACCAAACAGTGCATCTGGTTGCTACAAAATTTGATAATATATTATTATTCATTATTACGGACCTAATGACACTTGTTTCATCGAAATCCGACACAGTGCCCCGAAGGCTATTTTTACTCATTAATTTAAACGAGTAGTTTCAAAATTAGTTAAATCACTTTTAAATCCACTTTAAAAGTTTCATTATCTTTATTCTTATTAAATAGAATTTAATAATATATTAAATTATTTTTATTTAACTTAAAAATCCAAGATTTTATTTTTCCATAATTTCAATTATTAAATTTAATGGTTAAATCATCAAATAAGTCGCTATATTTGAAATTCAAATTACTTGATATATCAAAATTAATTTTTTCGACATTTAAAATCTATTAAATATTCCAAATTTAAATACCTAAAATTCGAGGTCGTTGCACAGCGGAATCAAACAGAAAGACCTACTAATAGTTAGTTTGCCTCCTGCACGTCTCTAGAAGCTTATTCGTGCAAAGGAGAACTTGAAAACCTTAGCTCTCATACTACTCAGAATCAATTGAGCGGCCGAGAGTTTAAGGGGAAAACATAAACTTTGGTCAGATAAAGTCTAGTGTCAATAATAACCTACCATCTCAAACCATATAGATGTCCAGTGAGACCACGTAGCTTAGCAGAACGGGTTTTCCCTTCACTGGTATCTTAACTCAATTTATAATAACCATATATTGTGCACCTGCATCCACAGTGGTTAAACATAACTTAATAAAATGTATCATGATGGTATGCAAAACATGCAATATGCTTTGGATTTCCCATCCCCATTCACGTGACTATATGTATCAAGTTTTGGTTTTAGGGTCACTATTAACCTATTTGTTTTCATGGGCTGACTTATAGCCTATTAAATTCCTTATGGATTTCATATCTATTTCCATAGTTTCCTTGGGATCACAATGAATCTATTGGGTTCCATCAATAATATTAACCGATAATAGTTTTCATGAAATCGCTGTAAAACATTGGTTTCTACCAATGACTTCTTTCATGTCATAGTTTTCATAGGTTGTCTATGAACCTATTGATATCTTTCAATAACTTATTCAAAATATAGTTTTCATGGGATCACTAAGAACTTATTGGCCCCTTCCAATAACAATTTCGATAACATACTTTTATAGGCCTACGAAGAACCTGTCTAAACCAATAATCCTTTTATTAGTCTTGGGCATCCTATATTCTGGTCTGTCTAACATCATGGATGCAACTCTACTCACATTAGATTTAAATTTACTTTATATTCACTACTGGGTCAACTTAGCCTTTTATCCTACCGTTAACACTATAAGATGTAGTTATAGGTTATAAATGAAGTGAAAAAGGTTACACAAACATTTATGATGACTGATCAAATAACACAACAATGTAAACATCCATGGGTAAATTCCTTGTAAACTTTGTTCTAATGAAATATGGTTAGTACCCTTAACTCATTATCTTTAGCAAGGAAAGCTTTTTTAAAATTTCAAAGTTAAATGTCATTTTAAAACTCTTTTACATTGCCATGGTTTTTCTTTAAAAATTAGATTGGGTTCTCAAATTCGAAAACGAAGACTTTCGACTATATCCTTTATATCATTGTAACATCATGAGTTACCCTCCGTCACTCTCCCTTTCGATGTCATCGAGCAACAAAGCCCATCGTTCCCTTCCATTTAACTAATGGGTAAGAAAAAAGCGGCTGTGACCGTTTTGACACTCTACTCCAGCGGCAGGACCTTTCGATTTCATTGCTTAAAATTTTAGACATCCTCTTTCGAAACCATGAAATATATCTTTTGAACACTTGAAAACATTCCTTTTGGGACACTTAAAAACATGTCTTTTGAAATGCTAAAAACAAGCCTTTTGAAACATTCAAAGACATACATTTCAAAAGCATCGTGTTCTTGTAAAAAGTGTTTAAACGACTTCAATCGTGTCAAATGGCATGGGATCGGCATCCACCCTTTCACGAGTATAAGTTGGAAGAAAAGTGGCTTTAATGGTTACGGAAGGGTATCGATTCGAAACCTTGCTCTTTAATCTTGTTGATTTAAAGACTTATAAAAGCGGCCTCTTACTAAGGCAAAATGTTTTAATGCGGCAACTAGGGTATTAAAGGGGTTCAAAAACGACAACCCTTTTGCAAGCATGCCTAGACACCATCCTCACTTTCTGCCTTTCACGAATACACTACAAACAAAGTGCTTGATACTATGTGTAGTGTTTTTGAATAAGTACAAAAGGTCCATCGAGAATGGTGACGGAAGCAAGCAAATGAAAGTGGCAAAGTTGTAATTTGGTGTAAAACATATTTTATGTTTTTTAAAGTAATTCCTTTTCACTTAACTTACATAATTTTCCAAAATATGATTGGTTGCTAATACTTTACCAAGTTCTTTTCAAAAAACTATCGAACTCTTCATTGAACAATTGAAAACCTTTTAGCTCCTAAGCCCCTGTCCTTAGTAAAATGTTCAAAATATTTAAGTTATCTAACTTAAATAATTTATTAAGCATATTAAAACACTTAGGAAACATCCTCAAAAATCACAGTAATTCACATAAAAAAAATTCTAACATATACAAATTTCAAACGCGAAAACATTATTTAATTGCCTTGAATGATTTAAAACCTAAATTAGCTATTTTCTCTCATAATAAATTTATAATTACTTAGAAAATTATGAAACTTGGAAACCACTTCTAAAATAATATTTTTGACCATATATCAAAAAAGCAACTCATCTGGACGTCATATGTTAGGTTTTCTAATCTAAACATATTATGAAATACATAATAAACCATATAAATCATCAATAAGCATATATATATATATATATATATCCATTTAATATATCAAAACATATCATCATTCATCCCATCATGCGGTTTTAAACCTCAACCCAAACTAAATCATTCAAGATGACTTATATGAGATGGTTTAGATCATTATTCACCTTATTTGGATAAGGAAATTGAGATTTGTTCTTGCTTTGATCTTCCTAGTTTGAATTTTGGCATCTACATGGATGTTGTGCTACTTTTCTTCTTAGGGTTATGGCCGGCATTCAAATCTCTTTGTTTATATTTTTGGTTTATGAACATGTGAATGAGAATGAGGTAAGGGGTTTAGGGGTTATGATATGTGGCTATTCTCACTATGCCCATGCCTTATTTTCTTAGGTTCTTAAGTCATAACTCTTTCTCATTAATTAATTTAGTTAAGGCACCACTTTAATTAATTTTTGATTTTCAATTCCCTTACAACTCTAGTCTCTACATTATTCTATTTAATTTATCTAATTAAATCACCTGAATGATGCTATTTAAAATTAGGGGTACTACAATAGCTCTCCATATTACCAGTTGCAACATGAATACGAACTATGAAGCATAGAAATAAAATTGTATTTATGCAATATATAGTGAAATAGAGACAATTATTCTCACACCTGTCTAAATATAGGAGACATCCTAATGTGCTCATAACATAAAAACAGGAAGCAAAAACTAGCAAAGTAAATCAAGTTGCACCGAGTTTAAAAATAATTTTTATTTTCATTAAAAAAGGTAATGTTTGTTTACAGCATGCAGCTATAAGTTTAAGCAAAAGAAGAAAACGTCAAGGTTTATTATTTAAGTAATTATCAACTGGCTAATCTTATATTCAAATTCATTCTGATACCATTTAAGGTTTTGGGTCTAGAGCCGAAATGTATGGCGACATTATATTAAAGTCAAGGACTAATTAAACAAGTAGGATTCTATTGAAAATCAAAGAAGTATATTATGTTTAAACATACTATACAGCATTCCATTACAAAAATCTTCATGTTTCTTACTATTGCTTCCTAACATTAGCATGTTCCTTTTATAGAATATATATAATGCCATCAATTTAAATAAACTTTTAAAAAGATGTAGATTTTAATTTTCCTAGTTGTATATATAAGTCATGTAGATTGACAATGAAAGACCCGGCCAAATCTAATACCTACTGCCTTTAATCACAGGCTATCATAGTTCAAACTGATCTGCTTGGGACATATTCATGACATTTTTGCAGTTTCCATTAATTATTTAAGCTTCCTACATAATGTGATAGTAGAATACGAGTATTTAGCATAATAAACAAGAGATGAGTGTGCCATATAACCACTCTCAATCTAAAAAATGATCTTAACTAAATAAGTACAAAAAGATTTATTGTCGATTCAACAAGAAGACAACATTCCGTAATATGAATATCAAACACGGTTCTATAGTTATATGACTTAAGGATGGTAATCCCCGGGATTGGCTTTGATCCTTTTTTGTGTGGTTTGGGTTAGAAAGGCCTCTTTTGTGTAAATAGTCGTGGTGGGATCTGCAATGGTAATTAAAGAGAAGTAAAAAAATCTTTACTACATAAATCAATTGTCTTAATAAGGAATTGCCATTTGGATATTATACTATTGCAGTTCCAATCCTGAACATCCGAATATAAAATTTATTTGTATACACACACACACGTATACACACACAAATAAGTAATAAAAAATATAAAACTCAATCCTGAGTCTTAATAGGAGTAACAACACTCTTCTCCCTCTAATCAAATTCCTCAAGCAACCTATCCGTAGGAAAAATCGAAGTCGCTATCGCCCCTTTAGAGCCACTACGTTCCTCAGCCTCAAATACCTCTTAAAATCCTTCGGTGTTAGATCCAAGAACTGCGTGACTCCATGTTCCACAGTGGATCCAGCACCGGTGCCTCCCCGCCCTTCTCAAGTTTGCCTTAGACACACCGATCCTATGAGCTCGTTATTCCACACTCCTATATGACTTCTTGAACTTCTCGATAAACTTAGCGAAACGAAATAAAGTGGTCAAATAATAGCATTTGATGTGAAAGAGAGGTCGAAATCTTATCGCCTAAAGAAGAAAATTTCTTTTTTTAGCAGCAGTTGAATGAGTAAGTGTTAAAAAGTTGGGGGTTAGGGCTACGGATGATAATTGGTACTCAATAACTTTTGCCCCAACGACATTCAGCAAATTTCGATTTATCCTGGTTTTACAGTGCAAATATGTTCTAGCAACAAAAAAGGTTGTAAACGTGTATTTTCGGTCATACATTTTGTAACGACACGGAATTTTCGATCCCGAAAACCCTATACGGTTAGGGAAAGAAGAAAGAGGTAGTTGAAGAAGAAGCAGAAACACCACAAAGATTTTCACATTCGCAGCGGATGAAAATATAATATCAAATAATAACAGTTTACAAAAGAATTCTCTATCTATCAAATTACATTTATAATACATCAAAGTTACACATATATATAGATATTGGATATACACAATCATCATGTCTCAGATATACAACAATATAATACAATGGAAACACTTCATACATTCTTGCCATCCAACTCGCCTCCTGAGCTTCAGAACGTCCTTACCTGAAAATCTGTAATACTCGGTCTGACCCAAGCATTACATCATAGTAACACCCGGGTCAGGCTGGAAACCAGCGTGAGTAAACCCATCTAACATGGAATACAAAGCATACAACTTAAATAAAACCCGAGGTAACTCGTATCAATTTACAAATTCACAATTTGTTATAGACATCACTTAATTCACCTATCAATTTTATAAATACCAAAATTTAAATAAAATAGTCCAATTCACTTAAATTATTTCGTTCCAGCCTATTGATTTCAAATATTAATCTATAAAAATTCGAAGTGGTTTCGGGCATTTTCTAATACCCGACCCCAGTCTCTTCGAGTCTCATGTCATCCTAACCCAATTTATCCAAATGAAATACACTTCAAACTTTGAATACAGGATGCCCCTTTACACTATAATTCGTCATTGATAGATAACCACAATATCCTATCCTCTCAAACATATGGTACTACAAATCATTTCATATCAGAGATATCATCTCATTCAAGGCATCCAATACCATTCAATCATCCATAAGCAAACTTGATCACTTCCAAAATAAATTTAATCACTTCTAATTGAATTACTAACCCCAATCACTTAGATTCCTTCACTTGACATTAATTAATTTCAAATCAATTAATTAATCATCCCTTAATTATCCATCTTAATTAATAACCCTGGATTAATTATCCTTTAATTACATTCAAGTAATTATATTTAATTAATTACACAAATTAATTTCTTAACCAAAGCAGTAATTAATCTTTAATTACTTCACAAATTAATTATCTATAATTAATTAAATCAATTCTTATTTACTTATATTAATTAATTACTCGTATATCACTTGTCATTTTAATTTATACTAATCTAAATGAATTAAATTAATTAAAGTAAAAATGTTGATCACTCCTGATTAATCTTGTAACGACCCCGAATTTTTGTCAATTAAAATTTTTATATTCAATTAATTTTAGTTATTAATAAGTGGAATTTATAAGTCGAATAATTTATTTTCGAATAATTGGATTTAACTGAATAATTAAATCGATAATTTAATATGTGAAATACAGAAATAATTGAAATTAGGGTTAAATATGATTAAGAATGATTTGTAAAATTTTATTTTATCATGTTGGAGTTAGAATGATGTTATAGAACTTTTAAAATCGAATTAAAAGTTAACTTGTGAAAATTGAATATTTTAATATTTAAATCGACGAGTGAAATTAGTCAATTTTCGAACAGTCTCAGAATTGGATGAAATTAGTTCCATTGGATCCGTAATAGTTTGTTATTATCGGATTTCAATTTTCGTAGCAATTGGAGTTTTCGTTTGATCGTGGCAGGTCGAAAGGCATCGAAATTGTTTTAATATTAATTTGGCGAGTAAAAATAGTCATTTTCAAACAGTCTTGGATTTCGACGAAACCAGTTTCGTCGGATCCGTAATGCGATATTATTGTATGGTTTCAAATTTCGTGTCAATCGGATTTACCGTTTGTCCGGGGCAAGCTAAAACGCCTAGAAATTAGTTTAAATCGATTTAATTTAAATTGAACGTTTACTGCCATAACTCGCACAGATGACCGAGTTAGCTCCTGAAACACATTCCATTGTGTTCGGAATGCGGGGTAAACCTTAGAAACGCCAACCGGCATGCTTTGTTTGGAGTTCGGAAAAATTCGGATGAATAGTGTTTGCGTATTTTTCTATATAAGCCCCCTTATTTCTCATTTTACAAAATAATTAAAACCCTAGGGTTTAGGTTCAGTAGCTGCCACTATTGTTCTGAACAGCCAGAAAACATTCTCGTTTCTCCTCGATTATCTCCTCATCCACTCCCCAATAGACTTCGACTTCAACTAGAAACTTGTAGTTCTCGTCGAGACGAATGTATCCAACGGTGGAGATCACATTTGGAGCTACGGATCTTCGTCAATGTGGCCGCAGTCGTGGGTATATTGCACACGTTTTCTGATGTCAATGGGGGGCCGAGCTTCAGGCTATTGATGGTGAAGGTGGAGCTTCGAATGGTGGTTCGTATGGTGGGGATTTGATGAACTCTCGATGCTCGTGGAGGCCGTGGTTCTAAACCCTAGTTCGGCCTTGGTGGGTTTGTTTTCACGCGTATTGACCTGTAGAAGGAAACGTGATGAAGAAAGGAAGAGGGGTGCGACCTGATGATGGGGAAAGGAAATCAACGGCCATGATAAGTTAGGGTTAAAATTATAAATATATGTTGTAAATTTATATATATAAATACGTGTAACTTTAAAAATTCATATCTTTTTCATACGAGGTCGAAAACGCGCAAATCAGTTGCGTTGGAATCGTATGGACGAGCACTACGCTATGGAATGGGATTGGAGTCATTTGGTGTTAGTGAGAATTTCGGGTAAAATTAAATGCACGTTTAATTTTATTCGAAATAAAAGCTGAAAACGAAATTGAAATCAAAGTGAGAACTTCTCACTCAATCGAATCGGTTTCGATTTTAAATAGTTAGATTTAAAATTCTTGAATGTATGTTTGAATGATGATTGTTATCTATTGATTGTTAAGAATAGACATTATGCGCCGTTAGTAAGCGGAGGTTATTTATTAAAAACATATACCGCGAATATTTCACCGTATAGTGAAATTGGTATTATATATGTACTTGGAGTTGATTTTCCTGCATTATATAGCGGATGAGACCCTATTGCGCCGTCTATTAAGCGGATAATATTTTGAATCCCATATACCGCGATATTCCACCTCGAAGCGGAATTGGTATTGTGCTAACATCTTTGGATGCACGGAAACAGATTAGAGGGATCCAACTGGATTCCTCAACTGTATTGATTTATTTACAGATATTGTCATATTTGTTGATTATCATATCGATATATGATATTCGAATGTCGTGATTGTCTATTTGGTGCTGCTGCATCATAGGATCCATTTCTCAAGTTTTAAAATTATGATTTTTGCAAAATATAACCAAAGTGTGATTTTTAAAATAAATAGTTAATTAATTTATAAATTGGTTTAAATTAGGATTTTTGAATTATTAAAAATGATGTATATAAAAGACTTATAAAATTGATATTTTATAAATTAAAAATATTGAAATATTAAGACGAGTTTTTATAAGTGTTAAAAATGAAATAAAAATGGATTCATAAGTGAACGGAATTTATAGATTTATAAATTGTGAAGTTATAAAATGAATAGATTTTGTAAAATAGAAGATTTATAAGTAATTATCTTATAAATCGGATTTTGGCATTTAAATGAGATATAAATGGAATTTGTTAAAAATGAGATTTATAAATCAAAGCTTGTAAATAGAAATGGAATTCATAGACATTGTTTATAAATTCGAAATCAATGGAATTTGATAAATTGAAAGCTGAAAATTGGTTAAGGAAGTATATTCACGATTTTGGACAGTGAATATATTATCAGATAAAATGGATATGCTTGGGAAAATGGATATTATAAATGAAGTTAATCGTTTTAACGGTGTTTTAAAATGTATTAACCATTGAAAACATAGATTTCAACATTCATTGTTGAAATAGACGTTTTCGAGAAATAAGAAAATGGTGGACTATAACACAGTTGTTATAGTAAATGATTTCTGAAAGGAAATGCTTTGATTTATATATCTATCTAAATTTCGAATCCCTATACTAGTGATTTTGGGTTGTCGTAACGATGTTTTGCGCAACATTCGTTTTGGCCCAAATAAATATGTTTAAGAGAATGATTTCCTTAAAGAATGAAATATATACTTAATTTCGGTTTAAGTATATTGAATATTTTCCAAGTGTTGAAAATAAACGGATTTGTGAATTACTTATTAATAAATAAGTACGGAAATGTTTTTCCAATGTGAAATGAAATGTTTTGAGAATTTATCTTTTTGAAGACAAATTGAAAATGAATATTTGAAATCGATTTGGGAATCATATATTCATAAATATTTTGGAATATAAATTCACTATGGAATTTATAAATGAAAAGGGGAATTTGTTTAAAAATAAACTTTGGTTTATTTTTTGAAGTATGGGAATTAATTTACGGATTTGGAACGTAAATATAAAGTAAATCGGTAAGGATTTATTTAATTGGTTTAAATGAACCATGTTGAAATGAAAGTATTTCGCATAAGGAAAATGATTGAAATTTGTTTTCAAAAGTTGTAAAGGTGAAAAGTGATTTGAAAATTTGTTTTCAAATGTTGAAATGTGAAAAATATATATCTTGTAAAGATATTTTGGAAAGTAAATAATTTGGAAAATCATTTGGAATCTGGTGATGCTGAACACGCCTATTGATAGTTAAATAACCGACTATCAATATTTACCTTTAAATAGGTATTTGTTGTGATTGTTTGAAATTGAATGCCACACTTATTTTTAATATAAGCGCTCACTATTCGGGTTAGCTGGGAAAGGACCTTGGGGTCGTATAACCCATTCCGAATTTGTGATACGTCGTAATGGATTTGCATTCGATGACCGGTGTTGAAGACCGGATATTTTAAAAACGGAAGGATTACCGTTGAGTTACTCTGCATCGGCTGATCTTCGATATAGAGGTTTTATCACCCTTAGTGACGGGAAGTCCGGACGTAATTAGAAATTATCCGGAATGCAAGGACTTCTTTGTAAGTGCCTTCGGTTCTGTTCGAGCCCCGAACAGACTTGTATGGATTGTATGTTTGACATTACAAGTTGAGATATAAAGCTGATTTCTTTCAAATATATTTCTGTTGGTGGCGGAGAATTTATTCTCTTAGCTTAACACCCTTCTCTGAGACGTACGAGTTCATAGGTTATGTAGTTGAAGGTTATTAGTGATATACTCCCAATTTGGTAGTGTGGCATGCTGAGTGTTGCTGTGAAATGATCATTGTTTGATCATTTGTGATATGATCATTTGTTTGATCATTTATCTTGGTGATCATTACTTTGATCATTTGTTGACCTAAAGCACAGCTTTTGTATAAAGCGTGGCTTTGTGGACGAGACTTTGTCGGACCTCACACCCCGGAAATAGTCAAAATAGGAAGGATGCAGCAAGGTTATTAGGGGGTAGCACCCCTTTAGTGCATGTCATTCCTTCTGGATAGAGGTGGTATCATGGTATGGAGCCCAGATATTTAACCTATGTTGTTGCTGTAAATTTTGTGGTTGTTGGAAATCGAGGATCCTCGGATAGATCGGTTATGATCGGGGGATGACATATTCGTGTCAGTAGTTACCCAGTTAGGGGTAACCTGGCCTTGTGTTGGCAGAGATCCGGTTTGGTTCTCGGGACGTCATTCCAGAGGCGTTTCCATGTGGCAATGGGAAGTTCCTTGGCCTGACCACTTGTTGGAAATCCAAAGAAACAATACGAGACTTGTACGGTTTTAGTTGTAGAACCTGCCATTTACTTATGATGGCGCCTCACTATTTAGATGGTAGCTATAGTAGGCATACGATAATGGTCGTATGTTGGCTATTTATATCTTTACTTTCGAAATGTTTTCTACACTATGCACTAGTAATAATATCAAATGTTTCTTTTTAATGCGTATCAAGTATCTTTGACTATAATAAGGAGAAATCTCCTCCGATTCTGCGTTTGCATTGTGTGTGTGTGCGGGAGGCCTTATGGTAGTCTCATTTTTAAAAGCATTGCGAATTGACTTTAAAAAAAATATTCCTCTATTTTGATTTTAAAGATAAATAAACTGTTTTAGTTCTCACACCAGTCACATGACTGACTCGAAGTTTATTGTTTTCCTTCCTAAACTCTGGGTGCCCACCAATTTCCACACGGGCAGTCTGGAGTAAGGTTTTTCAGGATATTCTGGAATTCAGGAGTTGCAGGAGGCAAGCTAGATGGCATGACGTATTCACTAGTATATAGTATTTCTTTTCCGCTGTTTGTTTGTTGTTGTACACTCTGATGATGTAATGTAATGTAATGTAATATGATGAAATGTAATAACTGATATAGTTCTTTGTTTAAAGATTATTCATTTATCTATTATATGTTGTTCCGCTGCGAATTGTGAGATTCTGATGTTGTTTTGTTATCTCTTTCTGTTCTGTTCTGTTCTATCTTTTTTTCTTCTTCTACCTCTTTCTTCTTCTTCAACCATAACGATTCGGTTTTTCGGCAATGAAAAATCGCGTTCGTCACATTTGGTATCAGAGCTTATGGTTAAGCGGCAACCATGGCTCTGTTGGGTATAACTCATTAGAGATAGAGTCAGCAGTACTCTAGAATGAGTGTGAGTGTAATAATAGCTATGAGCGCGTATTTGTTAGTGAATATAAAAAAAATGTTTTATATTGTGTTTGCTTATCCGTTGAGCTGTTTGTGGATTTTGATCGGTGTGTGGGACGCCATATTATCGATAGGGATTTCTAAACACTTAAACGAGGCATGTCGACATAGTATTTAAATTGGGTAAATGAAATAATTTTACCTTGATTTTATTTTGTATGTAAAGGAATAATTTTTCGGAATTATTAAAGTGTATATGAATTGATTGTTGACTGTTGAATAAGTTAAATAAAACCACAGTTGTAAACGAATAATTGTATAAGCAATTGAATTATAAGTATGGAGTTATAATTAAAATGATTTACACTTGTGAAATAATCTTATATATAAGAAGTGAAATTATATAAGTAAAAGGGTTTGTAAATGTGATTTATAATCTGAAAATAAAATTCTAGAGAAGTGTTTTGAAAGGATTTGATAATTTGGAAAATTGTTTTGGAGAAATTAAAGCTCTAAACTCTTTTCAGTCGCTGGAAAATAATCCTGATGATGATGGCCACATCATTAGAATTCATTTTCGGGTTTCCAAAAGAGAAATTGCTGCCAAATTGTTTTAAATAAAAGTTGTTTGGAAAATTTTGAGTTTGGATTTTGAAATTCAAAAGATAATTGAATTGATTTCAAAAATGGTTTTGAAAGATTTGAAAGGACTCTGGAATCCTATTTAAGATATTTATGGGAATGATAAATGAGTTGATAACTTATACGGATTGAATTTTGATAGAATAAATTTAACTTAAAGGATGAAGTTAAATTAAAGGAAGTACAAGTAAATCAATAAAATCCAAGTTGAAATAAATTTGAGTTGTCATCGAAGACATGTAATTTGAAATTTAACAAAAGGAAAGTTAAATAAATTGATTTGGATTTGATAAGATGCTTGAAATGAAATATAACTTAAGTGAAGTTGAATGAAGTTAATTTTGGTATCGAAGTAAATTAATAAGTGAATTAATGAAATGAAGTCATTAAAAATTTGAACTTGAGTTATATAAATGAAATTCAACATTATATTGTTAAAGGAATTAGCAATTGAATTGAACTAATGGATTAAATGTTAATCAATTAAATGTAAATAATTAATATGGGATAATGGATGAAAATGTTAATTCATTAAAAGCTAATGTTATTGGAAGTTGAATAAATTGCAATGGAAATCAATTTAATATAAACCAATTGAAATTGAAAGTGTTGGACCAAATTGAATGTAAATTAAATAATTTGGTTGTGTTGAAAATACCTTGGTTGTTGTATGGATGTTAATTGATTGTATGTAAATTCATTAAGTGTTAGTGAAATCGAAAGCTATGTAATTGAATTCAAATTAGAAGTAAATAAATTTGAATAGAATTGAATTTGATTTGAAAGTGAACTAATGTGAATGTAAATTAGTGAATGCAAACTAATTAAAATTGAATATGAATGAATGTTAGTAAATCCAATGTTAATGAATCAGATGTGATTTAAATTGGAAAACAAATTCATTAAATATTAATGAGAAATGAATGAATATTGATTTGGTTATGGATTTGTTGGATGATAGTTGGTTGATGGTTGCATTTGTTGTTTAGTTGCATTTGCTATATTATGCAGTTGTTATGTTGTTATATGATGTATATTGATATTATTTTCATATATACATGTTACTCATTTGTTTGTTGAGTGTATAGTAGGTACGGATTGCGCTTGCTTCGCTTTTGGAGCTCGCTTTCGTGCTATATTAGCCGTATACGCTCGCTAATAATAAATAAGGTACATATCTCGGATTACATACCGTACTTTTACACTTCTTTCCCTACGGGATGCCTCATCACTTGATGAGATGTATATTTGTGATATATATACTATCATTTTTTTTTTGGATCGAGCCGCGCAAAGGAGACTCTGGCGAATTTTTCCGAAAATTTAAGGCGTTAGAATATTTTTGAGATAATTGGGAAAATTTTGGAAACTAAGTTTGGATTTGAAAACTTAGTAAAGATTTTGTAAGAAGTTTAACTATGAATTTTGAGAAAGTTAAACACTCAAATGAATTTGAAATTTAATTCGAATGGTTTGTTTTGGAAAGTTAATGGATTCTGTAACTTTTCCTTACTTGGTAATTTCGAGGACGAAATTCTTTTAAGGGGGGAAGTTTGTAACGACCCCGAATTTCTGTCAATTAAATTTTTTATATTTAATTAATTTTAATTATTAATAAGTGGAATTTATAAGTTGAATAATTTATTTTTGAATAATTGGATTTAATTGAATAATTAAATCGATAATTTAATATGTGAAATACAGAAATAATTGAAATTAGGGTTAAATATGATTAAGAATGATTTGTAAAATTTTATTTTATCATGGTGGAGTTAGAATGATGTTATAGAACTTTTAAAATCGAATTAAAAGTTAACTTGTGAAAATTGAATATTTTAATATTTAAATCGACTAGTGAAATTAGTCAATTTTCGAACAGTCTCAGAATTGGACGAAACTAGTTCCATTGGATCCGTAATAGTTTGTTATTATCGGATTTCAATTTTCGTAGCAATTGGAATTTTCGTTTGATCGTGGCAGCTCGAAACACATCGAAATTGTTTTAATATTAATTTGGCGAGTTAAAATACTCGTTTTTCAAACAGTCTCGGATTTCGACGAAACTAGTTTCGTCGGATCCATAATGCGATATTATTGTAAGGTTTCAAATTTCGTGTCAATCGGATTTACCGTTTGTCCGGGGCAAGTAAAACGCCTAGAAATTAGTTTAAATCCATTTAATTTAAATTGAACGTTTATTGCCATAACTCGCACAGATGACCGAATTAGCTCCCGAAACACGTTCCATTGTGTACGAAACGCGGGGTAAACCTTAGAAACGCCAACCGGCACGCTTCGTTTGGAGTTCGAAAAAATTCGGATGAATAGTGTTCGCGTATTTTTCTATATAAGCCCCCTTATTTCTCATTTTTGCAAAATAATTAAAACCCTAGGGTTTAGGTTCAGTAGCCGCCACTATTTTTCTGAACGGCCAGAAAACATTCTCGTTTCTCCTCGATTATCTCCTCATCCACTCCCCGATAGACTTCGACTTCAACTAGAAACTTGTAGATCTCGTCGAGACGAATGTATCCAACGGTGGAGATCGCATTTGGAGCTATGGATCTTCATCAATGTGACTGCGTTCGTGGGTATATTGCGCACGTTTTCTGATGTCAATGAGGCGCCAAGCTTAGGCTATTGATGGTGAAGGTGGAGCTTCGAATGGTGGTTCGTATGGTGGGGGTTTGATGAACTCTCGATGCTCGTGGAGGCCGTGGTTCTAAACCCTAGTTCGGCCTTGGTGGGTTTGTTTTCACGCGTATTGACCTGTAGAAGGAAACGTGATGAAGAAAGGAAGAGGGTTGCGGCCTGATGATGGGGAAAGGAAATCAACGGCCATGATAAGTTAGGGTTAAATATATAAATATATGTTGTAAATTTATATATATATAAATACATGTAACTTTAAAAATTCATATCTTTTTCATACGAGGTCAAAAACGCGCGAAACCAGTTGCGTTGGAATCGTATGGATGAGCACAACGCTATGGAATGGGATTGGAGTCATTTGGAGTTAGTGAGAATTTGGGTAAAATTAAACGCATGTTTAATTTTATTCGAAACAAAAGCTGAAAAGGAAATTGAAATCAAGGTGAGAACTTCTCACTCAATCGAATCGTTTTCGATTTTAATTTTAAATAGTTAGATTTAAAATTCTTGAATGTATGTTTGAATGATGATTATTATCTATTGATTGTTAAGAATAGACATTATGCGCCGTTAGTAAGCGGAGGTTATTTATTAAAAGCATATACCGCGAATATTTCACCGTATAGTGAAATTGGTATTATATATGTACTTGGAGTTGATTTTCCCGCATTATATAGCGGATGAGACCCTATTGCGCCGTCTATTAAGCGAATAATATTTTAAATCTCATATACTGCGATATTCCACCTCGAAGCGGAATTGGTATTGTGCTAACATCTTTGGATGCAGGGAAACAGGTTGGAGGGATCCAACTGGATTCCTCAACTGTATTGATTTATTTACAGATATTGTGATATTTGTTGATTATCATATCGATATATGATATTTGGATGTCGTGATTGACTATTTGGTGCTGCTGCATCATCGGATCCATTTCTGAAGTTTTAAAATTATGATTTTCACAAAATATAACCAAAGTGTGATTTTTAAAATAAATAGTTAAGTAATTTATAAATTGGTTTAAATTGGGATTGTTGAATTATTAAAAACAATGTGTATAAAAGACTTATAAAATTGATATTTTATAAATTAAAAATATTGGAATATTAAGACGAATTTTTATAAGTGTTAAAAATGAAATAAAAATGGATTTCATAAGTGAACGGAATTTACAGATTTATAAATTGTGAAGTTATAAAATGAATAGATTTTGTAAAATAGAAGATTTATAAGTAATTATCTTATAAATCGAATTTTGGCATTTAAATGAGATATAAATGGAATTTGTTAAAAATGAGATTTATAAATCAAAGCTTATAAATAGAAATGGAATTTATAGACATTGTTTATAAATTCAAAATCAATGGAATTTGATAAATTGAAAGTTGAAAATTGGTTAAGGAAGTATATTCACGATTTTGGACAGTGAATATATTATCAGATAAAATGGATATGCATGGGAAAATGAATATTATAAATGAAGTTAATCATTTTAACGGTGTTTTAAAATGTATTAACCATCGAAAACATAGATTTCAACGTTCATTGTTGAAATAGACGTTTTCGAGAAATAACGAAATGGTGGACTATAACACAGTTGTTATAGTAAATGATTTCTGAAAGGAAATGTTTTGATTTATATGTCTATCTAAATTTCGAATCCCTATACTACTGATTTTGGGTTGTCGTAACGATGTTTTGCGCAACATTCGTTTTGGCCCAAATAAATATGTTTAAGAGAATGATTTCCTTAAAGAATGAAATATATACTTAATTTCGGTTTAAGTATATTGAATATTTTCCAAGTGTTGAAAATAAACGGATTTGTGAATTACTTATTAATAAATAAGTACGGAAATGTTTTTCCAATGTGAAATGAAATGTTTTGAGAATTTATCTTTTTGAAGACAAATTGAAAATGAATATTTGAAATCGATTTGGGAATCATATATTCATAAATATTTTGGAATATAAATTCACTATGGAATTTACAAATGAAAAGGGGAATTTGTTTAAAAATAAACTTTGATTTATTTTGTGAAGTGTGGGAATTAATTTACGGATTTGGAACGTAAATATAAAGTAAATCGGTAAGGATTTATTTAATTGGTTTAAATGAACCACGTTGAAATGAAAGTATTTCGCATAAGGAAAGTGATTGAAATTTGTTTTCAAAAGTTGTAAAGGTGAAAAGTGATTTGAAAATTTGTTTTCAAATGTTGAAGTGTGAAAAATATATATCTTGTAAAGATACTTTGGAAAGTAAATAATTTGGAAAATTATTTGGAATCTGGTGATGTTGGACACGCCTATCGATAGTTAAATAACCGACTATCAATATTTACCTTTAAATAGGTATTTGTTGTGATTGTTTGAAATTGAATGCCACACTTATTTTTAATATAAGCGCTCACTATTCGGGTTAGCCGGGAAAGGACCTTGGGATCGTATAACCCATTCCGAATTTGTGATACGTCGTAATGGATTTGCATTCGATGACCGGTGTTGAAGATCGGATATTTTGAAAACGGAAGGATTACCGTTGAGTTACTCTGCATCGGCTGATCTCCGATATAGAGGTTTTATCACCCTTAGTGACGGGAAGTCCGGACGTGATTAGAAATTATCCGGAATGCAAGGACTTCTTTGTAAGTGCCTTCGGCTCTGTTCGAGCCCGGAACAGACTTGTATGGATTGTATGTCTGACATTACAAGTTGAGATATAAAGCTGATTTCTTTCAAATATATTTCTGTTGGTGGCGGAGAATTTATTCTCTTATCTTAACACCCTCATCTGAGACGTACGAGTTCAGAGGTTATGTAGTTGAAGGTTATTAGTGATATACTCCCAATTTGGTAGTGTGGCATGCTGAGTGTTGCTGTGAAATGAGCATTGTTTGATCATTTGTGATATGATCATTTGTTTGATCATTTATCTTGGTGATCATTACTTTGATCATTTGTTGACCTAAAGCACAGCTCTTGTATAAAGCGTGGCTTTGTGGACGAGACTTCGTTGGACCTCACACCCCGGAAATGGTCAAAACAGGAAGGATGCAGCAAGGTTATTAGGGTGTAGCACCCCTTTAGTGTATGTCATTCCTTCTGGATAGAGGTGGTATCATGGTATGGAACCCAGATATTTAACCTATGTTGTTGCTGCAAATTTTGTGGTTGTTGAAAATCGAGGATCCTCGGATAGATCAGTTACGATCGGGGGATAACATATTCGTGTCAGTAGTTACCCAGTTAGGGGTAACCCGGCCTTGTGTTGGCAGAGATCCGGTTTGGTTCTCGGGACGTCATTCCAAAGGCGTTTCCATGTGGCAATGAGAAGTTCCTTGGCCTGACCGTTTGTTGGAAATCCAAAGAAACAATACGAGACTTGTATGGTTTTAGTTGTAGAACCTGCCATTTACTTATGGTGGTGCCCCACTGTTTAGATGGTAGCTATAGTAGGCATACGATAATGGTCGTATGTTGGCTAAGATTTATATCTTTACTTTCGAAATGTTTTCTGCACTATGCACTAGTAATAATATCAACCGTTTCTTTTTAATGCGTATCAAGCATCTTTGACTATCACAAGGAGAAATCTCCTCCGATTCTGCGTTTGCATTGTGTGTGTGTGCATGAGGCCTTATGGTAGTCTCATTTTTAAAAGCATTGCGAATTGACTTTAAAAAAAATTCCCTTATTTTGATTTTAAAGATAAATAAACTGTTTTAGTTCTCACACCAGTCACATGACTGACTCGGAGTTTATTGTTTTCCTTCCTAAACTCTGAGTGCCCACCAATTTCCACACGGGCAGTCAGGAGTAAGGTTTATCAGGATATTCTGGAATTCAGGAGTTGCAGGAGGCAAGCTGGATGGCATGACGTATTCACTAGTATATAGTATTTCTTTTCCGCTGTTTGTTTGTTGTTGTACACTCTGATGATGTAATGTAATGTAATATGATGAAATGTAATAACTGATATAGTTCTTTGTTTAAAGATTATTCATTTATCTATTATATGTTGTTCCGCTGCGAATTGTGAGATTCCGATGTTGTTCTGTTATCTCTTTCTGTTCTGTTCTGTTCTATCTTTTTCTTTCTTCTTCTACCTCTTTCTTCTTCTTCAACCATAACGATTAGGTTTTTCGGCAATGAAAAACCGCGTTCGTCACAAATCTCAACCTGTAATTAACTATCTTTTTATTTACTTCATTAAATAAATTAATTACTCATTTTATAAAAGAAGTTTAACGGAATTTAAAACCCAATTCATTTTAAATTCAAATCAATTTAATAATGCACTTTAACATTCAAGTTGTTAAAACAATTTAAATTAAAAAAAAAACTTTATTTGTTTAAAAACTGAGATTCACTAACTTGAATTCCAGATTTAACTTTGATTTAAAACTTGTTTTAGATCTCTACTTTACAATTCAAGTTCAATTTTTTTTTAAAAAAATCACTTTTATTTCTTTCCAATTTATTCTATAATTATTTCACTTCCTAATTTTACTCTTATATTTCTTTTCAAAAATCCAATTCTCTATATTTTGATAACCCAGTGTACCAGAATATCCAATTAAACCATGGTAACCAATATTCCAATTATCAATATAATTCATCACAAACATTCATAACACGGAATATTAAACAATCTAAAAAAATTTGAGGAATCCAGTCGGATCCCTCTAACCTGTTTTCCTGCATCCACAGACGTTAGCACAATGCCTATTCCACTTCGAGATGGAATATCGCGGTATATGAGATTTATATAATATCATCTGCTATTATGCGGTGCATAAGGTATCATCCGCTATATAATGCGGGAAATCAATCACTCCAATATATACTATATATTACTATATAATATACCACATCAAATCGATCCAATCATTCAACCAATTATTTAAATTTTGCCATTTAAATTTAAATCAAAACCCAGAAGAGTGAGATTAACTCACCTTTGATTCAGCTAGCAATCCACTTCCATCTGGACTTATTTTCTTCACGATTGTAAACCTTGTAAAAGCATTAGATGATTTTATTAATATTCTAATTGGTCGAACAATCAATTATTATTTATTTTAATCTAAACCAAAAATTTTAGTTTTAAACTAATTTTTCTTTTGATAAATTATTTTTATCAACTAAATAGCTAAATAAGCTTATTAAATAAATCAATAACCCTAAATACATATTTTTAAAATACCTAGTAGGTTAAAAGGGGTGAATTTGTATTTTTATATTCCTTTGAAATTATTTATATATATAAATATACTTATAAAAATATTCTTCGTAGATTTTCAAAAATCAAATTATATAAATGCCATTAATATTTAAAATTAAAAGCATGTATACAAATATATATATATATATATATATATATATATTAAAAATCTGTTTTCGGTATAAAATCAAATCTGCTTCCAGACTTTACTGTAAATCAAATAATGTGGCAATCATATATATATATATATATGTATGTATGTATGTATATATATATTTCTTTGTATATAGTTATACATACATAAAAATTTAAATCGAAGAATAAAACATTTTTATACCTTTCAGCCTAAATCAAAATCGAATGGAACCTTAGTCGAGACGTCTCCGTACGAGGTCCTGCCCTCGTTCATCTTCTGCTCGCCACCAGTCGGCAATGCCGAGTTTGCCAATGCCTCATCATCGCGCATCGCAGCACAACCTCGGACTCGGTTCCAAACATCTCTGTGCTCATATGCCTTCAACCAATCATGAACCTACCTCGCCGCCAACTGCCGCCAAGACGCCTTCCACTGCGTCGCGGATCATGCACGAACCCCAAAGCACATGCGACCATCCATCAAGTCGAGCCGCATACCCCAGGCCATAGCCAAACTCCTCCAAGAAATCACGACCTTCCCTTATCCTTGAACGATTTCGATTCGTTCGAATTGATTTTCTATTTTCGTTTAGATCTGGAATGAGATTATTTCATCTTTTTTTATTTACAGAAGGAGGGTTGAGCATGATTTAAACGAGAAGCGGGAAAGTAGATTTGCGCGTTTCAGATTGTAGGGTGGCTCGCGTTTATAAGGTTTTACCCGCATTTCGAACATAATGGAACGTGTTTCCGAGCCTAATTCAGTCATATGTGGAAGATAGCTTTTGGAATCGAGTTTAAGTATTAAATTATCGATTTTAATTTCAACACGTTTCTCACCGGTACGGACAAACGGTAACTCCAATGTTACAAAAATTGAAATCCGATAATAACTAACTATTACGGATTCAATGGAACAGGTTTCGTCGAATTCCGAGGCTGTGCCTCGGAAGGCTATTTTTAAACGTCAATTTAAATGATATATTGTTAAAACTGAACAAATCACCATTAAATTAAAGTTCAAGCATTCTATTATCTTTAATATCATCATTATAAATTATATAAGCCTTCAAATTATTTTTAACAGGCTTAAAACTGAAGATTCAATAATGTACCCAAATTCAAATTATTAAATTCAATAAATTCAATCGCAAAATTCAAACTGATATTTGAAATCCCAGTTAAACTATCTTGCAAATATTTAAAATTAATTAAATATTCCAATTTCAAATGCCTAAAAATTTCAGGTCATCATATTCCTTCCCCTTAAAAGAATTTCGTCCTCGAAATTGCTAGTTAAGAATATGGTCCAATACCCATTTACTTTTTCCCAAAACCAAACAATTTCAATCAATTCTCAAAACCATCTTTTTATTGAAGACACACTAACCCTTTTTCTAGCTTTCCAAACTTACCCATAAGTCCCAATAATATTAATACTTAACAATTCAAATTTGAATTTAAAACCAAATTTTGAATTATCAAAATTTTCTTAGAATTTATCCAACTCCCTAAAGTTTTGAAAAAATTTCCAGCATCTCCTTTGCCCGGCTAGCTCGGTACAACTACAAAATGCCTCTACGGGCTCCCAAATTCCAAAAGAAAACAAAAAGCCAAGTGGCTAGATCAAAAACCCAATCATGCAGAAATTTAAACACATGCCTTTTGTTGAGCAACTTAAATTTATCTTCTGGAATCAAAACCAATTTTCCTTTTCCTTTATAATACATGTATATCCTCTTAAGCAATAATGTTCAATTACAACATTCAAAAATTGCTTCACGCATTTCTTTACAAAAGATTTCATATCTATTTTGATTTCCTTTCACTTATTCACAATCATCCCTTATTCACTTTCCTAACTCTTTAGTTCCAACTAAATAATTAGTTTCAATTTGCATTTCCAAAATCCCTTATTTTAATTCCAATTTGAAATTGTTTTGTCACTAACAAAATTTTTCAAATATTTTCAAAAAAATTCTAACTCCTAAAATTTTTGAAAAATTTTAGCGGAGTCTCCTTTGTACGGAGGAGCTTTTGCACTTTGACAATAGATATAAATATATATACATCGACCCACATGGTCGGAAAAACAAAAACAGTTCATATTTTCTATTTTTATTGCGTAGGCGTACCTTTATTAGCATTTTTAAGCAAGTGGCTTATTATTTTAGAAGTTAGCGCAGCCAAATCTAGCCAAACGGCTTCCCGGTACCTGTACTTACTCAATTCTAACATGTAAGTACTAAATATATGAATTTTATTAACATTTCACTTGCTTTCAACAGCTAAACACATGCATTTCATAAGCAAGATGCACCAAACACTTCCCGTAAGTGATTTATATGATTTTAAAGCTTATTCAATTGCTTTCAACCAATTCATATGCCATTTCATTCAATTTTAATGGTTTACAACTCAATTTCTCACATTCAATTTATTTTTAATCCAAACAAGCTCATATTCAGTTCAGTTGATTTCAAAATCAATTTATTTAATCTTTATCCACTCATAGAAATTTAATTACTTCGTTTACGTCAATCGACAATTCATTCTATGCAATTTGATGATATCCATGTGAATAAATAATTACTTAAGTTTTACAACCAATTTAAATTGATTTCGACTCAATTTATATTTAATTCCTTCCATTTTAATTCATTCACAACCATTTTATGTAGCTCGACACAATCCATGCTTGTATACTACTAACCATTCCCAAATTAATTCAACCCAAGCTTTTATTTAATGGTCTACCCTTCCTACTTGAAGTTGACCTTCTATAAATTTTAAACTTATGTTAATTTACTTTAATATAGTCCAACTTCACAACTTAAGCTCACTTCATTTGCAAAATAAATTTTCCTTTTCAATTTAACTTGGTTTTATTTCAATCAAATCTCATTTCAATCTACAAATTTATTTGATTAGTTATTATAAATTTAATTTCCAAATTCAATTCATTCACGACTCATTTAACTAATTACAAGGCCATTTTCAATTTATTTCTACCTTCTTGAACTTAATTTGCAATTCAAACCATTTCTGTTTCAATCTGACTTCCTTTTTATTCGACAATATTCCAGTTGTATTCAATTTACTAACAATTCATGTCAAATTTAATTTATAACTCAAGTTTCATTTCCAAACACCATTAATAACTCCGAATTCAACTTCTATTTAACCAATTTAAATCTTATTAACATACTCACTTAACTAATTTATTTAGCTAATTAGCTTACTTCCAACTTTTATATCAATATTCGATTTTATTACAAAAATCACTTTATTAAATTTTCTTGAGATCAAATTTTTTTTTTTTAATTCCAGTTTGGATTTTCTTTCATTTTCCAAAATTCCAACAATTTTATTTTAAAATTTTATAAATACTTTTAAATTCACATAATATTATCAAAATAGCTTTTTATAAAAATACTTTTTATAACTCGATGTCTCAACCAGTCCATCCTTGTTCTCATAGAAATTCGATCATACGTTGATCGGGCGTAGGACTGAAAATCTATAAGTACTTGGTAAACCCTTTCCAACACCAAGTGAAAATACTTGGGAAAATTATTTTATTGAAAATATAGAAATCATTTTTGAAAATAGAGGAAATATCTTTGGTGAGAATGCTCTGGAAATCATCACCCCCAACCATAGTCGTAGTTACATCTTGGGTTACGTTGCCATCGCAGCAAAAGTCCATGTAACTGTAGGCACTCCGCGCCCCTCTATTACGCCATGGAACCCACAACAGACCGCAGTTACACTCCAGGGTTACGTTGTTGTCGCAGCAAAATTCCATGTAACTGTAGGCACCAGCGCCCTCGATTTTCGATGTCAAAAATGAAACTTCTCCACTCCCACATAGGTCGCAGTCTATCGATGTAAAATCAAACGCAGACTGTTGGCTCTCAGGAGCACACACCTATGTTACCATAGGTCGCAGTCTACTGATATAAAATCAAACGTAGACTGTTGGCTCTCAACGGCACACACGACTTCCGCTATGGTCTGTAGTAGATCAAAGTGACATCTAGTTACACTGTCGTCACAGCATAACCCAAATGCCTCTGTAAGCATCAGCGCCCTCGACTTCCACTACACACTAGACATAATCCTCAGGAACTAGTTTTGTCCGGACTCCTCACAGGATAAACTTTAGAATACCCCCTTAGGGTTCAAGGCTACCAACCTACGGCACTCCTGAGAAGTTCATTTCAAGGGAGCGCCTTTTCCCCTAGAGCCATTTTCAAAGCACTTTATACTATACACATATAGTATCTTCCAAATCATACACCTAGTATGAATCTCAAATAAATCTCCTTTATCAAAATCGATTAGCCCAAAATCGATAATTCTCAAACTAGGCTTTCCAAAACCAATATTGATTTTATCGAAAAATCAAAAGCCCTTCCAACTCCAAAGGTTCCCAAAACCTTTTTCCAAAATCCCCATAAGATCCTTTATATATATATAGATATATATATATATATATATTTTCAAAAAACCTTGGGCCATTTCAAACTTGTATAAAACTCCTTTTATACTTCAAACACTTCCAAATTCCTTTTCTTCCGGCAATAGATTCAAGAAGGGAAGATTTATCTTATATAGCAAAGATATATAAATTTGTTTATTCAAAATCAAATATTCAAATTTGATTGCTCTTTTTTTCTAAAGTTGTTTCCATCTTACTTGTCATCATAAAAATATCCAACTTTCACTTTTATCCATTGTATATTTCACAAAATATACTTTCATTTCAAAAGAAATCATTCCAAATTTCTTATTCACAAGTTTTAAATATTAATTTCATTCAAATCTGTATGATGTACACTTATCATCTGTACACTATACCAATTTGATCGCTCACTTGATCACACAATTTCACTTTCGAACTAGTATCGTCCACCCGACTTCCTTGTGTGGACACAGGTCTGGTTTCTTGATCAAAAACCATCATTCTCCTTGCATAGCCTATTTATGATAGAGAATATCCAGAATCAATCAAAAATCCATATCCTGGTTTGCCATCGAAAATCGAGTGAAAAAACCAAACTCGGATCGATATAACTATCTCGAAATTCTATGCTCGAATCTGGATCGAATCACTAGGCGAACAGAATAATATATGTACATCCTACGTAATTATCTTCATTGATGATCAACTAAATCAATTTGTCTTTCTATTCACATTTCCTTTGGTTTCTATCCACACAATCACAATTGTTTCAATTCCATTGGATTATCACTTTAATCCTTATCCCGAATGGATATTCAATCACAAACAGTTTGAACTCTGTCCAGCATAAATTCAAAAAATAGCTTGAAAAGTTTAAAACAGATAAATCATTGAAAAATAATTATTAGTTTGTAACATAGCTATAAAATAGTTATGTAATTGTAAAATAGTTCGAAAATAGTTAAATAGTTTCATAAATTTTAGACAAGTGCAAAATATTTGTAAAATTGTAATTAATTTGTAAAATAGTTGAAAAATAGTGATTAGTTTATAAAACAGTTGAAAAATTGCTAAATAGTTCCAAAAATAATTGTAAAACAAATATAAAATAATTTGGCTTTAAAAAAGAAAGGTTGTATATATTAAATAGCTTGGAAAAATAAGTTTATATTAAAACAATTTATATAGAAAATAGTCCAGAGTCAAAACTATTCACTTCCCCATCAGTTCAATTTAAATTTCCATTTCCATTTAAATTGACTCAATTCCAATTTGAATAACTCCAATTTCCATTCAAATTGATTTATCACCAATTCAAATTGAATCAATCTTGATTTCTTTCCAAATTTAAATCAAATTCCATTTGATTTTAAACCTATTCAACTTTAATTACAATCCTAAATTATTCCAATCAATTTGGGCTAATATCAATTGAACCCACTTCAATTTCAAATCATTTCAGTTCAATCCAATTCAAATTTTCATTTAAATTTTTAAACTTATACATCTTCAATCTCAAATCCAATTAATTCAAATCAGGTTCAATTTGAATGAATTCAATTCAAATTTCAAATTTAAACCATCCTGAATTATATAAACTCGAGTTAAATTTTTAAATGTTGATTTAATCCTTTAAATCAAATCAACTTATCTCTCTAAACCATTTAATTCTGAATCCATTTCAAACTTATCTTCATTAAATTTTAATTTGGTTGTATTTTTAATTCCCACTATTAAATTTTTCAAATAATATAATAACCAATTACCTTAATATTTATTAGAAAGAAATATTGCTTTATATATTGTAACGATCGCAATTTTTCGTTGTCAAAAAAACAAAATGTTATGGTTTAAGAAGAAGAAAGGTAGAAGAAGAAAGAAAAAGATAGAACAGAACAATATCGGAAACTCACAATTCGCAGCGGAACAACATATAATAGATAAATGAATATTCATTAAAACAAAAGAACTATATATTTTATACATTACATCACATTACATTCATCAGAGTGTACAACAACAAACAACAACAAACAGCAGAAAAGAAATACTATATACTAGTGATATGCCATGCCCGTGTGGAAATTGGTGGGCACCCAGAGTTTAGGAAGGAAAATAATAAACTCCGAGTCAGCCATGGGACTGGTGTGAGAACTTAAAATAGTTATTTATCTTTAAAACAAAGAACAGGCTAATTTTAAAATAGATTCGCAATGCTTTTAAAAATGAGACTACCATAAGGCCTCCCGCACACACATAATGCAAACGCAGAATCGGAGGAGATTTCTCCTTATGATAATCAAAGATGCTTGATACGCATTACAAAGAAACTTGATATTATTACTAGTGCATAGTGTAGAAAACATTTCGAAAGTAAAGATATAAATCTTAGCCAGCATAGGCATTTCGCACTTATGCCTGCTATAGCTACCATCCAAACAGTGGGGCGCCACCATAAGTGAATGATAGGTTCTAAAACTAAAATCGTACAGGGTTTCGTATTGGGAATTGGATTTCCAACAAATGGTCAGGCCAAGAAACTTCCCATTTCCACATGTGAACGCCTCTGGAAGGACGTTCCCGAGAACCAAACCGGATCTCTGCCAACATAAGGTCGGGTTACCCCTAACTGGGTAACTACTGACACGAATATGTCATCCCCCGATAGTAACCGATCTACATCCTAGGATCCTCGATTTCCAACAACCACAAAGCAATAAATTTGCAGCAACAACATAGGTTAATTATCTGGGCTCCATACCGTGATACCACCTCTATCCAGAAGGAATGATATACACTAAAGGGCGCTACCCCCAATAACCTTGCTACATCCTTCCTGTTTTGACCATTTTCGGGGTGTGAGGTCCGACAAAGTCTCGTCCACAAAGCCACGCTTTATACAAAAGATGTGCTTCGATTAACTAATGCTCAACATCACTTCGTATGCCACATTACCAATTTGGGAATGTATCACTAGTAACCATCAACTATATAACCTCTAAGGGTGTTAAGCTAAGAGAATAAATTCTCCGCCACCAACGGTAATATATTTGATAGAAACCAGCTTTACATCTCAAACTGTAACGTCAGACACACATCCATACAAGTCCGTTCCGGGATCAAACGGAACCGAAGGCACTTACAAAGAAGTCCTTGCAATCCAGAGATTCACTAATCACGACCGGACTTCCCATCACAAAGGGTAATAAATTTCTATATCGGGGATCAGCCGATGCAGAAACATTCGACGGTAATCCTTCTGTTTTCACAAATATCCGGTCTTTCAACACCGGTCATCAATGCTACCTATTACGACGTATCACATATTCGGAATGGGTTATATGACCCCAAGGTCCTTTCTCGGCTAACCCGAATAGTGAGCGCTTATTTTAAAAAAAAAATTAAGTGTAGCATACAAATTCAAGCAATCACGACAAATACCTATTTAAAGGTAAATATTGATAGTTGGTTATTTAACTATCAATAGGTATGCACAACATCACCAGATTCCAAATAATTTTCCAAATTATTTATTTCCCAAAATATCTTTACAAGATATATATATATAAATAATTTCCATACTTCAAAAATAAATCGATATTTATTTTTAAACCAATTTTCCCAATTTCATTTATAAATTCCATATTGAATTTACATTTCCAAAATATCTGTGAATATACGATTTTCAAATCGATTTCAAATATCCACTTTCAATTTATCTTTAAAAAGATAATTCTCAAACGTTCATTTCATATTGGAAAACATTTCCCTACTTATTTAATAATAAGTAATTCACAAATCTATTTATTTTCAACATTTGGAAAATATTCAATATACTTAAATTAATATTAAGTATATATTTCATTTCTTAAGGAAAACATTCTATTAAACTCATTATTTGGGTCAAAACGAATGTTGCGTAAAACATCGTTACGACGACCCAAAATCACTAGTATAGGGATTTGAAATTTAGATAGATATATAAATCCCAATACTGTACAAAAACATTTCCTTTCGGAAATCATTTACTATAACAATAGTGTTATAGTCCACCATTTCCTTCTATTTCTCGAAAACGTCTATTTCAACAATAAATGTTGAAATCTATGTATTCGATTTATAATACATTTTAAAACATCGTTAAAACGATGAACTTCATTTTATAATATTCATTTTCCCAAGCATATCCATTTTTGATAATATATTCACTGTCCAAAATCGTGAATATACTTCCTTAACCAATTTCAATTTTCAATTTATCAAATTCCATGGATTTCGAATTTATAAACAATGTCTATAAATTCCATTTCTATTTATAAGCTCCGATTTATAAATCTCCTTTATTAATCCAATTCAATTTATATAACACAATTATATACCAAAAGTCCATATTAGAAGTTAAATACTTATAATTCATTTATTTACAAAAATCGTTCTTTTAAAACTTCCCAAATTATAAATCTTATAACTTATAAGCTTTATTTATTTACCCAAATCAATTCTTTTAATAACTTTACAAAATTTATAAATCTTACTACTTGTAAAATTCCATTTATAACTTCACCATTTATAATTCTATAAATTTCATTCACTTATGAAATTCATTTACACTTCATTCCAACACTTATATAAACTCATTTTTTTTTATAATTCCAATATTTTAATTTATAAATATCCATTTTATAAATATTTTATATAAATCGTTTATTATAATTCAAAATTCCCAATTTAAACCATTTTATAAATTTATCAACTATTTATTTCAAAAATCATGCTTTGGTTATATTTTCATAAAAATCCTAATTTTTTATAACATAAAAATTTATAACGTTTTAATTATTTAAAATGAATTAATTCGAAAATTTAATAAACGTATAATTTCGAAAATCACTTTAAAAATCCCTTAAAAATCAAAATCGTTATTTTTAAACTTCAAAAATGGATCCGATGATGCAACGCATCAAATAGTCAACCACGACTTTCAAACATCATATATCGATATGATAATCAATCAAATATCACAATATATATAAATAAATAAATATGGTTGAGGAATCCAGTTGGATCCCTCCAACCTGTTTCCCTGCATCCACAGATGTTAGCACAATACCAATCCCGTTTCAAGATGGGATATCGCGGTATATGGGATTTATAAATTATTATCCGCTTAATAGGCGGCGCAATAGGGTCTCATCCGCTATATAATGCGGGAAGTCAAAAAATCCAATATATACATATTCCAATATATATATATATATATATATATATATATATATATATTGCTATATATACATATATCCTACTATATCTAATATCACAACCAAACAGCAATCAATAACTGCAATCCAAATTTTCAATTTGAGTGAGAAGATCTCACTTTAGCTTTTTATTTGCAATCCATTTCCATCTTGACTCGATTTCTTGATTTGTACCTATTTAAATTATTTACACAATTCATTAATATTCAAATCAACTAAACAATTAATTTCCGTTTAATAGTTTTTTTGATTAGCTGATAATTCTTTTTAAACCAATTTTCTCTTTTGATAAATTTATCTTTTTAATAAATTTAATTAACCAAAAATTATATTTTAAACTAAAAATCTTGGTTTAACTAATTTCTTTTCAAACTCCCAATTCTTTAAAGAATTACTTTACATAAGATTTTCCATTTTGATTTATTTTCTCCACAATATTGACCTTGTATAAATATTTATATGGTTTATTAATATTTGACTTAACCGAACAATTTTTTTTTTTCATTTATTAAATTTAGTTAACCAGTAATTTAATTCAATCTAATTCCTTTTAAATAAAACATTTTAGAGACAAAAGTACTTAAATAGGCTAATTAACAATTTAATCACCATAATCTATCATTTCTTTTTTTTCCAAAATGAACTATAAAGTTTAAATATGTGTTTACGTATATTTACCTTATTTTTAATTTCTTTGAAACTACCTATATGCTAGAATTAACCTATATAGATATAGTATCTAATTTTAATTACATAAACTCCATAACCATTTTAAAATTCCCAATCCCAAAATCTGACACATATATATATATATATATATATATATATATATATATTAGATTAAAACAGAAATGGTTTTGCTCATTGTTGTAAAATTAAACACTTGGTAATATATATATATATATATATATATATTCATAAATTTTAAAAACATAATTTCTTATTTCCTACTGCCACTAGTATATCGCTGGCCAAAGGTTTCTGTTCTTTAACCTTATATATTCAATCAACATATCTATAAACTTATTAAGTTAAATTTCAAAAAATAAAGCAACCTATACTCTTACTGTAAATATCTATAAACAAAAATTTCTTTCTATCTTAGATTTGTTAACATGTATATAAATAAATTAAATAAATAAACAACACAAAACACTCTCACCTTCTTGACACAAATCGAAACCAAGATCCACCCTGAGTCGCAGCAACGACTCTTGCCTGCAGCCACATATGCGAGCTGCCCCTCCCCATCGCCTGCGCTCGAAGCCAGGTTACGCCGCCGCCTTCCAAATCTTGCCACGTGCCTCGCCGACGAACCCCAAATCGTATGCTCGAACGCCTGCTCCTCGAGGTTCGCCGCTCCTCCTCCTCATTGACCATGCGTACGTGAGGATGTCCCCTCCCTTCGATCGAACGATGTTTCGAGGTTGTCACGATTTGAGGAAATTTGGGGCTGCCATTTTTTTTTTAACTGAGGAAGAGGGCTTCGGCTTTGAATAAATAGAGAGCGGAGGAATTGGACGTTAATATTTAAAATTTAAAGAGAGATGCTCTGCACGATTTCCTTTCTTCCATGATTTAAGGCGTGTTTTTAGGCATGATGTTAGGGAGATAACGTGGTGTGTTGTTGACCAAATTTAATATTTAAATTTAAATTGAGTTTTATTTAATTTCAACGCGTTTATACGTCGTACGCTCGCATAACAACTCCGATCAATACGAAATTTGAAATCCGGTAATAATTCAATATTACGGACCCAATAGAACTGGTTTCGTCGAATCCGAGACTGTGCCTCGGAAGGTTATTTTTTAAATATCGATTTAAACGATAAAATTTCAAAACTGAACAAAACAGTTTCAATTTCAATTCTTAAGCTTCTATTATCTTCAGTATTATCAATATGAATTTTACAAGCCTTTGAAATATTTTTAATCAGCTTAAAATTGAAGATTCAAATTATTATTCAACTTTCAATAGATTAAATTTTATAATTTAATCGCCATATTCATTCTGATAATTTGAAATTCAAGTCAAACCATCATTCACATATTTAAAATTAATTAAATACTTTTAATTTAAATTGTTCAAAATTCTGGACCGTTACATATATCAAAATATATTCTTATATAAAACCATGTAAAACCTTTATATAAGAAAATAACAAGTACGCTCTCATATACACACACACACACACACACTCAACTCATCTAGTGTACCATTGACCGTATCCATAATGTGTAATCCCAACAGAGCCAAGTTTCTCGCTTAACCTTTAGCTTGGATACCAACTGTAACGACCTGGAATTTTTGATCCCGAAAACTCCAGACAGTTAGGGAAAGAAGAAAGAGATAGTGGAAGAAGAAGAAACACCACAAAGATTCTCACATTCGCAACCGATGAAAAATAATATCAAATAATAACAGTTTACAAAAGAATTCTGTATCTATCAAATTACATTTATAATACATCAAAGTCACACACATATATAGACGTTGGATATACACAATCATCATGTCTCAGATATACAACAATACAATACGGTGGAAACACTCCATACGTTCTTTCCATCCAACTCGCCTCCTGAGCTCTAGAACGTCCTTACCTAAAAATCTGTAATACTCGGTCTTACCCGAGCATTACATTATAGTGGCACCCTGGTCAGGTTGGAAACCAGCGTGAGTAAACCCATCTAACATGGAATACAAAGCATACAACTTAAATTAAACCCGGATTAACTCGTATCAATTTACAAATTAACAATTTGTTATATACATCACTTATTTCACACATCAATTTTCTATATACCAAAATTTAGATTAATTAATAGTCCAATTCACTTAAATCATTTCGTTCCAGCCTATTGATTTCACATATCAATCTATAAAAATTCGAAGTGGTTTCAGGTATTTTGTAATACCCGACCCCGGTCTCTTCGAGTCTCATGTCATCTAGCCCAAATTATCCAAATGAAATACACTTCAAACATTAAATACAGGTTGCCCTTTTACGCTACAATTCATGATTGATAGACAACCACAATATCCTGTCCTCCCAAACATATGATACTACAAATCATTTCATATCAGAGATATCATCTCATTCATAGCATCCAATACCATTCAATCATCCACAAGCAAACTTGATCACTTCCAAAATAAATTTAATCACTTCTAATTGAATTACTAATCTTAATCACTTAGATTCCTTCACTTGACATTAATTAATTTCAAATCAATTAATTAATCATCCCTTAATTATCCATCTAATTAATCACCCTGGATTAATTATCCTTCAATTACATTCAAGTAACTAATAATTACACAAATTAATTTCTTAACCAAAACAGTAATTAATCTTTAATTACTTCACAAATTAATTATCTATAATTAGTTACATTAATCCTTAATTACTTATATTAATTAATTTCTCATATATCACTAACTATTATAATTTATACTAATCTAAATGAATTACATTAATTAAACTAAAAATATTAATCACCCTTGATTAATCTCAACCTGTAATTAACTATCTTTTTATTTACTTTATTAAATAAATTAATTACTCATTTTATAAAGAAGTTTGAAGGAATTTAAAACCAAATTCATTTGAAATTCAAATCAATTTAAAAATGCACTTTAACATTCAAGTTGTTAACACAATTTAAATTAATAAAAACTTTATTTGTTTAAAAACTGAGATTCACTAACTTGAATTCCAGATTTAACTTATATTTAAAACTTGTTTTAAATCTCTACTTTACAATTTAACTTCAATTTTTGTTAAAAAAATCACTTTTATTTCTTTCTAATTTATTCTTATTTTTATTCTATAATTATTTCACTTCCAAATTTTACTCTTATATTTCTTTTCAAAAATTAAATTCTCTATATTTTCATAACCCAGTGTATCGGAATATCCAATTAAATCATGGTAACCAATATTCCAATTATCAATATGATTCATCACAGCATATCAAACATTCATAACACAGAATATTAAACAGTGTAAAAAAAAAATTTGAGAATCCAATTGGATCCCTTTAACCTGTTTTCCTACATCCACAGACGTTAGCACAATACCAATTCCACTTCGAGGTGGAATATCGCGGTATATGGGATTTATATAATGTCATCCGCTATTATGCGGCGCATAGGGTCTCATCTGCTATATAATGTGGGAATTCAATCACTCCAATATACACTATATATTATATATAATATACAATATTAAATCGATCCAATCATTCAACCAATTATTTAAATTTAACAATTTAAATTTAAATCAAAATCAAGAAGACTGAGATTAACTCACCTTTGATTCTATTAGCAATATATATTTAATTTAATTTAATATGTGTTGAATTTAGAATATGGCTTTATATATATAGTTATATATATATGAGTCCACTCATACCATTATCTTCGCCGATCCCGTTCTGACTTGTTCCATCAATTCTTTTTATCAGCTTTGATCGTTGAATTCGTGCCGATTTTGCTTTGCTTCGATTCATAATTCAAATTTCAGTGTCTGTAGCAGTATGCATATCCACGTCATCTTCTGTATTCTCTAGGCTCGAGAGGTGAGTAATCACTCACGATTAACATTCTTTTATTCATTAAATTTGATTTCAATTGAAACGACAATTGAAATATGTTGTTGTAGTTATTTAAATTTGTTATATATGCTATTATCTGTAACTGTTCACCTGCGGGATATGACACCATATCCTGTTGTTTATATTATATTTTGTATTGATGATATATGCCTGTTATTTTATTGTACTTTCTGTTGTCACTCTGCAAGTTCCCTGTAGTTTAGAAATCACTATGGGTTGAAATGATACATACCCGAACAGACTTTAGAATAGGAGAAAATCATTATGGTTGAAATGATAAACCCAAGCGATTTTCATTTAATTGAATTTGGGATTACGGGTTGAAATGATATCCACCCGTATATATTTAGTATACGGATTGAAATGATAAATATCCGTAGCACATGACTATATGATAGGAAATATATACAGACACCGTTGGTCCGTATAAATATTTTGAAAATAAATTTCTACAGTTGAAAAGAAATATATGGGATTTAATAAATATTGGTTCTTAAAATATTATATATATATATATAAATGGAAAGTTTATATATAGATTTAATAATAATGTTATTGAGAACGATTTCATCCATATAATATGTTTGAGTATTATTTACGATTTATATTTCAAAATTTACTGTTGTTAAAAGTTGAATAATTAAGATTGGAAGATAAATTTGGGTTTATTAAGAATGGTATTTTAAATAAGGATTTATTTAATTAAATCGATTTGAAATTATTGAATGGAAAATTTAAAGGTATGATTTTGTAACTGGATTTTTGATTTAAGTTAAGTGGTTATTTTAGAAATTGATTTGAATTTAAATTGATAAGTTGAGATTGAATTTAATTTGAATGGGAAGGTCGGGTTGACGTTGGAACGATTTGTTAAGTTGAGGAAATTGAAAATACTTTACCGTATAAATTATTTAATATATATAAATACTATTTTGGGAAATATAGAAATATTTGAAGTGAAAATGAGATTTGGTTTTGAAATATAAATTAAGCTGAAATGACCACGGTGTTATAGTGTATATTTCTACCTTGTAGAAAGTTCCATGGACCCTTAGAGGATGGTTACCCCAAACATCATTTAAGTTATTTGTATTTCAGTTGATATTTCACTTGTGTTGGATTTATTGATATAAGAATGTTAATCCTGACTCTAGTGTTTTGTGTTTTGCTTTACGCTCGGGTCAGACTGAGTGATACAGCATTTGAGACTCACCTTTGGAGTTCGGAGCTTCATTTGGAAATCCAACTATCGATTCAGATTCCAGCCTTTCCAGTTGATTGGTTCAGAGAAGTCATCTTTTGCATTGAAGACTTCACTACATTTGAAATATTCGGTTGTATTTCTCTAACTCTGATGTATATGGTAGCTTCATGAACTACTATTCTTTATCTATTCCGCTGCATTATATTGCTCTGTGATCTGTGATTGATTTATTTACTGTATATTTTACGTTTTGCCATATTTTAATTAACAATTCGGTATTTTGAATTATTCAAGTCGGATATGTTTGGTTTTATTGTCGATTTGAATGGTCCAAAATAGCGGGTCGTTACAGATTTTGGAGAGGAATTGACCTGCAGTTGAATAACATTAGATCGAATTTTTCAATGTAGCTAGAAAACTTGTTGTTTACCAACTTGACCTAACCAGGTCCCCGCCGATGCCTTTTTTATAGCGTCGATATGGTATCGGTAAGTCATAGGTAAATCATTGCCTATGCAAAATTACGGATGCATTGTCAATACCGTTTCTCGGCGTCGGTGGGGCGTGGACAAGGCATCGCCTGCATCCATGCTTACACTAGCTGACATCACCTCCTCCACCACTTTTTCATTTAAAAAAATGAAAAAATTTCACCTCTCCTCTTGTTGTCTCCAGCTCCCTCCATGTTGTCACAAGCCAAAGCCCCCTCCCCCTACAAGCTTAGCGTCGCCTCTTTATGCGGCCATCTCCCACACCCAACTGCCACACCATCACTGCAAGCCCAAGCCGCCACCTCCAAGCCTAGTTGTCGCCTCGTCGCTGCAAGCCCAAGCCACTACCTACCAATCCCAACCACCACCGCATTGCTCTAAGCCCATGTCGCTACCTTCTAAGCCCAACGCCTCTTACAAGTTGCGACACAAAGTTCCGAGCCACCGCCAGCCTGCCACCATTACAAGCCCAAGCCTTTAAGTCGTTGCAAGCACCGCCCTCCGTTGATATGATTTATGCACTGTTGCAACTTAAGTTGTAAGAATTCAAAATTTAAAAATTACTCATATTATTTGGTTAACCTATGTTAGTTAATATTTCCTATAAAAGTCATGATTAACTAACTAAACAAAGAAATAACCACCTCAAATTACAATTGTAAATATATTTACTTACATAAAATTCTAAAAAATAATAACATATAGTTCTTGTTAGAAACCTACAACTACTTTCCATAATAAAGTAGTGGGGCTCATTTCATATTCTACGCATATCTACCAGATTTCGACAATATCTATATTTTTAAATAGAAACGAAATGTTTGAGTTATCATAGTCCATAAAAAGAATTTAAAATGAATGCTTATATTCATCTGGAATTGTTATTTACAATATATGTTTATTTTCATACCGCATATTCAAGCACTTCACATTAAGCCTAGCACTTGTAAAATTATTCAACTCATACATGAATCTGTGAATAAACCAATTAATACATGAATGTTAGGTTATTTGCAGTAGTAAGAATTTGATTAACTTTTCAGTTTTTATGTTTATCTGTCAAAAAATTAATGCATTTATTAACACGTATATTTTGCGTTTAAATTTCTTACTTGTTTTAGATGAATGAATGTACATGATATGATCTAGACAGTTATAGTCCTGGTGATGCATGCACTTTTTTCATAATAAAAGTGTTTAATTTGAATAAATAATACTATCATGTGAAAGATAATATAAATTTTATTTATATATAGGAACGATCCCATTGCACTTGAAGATGTTACACTTGAAGGTTTAAATGGTTTTTCACCATATAATACAATGTAGGTTTTTCCAATGATCAACATCGCCCCTTTTTGTAGATTCTACCAATGTTTTGATCATATCCATCTGATGATGGTATGTATATGATTGAAAGATTGATAAAATCTAAAGAAAGGGCAACTTCCATCATCATGTAAACTAATAATGTATTATATTATGAAAAACAAAGATGGTCTAAAAACATAACAACGTTTACTGGGCATGCATAGTACTGCTGTTATAATCGATGATTGTTGATTAGGGAAGTGCTAGGGAGATGTTATTAACAATGGAATTGTTGACCGTTAGTGATGGTGGTTTTTGCCACTAGTGTAGCAGTATCGCAACCAGCACTTCCCCGTGCACTATCACCAGTTGCAATAGCACTGCCTTGCATGTCTTTGATCACCTCCCAATTGCACGGCATGGCACCACGGTAGTATTAATAGAGGAGGTGCCAGGGCCTGTGTAGTAGTGTTGTTATAACTGGCAATGGTTGCTTAAGACAGGGTTGGAGGAGATGCTATTAACACTGGAGTTATTGACTGCCGGTAATGGTGATTATCGCCACCAGTGGTACTAATACCGCCGCCACCACAACCACCACCACTACCAATTATGACAACACTACAATGCAAGTCTTTAGGTACCTCATTCTATTAATATTACCACGCTATCATGTTGTGCAACCATTGCGGCTATTTGAGTTTCTTAGGAATGAAAGCATAAGCAATGAGCTTAAGGTTGGGTCCACAGCCAGTAGCAGGTCTTATGGTGCTTCCATCGAGTTTATGGCATGTATACATGTATACGTGTAGAAAATTCTAAAGCATACATAAAATGCAAAATAGGTGAAAATATATTTATAGTATATTACGTGTATGTATACATTTGTTTAAATCCTAAGAACTGTATGTGTGTGTGTGTATTTTATATGAAAGCTTAGTATAATTAAGCTTGAATTATTTTTAATTAAGGAGCCATATGCATGTTATATTTATCCAAAAATTGTCATTGTAAAAATAAATTGAGTTTGAATTAAAATATAAAAGTTAAGTCACTCGGTAAATTAACTAAATATATAATTAGCTTAAATTATAAATTTTATTTCAGTAAATTAAACAATAGATATAGTTTTCTTTAAATCGTGGAATAAATTAAACAAATATATAAGTGAAATCACATAATAAATTATGTATATATAATTAGATTAAAATATAAATTTTGTTTCAATAAATTATACAAAATTTTAGTCGAGTTAAATCATGTAATAAATTATATGTATATATATAATTGGGTTAATTATAAATTTTGTTTCAATAAATTATACAAATGTTTATTAGAGTTAAATTATATTTTTTTAAATCATAAAATAATTAAAAAAATATACAAGTTAATCCTTTCAATTAGTTAAACAAATATATATATATATAATTGAGTTAAAATATAATTTTTGTTTTACAAAATCAAATAAGAGTGTGTCATTATAAGTTAAATCACCTAATAAATTATATGTGTGTGTAATTAGTTAAATTATAAATTTTGTTTTAATAAATTATACTAGTGTTTATTCAAGTTAAATTATAATTTTTTATGTCACACAATAAATTAGACAAATATATAGGTTGAATCACTCAACAAAGTAAACAAATGCATACATGATTGAGTTAAATTATAAATTTTATTTCCACAAATTAAAAAAGAGTATATTGTATAAGTTAAATCACACAATAACTTATATATAAATAAATATGTATTTATGTATATATGTATGTAATTAGGTTAAACTATAAATTTGTTTCAATAAAATATAGAAAAATTTATTCAAGTTGAATTATAGATTTTTTAAATCACCAATAAATTAAGCAAATATATAAGATAAACCACTCTAATTAACTGTATATATAATTAAGTTAAATTATAAATTTTTATTTCAATAAATTAAACAAAAATTTACTTGAGTTATATTATCTTTTTTCTAAATCATCCAAAAAATTAAACAAACATATAAGATAAATCACCTAATTAATTAAACAAATATATCTTTAAAAATTGTTTTTCAATAAACACAATTGCTGAAATAAAAAATTACTTATTATTAATAAATAAACTTGGTTAAAATATGGTGATCGTCATTAGATAAAGCTGCAACATTTAGTAATGCTTTGGAAGAAGAAAACCGACAGTTGAAGTCACACGTCGATAAGCTAGAGAATAAACTTCTATTGCTTACGGATGCACTATTGCGACGTTTTCCAGACGAGGACAGTTTTGGTGACGGTGATTGAGATGGTGATGGTAGGCATGGTTTGGTGGAGTTGGAAGTATTTGTGTTGTTATTGTTTGGATTTTTGGTTTGTGTATAATGTCATGATTATGCTTGGATATTTGTTTTGTATTATGATGGTATTATTTGAATATTTGGTTTGTATTGTGATGGTATTGTTTTGATATTATGGTGTCAGATAATATTTATGATATTTTTGTGTTGGGTAATATGTTTTGTTATATGAATCCGGTGGTATGTGATAGTATAATATATGAATTTATAACATCAGTATGGTATGTTGAAGTGAATTTATATTGTACATATTTGCAACTGAGGATAAAAATGCAGTAGAAATGTTGCAAACATGTTTCAACTCAGATATTGGAAGGGCGTCTGAAGGGCGGTTTTAAAATTTTCAATTTGTGTCGCTAAGGCATTAGAATGGCGTCAAAAATCCAAGTTACACAGTTTTAATATTGGTCGAAAATACACGGTAATGAAGTTGGAAATAGACATCTGAGTAGCATCAGAAAATGGTGTCACATGAATATTTACGGAGAAACCTATGACTGATATCAGAAGGCTACCAAATGGTGCTAAATAAAGGGGGCTATTGTTCCTAGCTCTTTTCTAATTGGTTAAAAAAGTTAAGTAAAAGAGAATTTAGAAAAATTAATTTCCAGACTTTTAACGAATACAAATTTTACGAAGTTAAATTTTTGAACTTTGTTATGCTTCTTCAAAATCACACACGATTGATTGTAACGAACATTAAAATATTCACGATCACTTACAATCAATGAATAGGACAATTATAAATTACCATTGTCAGAGATTAATATTTACCGTTGCCAAGAATTAATATTTACTGTTGTCCAGACAACAAAATTGTTAAAGATCTGTATTACAAATGCAAAAGGTTAAAAGTTGTGAAAAACAACTTTCACGAAAAGGCAGCTATTAAAGATCTTTATTACAACAATCATTTTTTGAATGTCATAAAACAAAAGTTATAATATGGTCCTTTTGTTTTAGTGAATATCTCTTTACGGTGACGGTGCTGATGATTGATAAGGTGATAGAAGGCATGGTCCAGTGGAGTAGGAAGTATTTGTGTTGTTATTGTTTGGATTTTTGTTTGTATATTCTGTGTTGACACTTCTTGGATATTTGGCTTGTATTGTGATGGCATGCTTGGATATTTTGTTTATATTGTGATGATATTATTTTGATATTATGATGTCGTACAATATATATGATATTATTATATTGGGTAATATGTTTTGTTATATGAATTTGATGGTATGCGATAATATGACATATGAATTTGTAATATCAATATGTTATGTTGAGGTGAATATTATATATATTTGAATGTGCGACTGGGGTTAAAAATGTAGCAAAATTGCTGCAGATATATTTCAACTTAGGCATCGGTAGGGTGTTGGAAAATCCGATTTCAAAATTTTAAGTTTGCGTCGCTAAAGCATAAGAAAGGCATCAAAAATCCAAGTTATATAATTTTAATAGTGGTCAAAAAGGCAATGTAATAGCGTTGAAAATAGATGGCTGAATTGCGTCAGAAAAAGGTGTCATGTTAATATTTAAAGAGAAACATGTGGCTGATATCAGGGGCTAGAAAATAGTGCTAAATAAAGGAGGTTATTGTTCCTAGCTCTTTTTTAATTGGTTAAAAAAGTTAAATAAAGGAAAATTTAGAAAATTTAATTTTCGAAATTTTAACGATTATTCAAATTTGATGAAGTTACTTTTTTGTACTTTGTTATGCTTCTTTAAATATTCACAAGATTCATTGTGACATATATTAAAATATGTGCGATTACTTATAACCTATGGGTACGACAACTATAAATTACCATTGTTAGACATTATTATTTACAACTGTTAGGAAAACAATATTGTTAAAGGTGTTGAAAGTTGTGAACAACAATTATACTATAACTTTCATGTAAAGGAAGCTGTTAAAGATCTTTATTAAAGGGATAATTTTTTGAATGTCCTAAATGAAAAGCTATAATATGGTCCTTTTGCTATAGTGAAAATCCCTATATAGCGTAAAGTAATCTCAAGTCAGACATTATGAATAATTATGTTCCACCGCATGGTTTAAATAATCATAATGTATGATTATGACTTAATGCGGCACATTGAGATATAGAGACAAAAGGACAAAGGAATTGATCATGGTGAAATATTAGGAAAATTTCATGGGTTAAGGTGCATGTTTTCATAAACTTCTCTTTTGTTGATTAATCATGACATTTTCTCACAAGCTTGTATATGTTTCATATAAATCTGTCTCTTTGACATTCGCTTCTTATATGCATTTCGAGGATGTAAAAAGTGTATAAGCTGTAACAAGGACACAAATATTCAAAATCGGAACCACTTAAACTTAATGTTCATCATCAACACTGTTATGATGGAATTCACACTCGAGACCACTCAAATCTATATATCAAAAGCACAGTGGAAGATGAGATCGTGGTAAGAAGTGTAAAAATAATCAATTAATATCTCAATTGTGAGAAATACAGATTACGGATCTTAAGGCTAGAATTAACACTAGAGGGGGGTGAATAGTGTTTTAAGGAACTACTAATTCTTTTTGAGTTTATATTAATTTGAAAACAAATGTGTGCAATATTCAGACACAGATATGATCACAGAATCAAACACAGATGTAGATATAAAGTAAAAACAATAAAGGAAAGAACGCACCAAATTTTATACTGGTTCGAATTTACCCTACATCCAGTCCCACAACACAAGTACGGATTTCCTTTCAAAATCAGTTCTTACAATTACACCCTCGATTTCAAGGCCACGAGGTACACCGCTCCAGATTCACAATCCTCTGGGTAGAGATAATTGATTTTACGTGCAATAAGTTCACCCGATTGACTTTCCAGGCTACAATCACACCTTTTCTCACTCGATTGATTACAAAGAAGTCTACAACTCTGAATAGCACTGGGATCTTATTGAGATAGTGATAGAAAATCAAACTAGAGATGATCTAGTTAGATTCGATGGTGATTTCGGCAGAGTAATGGTAAAAATGTATATAAAGAAATGTGGAGAAGAAGCGGAGTGAAATCAGAGAATATATATAAATGTAAATTCGTTTCAAATAGCCCATATTTATAGTACGACAATAGCCATGTCCATTCGAGAAAGGATATGACGAATAGAAACTTCCTTTGAAATTCAAACTTTTGAAATAAACTATCACCTTGTCGACGAGGGTTCCTTGGGTTGTCGACAGGCCTAAGTTATTTTTGGTAATTTGTTTTTCATTGAAAATAACTCCTATTTTGAATTAAAACTATTTTAAACTTTTAAATATACTTAACTACAGTTAAAATACATAAATAAGTATAAAGAATAATATTTTGGTATACATAAAATTTTGCTATAACTTTATATTTAAATTTAAGTATAAATATTAAAAGTTAAATATATTATAATTAAAAGATAGTTTAAAACCAAGGATAATTTTGATATTGAAAATAAAGATTATTTTGAGGCTAAATGTATTTAAAACCAGGATGGATGTTTTTGATTTAAAAAAAGAAGATTTTGAAATCATTTTGAAAACAACATATAATTTTGTAAAACATTTGAATAAAAGTTAGTGGATACAAAACAATGTTCCACTAGATTTTTCGTAGGTTCCATCCTACTTAAGATTCCATCCCTTTAATGGGCTCGAAGTGGATCCCATTCCACGAGTAAAATAGATTTTAAAATGTCAGTGTTTTTCTAGGAGTTTTAACAAAATTCCTAACTTAATTACTTACATTGAAATCTTGAGCTCTTGATAATCTTGATACTCATGAGTCTTGAATCTTGATATCTTCGATCTTGAGTTTATTGGTTCTTGGATCTCTATAGTGTACAGTCTTCATTCTTTGGTACCTGTATATATATCCTGCATATACATATATATCTAAACAATAATGTTAGTATTTATATTTTATAATCTTATTCTAAGGTTGTTGTCATCAAAACCAACTTCTCAGGGACTAACAATCTCCCCCTTTTTGATGATGACAACCTTGATTATAAAATTGTGACGACCCTGAAATTTTAACAATTTAAATTGGAAATATTTAATTAATTTTAAATATTTGAATGATAATTTAAATTGAATTCCAAATATAACAATGAATTTGGCGATTAAATTTAATCTATAAAGAGTTGAATAAAATTTAAATTTAATATATTGGAGTTGAAATTGAATATTAAATTTGTGATTGAAATTCAAACTAATGACTTAAGAAAAATAATTTGGATTTAAGGATTATTACTTATATAAATTAATGATTGAATTAAATTTTGATTTGAAACTATGAAGTTATTTGAATTTTTCAAGTTCATATGAAGAACATATATGAATTTAAAAATTTGAACTTGGAGTTTGTAAATTTATTTAAATAAATACACTTAGTTAGAATTTTACCAACAAAACTAAACAAAACAAAGTAAAGAAAATAATTATACAAAAACACATTGAATTTAAAAATAAAAATAAAATAAAAATAAAAATAAAATAAACATAAAATATAGAAGAAGAGAAAAATCCACTCCCTTTTTATTTTTAACCCGTTTCCCCTTTTTTACCCGTTCTCATTTTTAATACCCTAAACCAAATTAACAAACGAGAAATAATGGCGGCCCCTTTTTCTTTCAACCAATCCAATAATGGCAGCCGTCACTCTTTGCAAAATTAGGGCTTTCGTCTCTGTTGAACTTCCTTCGACCGCGTGCTCCTCGGTGGATCGAGTTCGTCTCCTTGTTTCGATTATAAAGGTGAGTTTTCTCACGATTAATCGTTATTCAAGTTTTTAGATTTGTTTGAATTGGGTGCTTGGTTGCATGCTATGATTTGGGGTGTTATTTGTTATCATCTTCTTGGTTATTTGTTTTTAAACTGATGAGAACAGATGCTATCTTCTAAAAAAAAAATACTGTTATATGGTTTTCCTGGTTACAGAATAAAACAGCATTACAGGCATCATCAATAAGGTAAAGCATATATTACTTACTTATTTCTGCACACCTGATTTCTAAAATCTAAAATGGCCAACACTCTAATAATGGATGTGCTCTGCTCTACTAGTTGCTGCTGTGTTGTGTAGTAGTTGTAGTCTTTGTTGTTGTAGCATGCATTGCAGTCTTCTTCTGTCAACATTCTGATGCATATAACTTGACCTTGTACCTGTAGTTGTGTTCATATACACTGCTGCATATCACTGTTCTTGCTGTTGCTTCTTTTTGCTTATTTTAGTTTGTTTGGTGGCATTTGGTGGTCTGCACTGAGTACTTGAACTTGTATTTGGTTTCTATTGTCTAGTTGAGTTGTCTGCACCTTGTACGCTGTTGCATTGGTGCATTGGGTTTGTCTCAGCCTTGAACCTTTGTAGTTGTTCCAGTCTTCATGTTCACATATGCCTTCCCATTCACTGTTGCCTGGTTTAGTCTTGAATGCATTCTGTAGCCCCATCTTGACTTGGGTTTGTGGTTTAATGTCTCACTGTTACCATATTTGAGTGTTGTCTCTGACCGTTGTGCTGACTGCAACATTGAATATGTGTACTCCTGTACACTACTTATTCTCACTCGTGGGCATTTACATTATGTATACTATGTGTTGATCTAATTGTTGTTATCTCTGCTGCCTGCACCTTGCATCTTTACCGCTGTTACCATTTTATTTCAATTCTTTGCAAATTTAATTACTTGAATAAAGATTAATCCTGACTCGAGTGTTTTTGTGTTTTGCATAAAACGCTCGGGTCAGACCGAGTATTTTTATAGCTTGGAGTTTTTCACGCAGCAAAGATAGAGAGAGAGGGGAAAGCACTTCACTAAAGATTTTCAGGAAATTTTTCTTGTACTTTAAAAAGATATATGTTTATTCCGCTGTATAAAATGTAATTCATTGTATAACTCTGATATTTGTATATAAAAGAAAGTTCATTTATGATATATATTATTGTTTCTGTGATTCTGTGACTGATTCTGTTTAAATGTTATAAACTAAATAACAATCCGTCATTTTGAACGTTTCTAGTTGGTTTAATTACCGACTAGAGGCGGTCAGAGCGGCGGGTCGTTACAAAAGTGGTATCAGAGCTTTGGTTTACACAAAGCTTAGTTTATGGCGTTTAATATGAATAGTTACTAGAATCACTTTAAAGAAAGTGTTTTCAAATCTAAAGAAGTTTAAAATTGTTTTCTTTAAAATAAAAAGTATTTTGAAAATTAGAATTATTTTTGAAAATTCCCCTCTCTAAATTTAGGTTTGCGATAGTTTCTCTTCGGTAATGTCTCCTTAGATTTGAGTCCCGATCGTTCGAAAACTCGTTATCGAATTGTTGAGATTTACGGAAAATGAAATATGAGTTAAGTGAATTGATGAATTGGTTTAAACCAAATATTTTGAATATCTCCAAAGTAATAATTGGAAAATAAAATGACATGTAAATTTAGTTATAATCAAGGGGATTATTGAACTATAACTCGGGAATTTGATTATGAATTCTTTTGAAAATTGATTTCAAACGTTGTGAAAAACGATTTAGTAAATAAATGGATTATAAGTATTTAACTTATAATATGGATTTTTTGGTATATAACCGAGTTATATAAATTGAATTGAATTAATAAAGGAGATTATAATCGAAGTTTTATAAATAGAAATGGAATTTGTAAAGATCGTTTATAAATTCGAAACCAATTGAATTTGATAAATGAAACATAAAAGTTGTTAAAGGAGATATATTCGTAATTTTGGACAGTGAATATATTGTTAAATAAATCGGATATATCTTGGAAAAACGATTGAATAACCCAACTTCTGCTAATGAGGATTTCAAATTTTGATAGGAAACTTCTTAAAACATCTTGTTAATTATAATGGCGAAAACTGAAGCGCAAAAGGCAGCACGCCGTGAACAAAGAGCAATTGCCCGTAGAGAAGCAGAAGTAGCACATGCGGAAATCGAAAGGAAAATCAATGAAAGGCAAGGACCTGGTCCCTATGATGATGTTATCTGTTATCGATGTCATAAGAAAGGACATTATGTCGTTACGTGTAGAGAGAAGCGAAAGAAAAGGAATGTGGATGACCGGTTCGCTCGTCCTGAGATTGTGTGTTTTAAGTGTAAGGGGAAAGGGCATTTTCTTAGTCATTGCCCTGAAGTGAAAAAGAAGAAGAGTGCACTCGGTTTACCAGTCGATAGATCGACAATCTGCTATCATTGTCGCCAGAATGGACATATAGCTAGAAACTGCACTGAAAGGCAGCATGGAAAGCAAGCTATAGCCCGATCAGCTAGAGCAAAAAGTGTAAGGATGATAGATAAGGATGGGAACATCTCATATTTTTTGCGGAAACTGTAAGAATTGGGGACATGTTGACTTTGAATGTGTTAATGCTCCTTCAATACAAACCGAAATAGCGCAAACCGAAGAGGGAAGTTTAGCAAGGATGCGGACTACCAGACCGGAAATCGATAGCCTTAATAATTCTGAATCTTAAACCAATTAATGTATTTGAAGGAATCAATGTATTTTGTAATACTATCTTTTGTAATCCAAAATCTTCTATGTATGTATTATAAAAGTATTAAGCTATGGATGGTTTTGTATGGGAAGAAGTATTCTAGTAAAATAGCGTTTTGGGAAGGAAATCTATTTGTCAACTTAACTGTATGAATAAAACCAGTTTTGATGTAAAAGCTTATATTCCAAGTTTATACTAATGCCTAAAATAGTTAATGTGGAAATATGAATCTAATGGAACCAAGTCGATGAATGGCTTACTAAAGAATTAGTTGATTATTTTTGGAATAGAAAGCAAATGCAAAAATTCAAATGGGATTTAGATTTCAAAATTGATATTTGTTAATATGAAAATCCATAATAGGTTTAATAGATTCAGTGATGAATTTGAATTTGAACGGGCATGGAATTAAGTTAAGTGGAAAACTTAATATTAGAAAATTTGAAGTTGGCTTAAAACCAATATTGTGAAATGTATGCAGAATTCAAACTATGAATTAAGTCGAAGTTGAAAAAACTTAAATGGGAATGTTTTGGGGAAATAACATTATGAAATGAAGTAAATCCATTTGAAGTTGTTTTGAAATGTGTTAAGAATCGAAAGCACAGATTTCAACATTTATTGTTGAAATAGACGTTTTCGAGAGAAATCAAAGGAAATGGTGGACTATAACACTGTTGTTATGGTAAATGGTTTCCAAAAGGAAATGTTTTTATATAGTATTGGGATTTATATATCTATCTTAAATTCGAATCCCTATACTAGTGATTTTGGGTTGTCGTAACGGTGTTTTACGCAACACTCGTTTTGACTCAAGTTAATGTGTTTAAAGAATGTTTTCCTTTAAGAATGAAATATATACTTGATTATGATTTAAGTATATTGAATGTTTTCAAAGTGTTGAAAATAAATGGATTTGTGAATTACTTATTATTAAATAAGTATGGAAATATTTTCCAATATGAAATGAAAGATTTGAAATTTTATCTTTTAGAGATAAAGTGAAAAGTGAATGTTTTGAGATTTTATCTTTTAAAGATAAATTGAAAATGAATATGTGTAATCGATTTGAAAGTCGTATATTCATAGATATTTTGGAAATGTAAATTCATTATGGAATTTATAAAAGAAAAGGAAATTTGTTAAAAAATAAAACATTGATTTATTTTTGAAATGTGGAAACAAATTTACGGATTTGGAACGTAAGTTTAAAATAAATCGGTAAGGATTTATTTGACTGATTTAAGTGAACCATTTTAAGTTTAAAATGGATAAATATTTGGAAATGTTTCCGTTTAAGGAAATCGCTTTGAAATTTGTTCTCAAAGGTTAAAAGGTGAAAAATGATTTGAAATTTGTTTTCAAATGGTTAAGTGTGAAAAATTATATACATCTTGTAAAGATATTATTTTTGGAAAATATGAACAATTAGTTCAACTTTGAATTTTGAATGGTTGATTTGGATTATATGTCTAACATTGTGAATTGACGACATAGCAATTGATCTCTATTGAATATATATCTGTTGGTGGCGGAGAATTTATTCTCTTAGCTTAACACCCTTCTCTGAGACGTACGAGCTCAGAGGTTATATATCGATAGACATCAATTATGTGTTGAGAATTGACGATGTAACGTGAAATCCAAATCGAGTGTGAAGTCGATAATAAATTGGATTATGAATGTGAATTAGGTTTGAGATAACCTTAAATTTCCAAATCGACTTAGAGGAAAATTTTAAATGGATAATGAAATGGAAAATTTGTGAATCCTCTATTTGTTATGGGTATGAGATATTGAGGTTTTCATAACGTATATGTGAGAATACGATAAATTCGAAAACCACTAGTTTGGAAAAGTAATTGTTGTGGAAAACTTATGTAAGTACATGAGTATGATATGTACGAATTGTGAAATGAAATATTATATATGTATGTATGATATTATGTCTTCCAAATCGAGGATATGGAAAAGTACCTTCCATTTAAAATTTGTGAAGGTTGTTAGAACTCGAGATGAGTGTCCATTTGAAGATCGTAGCTACGTTGAATTCCATAAGTTGGATTGACCATTTGATTTCCATTAGTTGGATTGGCCATTTGTTTTTCATAAGTTGGATTGGCCATTTGTTTTCCATTAGTTGGAGTGACTAGCGTAATTTGAGGGGCGAGATGCCTACAGTTACAAGCGATTCCACTGGGATAGTGGCGCAACCGCCGTGTAAACTGCAATCTAGAAGCCAAAGCGAAATTCGAGGGGCGAGATGCCTACCGTCACAAGCGATTCTACTGGGATAGTAGCGTAACCGCCGTGTGGACCGCGATCTTTGGCAACAACCATGGCGAAATTCAAGAGATGAGAAATCTACAGTTACAAGCGATTCTACTGCGATAGTAGCGTAACCGCCGGGTAAACTGTGATCCATGGGGGAATGTGCTTTCCATATCCATTTTTTTTTAAAAAAAAGTTTTTTTTTAAGTATTTTCACTGGGAATTGAAGCAAGTATATTTAGTACTTGGAGATTTTTAGACTTGCGCCTGGCCAGCGTATGCCTAATGTCTTTAAGAACGACAATAGACTTGTTAAATTTCGAGTTAGCAAGTATTTTCAAACTTTAAATAGAAAATCAATAATCTGAAACTAAAGTAACATAAATTCCAACCTAATGAACTAAGGAAGAGGATTTTTGAAATGTTTTGAAAGTCCACAGCTTTGGAAAAGCTATACTATGTAAATTTCTTAAATGAAGAGTTGCAAAATTAAAATTTTGGGTTTTGTAAGTTGAAAACTTTAGTAAAAGACTTTTGCGTCTTGATTGTAGAAAATGATGAACAAAGGAGTTAATTAACAAAGCTAATGAGACAAAACAAATAGAATGAATACTATACTCATTTAATTTTTTTAAAAAAAGTTTCAAACTTGATAAAATTGAGTAGGGTATAAATATTAGTGAAATTTTAACAATCATTTTTCCTTACTTGTAATTTCGGGACGAAATTCTTTTAAGGAGGGGAGATTATGACGACCCTGAAATTTTAACAATTTAAATTGGAAATATTTAATTAATTTTAAATATTTGAATGATAATTTAAATTGAATTCCAAATATAACAATGAATTTGGCGATTAAATTTAATCTATAAAGAGTTGAATAAAAATTTAAATTTAATCTATTGGAGTTGAAATTGAATATTAAATTTGTGATTGCAATTCAAACTAATGACTTAAGAAAAATAATTTGGATTTAAGGATTATTACTTATATAAATTAATGATTGAATTAAATTTTGATTTGAAACTATGAAGTTATTTGAATTTTTCAAGTTCATATGAAGAACATATATGAATTTAAAATTTTGAACTTGGAGTTTGTAAATTTATTTAAACAAATACACTTAGCTAGAATTTTACCAACAAAACTAAACAAAACAAAGTAAAGAAAATAATTATACAAAAACACATTGAATTTAAAAATAAAAAAAAATAAAAAAAATAAACATAAAATATAGAAGAAGAGAAAAATCCACTCCCTTTTTATTTTTAACCCGTTTCCCCTTTTTTTTACCCGTTCTCATTTTTAATACCCTAAACCAAATTAACAAACGAGAAATAATGGTGGCCCCTTTTTCTTTCAACCGATCCAATAATGGCAGCCGTCACTCTTTGCAAAATTAGGGCTTTCGTCTCTGTTGAACTTCCTTCGACCGCGTGCTCCTCGGTGGGTCGAGTTCGTCTCCTTGTTTCGATTATAAAGGTGAGTTTTCTCACGATTAATCGTTATTCAAGTTTTTAGATTTGTTTGAATTAGGTGCTTGGTTGCATGCTATGATTTGGGGTGTTATTTGTTATCATCTGCCCGGTTATTTGTTTTTAAACTGATGAGAACAGATGCTATCTTCTAAAAAAAAAAAATACCGTTATATGGTTTTCCTGGTTACAGAATAAAACAACATTACAGGCATACATCAATAAGGTAAAGCATATATTACTTACTTATTTCTGCACACCTGATTTCAAAAATGTAAAATGGCCAACACTCTAATAATGGATGTGCTCTGCTCTACTAGTTGCTGCTGTGTTGTGTAGTAGTTGTAGTCTTTGTTGTTGTAGGATGCATTGCAGTCTTCTTCTGTCAACATTCTGAAGCATATAACTTGACCTTGTACCTGTAGTTGTGTTCATATACACTGCTGCATATCACTGTTCATGTTGTTGCTTCTTTTTGCTTATTTTAGTTTGTTTGGTGGCATTTGGTGGTCTGCACTGAGTACTTGAACTTGTATTTGGTTTCCATTGTCTAGTTGAGTTGTCTGCACCTTGTATGCTGTTGCATTGGTGCATTGGGTTTGTCTCAGCCTTGAACCTTTGTAGTTGTTCCAGTCTTCATGTTCACATATGCCTTCCCATTCACTGTTGCCTGGTTTAGTCTTGAATGCATTCTGTAGCCCCATCTTGACTTGGGTTTGTGGTTTAATGTCTCACTGTTACCATATTTGAGTGTTGTCTCTGACCGTTGTGCTGACTGCAACATTGAATATGTGTACTCCTGTACACTACTTATTCTCACTCGTGGGCATTTACATTATGTATACTATGTGTTGATCTAATTGTTGTTATCTCTGCTGCCTACACCTTGCATCTTTACTGCTGTTACCATTTTATTTCAATTCTTTGCAAATTTAATTACTTGAATAAAGATTAATCCTGACTCGAGTGTTTTTGTGTTTTGCATAAAACGCTCGGGTCAGACCGAGTATTTTTACAGCTTAGATTTTTTCACACGGCAAAGATAGAGAGAGAGGGGAAAGCACTTCACTAAAGTTTTTCAGGAAATTTTTCTTGTACTTTAAAAAGATATATGTTTATTCCGCTGTATAAAATGTAATTCATTGTATAACTCTGATATTTGTATATAAAGAAAGTTCTTTTATGATATATATTATTGTTTCTGTGATTCTGTGACTGATTCTGTTTAAATGTTATAAACTAAATAACAATCCGTCATTTTGAACGTTTCTAGTTGGTTTAATTACCGACTAGAGGCGGTCAGAGCGGCGGGTCGTTACAAAAATATTACTTTTATCCTAATAACTCCCCTTAAAACTAATGACTCCCCATTAATCTATTCCTAACTATCCTATTTTATACTTCTCCCCCTTTGTCATCAATAAAAAACTAACTCCAAACTATATAACTCCCCCTTATTCATGTACTAAAGTATCTGCATTAATACAATATACTATAGAGTATATAATAGATAGATTAAGAGATAATTATACTCATAGACATGATAACTAATCAAAGATCATATAAATATCAATCTGTATTTGTACATATTATGTTTTGCAAAACAATTATCAATCCACACCAAACCAAATCAAATCAAATCAGTCCAAGCAATCAATTCAAATCAAACAAAGCAATCAAATAAAATCAAACATTACGAGAAATTTCCACCCGTCCTTCTTCTCGAAATATAGGGTCTGCTTTAATGGTATCCCAATTTTAATTTTCATTAGTGAGAGAGACTGAAGGATGTGCTTCATTATCATTTTTGTGCAGGGAGGAAATCATCCACGGTATAGTATGGAAATGCTTTTCTTGCTCCTTGATCATCTGCATTCGACTCAACTCTAAGTGTCACTGATTACGAAGAATGGAAGAAAGAATATTTTTGAAAGAATTAAGGGTTTCTTCGAGATTCTCGGTCAAATTATGAATTGGATCGGCCATATTTGAGTTTAGAAGAAGAAATATAGATAAAGTAGATAAGAAATGATTTTGAGTGATGAATTCGGAAAGAAATATGTATTTATAAGTGTAGAAATTCGTTTGAAATGAATAGACATAAGGTAGTTATTCAAATTTCAAATTTAAAATGAATAGTTATTTTTGACCAGTACTTGTCGACGGGGTCTCTGGCGGTTGTCGGTAGGGGTTAGTTAATTTTAAATGACTCATTTTTATTTTATGAAAATAATTGTGTGTGTGTATATAATATACTAACATTTATTCTGGAGATAGGATAAGCTAAATAACAGAAAAGTAATTCAATTTCATTTCATAATAGAATGATAAAATGATTAAACATTAAGAACTACACGAACATTCAAATCAAAACAAACTAAAACCAATACAACATAACATGAAGAGGTAGAACTAGCCAGTGGATGACGAAGATGAAGATAATCCAAGCTTCTTGCTGGCTTTGGAGAAAAAACTTGTTCATCTTGGATGACATTTTATCCAGTTTCTTACTAATGGACCGTTTAAGAGTCCACTGATTCTCAACAATGGTCTTTAGATTTTCGAGTAAGGTTTTGCTGGTTGGATTAGAGGGATACTCAATAATTTCCAAGGATGTTTTACCATCTTCTTCTTCTCTTTCCATTTCATCCCCTTCTTCTTCTTCTTCTTCTTCTTCTTCTTCCTCTTCCATCTCCTCATGAGCCAAACGCTCTTCCTTTTCAATAGGAGTCTCATATGGTTGGAAAACATATGAAATTTTCATAAGAGAAATGTTTGAGTGATTAAAAAAATTTCTTGAAACAAATTCTTCTCCTTTAAAATCTACTCCAAAATAATTAAAAATCCAAGTGAGATAGATTCCATGATACAAATTGTTTTCACCCATTTCAAAAAAATTTGGGACAAAGTTCATACAAAATAACTTGCGCCCAATTAATATCATAACTTCCAAAAATAGCAAAAAGTGCTTTGCAAACTTTTGAAGTTGCATTTTTAAAACTCCTCGATCTTGAGGTCAAAGTATGTTGTAAAATAAGATTAACAATTCTAGCTTTTGGTCGAAAGTTTCGATTTATGAATTCAAAGTCATCATTTCCTTCGAAAATGTGATGAAATGTCTCATGATCATTTTCATCGATATTAAAACTAGAAAGATCCATTCCCGTGCTCTTGCAATTGAGCATGGTACCCAAAACATCACAATTTAAGACAATTCTAGTGCCTTTGACCCTACTCCAAATTTCTTCATCATTTCCATTATAAAATCCCCGGTTGAGATATGCATAGAAAATTTTAACAACATTTGGATAACAACCAAAGTCATTTTGTGAAGCATCAACAAGACTAAGAACTTGGTTGTTTGCCAAAAGAGAATCGATTTCATAAGTAGAGAAATCTTGAAATAAAGCAAAACTTTCCAGGACGGACTTTTCCATAGTTAACATAGTTGACATATGCCTTTATAGCCTCCGGATTATTGAAAAGTTGCCCTTTTATATTTTTGGAAAGTCTCATTGTGGAAGGGTTGCTTGAAGAAGACATTAGAGTAGAGAGTAGAGAGTTTGATATTTTGAAATAAGAGTCTAAATTTGAAAATGAAAGTGAAAAGTTGTGATAAGAGATGGTAAATAAATAAGTTCTCAAGGGACATGTTCTTTGATCAAAAGGTGACTTTTTAGAGACTTGAATGAAGTGAAAAATGGAGGGAAATTCAACATTTGAATTCAAATTTGAATTTCAAATTTCTGTACCCTTGAAGGCAACGAGGAGGGGCCCTTGTCGACAGGTGTCTCTGAATTTTCATTATTTATTTCTCTTAATTATTCTAATATATATATACATATATATATATATATATATTGTTTTTAATGTCTATATATATATTTGGAATATTACTAGGATTATAGTATATTCCATATAATATTATTATACTATTTTAGTAATAAAAATTTAAAAATTCAAACGACACACCAATTCAAAATCAACCAATCAAACATCCAATCCTAAACATGCAATTTCAACCAATGTACTGTAAACGTGTACCTTTTTCTGAGTCCGTTTCTCTGAATTCCTCGGAGTCTTCAACTGTCGTGAAACACATATTTGAATTATCTGTCTTCTGATCATCATCACTTGAGGATGAGTCTGAGTCATCTAGAGTAGCATTAAATGCACATTTTCGTTTCTTTGGGGAATCATTGTTTATAAGAAGATTTTGCTTGTCTGGATGGGAACAGTCTCTTTTTATATGGCCTGGTTCGTCACGGTTGAAACATTTGATATCATTTGGCACTACATTCTGATTACCAGAGTTCTTATAGTTGATTCTCTTGATATTATTCATCTTTCTGTATTTCAGGAATTTTCGAAAGTTCTTGGTCATAAAGGCTATCTCTTCATCATTATCGCTGTTTGAGTCTGATCCATCGGTCAATGCATTGAATGCAATTGATTTCTTTTCAGATGCTTTGCTTTCTCTTCTCCTAATCATTTGGACTTAAAACGACATTAGATTTCAAATTAATTCGTCTATCTTTAAGGTAATGATGTCATTTGCCTCTTCGATCTCAAGTGTCTTTTGATCCCATTCTGAAGTAAGAGAATTTAAGATTTTTCTGAATTGATCTTCTTCCGAAAATTCCTTTCCTATGGATATTAGAGAATGCACAATATTCTAAAATATACTATACATATCAGGAATAACTCATTAGAATTCATTTTAAATAATTGAAACTGAATTGTGAGCACGGAAATCTTGGTCTGTTTAACTTTGCTTGTTCCTTCGTGAGTAACTTGCAAAATTTTCCAAATTTCATATGCAGACTTACAAACTGACACTCTATTAAATTCATTCCTATCAAGTGAACAAAATAGAATATTCGTAGCTTTAGAGTTGTTTTGTGCGACGGTCTTTTGCTCAGCAGTCCACTGTGCAAAACCCGTTGTGGGTTCAAAATATTCAGTCTGTGTGATATTCCAAGTGTCTAGTGCTACATGCCCAATATGCATAGTCACTGCCATTAAAAAGTGGTGGTCTGACATTAGACTGACCTTCTACAAATGAACTAGTGACAGGGTAATAGAACCAGTGTTGGTAGTAGTAACGGTACCGGTGTTGGTAGCCACTTTGAAATTTTTCAAAATTCAGATTATGAAACTTGGAAAACCTCGCTCTGATACCAAATGTGAGAAATGTAGATTACAGATCTTAAGGCATTAACACTAAAGGGGGGGTGAATAATGTTTTAAGGAATTACTAATTCTTTTGAGTTTATATTAATTTGAACACAAATGTATGCAATATTCAGACACAAATATGATCACAGAATCAAATACAGATGCAGATATAAAGTAAAAGCAATGAAGGAAAGATTACACCGAATTTTATACTGGTTCGGAGTTACCCTACATCCAGTCCCGCAACACAAGTACCTATTTGCTTTCAAAATCAATTCTTACAATTACACCCTCGATTTCAAGGCCACGAGGTACACCGCTCTAGATTCACAATCCTCTGGGTAGAGATACTTGATTTTACGGGAAATAAGTTCACCCGATTGATTTTCCAGACTACAATCACACCTTTTCTCGCTCGATTGATTACAAAGAAGTCTACAATTCTGAATAGCACTGCGATCTTGTTGAGATGTGATAGAGAATCAAAGCAGAGATGATCCGGTTAGATTCAATGTTGATTTCGGCAGAGTAATGGTAAAATGTATATAAAGAAATGTGGAAGAAGAAGAGAAGTGAATTCTATCTTGGGTTCCTTGGGGTTGTCAGACAGGCCTAAGTTAATTTTGGCAATTCGTTTTTCTTTGAAACTAACTTCTATCTTGTATTAAAACTATTTTGAACTTTTTAAATATACTTAACTATAGTTAAAATACATAAATAAGTATAGAGAATGATATTTTGGTATATATAAACTTTTACTATAATTTTATATTTAAATCTAAGTATAAATATTAAAAGTTAAATATATTATAATTAAAAGATAGTTTAAAACCAAGGATATTTTGATATTGAAAATAAAGATTATTTTGATGCTAAAAGTATTTTAAAACAAAGATGGATGTTATTGATTTAAAAAGGAAGATTTTGAAATTATTTTGAAAACAAGATATAATTTTGTAAAACATTTGAATAAAAGTTATTGGATATAAAACAATGTTCCACTAGATTTTTCGTAGGTTCCATCCTACTTAGGGTTCCATCCCTTTAACGGGCTCGAAGTGGATTCCATTCCACGAATAAAATGGATTTTAAGATGTCAATGCTTTTGTAGGAGTTTTTAACAAAATTCCTAACTAAATTACTTATATTGAAATCTCAAACTCTTGATAATCTTGATACTCATGAGTCTTGAATCTAGATATCTTCGATCTTGAGTTTATCGGTTCTTGAATCTCTATACTATACGGTCTTCATTCTTTGATACCTGTATATATATCCTGCACAAACATATATATCTAAACAATAATGTTAGTATTTATATTTTGATAATCTTATTCTAAGGTGGTTGTCATCAAAACCATTCTCTAAGACGTCTGTACTAAGTCTCTTAGCACCACTCCACTTTTTTGTCATAACTTTCTCCTCTGAGCACTGATTTGTGAATTGTTTTCTCCATCACCATGCTACTTCCAACAACTTCAATTCTTTCCATATAACGTTGCAAAAATTCAACACTCCACCTCAACACTATATCCATCTCTAACTTCAATGGTACCATACCATCATCAACAACTGATAGCACCACCTATCACCGCTTCTACCTTCAACCAAACATGAATGCTTTTTCAATGAGCTTCGGTAAAGCCACTTCCCATTGCACTCCACAAACGAGCTCAGGCACAGCCCCCACCCGCAAATGAAGTGTTGAACGTATCCAAATCCTAAACCATCTCATCAAATACTAAAGTGCTGAGGAGTGTAAACTAGCACTCACCAAGAAGATAGAGCCTCAATCTCTCACCGATACTCTTTTTATCCATAACCAAGCTCCTCCCTCAACCGTGCCACCCTGTGGCACCTAGTACTTCTTTAAGCGAATCAAGTTCAAGCAATTCTCGAACTTCCCAACCGGCAATGCTTTAGTGAACATATCCATTGCGTTATCCTTTGTGTGCACTTTCTAAAGATATACTTTCTTATCCTCTTCCATGGCTACTAGAAATGACTCTCTCACCTCAATATGCTTAGTCCGTGAGCTAAACGCTAAACTCTACACCAAGTGAACAGTAGTTTGGCTATCACATCAGACATCAATACTATCATGCCCGAATCCCAAGTCACACAATAATCGCTTCAACTAGAGTGCCTCCTTAGCCGCCTCCATCGCGACTATCAACTTCGCCTCCGTAGTAGATAAAGCAACTATTGTCTGCAATCTCGAACTCCAATTTGTGGTTGTACCACCAAGTGTGAAGGCATATCCGAAAGTTGATTCTCTTCGATCTATATCACCAGCGTAGTCTGAATCACAGTAACCAACCAATTTGCAATCCATTCTATCACTACCACCGAAAACATGGCCATGAGATGATGTACCTCTAAGGTATCTCAATATGAGCTTCATAGCTTCCCAATGCAATTTTCCTAGATTAGCCATATATCGACTAACCATTCCAAGGCATTTGCAATATCGAGCCTTATACACACCATAGCATACATTAGACTGCCAACCACACTAGTATATAGCATCTTTTTCATATAAGTCTTGTCTTTCTCCATGATGAGGTGATCCATTATTTGAAAGCTTCATATGAAAAGGTAAAGGTGTATTTGATGTCCTAACATTCTCCATGCTAAAGCAGCAATGCACTTTCTCAATGTACTCCTTTTGAGTAGTTTCAACTCAAACCGCTTTCGATCTCTTTCAATTCCATGCCTAATGTCCTTCTTGCTTCTTAAGGATCCTTCATTCCGAACCCCGATTTCAAACTCAGTTTTAGCTTATTGATTTCATTCTTATCCTTAGAGGCAATGAGCATATTGTCCATGTACAAGCGTAAATACATCCAACAATCATTTTTCAACTTCTTGAAATAAATACAAGCATTCTTAATGCTTCTATCAAAACCATTTCCAAGCATAAAATGATCAAATCTCTTGTACCATTTTCTAGGTGATTGCTTTAAACCATATAGTGATTTCTTTAGCTTGTAAACCAAATTTGACTTGCCGTCCACAACAAAACCTTTCGGTTGCTCCATGTAGTTGTCTTCATCCAAACCACCATGCAAGAAGGCGGTTTTTACATCAAGTTGCTCCAACTCCAAGTCATGAATAGCAACTATAGCAAGTAACATACGAATAGAAGTATGGTGCACAACCGATGCAAATATCTCATCATACTCCTTTCACTTTCTTTGTGCAAACCCTTTAGCCACTAGCTTAGCTTTGTATCCCCTATCGTCCTTCACCTTGTATATCCATTTGCAACTAATAGTATGGTTTCCTTTAGGAAGTGGAACCAAATCTCATGTTTGATTCTTCAACAATGATTGCATCTCTTCCTTCATGGCATAAATCCACTACGAGCTATAATTCGACTCCATGACGTCAGCAAGGTCCATCGGCTTATCTTGGACTACATGAAAAGCATAGTCCAAGATAGTTCCAATAACCATATCTTTCGGGTGGCCTTATAGTATGACGACCAACCCGAGTAGCAATACCATCATCCAAACTCCCATCTACTCTACCTTGAACTGAAAACTATCTAGAATCATGCACAACACCAACACTACTAGAGGAACCCTATGGACTATGTGATGTCACATCAACCATTACCTCCTCGCAAGCATCTTCAACTACTCTACTCTCTCTACTCCTTAGACAAAATGTGGAAACTTCTCCTTTGATTCACCAAGAATCAAATCCGAAACATCAAATGAGATTTTATTCTCCTTGAACAATGCCGACTCATCAAAAGTAACATGAAGAGAATTCACTATCTTCTTCGTTTTCGGATTCCAAATCCGATAGCCTTTTACTCCATCGGTATAGCCAAACAAAATCCCTTTGAAAGCTCTTGGTTCTAGCTTATCATTTCCTGGATCATGTACATAAATCGATTACCAAACACACGAAGATAACTCAAGTCAATGCTCTTTCCCTTATACACTTGCTCTAGAATTTTGTTACCAATAGATGAGCATGGAATTCGATTAATAATCTGCACTGCGGCTGACAAAGCATTAGTCCAAAATACCTTAGCCAAACCCGATGTCGATCTGAAGCATTGAGCTTTCTTAACTAGAATACGGTTCATCCTCTCCGCAACACCATTCGACTGCAGATCTCTCGGCGTAGTAAAATGCCTCCAAATACCATGATGCTTGCAAAACTCCAAGAATTCTTCAGAAACACACTATCCGCCATTGTTGGACCTCACGATCTTCAAAGACTTTCCACTCTCATTCTCAATAAGAGCTTTCCATGCTCTGAACTTTGCAAATGCCTCCGACTTGGCCTTTATTGCATACACCCAAATTTTTGAGAAAAGTCATCAATAAAAGATATATAATAGCGGACTCCACCAAAAGAAGGTACCGGTGTCGGTCCCCAAACATCGTGTGAACAAACTCAAGAACCCTTCTCGAATCATGTTTCCCTCATTGAATGAAACTTTAGTTTGTTTCCCCATGACAAATTCCTCACAAAAATCTAATTTTGTTGAAACTCTCTCCATCGATCATCTCTCTCTTTCGAAAAATGTCCAGACTCCTCTCTAAGACATAACCTAACCTCAAACGCCACAACTTAGTCACATCCAAGCCATGAGAACTATCAACTCCTACACAAGTTTCACTTTCTATGCTCATTCCTTGAAGCAAATATACCATGAGTCCTAGCAACCTTCATCACCACAAGTGCATCCTTTGAAACCCGCAAGCTATCACTCTCAATATTAATTTTACAACCTAAAGAATCGAGCTGCCCCAAAGAGATAAGAGATTTCATAAGTCCTGGGACATTCACTTTAAGAGAGAGCTTTTTTTAATATTGATGAGAAGATTACAAGAGATTAATTATAATGATCAAAATTCTATTAGAATTGATTTTGTGGAGAAGAGAATTGAAGAAAATTAGCTTTTTGATATACTCTAATTGGTGGAGGTTAATCCCTTGGAGATGCTTTCTGTTACATCTAGATCTGAAACATGAAGCTAGCTTATATAGAAGAATAAGAAACCTAGGTAAAGTTTCAAAATTGCCCCTAGAAATATCATAAAACTTCACGTCAAGTCCATTCCTAAAAACAAGCGGAAGTCGCCACAGACGTCTGTCATAATTAGACAGACGTATGTCCAACTTCTCGGGAAAATTTTCTCTGAGACATCAGATATCTGTCTAAAGTGACAGTCGTTTGTTCTTGCTCTCTGGAAAATTCTACAGCAGACTCAGACGTCTGACAAAAACTTCGGATGTCTATACTGAGTTTCTGAAACAGATTTGGTAACGCCATTGACGTCTGACCATTCTCTCAGACGTTTGTGCTGAGTTTCCCAGCACCACTCCATTTTATTCGCCATAACTTCCTCCTCTGAGCTCCGATTTGCGAATCATTTTCTCTATCAGCAACCACTTCCAACAACTTCAATTCTCTCCCTATAGTGTCACCAACGTTCAACAAGCACAAACACTGACAGTGAAAAATTGTGTTCTCACTACTAAAACTAAACTTACCTTGAGTAAATGAACATAAACTATTGCAGTGTAAGAGGAGAAATATACTTCTCCGATTACAAAGAAGGTTATATAAGAGCTTAAACATAATTTGTCAAGGTAATCATACAGTAAGATTTCAAAGTCTACTAACTTATTTTGATTTAATGAATAGAGAAAGAAAAATAAGTGATAGAAACAAAGAATAAACTACGAGTAGACAAAAACAAAACTCAACTGTATGTATCATCTATTTGTGCAAAGAGCCTCATTTGCTCAAACGCCGACTTTATTCTTCCAGGCTTTTTGTTCGTCCTCCACCTCCATCAAAACCCCATTTCTTATTTTATCTACTCTCTTAAGCACTTCATCTATAGCTATATCAAAAGCATCTTTAACTCCTTCAATTTTAGTACCAGGATAATTATACACCAACCTGGGTATCAAACTAAGCACTTCCTCCCTCATTCTCTCCACTTCAATTCCACTAAACTTCTTCAGAACTTCCTCTATCCAAACTTCACCTCTTTTCACTTCATGTTCATCAATAAACACCGAATACTTCCTGTAGTCTTTCGGTAAATACCACACATACTGCGCATACGCCGTACATGAATGAAAAAACACAGGTATACACCCTGCTACTATAGTATCAAACACTGATCTCCTAGTACAAGAATCTCCTTGAGGCTGTAAACAAAACACAGACTTCTGAAACATACTCATTATGCTTTTTGCCGAGTTACACTTACTAATACCCAGCTTACATTCTAACAACTTACACTTCCTTGACTTTCTACATTGTTTAATCAGCTCTCCTCTTATCGATATATTCATATTTGGCCTCGACCCTCCAGCAAAAGAAAACAAATAACGTCTCCTCATACTTCTCATCTTCGTTTGCCATTTAGTTATATCCCTTTTAGAAGAAGGATGAAAATAAGTAGGATATGGCACAGCTAAATCGTTCTTATGGCAGAGAGAAGACTCTATACTCAAAGCAGTCATGTTTTTCAATTCTTCAGTTAACAAAAGAGAATTCCCCCAGTCTGAATATTCAGGCACTCTTCGGAAGTCCCAGGTGATTCTCCCAAGGGTTATGAAGTGATCCTTGCCATTCATACGGGCCCATTCGGGCTGGGCCCGGACCCACTGGACAAGCTCGTTCGGACCCGAATCGCGAATGGAGGTGTTGTAGCCCCATAGGTATCTTCCCATATCAAGGCCAGCGTAGTATGGGACATATATTGCAGAAGCTAATGATGAGTTTGTTGTAAGACATGCATAATTTTTGAGTTTGTTGTGGAAGATGATCTCAAGCATGAACTGGTCAGTGGCATACCATGACTGGTTATTGATTAAAGGACCCATGCCGAGGTTAGAGAAGGATTCACATGTATAACTTAACGTGCTTGTTTTCTGGCAATTGGAGATTAAATCTGTGTTGAACTTTGAAGAAATATTATGAATGTAGATGTAACGGCCAGCACATAGATCAGGTTCGTCCACTTTGCAATGAGCGTTAAACACCAGTTTTTGGAGTGAATTGAAGAGGAGCAAGCAGCTGTAGAGTAACAAACAGAAGATGATTGGACAGTTTAAGCTTGGTTTATGTTTTGTATTGTGTATTTTCATGGTTTTTTAATGAAGGAATTTGGGTTTGAGCGAGAGATATAAACTAAGAGTCCAAAAAGAAACGTTTATTGAGAATTCCAGCAAGTAAATTCATTAATTGATTTAATTCATACAGCTTCTATTCATTAAGGACTGATGTTTACTTGATTGGATAAATTTAATGTACTTTCCTACTTCGCAATATTTTCATTGCTTGTTTTGAATTTGGAGAACGTTCTAACAAGGATACAAATATTAAACATGAATCAAACGGGTGTATATGATTTTGCAAATTCAGCATAAATTCACTAAATTAACTCTCTCTCGCAAGTCCATCCATTTAACATAAAAGTTCAACCAAATTTGCTTAAAATTTTTAGAAATGAATAAAAAACGCTCATCTCTATTTTCCACATCAAAAAAGAGCCACATGTCCATGTTTTCAAGTACAACCACACAATGTCATAAATACTTCTACTTGTATGTTTAGCAAGTGCTACCCCACAATAAATGGCGAAATAACCGTTCCTTTTTTTAATTTCGTAAAATATACTTTTGGTTAGTTTTCATTATTTTCAGCTAAAATATTAAGATATTATGTTGTACAAAAAGTTATTTGTAGTATTAAAAAAATAAAATAAAACGCTACTTGGAGTATTATTAGCACAAACAAAAAGCATGTTATTTGAATGAAATACGAAAAATATATGAGAGGAAAAAAGCCATTATTTTATTTCTTATTAATTGATTTTGTAATGTCATAGTAGTCCAATCCAAATAACATTAGTTTTACATATGGATGAAATGATCCCATATAATAGGATTAATCTCATTTGGACTGAATATAAGTAATGACAAATTCTATTTCAACATTAGTATTTATTTAGTAGCCTCAAAGATTAAAAAATTAACTTGATAGTCCCCTACCATTTCCAGAACCAACCTTCCTGTCACGTAAAATGTGCTCGAATTGAAAATGAAAAAAAAAAAAAAAAAAAAAAAAACTTACAAGTGTGTTGTGCCTCTTCCTCCATGCGATTAAGCCAGAAACCTATTATACCTCTGCGTGAATTATCACCAATACCCGTAATCGACATCCTACGATTGCAAAAAGATTAAAAACTTTTTAATTTTTTTTTGAATTACCTATTGTGATTGTGTTAACAATTTATTCTTCTCTTCAAAATTCAGCAGCTAGTAGTGAAAAATGGAATTTTTTCTTCCCTGATTTAGAAACTATGGTTTTAAAGAAGTGGTGGTTTAGATAGTAAGAAACAGACGTATCTTTAAAATTTTATTTATTTTAGGGGGATGCTAAATAATTATCTATGTTGAAAAAGAATTTGTCATAAGTAATTTACATAAAAATAAAATAAAGGAGAATTAAAACTCATACAATACAAGCTTTGCACTTATCATTATAAATATGTTTAATTATCACACAATAAATATTGCTGGTTTCTTACTAGTTTAACAAAAATAAACCTTAGATACATCCTTCTTCAACTTTGATACATCCTTCGTTAATCAAAGTTTTGCTCCTAGTTTTATCGCCCTTTATTAATCTAAAAGATAAATAATTATTAATCGTAAAGAGGGAAAGATATATTAATCTTTATTACTAATATAGAAAATTCGTTGAACTAATTTACTTGGTGTTTTTTTAAAATTCCAAAATTGCCCTTGCTTTCCGTTTATATTGCAAATGTCGCTCCATGACAATTAGATACTGTTTAAAACTAAATCTACCTCTCTATAATCAGTGAATTTCTTCTCAACTATTATCTAATTCATCTCATGATTAGTAATTTCTCAATTACTTCCACTACACTATATATTCACATCGTGAAATTTCAATGAATTGATTTTTGTAATTTATGTTTTTATCACTTTTAGGGAAAATCAATCAGAATGGCAAGGATTAACATGATTACGGAGTTCTATATCATTTTTAGGAAAGAGAAGGGCATGTGTAATTGCTCAATTTGTTATGCTTACTCCCCTTTTGGCCCTATTGATATTATACTCATGGCTAATGAATAATTCGTATGTATGCCTACTATTATATATAGAAAATTTGCTAAAGGAAAGAAGATTAGGAAGGCAAAATCAATCAATTTGCTATTCAGGTAAATAATTGAATTGCTTAATTAGTTACCATGTTTGGCTTTATCCCTAATTTTAATGGTAGGAGTGAGAAAAGAGTTGAGTTAATAGAAACCAATTTAATTCTTCAGAATGGTAGGTTAGATCGCAAGCTATTATTTTCTTCTTACATTTCAATTACAATTCCTTGGTCATTGTCATTTCTATTTACAAAACACAACCTACAGTGCATCCGAATTACTGCAATTTTCGGTACTTATGGAAACTTAAATATGAAACTCAAATTTTCCACTGTTAATGTTAACATATTATGCTCTTTTCCACCTTTATACATTACATGTGTGCCTAACTAAAAATTAATAAATCATAGTACATGCATCTCTAACATGTATACTCTCATTGTCTTTCTTTCTTTCTTTTTTTGAAAATCCAGGAGTACCCGGCGGGGTGTAGTAAAGCTATCCGCTGATCCAAATCCTCTTACCCCCGGGTAAATTTATATAGGCTAGGAAAGTGCATGATAGGAATCGAACATGGGTCTTTTTATCAGAACCCAAGTCATCTTTCCACTGCGCCGCTGATTAAACCATTGGTTGTTATTACAGTTGATAGCATATTTAGTTAATAGCAAAGATGTAAATTATACTACGTATTGGTTATTTAATCCATATTAACTGATTTTGGATTATACTATGCAGAGATAAATTTCACGCTTTATGAGAACTAATTATAAGGTGATTCCCCTAGTTTATATGGATTGAATCTTTATCATATCTTCTTGCATACTTGGCAACGAACTTTAGCAAAGAGAAATTTTAGGAATAGTTATTACTATATTGCATACTATAAAGTTTTGACTTTCTTATTTGTTTATTGCAATAAATAATGTACTCCTTATTTATTTGTGAGAATTTTATATTATTTTTTTACTATTATTTATTTGCAGATATAGGATTCAATCTTTAATTCACAAGCTTAGGAGGAAACTCAACTTAGTGTGTTTATGTTGCAAATTTATTTTCTACTTATTTTACGGATGTTAATATTTTAATATAAGCTTCAAAAGTGGTTCTTTTGGTATGTGTTTTACCATTAGACATATTCTTTCATTGGACAAATATTTACTTCTACTTTGGCTCAAATTTCTCAATTACCATGGTAAATATAGATGTAATTTTTAATATATTTATCTATTACAATCTAATGTTCAAAAAAAATTTATGACAAATATATTTACGTATCGTAATGCTATTCATGTCCACTAAACTTTTTTTTGTTTATTTTGATCAGATTTTTTATGTTCTATCTTTTAAATCCCATATATCTCTAACATGTGTACTTTTCATATGCTTTCATTGTCTTGCTTCTTTTGTAAAAAAAATTCAGGAGAACCGGTGGATCGGTAAACTCTTAAGGATGGTGTAGTAAAGCTATCTGTTAATCCAAATCGCCATACCCCCGGATAAATTTATATAAGCTAGGAAAGCGCATGGTAGGAATCGAACCTGGGCCTTTTTATCAGAACTCAAGGCTTCTTTCCACTGCGCCGCTGATTAAGCCATTGGTCGTTATTACAGTTGATAGGATATTTAGTTAATAGCAAAGATGTAAATTATACTACGTGTTGGTTATTTAATCCATATCAACTGATGTTGGATTATACTATGCAGAGATAAATTTCACGCTTTACGAGAACTAATTATAAGGCGACTCCCTTACTTTATGCATTACTTTATGCATTGAATCTTTATCATGTCTTCTTGCATACTTGGCAAGGTACTTTAGCGAAGAGAAACTTTAGGAAAGTTATTACTATGTTACATATTGTAAAGTTTTGACTTTATTATTTGTTTATTGCAATGAATAATGTACTCCTTATTTATTTGTGAGCATTTCATATTATTTACTATTATTTGTTTGCAGATATAGGATTCAATCTTTAATTCACAAGCTTAGGAGGAAACTCAATTTAGTGTGTTTATGTTGCAAATTTATTTTCTGATTTTACAGATGTTAATATTTTAATCTAAGCTTCAAAAGTGTTTCTTTTGGTATGTGTTTTACCATTAGACATATGCTTGCATTGGACAAATATTTACTTCTTCTTTAGCTCAAATTTCTCAATTACCATTGGTAAATATAGATGTAATTTTTAAAAGTATTTCTTGATATATTTATCTATTACAATCTAACGTTCAAAAACATTTTATGACAAATATATTTATGTATCGTCATGCTATTTATGTCTACTAAACTTTTTTTTGTTTACTTTGATCAGATTTTTTTATGTTCTATTTTTTAATTCCCGTGTAGCAATGGGATACTCAAACTTGAACAAATTACGTTTCTTTACAAATATGCAGTTACAAACAAATTAAATGTTTATTTCCTAATTGATTGTGTGAATCATTCTTTAAAATATTTCTGTTGTAGTATTTCCTTAAAGGACGCGGATTAACATCAGTTAAGTAAATTGACGATCTAATTTGTAGGTGGTGGTATTAAATTATATTGTTTTTTCCGTCATTTATAGTAGGCATATATGGTACACAACGATACTTTAGATTATTTAGCTTGGTGAACCAATTTATTTGTTTCCAAATTATTAAATATTTGCATATAAGAGCCTCCACGGTATTAATATGACCATTAAATAAATAGATTTTTTGTAGTTAAGTTTTTTTTACTCAAAATCATAGAATAACAGTCTTTAGATCAAAGTTCCACCCAAGTTTATAGGAATTGCTCAATTTAATAAATAAAATATTTGATTCGAGATTGGCTTATAGAAATTTAAATCATTTGCATTAAAAATTATGGTGTGTATTTTAAGTGTTTTTTAATTCTTTTAGTGTCACTTTTAAGTAGCATCAACGAAACTATTAGTGAATGTAAATAATTCCATGCTAGTTTAAATATATTCATTTTAATGCACCTTTAACTAATATAGGCAATTCATAATTTTTTACAATCTATGTGTAACAAAACCTTTTATTGATCCACATTCCTAAATAGTACCTATTTGTGAAAATATATAAAATTAAACACAAACTAATGCAAATCTGTGCATTGCACGGGCTCCAAACTAGTAATGTATAATGCAATCAATGTAAAAAATGAAAGGAGACAATGACCAAGGGCAAAATTAACTTCCTTGTTCCTAATCATTTGCTCCAAAGACGGACAGTACCAGCATTAAGGGCATCGCTCCAGATCCAACCTCTATAACCTGCTGAATTATTTTCAAATTATTTCATGACTGAAATTTTGCTGCAGAATTTTCATGCGTAGAAGTGATATTAAAATAGCTATCAATTAATTATGGTAAAAAGGTTAACTCGTTTAATTTTTATTACTTCCACCTACAATTATAAATATAAGACACTTAAGTTTATGATTTAAATGTTGTTTCAATTTGAACTTCTGCAATTTTGAATCAATCCTAAAATTCTGGTTCAAATAACAACTAAAAAGATTCATTAAAATATATTTGGATACTTATTTGAGTTAGTTTCGAAAACAAAATAAAGAGAGAATTTGATGTGTAATTTGTTATGAATTCAATAACTTTAGGTTTTATTAATTATGAAATACAATAATTATAGTGGAAATTTGAACCTGCTCTTATTTCAAAGTTCATACAAGACGAAACCTCTTCAAAAACATGTTTTAATCATGTCTAAAATTATTTTGCATAGACATCTTTTTGAAAAAAATCAAATTTACATTTAATCATAGGTTTCTATAAAAAAACAATTTAATTTAACATTTTCATTTTTTTGCAAAATTGCAAATATTTGCAACTCAAGGAACTGCATACTACAAATATTTTCAGTTTTAGGAATTGTAAATTCTAAAACCGCAAATATCTGCAGTCTATCTGAAACTAAGAAAAATCGTGTTTTTTACAATAAGTTTTGTTGAAGAAATGGTCGTGTATTTTAAAACTTAAAATGACGTTTTACAAAAGTCCCCTAATTATATTACACTAACGAAACCGCTTTAGTCGTAAAGGAGCTAGACGGAAGTAAGAAAATATAATAGAAATTAAAGATGAATCTGGTATTGTATATGAATGAAAGAAAGTTTGGCATTGTTTTCCAACTTGACACAATACCAAAGGGTAAATCTATTTACAACCAAATTTTTTCCTTCCCTACCCAAGTTAACACATAAAAAGATTAATTCCAAAAGTACCGTTCAACTTAAGACTCCAAATGTTCTTTCATTCCTCCGCATTCACTCTCCTCTATCCTTAATCTTAAATTGAAAGTATATTTTATGTATAATTTCATAAAATTCCCTTAGATTAACAAAAGTTAATACAGATTTCAATCAACTTCAGCAATTCACAAGTACATTGTAACCAATTTCATTAAAAAATCGAAATTGTAACCATAATGTTTATATAAAAGAGCAAGATGCCTTTTCAAAAGTTTATTAGGAGTAAGTCTTTGTTTCTTGATTAGTTTTCTACAAATATAGATGATAAAAATTGCAAATTAGTATACCATGATTTTATCTCTTACAAATTTGACGATTTAAGAAGACGAAGAGTAGAAAGTGAATCAAGAAGAAAATAAAGATAAAAGGGTAAAATTAATATACTATGAGCTGCGAAAAGATATGCATGGGATGTGAAAGGAAAACTATGGTGTGCTAATAGATTCATCAAATTACAAAGTCTTAAATTATCTACATATAAGAGAGTTAGAGAGAAATTTGAGCTTGTGTAATTTCTGTTGGATAAGGTACATTAGGCAATGGACAATTCAAGCTAAAGTTCTACAACAAATATTCCTTTATATATTATTGCACCAGATCTAGCTTGTGTTATCATGAATAATTTAATTATACCGAATCATACGTAATGTTGATTTGGCATAATGAGATTTTTTGTGAATTAGAATTTAATTTTATTAAATTAATAATTTGTCGTATTTGGTAATGAACATCGTATGTAAACACGTATTATATAATAACAATGTGAATACATATTTACTAATCCAAGTCACATAAATACTACTATGTTTAAGTATATACATACATAATTATCCAGAATTATAATTACATCACATGCACACACTAAAGAGCATGTTTGTATTAGTTCAAAGTCGATTATTAAATTAGGCTTAAGTCCATAAATCAATATATATTAAAATTTAAATGTAATATAGAACTCGACCCTATTAAAACATTTATACGCAAGAATATCTTAATAGTTGAAATATCAAGTTTTAGTTTAACTAAAATTTACCTTTTCAATATCAATCAGTAAAAACTTTATATAAAATATGTATGTAACAACCCAGTATTTTATGATTATTTTAATTGTTTATTTAAATTATTTAAATTGGAACTCCTGATTTAAAAACTTCATTTTATTTATTAAAATGAATAAAAAAATTATTTTAAAAGTATATTTTGATTTTGTGTGAATTATAATTTCAAACCTGAACAAATAGGATATTTCCAGAAAAGTGGATTTTTGGTCAATCTGGTCAAACTTTGACTTTCAAATTTAAAATTTAAATTTTTAAATTTTTGAATTTATCTTTTATTATGAAAATATATTAAATTTCAAGAATACTGCTTTTCGTTTCGTTGAAATCCGATTTATATTTTGAAAGTTATGCTTTTTACAATATTGTGTATAAATTGATTATTCAACAATATTGTTTATTTTAATTATATAAATAATATTTTTTATTTATCATATCTTATTTTAATTTATATATACGTGAAATATGTTATGTTATGTATATATTTTATCTTTTAAATAATTTTAAAGTGATGTTTAAATTTTTTCAAAGTTTATTGAATTTATTTTCAATTTTTAAAGCCTAGTTTCCAATTTTGCTATTTTCTTAATTTAATTATATTTAATTATTTATTTATTTTTGTTTATTTACTATATTTTCGTGTTTCTATTTGTATTTATACATATTTTACATGTATTTAAAAATTTAAAAAGAATTATGGAAATATGAAAAGTTTGTGACTCTTTTTATTCCTAGTCTTTTCACATTTACCACCTTTTCATTATCAATCAACACCTCTTCATTTTTTGCTTCCATAACTCCCATGCTTCAGCCAACTTCTCCATTTTTTTCTCACGCACAAACAAAAAAAACCTAAAATGTTAGGCCATCATCCTTGTGAAAATTTTGGTAAAACTTTTTTTTTTCACTTTTTATACTTGAATTGGTGATTTTTGCACTTGCCTCCATCCTCTTTATGTTCGGCCTGCCATCTCAGCCCCTTGGCCACCTCCACCACCACCTATTCTAGTCACCATACTCTCCTCTCCACTGGCATCCTATGGCCGAAGGTTCCTATGAGGTAGATCCACCTAAAAATGAACAAACTCCACTTGAAACTCCATAGCCAAGCACTACTTGTTGACACCACTACACCATCATGCTTGGCCGACCAAACACCACCTACTCCAGCCACAAATCTGAGTTTCAGACCATGCCACACCAGTACATGCACTCACCAGAATGGTCGTGCCCAAATCCGTGCTTGGCCGAAGCATTTAAGCCCTGAACCCTCTTGTATTTGCCTTGTTTTTGTGAATTCAAGCACACATATGCCTTCATCTCCTCTGTATTGCTTTGGCCGACCACAACATGACCATAATGTAACAACTCGCATATTTTACGATTAAATATTTAAATATTTTATTTAAATATTTCATCGTTAGTCGGATTATTGTCCCAAAGGCTACTTTTTGCATACGGTGAAATTAGGACTCGAGACGACCCCCATCGAGTTCAAAATGACGTTTGCGACCTTTTTGAGTATAAACTTCGATATGTTTAGAGATAGTAGAATTTTTCTACTTTTCACTTAAGGCTTTGGGTTGGGTTTCAGCCCATTAACCCCACTTATTACTCAAGCACAGTCCACCTCTCCTCTTCACTTCATTCATATTTTCCTTATACTCAAGCTTTAGCAACAATGGAGAGAGGAATGGAAAATTAGAACTCCAAGCCCTAATCATCTTTGCAAATTCAAGTTCTAGCTCCAAATTCATAGAAGAAGCTTTGCTTAAATTCAAGCTTGTTGGGTTGGAATTGAAGAGTGATTGTTCTTGCCAATATTCTATAGCTTCTTCTTCTTCATTTGTCTTGTGTAAAAGGGTGAGATTTTTATCTCACATCTATGTCTATATCTATCCTTGTTGTTAGATATGAATTCCTAACACTTATTAATGTGCATTGGCTTTTGATTTGGATTGCTTTGGTGAATATTCCCATTTTTGGTCCTTTGAAAGCAAAATTTATGAAAATCCTTATATGGATATTTAGGCATTGATATTCGAGGCATATCGAAGAGCCTTTAAGGCTGGGTTGTCGCTAGGCATAAATCCTTAGTCGTTGTTGCTCGTCCGATCGCTTCTAATAATCGTTTTGGCCATCATTGGCCTAGGCTCAGGGAATGCCCTGAACTTTAGTTTTAGACGTCTGAAACGTAGGATTCAGACGTTTGAATATTATACTGGGGATTTTTATTTCCCAGTATTCAGACGTCATAATTAATATTTCCAGACGTCTAAATTTGCTTGTTAGCAACCAGAAAGAAAATAGGCTTAAAATGCCTATTTCAGACGTCTGAAAGTTCCGACGTCTGAATTATGTTCTGGAAAACTTTTATTTTTCCAGATTCAGACGTTTGAATCCTTGATATCAGACGTCTGAATCTGTTGTCTACGCTCTATTTGCCTTTCTGCTTGAGAATTCCAATTTTATCGATTCGTGATTATCCGATTTGTTGATTATCATTTATTATCGACTTTGATGACTTCTTTTATATCGGAATTTTTGGGAATATCCTTTTCGATGGATTCCGTATCGATTTATTTGGATTCTATTCACGTTTTCGTACGTGAATTTTGGTGATTGATTGTTTCTATAATCATTTTTGTGATTTGTCACTTTAAAAATATAAAGGTTTCAATACTAGTAGTAAATATCAAAACTCTATCATCAAAACGATTTCAACACTATTTTATAACAAAGCTCGATTCTTAAAACCAATTTCCAATCTATTAGTATATATAAACCTTTACCTCACTCGTAGAGAAATCTAATTGAACAACTTAGTAAAACAAGTGGTATGAAACGTTTGCGTTATTTCGTCGGTTAATTCTTGGACTTGTTCGATTGAATCTCTTGTGACAATTTTCGAGTGGAGATCTACAATTTGTTTGTAAATATTTAAGTTAAGCTAGTGGTTATGGGACATGATGTTAAGCTCATATATTTACTAGCTTAGTGTAATTGACACTTCTTGATGATCGACGATGATCATTTTTTTGATCTAGGCTAGCATTGTGCAATGTCTCTTTGTCTGCGAGGGAGACTAAACCCCGTTTTTGTAGAGTTTCGACTCAAATTGGTGGGGTAGCGACCCATGGTCTTAGGGCCGTTTTGTGGAGCCTCGGCTTAAAATGAATGGTTAGCAACCATGGAATAACGTTCCGTTTTGTGATATGTTGGTGAGCTTTCATGCTCCCGTTTTGTGATAGGCCTCCCCCTTTTTGTGATTTCTGGATTTCTATTGATGATTTCTAGAATTTGCGTTTCGCCAATTTTTGTGATTTCAATTATAGGTTCTATCAATATTTGTGCATTGGTGAATTTGTGTTTCAACAACTTGTACGATTGGCATTGTGATGTTTGCCAATATTTGTGACTTGGTGAATAAAAATTAAGATTATGACATTCTTTTTTATCTTTGAGAAGATTCTTGTGATATTGATAAATCTCTGGTTGATTTTCAATTACATACTTGGCACAGTTTGGCATTATGGTTATCATAGTCATATCTCATTCTATATCATTTCATCTGATATTTATAGCTAGACTGTTCCATTTGTTATTTTCTTATTAAATAATACTCGGGTCAGACCGAGATGTTACAGGTGCTTCTGCTTGACTCCTCAACGGGGATTTTTATTCTGACCTTTTTGGCAAACTACTTAGATTAGTAGTTGATTTTTTTGTATACATTTGAGATATAAACTCCATGATGTATTCTTATTCTTTTGGGTAGCACTTGTAACTATTCTTTTGTGATACTGTGGATCTTGTTAGACCACTACTCTGATGTATACTTTTAAGTGTCATATATTCATATCTATTTCCTCCTTTGTGATATGAACTTCTGTGACTGATTTGTGTTATGATATTTCTATATTTGTTTCCGAAGATTTCATATAGCCACTGTGTAGTAGCTTTGAGTTTGTATCGGTATGTCGAATTTCCTCTTGTGATGAAAAGTCATATTTTTAATTCGGCATATCGGTACTCGCACAAAGCAATTATACAGATTGTCGCTCCTCAACGGCCTTATTCTTCGTGCTAGTCGACGGCATTACTCCGTAGTGTTCTTGACTAGCGTGAGTATAGAGGTGGGGCGTCACAGCTTGGTATCAGAGCCAAACTTCGGAACAATGTAGAATAATTTAACAAGGATCATCGTCCTAAGTCCATCTTAAGAGTCGTGCCTTAGGATTTTATTTGGGTCTTCGAACCGTTCTATCCTATTTTCTTTGTGATGCCTTGTTTTATCAATCATTATTGTTTGATATCCATTTTGTGAATAACCTTTTTATTCTTCTTTCTTTCTTAAAGAATAAAAATGGTTAGACCTGGCCGTCCCAGCGCTGGCCAATCTAGTGCTACTCCTCGGGATGGAGTATTTATGTCTACACAGCAGCTTCTTAATCTTGTAAAGAATGCTCAAGCAGTCGGTTCTATTCCGGAGCCTTCTCACCCTAAGCCTGCATTTGCATGCTTGTGCAACGATTATACCAACTTGGGTGGGAAGCCATTCAAAGGTTCTAAACCCATTATTCAAGTCCAAGCTTGGCTTAGAATATGCGATCGCATCTTTTCTCGCGTGAACCTTATCGATCTTCACCGAGTTCAGGTGGCCTCAAGTATGCTCCAAGAAAGAGCATTAGACTGGTACGAGCTTTTGATTTCTGAAATAAATGAAGCTGATCTTACTTGGGAGAAATTTCGGGAACGATTCGAATTAAAGTTTGCACCAGAAGCTGAAAAGGTGACATTGGCTCGTCGTTTTATTGACCTTGTTCAAGGTGAATCCTCCGTGACAGGTTATGTCGCGTCCTTCGAGTCACTTTCTAAATACGGGGTCGAATACATAAACACCCCATTGAAGAAGAACCAAAGATTTGTCTATAGCTTGAACAAAAATCTCAAGAAGTCATTACTTCTAAAATTAGAAGTTTCTTTTGATCAACTCATTGATATCGCTCTTCGACTTGAAGAGGCAGATAAAGAAAGTGATGTTGAAGTTGTGGGTGCCAAACCAAACTTCAACAATAACAAGAAAAGGCCTAATAGATTCAAAGGTCCTTATCGCAATAAAAAGGGGAAACAAGCATCTCCGGCAGCGAAGACTCCTACCTTTACTGGTGGGAAATGCTACAACTGTGGTTTTAAGGACCATTATGCGAATAAGTGTTCAAAGCCCCGTGTTTGTCGCTATTGCAAAAGCCCGGATCATTATTTATCTGCTGCCCCAAGTTCCAAAACAAGAAGGAGGGAAAGCTTAATGTGGCACAAGCCCCTTGCAACACTTCTCGCGGCCACTTCTCATTCTGTCCTTGATGGCATTATTGTGTTTCGTGATCATCCTATTCGAGTTCTTTTTGATACGGATGCGTTCCATTCTCTTATATCAAAGGAACTTGTTGATACTTTTTCTTTAAGTGTTGTTGCTTTAATGACTTCTTTGAGAATCACGAATCCTGCTGGTGGGTCCGCAACACTCAGTTTACTTTGTAAGAACGTCGAGATTGTTTTATGTGATTTTTCTTTCCAAGCCAATTTGCATGTCATGCGTTACTTTGGCTTTGGAATGATTTTGGGAATAGATTGGCTTAACCGTTATGAGGCTCATATCCTATGTCCTGTGCGGACTTTTTATCTTCAACATCCACAATCTGTTAATCAGATTTCTATTGTTCTTAAAGGTTCGGATTCCACTTTGGCAGCATCCTTATATTCTCTAAATCCTCGTGATGACGATAATGATGATGAGGAGGATGTCATATCTCTTATTCACGTTGTTCGTGAATTTTTCGACATATTTGAGCCCGTTTTAGGCCTACCACCTAAGCGAGCAATTGAGTTCAAAATTAATCTTATCCCTGGAGCTCAACCTATCACTCGACCTCCTTATCGCATGTCCAATAAGGAAAATGAGGAGATGCGCAAACAATTATCCGAATTGGAGACGAAGCAATTTATTCGCTCTAGTTCCTCTTCTTGGAGAGCTTCGGCTATTTTTGTGAAGAAATCCGATGGTACACTTAGGCATTGTGTTAACTACCGCAAGCTTAATGATCTTACTATCAAGAATAAATATCCATTACCTCGGATTGATGATTTATTCGACCAACTTAGTGGTGCTAGAGTCTTTTCACAATTAGACTTAGCAACCGGTTTTCATCAGCTTCGTATTGCAGAGGATAGTATTCCTTTGACATCATTCCGTACGCATTATGGATCTTATGAATGGCTTGTTATGCCATTTGGTTTAACGAATGCTCAGGCTTATTTCGTTGACCTTATGAATCGAGTTTTCGAAGACTTCCTCGATCGATTTGTTCTCATCTTTATAGATGATATTCTTGTGTATTCTAAAACGGAGGAAGAGCATGAAAGGCATCTTCGGATTGTGTTGGAAACTCTTAGGAGCAATCAATTGAAAGAAAAAATTTCTAAATGCCACTTTTGGCAATCTCGTGTGAAGTTTCTCGGTCATATCATTTTCGAATCCGGAATTTCCATGGATCCTTCAAAGATTGAAGCGATTCAAAATTGGAAGAGACCGGAGAGTGTAACGGATATTCGTAATTTTCTTGGATTGGCGGGCTATTAACGCCGTTTCATAAAAGACTTTTCTAAAGTTTCTGTGCCTCTTACTTGTTTGACAAAGAAGGGAGTTAAATACATTTGGTCGGACAGATATGAAGCTTCTTTTCAAAAATTAAAAGAACTCCTTTTCGATGCTCCTATTCTTGTTATTCCCAAAGGAAACCAAGATTTTATTATTTATACCGATGCTAGTCGCGTTGGTTTGGGTGCCGTTTTTATGCAAAGGGAACGTGTTATTGCTTATGCTTCTAGGCAATTGAAGCCTGCCGAGACTAGATATGCCACCCATGATTTAGAGCTCGCAGCTATTGTTTTCGCCCTTCGAATATGGCGTCATTATCTTTTGGGAGAGAAATATATTCTTTATACCGATCATAAATCTTTGAAGTATTTATTTTCTCAAAAGGAACTTAATTTGCATCAACAACGATGGCTCGAGTTCCTTGCATCTTATGATCTTGATATTCTTTATACTCCCAGAAAAGGAAATCGTGTTGCCGATGCCCTTAGCCGAAAGCAACAAGCGGTTGTTTCCATGATGATATCCGAATGGAATGATCTCGAGACTTAATCCACTTGTGAGATTAGAGATCGTGTGTCCGATTTATGTTCATCTCTTGTTTTATGTAACCTAGAGGCTTATCCTTCTATTTTAGACCGCATTCTTGAAGCTCAAAATCTAGATCCCGCATTGGCTCTTCTTAGCCAAAGTTGTTGGAATAAAATTGAAGTTGAAGGTTTGAAAGACTTTGATATTGATTCTCGTGGCGGTATTCGAAAAATTGGTAGAATTATCGTGCCAAAAATTAATGATCTTTGTAAAGACATTTTAGAAGATTCTCATCGTTCTAAATTTACCATTCACCCCGGTAGTAGTAAAATGTACGCGGATATGAAGAGACTTTATTATTGGGATGGAATGAAATCTGATATTGCTAACTTTATTAAGTGTTGCATGACTTGCCAACTTGTCAAGGTCGAGCATCAAAGGCCCGGTGGGTTATTGCAACCTTTAGACATTCCAATTTGGAAGTGGGATCATATTTCCATGGATTTTATCGACGGCCATCCCCGTTCTCGTTCGGGTCATGATAGCTTATGGGTGATAGTTGATAGACTTACTAAATCCATCCATTTTATTCCCGTTCTGTCTAATTGGACCGTTCCTCTTTTGGCCAAACTCTTTACAAAAGAAACTGTAAAATTCCATGGAGTTCCTACTTCTATTGTTAGTGGTCGAGATCCATTGTTTACTAGTGGATTTTGGAAGAGTCTTCAAAAAGCTTTGGGAACAAAGCTTAATTTTAGCACCGCTTATAAACCCCAGTCCGATGGACAAACCGTGCGTGTGAATCAAACTCTTGATGATCTTCTTCGTGCATGTGTTCTTGATTTTGGTGGAAGTTGGGAAGATCATATTTCTCTTGTTGAGTTTTCCTACAATAACAGCTTCCAATCTAGTATTGGTATGGCACCTTTTGAGGCACTCTACGGAAGGCCATGCCGATCTCCTTCTTGTTGGCTTAAGGCCGGTGAGAAGCTGGTTTTAGGTCCAGATTTTATTCGTGATTCCATAGAAAAGATTGACCTTATTCGTCATAGGATGAAAGAAGCTCAAAGTAGACAAAAATCCTATGCCGATAACTGAAAAAGGAAATTCGAATATTCTGTGGGAGATTTTGTGTTTATTTGTGTTTCACCTATGAAGGGTGTTATGCGTTTCGGTCGATCGGGAAAACTAGCACCTCGATATATTGGTCCATTCCCCATCACCGAAGTATTGGTTCAGTGGCTTATCGCCTCTTATTACCGGCTCAGTTTTCTGCTATTCATGACGTGTTCCACGTCTCTCAATTATGGAAATGCCTTCGAGATTCCGATTTAATTCTTGAGCCCGGTGTTGTTGAAGAAATTGAAGTTTCACCTAATTTGACTTATGAGCAACATCCTATTCGTATCATTACATCGGAGGTTAAACGCCTTCGAAATAAAGATGTTCTGCTCGTGAAAGTTCAATGGTCCCCAAATCCTAAGGATTGCTCTTGGGAATCTAGAGAATTCATCGAGCGAACACATCCGGGCTAACTTTCTCGTGCTATTTGAGGTGAACTTCTTATTCGAAATTTCTTCTTTTGTCTTGATATGCTTTTATGGTTGTTACTTTTTGTTCATTTATTTCTTAAGATTGCGAGGATGCAATTTCTTTAAGGAGGGGAGTCTGTAACAACCAGCATATTTTACGATTGAATATTTAAATATTTCATCGTTAGTCGGATTACTGTCCGAAAATATACTTTTTACAAACGGTCGAATTAGGACTCGAGACTACCCCCATCGAGTTCAAAATGACATTTGCGACCTTTTTGAGTATAAACTTCGATATGTTTGAAGATAGTAGAATTTTTCTACTTTTCACTTAGGGCTTTGGGTTGGGTTTCAGCCCATTAGCCCCACTTATTACTCTAGCTCAGTCCACCTCTCCTCTTCACTTCATTCTTATTTTCCTTTATACTCAAGCTTTAGAAACAATGGAGAGAGGAATGGAAAATTAAAACACCAAGCCCTAATCATCTTTGCAAATTCAAGTTCTAGCTCCAAATTCATAGAAGAAGCTTTGCTTAAATTCAAGCGTGTTAGGTAGGAATTGAAGAGTGATTGTTCTTGACATTGCTCTATAGCTTCTTCTTCATCTGTTTTGTGTAAAAAGGTGAGATTTTTATCTCACATCTATGTCTATATCTATCCTTGTTGTTAGGTATGAATTCCCAACATTTATTAATGTGCATTGGCTTTTGATTTGGATTGCTTTGGTGAATATTCCAATTTTTGGTGCTTTGAAAGCAAAATTTATGAAAATCCTTATATGGATATTTGGACATTGATATTCGAGGCGTATCGAAGAGCCTTTAAGGCTGGGTTGTCGCTAGGCATAATCCTTAGTCGTTGTTGCTCGTCCGATCGCTTCCGATAATCGTTTTGGCCATTATTGGCCTAGGTTCTGGGAATGCCCTGAACTTCAGTTTCAGACGTCTCAAACGTAGGATTCAGACGTCTGAATATTATATTGGGGATTTCTATTTCCCAGTATTCAGACGTCTGAATTAATATTTCTAGACGTCTGAATTTGCTTGTGAGCAACCAGAAAGGAAATAAGCTAAAAAATGCCTATTTCAGACGTCTGAAATATAGGGTTCAGATGTCCGAATTATGTTCTGGAAAACTTTTATTTTTCCAGATTCAGACGGCTGAATCCTTGATATTAGACGTCTGAATCTGTTGTCTAGGCTCTATTTTCCTATTTGCTTGAGAATTCCAATTTTATCGATTCGTGATTATCCGATTTGTTGATTATCATTTATTATCGACTTTGATGACTTCTTTTATATCGGAACTTTTAGGAATATCCTTTTTGATGGATTCGGTATCGATTTATTTGTACTCTGTTCACGTCTTCGTATGTGAATTTTGGTGATTGATTGTTTCTACAATCATTTTTGTGATTTGTCACTTTAAAAATATAAAGGTTTCAATACTAGTAGTAAATATCAAAACTCTATCATCAAAACAATTTCAACACTATTTTATTACAAAGCTCGATTCTTAAAGCCGATTTCCAATCTTTTAGTATATACAAACCTTTACCTCATCGTATGAGAAATCTAATTAAACGACTTAGTAAAACAAGTGGTATGAAATGCTTGCGTTTACTTCGTCGGTTAATTCTTGCACTTGTTCGATTGAATCTCTTATGACAATTTTCGAGTGGAGATCTACAATTTATTCCTAAATATTTAAGTTAAGCTAGTGGTTATGGGACATGATGCTAAGCTCATATATTTACTAGCTTAGTGTAATTGACACTTCTTGATAATCGATGATGATCATTTTTGTGATTTAGGCTAGCATTTTGCAATGTCTCTTTGTTTGCGAGGGAGACTAAACCCCGTTTTTGTGGAGTTTCGACTCAAATTGGTGGGGTAGCGACCCATGGTCTTCGTGCCATTTTGTGGAGCCTCGGCTCAAAATGAATGGTTAGTAACCATGGAATAGCGTTCCGTTTTGTGATACACGTGTTGATGAGCTTTCATGCTCCCGTTTTGTGATAGGCCTCCCCCTTTTTTGTGATTTCTGGATTTCTATTGATGATTTCTAGAATTTGTGTTTCGCCAATTTTTGTGATTTCATTGATAAGTTCTATCAATATTTTTGCATTGGTGAATTTGTGTTTCAACAACTTTTACGATTAGCATTGTGATGTTTGCCAATATTTGTGACTTGGTGAATAAAAATTAAGAGTATGACATTCTTTTTTATCTTTGAGAAGATTCTTGTGATATTAATAAATTTCTGGTTGATTTTCAATTATGTACTTGGCACAGTTTGGCATTATGGTTATCATACGTTTTTGTCATGTCTTTTATTGTATATCATTTCATCTGATATTTATAGCTAGACTGATCCGTTTATTATTTTCTTATTAAATAATACTTGGGTCAGACCGAGATGTTACAGGTGCTTCTGCTTGACTCCTCATCGAGGATTTTTATTCTAAACTTTTTGGCTAACTACTTAGATTAGTAGTTGATTTTATTGTATACATTTGAGATATAGACTCCATGATGTATACTTATTCTTTTGGGTAGCACTTGTAACTATTCTTTTGTGATATTGTAGATCTTGTTAGACCACTACTCTGATGTACACTTTTAAGTGTCATATATTCATATCTATTTCCGCCTTTGTGGTATGAACTTCTGTGACTGATTTGTGTTATGATATTTCTATATTTGTTTCCAAAGATTTCATATAGCCACTATGTAGTAGCTTTGAGTTTGTGTCGGTATGTCGAATTTCCTCTAGTGATGAAAAGTCATATTTTTAATTTGGCATATCGGTACTCGCACAAAGCAATTATACAGATGGTCGCTCCTCAATAGCCTTATTCTTCGTGCTAGTCGACGGCATTACTCCGTAGTGTTCTTGGCTAGCTTGAGTATAGAGGTGGGGCGTCACACATAACCTGATCCAACCTGATCCAAAACCATCTCTTTGTAGTGCATTTCCAGTCCATAGCTGAAGCACAAGTGGTTGAATTAAAGTGCAAAAAGTTTAGCTGTGTATTGTGCTTATATTTCTAGCTTTGTTTATAATAGTTTGGTTTGAAATTTATGGATTGTACTTTGTTTTCTTTGTCATGCAACAAGGCAATTAGCTTTGGCTCTCCCACTCCCGAATCATTGTCGTGTTATCGTTCCTTTTGGGATCTCAGTTTGTGTACCTTGGTAGTTGTCATCAGCTTATACCAGTGAGAAATTACTCACCAGCTAGTATTTATACTTATATGATTAGTAAACCAATCACATTTGAATCTGTAAAATATATCACCATGCTATATTTGCTATGTTATGATCATATGATGTTCACCCATGCTTATTTACCTATTATAACATCTGTTACTGTCATATAATGCTATTATGTTATTTATATCGGTTTACCATACGGCAAGTTCCCTTTAGATTTGAATCACTATGGGTTGAAATTATACATACCCGAATGGACTTTAGAATAGGGAAAAATCGTTATGGGCTGAAATGATAGGCCTGAGCGATTTTTATTTATTTTCATTTACTTGGGATTTCGGGTTTGAAATGATAGAACCGGGATTTTTCCTTTGTAAATTTCGGATTGAAATGATATACTATCTGTATCATTAGACTTAGGTTAGAAAATTTTATATAGACTGTGGTTAAAAATATATTTTTCTGGAAATTTTAAAATATTACAAAAATGTAAATATTGTGAAATTTTGATTTAAATTTAATTAAAATGCTTTTTGTAAAGTATTATTGATTTTCTAAAAATTTATAAGTGAAATAAATTAATGGTAAAGTTAGAAATTTGAAATATAAGTTATCTTAGAAATTTTAATTTGGTTATAGATGGAATTTAAATTAAATATGAAAATGTGATAAATTTATGATATTTTGAATTAAAATTGAATTTAAAATGATTTTATAGTATATTAATCATTTTTGAACAAATTAAGATGTGAAATAAATGAATATTTAAGTTGAATTTTGAAATATAACTTAATTTAGAAATTTGTGAATTTTGTTTAAAAGTGAATTTTAAGTTAAGTAAATAAGATGAAAAATAAGTTATATTTGAAAATTTAAACTTAAGCGTTAAGTTAAAAAATTAACTTAATGAATTGAAATTTAATGCTTGAATTTAATATGTGAATTATTATTAAATTTTGATTTTTGAATGAATATTTAACTTTATAAAATCATGAATATAAGGATAATTAAATGATTGTTTTAAAAGTGAAAATGTATGATTTCATAAGTTTAAAATGATTTAAATAAAAAATTAATTTTTTACGCAAGTATAGTGAATATTTGAAATTTAATTAACAGCATTTTTGAATTGCTATTATTTCTAATGTAAAGGATATTACAGCATTTGTAAATGCCGTAGTTGATAGAAATGAACTAAATGGCTAAATTTAATTAAGGGCTATTATAGCACTTTGTAAGTGCCGTAGTTGCTAAATTTAACTAAAGTTTTATTTGAACTAAAGTAACCCTATTACAGCATTTGTAAATGCTGTCTTTTGTTAAATTGAACTGTTTTAAACTTAACTTTCTGTTGTATTTTCTAAGTGCTGTGAAAGTTGAAATTTTCACTGTTTTAATGAATTTAAGTGAATAAATGAACTTTGAAAGGGCTAAAATTTTGGGAATTCAATGTTTGATTTTAAAAATAATGACTTCAAATTTTAATGGTTTAAATGAAGTAATTTGATTTGAAATATAAACCATTTTGAAATGTGACTTGGAAGGATATTTAAATTAAATAAAATGAATGTGGTTTTGGAAAGATACGATATTTTGATATTTGAAATGAATTTCAAATGATATCGAATTTTGAAATTGATACTTGATTTAGAAGTATAAAATAACATTTTGAATATTAACCACAAGACGTGTTTAATTTATAGTTTAACGGATCCTTAGAGGATGGGCGGTCCTAGGCATCCTTTAAGTTACTTGTATCTTTATTACAGTTCTCTTGAGTTGGTTTACATTATATATGTATATATATGTTCTGACTCGAGTGTTTTGTGTTTTACTTTACGCTCGGGTCAACCTGAGTATTTACAGCTTCGCTTTGGATTTCTTTTCTGGAGCTAGGAACCGCTGGAGATTCTACTTGTCTATTTATCTATTCTCTTTTAGTTTCAATTGTTCTATTTCAGCTCTGGTATTTATAAACTTCTATGTATTTGAGATTTCTATTGTATATGTTTCAGAATGATATTATGTATTTTGTTTTGAGAGTTTGTTATGGTAGCTTCATAAACTATTATGGTATTTTAATTTCCGCTACGAGTTATTCTGAATATCTGTGTCTGTGATTTTGTGAATGTATTTTGTTTGCTCCAAATTTATTTAAAATGTGGTATTTTTAGAAATTCAAGTCCTGCATGTGTGGATGCGAATGGCCGATAATATCGAGTTGTTACAGTTGGTATCAGAGCTTTGGTTTTACGCAAACCTTAGCCTGCAGAGCAAAAACTCATTAGAGATAGGGTAGAAATACCCTAGAATAAGTGAAATCAATCTCAGAATCTTTTCTTTATGAGAGAACGTATTTTTGAAGTATAAAATAATTTTAAAGGATTTTAAAAGATTATTTTGTATAAAAATATTTCTTATTTTGGAACCAAGATTTTCTAAACTTCATTCCTTCTGTATCCACCTTATTAGAAATCTCTTGGTTAGGATTCTTATCGATTAGGATTCCTTGAACTTTGGAATGCCCCCCACTTGTTCTAAAATCTAGCCTTGTCTTTCCTATTTTACCCTTTTGATCTTGGAGCATTCCATAGCTCCACATTTAAATGACCTCTCTAAAGATCGGTGATTTCGCCAATCTTTAAATGATTTGTACAGGGGTGAACCTCCTTTACAATTGGCATTGATTCACCGGAGATTTTGGTATCCATGGATTTTGATGCTATTTATCTCATGCTCTACATGGATTCTATCTCTGGCAATCGAATGTCGATTTGCCTTAGATTTCCGCATTGATTATATTCTTGAAGTCATGGTTGACCAGTTAAGGTCGCCCACGATTTATATATGCTCATCCATCTTCTATTTGGTAATAAAATTATCTCATCTTTGTTCGAGCTTATCTTTGAACCAGAATTCATTTGATTAGAATTTCTCTAAATTCGAATCTTTGTTTGTTTGAAATCTAACCTTGAATCGTTCTTTGAAAATTTGTGTTTGGTTGTATTTTGAAATTGTGCATATATCGAAACTATTATTTTGATAAGGATGATCCTATTTTGTATATAAAAGTGAAATGTTTTCGATAAGGATTTTGTACCTTTTAAAAATGAAATTTGAAATTTTGAAAAGATATGAAATTTTGAAAAATGTATAAGAATTTGATTTATATAAAAATGATGTATAACTGAAGGGTTTTGAATTTGTATTTCGAGGAATCGAACTCCGGTGTTTTGAAATCAGTTTTAGGATTATGGAATATAATAATAATAATATGATTTAAAGATATTTTCTGAATATGAAATGTTTCTAATGTATTCGAATGTATTCTAATGATTTCAAAGAGATTTCAAAGAATTTTTTTTCAAGAAAATAAAAGTCCAGAACCCACTTATGTCGCTGGAAAATAATTCCGGTGATGAATGCATACATCATCGACGTTGATTTTCGAGTTTCTGAGTGGGGGAGAGGCCATTCTTGTAACTTTGCTATGCGAATGATTTTGTGAAACCAATTTTGATTTCAGATTTTGAAGTATGATTTGATTTTCGAAACATATATATATATATATATATATATATATATATATTTGAAATAATTTAAGGTAAGCCGGTGTTCAGTCCTTGAGACTCAGATTTGTTTTGGTATAACATTATCTTTTGGAATTGTTTTACTGATTTGTTGGTGATTTCCAACTCACGGATTGAAAATATGATTTCTTCGACTATTTTGAAGGTTCATGCACTTCCAAATCAAGGTAACTTTTCAAAGCTAAGTAATTTTGAAAGGTATAGGGTATTTGATAAAGAATATAAGTTTAGTTTGGTATGATTAAAGTATAAAGTAATATGATTTATATAAGTTTGAAACTGTTTGTTGAGTGAAATAAATAAGACTATTTTGAATTATGCTGGGATGAAATATAGATTTGAAATGTTTTGAATAAAGTATATATACAGAATAATAATCTTTCCAATGGTAAATTGGATTTTTCATATAGAAATAAATAGTTTGAAGGTTTTAAAAGGGATGGTTTAAACTTAGTAACCATTTTAGATATTTTGATGATTGAAATGGTTTGGAAATGATTTAATCTTTATTTTGATAAAGAATGTGAATTTGAAATGATAAATGAATATTTGAAGTTTATATTTGTATGAAAGGATATTTGGTTTACTTGTAATTTGAGTTTATTTACAAATGATGGATTTATGAAATGAATATTTCAAAACTAAGTAATAATGAAGTAAAATTTGAGATATATGAAATTATAAATTTAGTTTTGGAATATGGTATATTTAAGCTTTGAAATATATTGAAGATTGAATAGTTTATTTTGTGGATCAAATCTTTATTCAAAATTTGATAATATTTGAAATGGTTGGTTCGAAAACTAAATTGAATTGAGACTAATGGTTTGAATTGAATTAAAATTTGGAAATTTTAGATTTGGGTTTAATTGATGAATGTAAAGAATTAAAGGAATGTTTTATGATTTCAAATGTATGATTTCGAAAGGTTATGATTTTCAAAGTGTAATGATTTCAAGTATTTTGTTTTCGAAAGTTTTATAACTTTGAAAGTATTATGAATTTTTTGAAGGTGAATATACGTTAGAAATGGAAATGAATTTGTTTGACATAAATTTTGTTGATTTGGAAATTTGGATTGTTTTCTGAATCTATTGTTTTAAGAAACTTTGAAACTAAATATATGTAATTAGGAAGAAATGATTTGGCGAAATCATATATGATTTTGAAATTGAGTAGATATTGAAATGGTTTGAAATTGAGAACCTTGTTTATTTAAATACTTTGATTTGGGTGTTATCGAACTTATATAAAATTGATTTGTATAAGTATAAAGTGATTTGAAAACTATTGATTTGTAAAGGTACTCAACTTGTGAATTGAAATCTTATATAATCGAAGTCTATATAAGTGTGATTTGATATACTATTGATTTTGTGAAGTATTTGATTTGAAAATGAAATTTTATATAATCGAAGTCTATATAAGTGTGATTTGATATACTATTGATTTTGTGAAGTATTTGATTTGAAAATGAAATCTTATATATAATGGACTTTATATAAGAATGATATTTGAAAGCGATTTTGAAGGGTACTATATGATACATATTTTCGAAGTAAAGATATGGAAAGTGCTTTTTGCTTGATATCCACTTTGTGGCCACACTGTGGATTCATTCTATCGATATTATTCTCTCTGATTTGGGTTTCCGGATGGTCTTACGAGTGCGACTGCATAGCGCAACTACCTGGCTGAGATGGCCTAGGGGTACGGATTGTTTCCAAGGGGATCCAGGCGTAACCATTGTGTATCCTACAATCTATGTAGGTCGCATTAGTAGAGAAACTGCCTGGCTGAGATGGCCTAGGGGTACGGATTGTTTCCTAGGGGATCCAGATGTAACCATTGTATATCCTGCAATCTACTAGTCATCATGGCGTAACTCGCAGGGCTGAGAAAGCTTACGAATACGGATTGTTTCCTGAGGGATCCAGGCGTAACCATTGTGTTTCTGCGATCCATGGTTAGCCAATTTTTTTGGTTTGATTGATTTGTTTGGATTGTACTTTCCATATCTATTTTTAAAAGGTTTTTCAAGTATTTTCACTGGGTGTTGAAACAAGTCTACTAAGTACTTGGAGAATTCTAGCTTTCCGCCTGATCAACGCATGGCCAGAGTCTGCAGGAACGAAAGTAAACTTGTTAAGATCGAGTTATAGAAGTATGCTGATAAAGCATTATATCTAAAGGATATTTTGATCATTTATTTTACTTTCCTAAATAATTTAAAATGCTTTAGAATATTGTTTACTACGAACTAACAAATTTGAATCAAATGACCATTCATCATATTATAAAATGTTTAAAATGTTAAATATAAAATTTAAATTGAAACCTATATATTTTTAAATATGGTTCATCCTTTTCTTTCAACCTATTCCCCCTTCTAGCTATTTCCGCCTTCTCCTCTTCGAGGGTCCTTTCCACAATTGTGGAAAGAGTCCGTTCTTTGGTTTATCGTCTGGATTTGCCGAGAAGCTGTTTGGAGTTCATGATGTATTCCATCTCTCACATTTTCTCTAGTATCTTCATAACCTTTCTCTATTGTTCAGCCTTTTGCTCTCGATGGTTGGGATATTGAGCCTAATTTGACTGTCGAGAGTAAGCCAATTCGTATTGTCGATAGAGGTACGAAGCAGCTAAGAAGGAAATTTATTAGTTTGATCGAAGTATGATGGGGAAATGATGATCGAGATTGTACCCGGGAAATGAAGGAGAGCGTTTGTGCTTCGAATCCGAAATTTTTTTCCCAGCACTATTTGTTGTCTATCGTGCTTTTCCTTATTTTCCTTGTTCGTTCTTTTCGAGGACGAAAAGATTTGAGCGGGGAGAGTGTAATAACCCAGTATTTTGTGATTATTTTAATTGTTTATTTAAATTATTTAAATTGATACTCCTGATTTAAAAACTTTATTTTATTTATTAAAATGAATAAAAAAAATTATTTTAAAAGTATATTTTGATTTTGTGTGAATTATAATTTCAAACCTAAATAAATAGGATATTTCCAAAAAAGTGGATTTTTGGTCAACCTAGTCAAACTTTGACTTTTAAATTCAAATATTTATTTGAATTTTTGAATTTTATCTTTTATTATGAAAATATATTAAATTTCAATAATACCGCTTTTCGTTTCGTTGAAATCCGATTTATATTATGAAAGTTATGCTTTTTACAATATTGTGTATAAATTGATTATTCAACAATTTTGTTTACTTTAATTTATATAAATAATATTTTTTATTTGTCATATCTTATTCTAATTTATATATATGTGAAATATGTTATGTTATGTATATATTTTATCTTTTAAATAATTTTAAAGTGATTTTTAATTTTTTCCAAAGTTTATTGAATTTATTTTCAATTTTTAAAGCCTAGTATCCAATTTTGCTATTTTCTTAATTTAATTATATTTAATTAATATTTATTTATTTATTTTTGTTTATGTACTATATTTTCATGTTTTAATTTGTATTTATACATATTTTACATGTATTTAAAAATTTAAAAAGAATTATGGAAATACGAAAAGTTTGTGACTCTTTTTATTCCTACTCTTTTCACATTCACCAGCTTTTCATTATCAATCAACACCTCTTCATTTTTGCTGCCATAACTCCCATGCTTCAGCTGACTTCTCCATTTGTTTCACACGCACAAACAAAGAAAAAAAAACTAAAAGTTTCGGCCATCATCCTTGTCAAAATTTTGGTAAAACTTACTTTTTTTCACTTTTTATACTTGAATTTGTGATTTTTGCACTTGCCTCCATCCTCTTTATGTTCAGCCTGCCATCTCCAGCCCCTTGGCCACCTCCACCACCACCTACTCCAGTCACCATATTCTCCTCTCCACTGATACCCCATTTCCGAAGGTTCCTACGAGGTAGATCCACCTAAAAATGCACAAACTCCACTTGAAACTCCATAGCCGAGCACTACTTGTTGACACCACTACACCATCATGCTTGGCCGACCAAACACCACCTAATCCAGCCACAAACCTAATTTTCAGACCATTCCACACCTGTATATGCACTCACTAGAATGGCCGTGCCCAAATCCATGCTTGGCTGAAGCATTTATGCCTTGAACCCTCTTGTATTTGCCTTGTTTTTGTGAATTCAAGCACACATATGCCTTCATCTCCTTCGTATGGCTTTAGCTGACCACAACATGACCATAACCTGATCCAACCTGATCCAAAACCATCTCTTTGCAGTGCATTTCCAGTCCATAGCTGAAGCACAAGTGGTTGAATGCAAGTGCAAAAAGTTTAGCTATGTATTGTGCTTATATTTCTAGCTTTGTTTATAATAGTTTGGCTTGAAATTTATGTATTGTACTTTATTTTGTTTGTCATGCAACAAGGAAATTAGCTTTGGCTCTCCCACTCTCAAATCCTTTTTGTGCTTTTATGCCTTTGGGGATTTCAATTTTTGTACTTTGGTTGTTGTCTTCAGCTTATACCAGTGAGTAATTCTCACCAGACAATATTTATACTTATATGGCTAGTAAACCGATCACATTTGAATCTGTAAAAATATATCACCTTGCTATATTTGCTATGCTATGACCATATGATGTTCACCCATGCTTATTTACCTGTTATAACATCTGTTACTGTTATATAATGCTACTCTATTATTTATATCAGTTTATCACACTGCAAGTTCCCTTTAGATTAGAATCACTATGGGTTGAAATGATACATACCCGAACGGACTTTAGAATATGGAAAATCATTATGAGCTGAAATGATAGGCCTGAGCGATTTTTATTTATTTGCATTTACTTCGGATTGCGGGCTTGAAATGATAGAACTCGGATCTTTCCTTTGTAAATTTCGGATTGAAATGATATATTATCCGTATCATTGGACTTAGGTTAGAAAATTTTATACAGACAATGGTTAAAAATATATTTTTCTAAAAAATTTAAAATATTACAAAAATGTAAATATTATGAAATTTTGATTTAAATTTAATTAAAATGATTTTTGGAAAGTATTATTGATTTTCTAAAAATTTATAGGTGAAATAAATTAATGGTAAAGTTAGAAATTTGAAATATAAGTTATCTTAGAAATTTTGATTTGGTTATAAATGGAATTTAAATTAAATATGAAAATATGATATGTTTATGATATTTTGAATTAAAATTGAATTTAAAATGATTTTATAGTATATTAATCATTTTTGAATAAATTAAGATGTGAAATAAATGAATATTTAAGTTGAATTTTGAAATATAACTTAAATTGGAAATTTGTAAATTTTGTTTAAAAGTGAATTTTAAGTTAAGTAAATAAGATCAAAAATAAGTTATATTTGAAAATTTAAACCTAAGTGTTAAGTTAAAAATTTAATTTAATGAATTGAAATTTAATGCTTGAATTTAATATGTGAATTATTATTAAATTTTGATTTTTGAATGAATATTTAACTTTATAAAATCATGAATATAAGGATAATTAAATGATTGTTTTAAAAGTGAAAATATATGATTTCGTAAGTTTAAAATGATTTAAATAAAAAATTAATTGTTTATGAAAGTATAGTGAATATTTGAAATTTAATTAACAGCATTTTTGAAATGCTATTATTTCTAATGTAAAGGATATTACAACATTTGTAAATACTATAGTTGATAGAAATGAACTAAATGGCTAAATTTAATTAAGGGCTATTATAGCACTTTGTAAATGCTGCAGTTGCTAAATTTAACTAAAGTTTTATTTGAACTAAAGTTACCCTATTACAGCATTTGTAAATGCTGTCTTTTGTTAAATTGAATTGTTTTAAACATAACTTTCTGTAGTATTTTCTAAGTGCTGTGAAAGTTGAAATTTTCACTGTTTTAATGAATTTAAGTGAATAAATGAACTTTTAAAGGGCTAAAATTTTGGGAATTAACTATTTTATTTTAAATATAATGACTTCAAATTTTAGTAATTTAAATCAAGTAATTTGATTTGAAATATAAACCATTTTGAAATGTGACTTGGAAGGATATTTAAATTAAATAAAATGAATGTGATTTTGGAAAGATATGATGTTTTGATATTTGAAATGAATTTGAAATGATATTGAATTTTGAAATTCATATTTGATTTAGAAGTATAAAATAACATTTTGAATTTTAACCACGAGACATATTTAATTTATAGTTTAACGGATCCTTAGAAGATGGGCGGTCCCAGGCATCCTTTAAGTTAGCTATATCTTTATTACAGTTCACTTTAGTTGGTTTACATTATATAAGTATATATATGTCTTGATTCGAGTGTTTTGTGTTTTACTTTACGCTCGGGTCAGCCTGAGTATTTACAGCTTGGCTTTGGATTTCTTTTCTGGGGCTAGGAATCGCTGGAGATTCTGCTGGTCTAGTTATCTATTCCCTTTCAGTTTCAGTTATTCTATTTCAGCTCTAGCATTTATAAACTTCTATGTATTTGAGATTTCTATTGTATGTGTTTCAGACCGATATTATGTATTTTGTTTTAAGAGTTTGTTATAGTAGCTTCATGAACAACTATGGTATTTTAATTTCCGTTGCAAGTTATTTTGATATATCTGTGTCTGTGATTCTATGATTGTATTTCATTTGCTCCAAATTTATTTACAATGCGGTATTTTTAGAAATTCAAGTCCGGCATGTGTGGATGCGAGGGCCGAAAATATCGGGTTGTTACAATGTACTTCATTCATCCTGCAGTTTTTAGATGGAAATTTGGATATGTTCCTTATTTTCCAATTTAATTAGTGAGAGGGAACTTTTCCCCTTCCTCAACTTATAAAATATAAGTCCATCCCACCTCAAAAATGAGTTTAAAAAAAATCATATCCTTTAGTTTCAAGATATCAGGAGAAACCCACCAAATATTTGCTGAGAACTAATTGCCTTTGTAGATATTTGCATACAGCTCTACAGATATTTTCAAATTTTTCTAGAAATATTTGTCGAGTTTTCTGCAAATATTTGTATTTTTTAAAAATAAAATTGAAAAAACAATTGCTTGATTAAAGAAAAATATTTGTATTTAATTTCGAAAAGGATATTTTTGTATCAAAATTAAAAGTACAAATGTAATTTAAAACAATATTGCTAGAAAGGGCTTTTCACATACTAAATTTGAAAATAAGGGGCGGAACCGAATATTCAGTATACTAAAGGCCATTTTTAAAAAGTGGAAAATTGGATAGAGAATAAACTTTTGTATTATTTTGGGCTGAAGGTCGAACTTTCCTTTTTTCTATCGAACAACCTAACTTCCTTCTTTTTAACTTCTTCTCGTTTTCCTTCTTTTCTTTCACTTTCAATTTGTAACAAAAATTAAATTTCATCTTTGATATCATCAAATTTTCATTGTAGATTTGGATTTCTGCTCTTTTCTTAATAATTCGTTCTCATTTAATAGCATTGAAGGCTGTTTAAACCTAGTTATCAATTTCACTTTGATTTATTGATTGATCTTTTCTCTTTCCTTAATATTTTGCCATCATTTTGAAATTTATAGGTGATTTGATTACAATATGTCTGATTTGGCTTTAAGCATGAGAGATGTATGTAGTATGATTTCATTATGCTGTGATATTTGCTATATACATTTAGCCTTCTATTTTTGTTTATTGTTATGAAGAAATTTCATATGCGTATTTACTATTTTTCTGTTTTTATTATTTATTCATCTTTCACTTTTTATTTTATTTCAAAAACAATTTATATTTGACTACGTATTCTTGTGTATGTTAGTTACATTTTCCTTTTCTTCATTTTTTTAATTTTTGCAGGAATGTTGATGACAGTATTCTTGTGTTGCTTTTAATTGATGAGAATAGCTATGCTCTTTGACTTAACATGGCTTGTTCATTAATTTGTTTTAAATATAGTATATGTGAACATTGACCATGACTTACTCCTTATTCTGTTGGTATATCATATACTTTGGACAATAAGGTTATTATTGTCGACACTGATTCGGATTTGCATAAAATATTGTACTTTCAGATGTACAAAAAAGTTCTTTTTTATCTTTTACTACTAAATCCAACATTCATGCATTAGAGTTGGATGCTCATAGTAATTTTTCGATAAATTCTAATTATCAATATACTTAAATTTTGTAGTGGTTCTTCAAATTATCATGTTAAGTCAAATTATTTTTTAAAAGATATTATGAAGAAAGGATCTCAGATAAGTGCTGTAGATTTTAATGGTCGTTGTTTCTATGGTGCTGAAGATTTTAGGGAGTTTCTAATGGCTTATTGATAAAAAAGGGTATGAATTGATTTTTTCTAAACAATTGTTCTGATAGAATATTTGTCATTTGCTCATGGTCGAATGAAGGTTGTAAGTTCAATATGAATGCTCTTTTAGATACTAGACAGCTTCTGCGTTTTTTTATTAGAACTTATAATTTTGAACATTCATGTGGTGCTGGGTTAAGGGACGTTAACAAAGTCCATGTTTCTAGTAGATTTATCAAATATTTGATTATTGATCTAATTAGAGATGCCCCATGAAGTAACTAAAAGACATTATGACGGAGTTCGAAAGATAATTTAATTGCAGTCTTTCTTATTATCGTGCATAATCTGTGAAATAGTTGGCTTTGAAAAAAATTATGAAAATGATGCTATGTCATATAATGATTTGAATTGGTATTTAGAGGCTTTGCAAAAAACTAATCCAAGAAATTACATTGCTTTGGATGTGGATCCATCAAGTAATAAATTTGAAAAGTTTTGCACTGGGTTAAATGCATTTTTACATGATTTTAGGCATTTCATCCTTTGATATTTTTAGATGCAACACTCCTTGAAGGGCTCACCTGGTCATTAGCTGTTACTATGAAAAGGAAATCAAGGTTTGAGTTTTTTATATATATTTTTCCTGTTATTCAGTATTTTGTTTTACTGTTATAATATGGGAAATTTTGGTAAATATTAATATATTTTAGTACTCTATTGTCATATTAATTGTTATATGTATAGTGTATTCTTTTTCTATATGAAATCATAATACTACATGAATTTAACATTTAATATTATATTATATGTGATAATGCATTTAAGGTTTAGCACTTATTACTCTATATAGTATATAACACTAATATGAAGTAATAAAATTTGATACATAATGCTATATTAATTTAGCATTAATTGTATATATGCTTTTTCATTTCAGCACTTATGTGCAGTTCTGAAATTTTATACTATGACAGTAATATGCTGTTATTAGTACATAATAAACAAATGTTGTTATCACGTTTTAATATGGTATATGTGTTTTGTTTTCAACATTAATTTTGGTTATTGAAGTATGGAAAAACATGGTTGTTTCAGAATTTAGTATAACCATTGGTTACATCAATATCATATTACTAGTAGTTTCTTCAATATTGGTTATTGAAGTATTGAAAAGAAATTATCCCATTGGTATATAATAAAGCTTTGTGTAAATAAATATTATATTTGTACCATCATTATTTGAATCATGGTTATTGTAGTTTTCATTAGATATGATTGCATTGATATTGTATAAAATTTATATCAGTATACCTTTTTTGTATTAGCATTTGAAAAATATAATGGTTTTATTTTATTTTATTTTATTTAAAATAGATGCTTCAAGAAGATTGTAATTTGGTTTTCATGTCTAATCATCAGTGGGATTTTCTTTTAGGTATTCCAAAAGTGTTTCCATCTTCTTTTAACAGTTACTGCACATTTCATCTGAGCTAAACATTGGTCCAGTAGTTCAAGCTTTCAAGGATGATACTTACATTGCCCATTTGTTTAAACTTTTGACTCAAGCTTCAAATCCATATGATTTTGATCGATATATGTCAAAGTTCAAAGAAATTGATGGTGTTGTTGCAATTAACTTTTTAAATGATAAACCTCTAAAACATTGGGCTAACTTGTTTTTTCAAGGTAAGAGATATGGAGAATATTCTTCTAATGTGGTTGAAAGCTTTAACTCTTGGATTGTGGATGCTAGATTTATGATTATTACATCATGCCTAGGTGGAATCCATTTCAAACTAATGGAACAAATGGCTAAGCGGGGAAAAGAATGTCATAAGTGGACTTCTAATTTATGTCCAGTTTTGGAGCAACGGTTTATACAATCAGTTAATGAAGGTTTTGGATGTGATGTATTTAGATCTTTAGAAAAAAAATTGACGTTGGGTCTCCAATATCACACCATGTTGACCTTGGAAAAAGATTGTTTTATTGTAATCAGTGGAATGTTAACGGTTTTCCATGTGCATATGCCATTATGTTTATGAATAGATCAAGGCGATAGGTGTATGACTTTGTGGAATATTATTTTGTAGTTGGTGCTTTTAGATCTAGTTATGCGCATGCTATTAATCCAATTCCTAATGTTGGTAAGCCAATTGTTAGTGAAAATGAAGTCACAATTAAACTGCCTAAAGAAATTCGAGGTGCTGGAAGACCTACTAAAAGACATTGCAGGTTTTTTTATTCTCAAAATAAATGGAGTAAATGTAGTAGGTGCAATCAAGTTAGACATAACAAAAGGAACTGTCAATCTTCAATGAAGATTTGGATTTTATTTCATTTTTTCATTTTATTTTTATCATTTTATTTATGTTATATCTCTACCGTTGTTTACTGTAGTTGTACATATATTTTTCGTTATTGAGACATGTAATATAATGATTGGTTATTTTAATTAGAAGTGTACTTTTATTAATAGATTTTATGTGATTGTTATCTGTTTGTGGAGCATATTATTTTCATTTATATATTTTCTATTTTTTAAATGTAATATTGTGTTTATGAGGAAAGAATATTGATATCTTATTATTAGATGTTTTATGTTAAGTTAACAATTCATCAGAATAATGCTATTTGTATTTAGCATTTTTTTCTTTAGTATAGACTTAAAAGGTTGGAAAACTTGATTAATAATTTTATATTAATAACTCTGTGATGCTACTTCAAATGAAATTACAGTACAAGGAAGTGTGAATTTTTGGTATACAATTCAAGTAGAAAAATTGATGCTACTTCAATATAGCATAGTTGAATTAGTGTAGACTAGAAAAAATATGAAAACTTGATCATAAATTATAAATATACAACTTTGTGATGCTAGTTTGAATAAAGTGATAGCAATAAATTTTAGGAAACTGTGAATTTTTAGTTTATATTCAAGTAGAAAAAATTGATACTAGTTCAATATAGCATTTTTTAATAGTTTACATTTTCATGATAGTTCTTTCTCAAATCAATTTATAATTTACAGTTCATTATACAAATTCAACTTATAGTTTATGTTTCTTTCTTAAATCAATTTTCCAATAGTTTACATTCTGATGATAGCTCTTTCTCAAAATATTTTATAGTTTATAGTTCATTATACAAATTGAATATATGCTAATTCAATATAAAAGTTTACAATTCATTAAGAAAGTTAATTGCTTTCAATAAGTGGCAGTTAAAAAAATCGATGCCAATTCAATATAGCACTTCAATACAGTTCTATTTTTAGTAGTCATAATATACAGAAACATCAAGCAGGAAATTTCAAAAACACAATACCGATAACTAATTGTAGTTTTTCAAATAGTAATATAACAAAACTTCAGTTGGCATAAGTAGGAAACATTTGAACAAAGTATTGATGATTAATTGCATTTTTTCAAGTAGTAACAGAAGGAAACTTCAATTAGCGCTACACTAAAAATATAAACTGTTAACAAGAAATCTTGTCGACATCCCAATGCTATTGATAAGATAATTCAATTCGAACATGACCATGTTGTTAAGAGGATTCTCTCCATCGAAACCATGCCTTTCGATTAGAGTGATTTAGTTGGTTGGATTTGAGGTGATAGCTCTTGATGTCGACAAAATCAACTTAATCGAAAGAAGCAATAAAGTTGCCTAACCTTTCGACCAAGTTGATTTAATCGAAAGAGTTAATGAGGCTAACAAAATCCTATGACCAGGTTGTATAGTGGAATGGCCTCAAGGGGTTAGCTCAGGGCCATAGCTTTTGAGATTATCATTTTATTAATTCTCATCCTCCAAATGAGTCAATAAGATCCAATCGTCTTTGTTTCCACCCCTTTCGATCGTGTTGAAAGGTAATATTCAAGACCTTTCGATTATATCAAAAGGAGTTGCTTATTGCACTAGTATGTCTTGGTTGCTTTCAACCCCATGGTTTTGTTATTCTTTCTATGGAACCCCCTCCCCCCTCGAAGGGGTTAATGATGTATCCAAGGGTTGATCTCCTTTGAATGAGTGCCACTACATATGATTGTTAGTCAAATATAAACTAGGATTCCATTTGGAAGTACTTCTTTCGATCAAGTCGGGAGGGGTTCTTCCTTTCGAAGCTGTCCTAGCTCATTATTGCCTACAATACACTTTGTTTTCCTTGTAAAAAATCAATCTAAGTATTCCCAATACTCATGCACTCAACATAGTCGACACCGCATTATTATTTTATTTTTTAATGTTAAGTATAGGTTTCGATGATGATGTGTCTTGATTGGAAATGCCCAAGTCGATTTTATACATAGGATGAAAAAAAAAGATCATGAGAATATGTTTGAATCATGAGTAATTGATCATTAGTCTAGCTAACGATCCAAATAATCCTCCTCATCGCCAGTATCCTTAGTGAACAAGCCATCACCCTTTTTTATTCATAATCCAAAATGAGTTACAATATATTGAGCTTTTTCCCCAATTTGATTTATGGTTTCTTTCAAATACAATTGTCTCTAAGAAAGTAGAGTAGAGAAAATGAATTTTAGAATTCCAGAATCCAGTCCCGCAAAACTGGACACCTTGGGTCTTATTTATAGATACAGGTCTGCCCCCTTCCGCATCTTTACTTTCGGCATGGTCGAAAGGACCCCTTTTTATATGCAGCCTCAAGACCTTTCGACCAGGTCAAAAGGCTATGACCCCTTTCGATGTTGTTGAAAGACATCCTCTTGTTCTTCGTGGTATATGATTTATCCTCCTTTCTCCTTTTTAAGACCTTTCGAGTTAGTCGAAAAATGCCTTTGTCATCTTTTTGCCCTTGTTGACTTCTGAGTTCTGCTTTCTCCACTACACCTTTCGACACCGTCGAAAGTTTTCCTGAATGCTTCTCCTTCATAGTTGTTATCAGAGGCAAATTTGAAGCTTCCGACGCTGTTGATAGGTTGACTATATTAGTTTTGAGGACATTCACTTGTCAATGATTTCGATGATGTTGAGTAGCCCCTGAATGTATGCCCATGAACTGATGTGGAACCATCCCTTATTACTATTGTAACATCCCAAAAATTTTGATTTAAATTTTAGTAATATATTTGAACTTTTTGAAATAAAAATTGAAAAGTTATAAAGAAATAGAATATGAACAAAATATAGTGTTTTTAGTTAAAACCTTTAAATAGAATTAAAAACAAATATTGGAATTAAATTACATAAGTTACTAAATGTTAATAACTAAAACAACTTTTCCTATATTTAGCAAAATAACTAAAACAACTTTTCCTATATTTAGCAAAATAACTAAAACAAGTTGTTGTAAACAATATGAAGACATAAGAGAACAAATGAACAAATAATTAAACAAATGAATCAAATGAATATGTTACTATACAAACCAGTAAATGTGTAAGCAAAAGGAAAAAAAATAATAAAATAAAATAAAACACTTCATCTTAGCAAAGTCAACAAACAAATTGCATAGGAAGTGAACAAACAAAAAAAAAAGAATATAAACTGTACATATAAAAGAAAATGCAAGAGAGTAAAACATTCAAACAAAATAATACTTATATAAATCAAACAGCACATTTCTACAAGTACACAGGATAGAAGCATCTCAAAACATGCTTACATTAAATGCAAGCCTCTACAAAGCAACATACCTGCATTTAATGCTTTTACTTCCAGCATGGGTTTATACATCCTGCACTTGTTTTAATAAGCCTCAGTACACAATCTGTTATATATACACATCAACCTACCTCTTTATTCGTTCAACAAATTTCTGCAAACCTGGAAAAGAAAAAGAGAAAAACATCACTTTTTTTCAAAAATTGATAAAGATTTGCTGAGAAGAGAAACCAGAAAAAAATCAAAACTGCAGTTAAAAAGAAACAAAAGTATTCTCTGTTTCTATATTGTTCAGGTGAGTAAACTTATATTTATTTGAAATATAAATACTTAATCCATGAATTTGTGTTTTGTTGTATATAAACAAAAAATTATTGTTCTGCATATTGTTCTGTGTTACTGGAAAACACATGTGAGCGCTGTTCTTTAATATTCATATCTCAGAGCTAGTTATTTAGAAGAAAAAATTCAAATGAACTTCACTTAACATTTTTAACTTAGGATACTTAAAACAAAATAGGTTGTGTATACTTGACTCACAGTTTAAATTTTTGTTTTAAGCTTGAAATAAAAACTTTTGACTCTGTAACATGAATATTACAGTAAAAACAAGATTTTAAGGTAAATTCAAGCATTTTAAATCATTGAATTGATGTTATAATTTGAACGAACATATGAAAATAGGATTTTCAAAACAGTAATGATGATTTTTAGTTCAGTAATTTGAGGACCAGTTTCTTCAAGAAATATATGGGAGGATTCGTCGAGGTGAAGATTCCAGTTTTACAATTGATGATAAGGGGGTTATAAGTTTAAAAGGCAGGATTTGTGTCCCTGACATTCCAGAACTGAAACGTGAAGTATTGGATGAATGCCACAAGTCCAAATTCAACATCCATCCAGGAGTCAACAAAATGTATCGTGATGTTAAAAGAACATTCTGGTGGAAAACGATGAAGAGAGACATATCTATTTATGTGAGTCGTTGTGCTACTTGTCAGCAGATCAAGAGTGACCAAAAGAAAGTCGCCGGTTTACTTCAACCTTTGGAAGTACCGAAATGGAAGTGGGATCAGGTATCGATGGATTTCATTGATGGATTGCCTCGTACCAAGAAAGGCAATGAAGCGATTTGGGTTATTATGGATCGTCTAACCAAAAATGCTCATTTCATTCCAGTTAAATCTACTCGGACTGCGGCAAGCTTGGCAGGTATATATATAAAGGAAATTGTTCACCTCCATGGTATTCCCAGTAGTATAGTGAGTGATCGTGACCCGATCTTCACTAGTAGATTTTGGAAAGCATTTCAGGATGCATTGGGAACGAAATTAAATTTCAGTACTGCTTATCATCCGCAATCTGATGGACAGACTGAGAGAGTTAACCGAATTTTAGAAGACCTACTGCGTGCTTGTGTGCATGATTTTGGTGGTTTGTGGGAGGACCATTTGCATCTGGTTGAATTCTCATATAATAACAGTTATCAGGCCAGTTTAGAAATGGCTCCTTTCGAAGCTTTATATGGTCGGCCGTGTCGATCACCTACATGCTGGATCGAATCAGGTGACAGACTTGTTCTTGGACCGGATATGATAAAAGAAGCCACTGAGAAGGTAAATTTTATTCGAAAAAAGTTATTAACTGCCCAGAGCCGTCAGAAGAGCTACTATGACCGTCGAAGGAGAAATTTGGAATTTCAAGTTGGAGATTCTGTATTTCTGAAAGTATCTCCGATGCGGGGTGTATTGAGATTCGGGAAAACTGGAAAGTTGGCACCGCGTTATATTGGTCCTTTTCCTATTCTGGAAAGGATTGGTTCTCTAGCATATAGAGTGCAGTTACCCAGCTGGTTGTCTGGCGTACGTGATGTGTTCCATATTTCTAACCTTCGGAAATATGTGCACGATCCCGATGATATTATTGAAGAAGCTGCTCAGCAGGATCTTGAAATCACTCCCAACTTGGCAGTTAGAAGGGAACCGATGAAAATTGTTGATCGTGATGAGAAGCGATTGAGGAACAAAATTGTGAAATTGGTCAAAGTTAAATGGAGTGGCGATCCAAAGGACTGTACTTGGGAGACTGAAGAGAATATGAAGAAATCATATCCCAAATGCAGAATTGACATCTCGACTTAAAACTGTAAGTCAATTCCTTATTTATAAATTCGTCTATTTTTTGTTTAAGTTTCTCTCTCTTTCAATTTCGAGGACGAAATTTTCTTAAGGAGGGGATATTGTAACATCCCGAAAATTTTGATTTAAATTTTAGTAATATATTTGAACTTTTTGAAATAAAAATTGAAAAGTTATAAAGAAATAGAATATGAACAAAATATAGTGTTTTTAGTTAAAACCTTTAAATAGAATTAAAAACAAATATTGGAATTAAATTACATAAGTTACTAAATGTTAATAACTAAAACAACTTTTCCTATATTTAGCAAAAATAACTAAAACAAGTTGCTGTAAACAATATGAAGACATAAGAGAACAAATGAACAAATAATTAAACAAATGAATCAAATGAATATGTTACTATACAAACCAGTAAATGTGTAAGCAAAAGGAAAAAAAATAAAATAAAATAAAACACTTCATCTTAACAAAGTCAACAAACAAATTGCATAGGAAGTGAACAAAAAAAAAAGAATATAAACTGTACATATAAAAGAAAATGCAAGAGAGTAAAACATTCAAACAAAATAATACTTATATAAATCAAACAGCACATTTCTACAAGTACACAGGATAGAAGCATCTCAAAACATGCTTACATTAAATGCAAGCCTCTACAAAGCAACATACCTGCATTTAATGCTTTTACTTCCAGCATGGGTTTATACATCCTGCACTTGTTTTAATAAGCCTCAGTACACAATCTGTTATATATACACATCAACCTACCTCTTTATTCGTTCAACAAATTTCTGCAAACCTGGAAAAGAAAAAGAGAAAAACATCACTTTTTTTCAAAAATTGATAAAGATTTGCTGAGAAGAGAAACCAGAAAAAAATCAAAACTGCAGTTAAAAAGAAACAAAAGTATTCTCTGTTTCTATATTGTTCAGGTGAGTAAACTTATATTTATTTGAAATATAAATACTTAATCCATGAATTTGTGTTTTGTTGTATATAAACAAAAAATTATTGTTCTGCATATTGTTCTGTGTTACTGGAAAACACATGTGAGCGCTGTTCTTTAATATTCATATCTCAGAGCTAGTTAATTAGAAAAAAAAATTCAAATAAACTTCATTTAACATTTTTAACTTAGGATACTTAAAACAAAATAGGTTGTGTATACTTGACTCACAGTTTAAATTTTTGTTTTAAGCTTGAAATAAAAACTTTTGACTCTGTAACATGAATATTACAGTAAAAACAAGATTTTAAGGTAAATTCAAGCATTTTAAATCATTGAATTGATGTTATAATTTGAACGAACATATGAAAATAGGATTTTCAAAACAGTAATGGTGATTTTTAATTCAGTAATTTGAGGGCAGTTCGAATTTGAACAAAAACAGTACTTTGATGAATTTCTGAAAATTTAAGAAACATTGGATGTTGAATTTTCGTTTGAAGCTAGTTTGCAACTTAATAACGTTTGGAAAAATGTAAATTAATTTTTTCATTGCGTGAATTGGGAGTTCGAGATCGAATTAGGGCTTTAGTTCCATTTTTTTTGAGTTCTGTAAAATCTTAATGGCGCCCCCTTAAGTTGATCGAGTTCGAAGATTTTGAGGGGAATGATGGCATGAGGTGTGGACGTGATGATGACGAAGTTCGAGCTGCTCCGATGGTTGGAGCAACGAGGGCGAAGCGAATTTGTTGGTGAGGATGGGTTCGAGTTTCGAGCTGGAAGCTCGATTTCGTTATGGGGTCGTTGACATTGAATTGATCATCGTTTTCGAATAGGGGAATGAAGCGCGATTTGTTGATAGTCACGATGGCCATCGGAGAGGTCGCGAACCACCGTGCACGTGCACGGTGGTGGTGATGTGCCAGTGAAAAAAAAAATATAACAGGAAGAAGAAGAGGGACTCGCGAATGAAACAGGGAAGACTCCGGGTTTTTTTTGAAGTTGCCTGAGTTTCTCTCGTATAGTTCGAGTCCTTAAAATTTAAGCTATCTGGTTTTAAAACTTGAAAGTTAAAAGAAAAAAAAAAGAATGAAACAGGGAAGATGGATACGCGAACGAACAGAGAGAGACTCGGGGAAGAAATGAAAAGGGTCGAGTGTTTACTCGAGTGAACTGAAGATTGGCTCGGTTTAATTTCCGAACCCTGCAAACTAATAATGGTGTGTAAATTGTTTAAACAAGTTTAAGTGGTAATTGATGTATGACAATTAAATCAAATTTCATTACAAGTTAATGAAATAAGTAAAAACTTAAAAAAGTTTTTTTTTTTTGGATCTAATTTATATTTTAATCAAGTAATTAATATAAAACTAGTGTTGGAATTTAAATTAACATTTAAGTTCTCAAATTTGTAATAAATTGATTTCAAAAGTTTAAGAGAGATTTCTTTGTAAATATAAATTAGTGAATAATTTATATTTATTGATTATGAAAAAAATTTAACTATGAACTAATAGTTAATTAATTTAGTAATTTCGTTAAGAGTTAAGGATTAATCATTGATTAACTAAGAAATTAAGAAATCAATGAATGAATAATTAAGTTTTATTAGGGTATTAATTAATGGTTATGAAAAGTAATTAAGAATGATTTGTAATTAAATTGATTAATAAACAATTAAGTATTTAATTAAATTTGTAATTAAGAATTTGTTAATTTTGAAACAATTAATCGAGTTAATTAAGATTTAATTTATTCATCCAAATTTTTATCATTGATTTAAAAATAATTATTTGGTAAATTTATTAAATCCCATTCACTTGGATTGGTAAATAATTAACTATTGCTATGCACTAGATTGATATTTCTGTTGTGACTGTGATACTGTGTGATGCACTGTGATTATGATTTGTTCTGTATTGATGTGAAAGCCCTGTTGTCCGTAAAACGACATTTAAACTTCGATGCGACAGGGAATCGGATTTCAGTTGGTTATCCGAAACCCACATCGAACCTGTGAATATTTGTGAATGACATCCACATGTTTTAAAATTTGACGCTCGCTATTTGAATTAGCCGGGAAAGGACCTTTGTGTCATATAACCCATTTCGAATATGTGATTCGACGTTATGGATAGCAATTGAAGACTGGTGTTGAAGACCGGGTATTTGCGAGAGCGATATGATGACCTGTCGATTGACTCTGCACCGAGTTGCTCCGATATAGAGTTCTCCATATGTGATGGGGAATCCGATCAGGATTGTAGATATCCAGATTTGCAAGGACTTCTTTGGAAGTGCCTTCGGTTCTGTTCGAGCCCGGAACAGACTTGTATGGATAGTATGTCTGACATTACAAATTGAGATATAAAGCCGATTTCTTTCAAATATATTTCTGTTGGTGGCGGAGAATTTATTCTCTTAGCTTAACACCCTTCCCTGAGACGTACGAGCTCAGAGGTTATGTAATTGAAGGTTATCAGCGATATATTCCCAATTTGGTAATGTGACATGCTGAGTGTTGCTGTGAAATGATCATTGTGTTGATTATTTGCGATAGGATCATTTGTTTGATCGTCTATCTTTATGATCATTTCTATGATCATTTGTTGACCCAAAGCATAGCTTTGGTATAAAGTGTGTTTTTGTGGACGTGACTTCGTCGGACCTCACACCCCGAAATGGTCGAAACAGGAAAGATGCAGCAAGGTTATTGGGGGTAGCACCCCTTAGGGTATGTACATTTCCTTCTGGATAGAAGTGGTATCATGGTATGGAGTCCAGATACTTAACTTATGTTGATATCGCAGATATATATATATATGATTTTGTGATTTGTTGTTGGGGCCCCGGTTAAAGGTTGGTTACGACCGGGAGATGGCATACTCGTGTCAGTAGTTACCCAGTTAGGGGTAACCCGGCCTTGTGTTGGCAGAGATCCGGTTTGGTTCTCGGGGACGTCCTTCCAGAGGCGTTCTCATGTGGCAATGGGAAGTTCCTTGGCCTGACCTTTTGTTGGAAATCCAAAGAAACAATACGAGCCCTGTACGGTTTTAGTTGTAGAACCTGCCATTTAATATGGTAGCTATAGTAGGCATAATATAATGGTACCTATGCTGGCTAAGATTAATATTCTACTTTTGAAATGTTTTCTATCACTATGCACTAGTAATAATATCAAAGAATTTCTTTTCTCGTACCAAGCATATTTAACTATCATAAGAAGAAATCTCCTCCAATTCTGCGTTTGCATTGTGTGTGTGGCGGGAGGTCTTATGGTAGTTCCATTTTTAAAAGCATTCCCAAAATTCTTTTATAAATCTTGTTATTTAAATACAACTGTTTTGTTTACTCATACCAGTCCCATGACTGATCCGGAGTTTATTGTTTTCTTTCCTAAACTCTGGGTGCCCATTATTTCCACACGGGCAGCCTAGTAGCAGGTTTCTATATTTTGGAGTAGCAGTATTTTGGAGCTCTTATCTTGGAGATATCTTAGGAGCTATTGGAGATTTCAGGTGTTAGCTTTTGGGAGTTCGTTATCATCTCTCTCATTAGAGAACTTTTGGATATATGTTCACTGTTGTATTATCATGATATTGTATTTGGAGTTGTAGTGTATGTATTATGTACTCTGTTGCAGTATGGATATTATGTTGATGTTGTAACAGTGATGTTATTTATGATATTGATTCTGTTCCGCTGTTTTATCTTCATCTAATTGTTGTTATAAGCTCCGGCGATGCGAATTTGATGTTGTTTACCGAACGTCGAGTTTGGGTCGTCACAACTATGGACCTCGAATGGTTTGAACGGCTTGTTATGCTTTCGAAAAGGTTACTATGGGGGCGAAACCTTTGACTTTGAAAGGTTTGGCATGTGGTTGGGAAAGCAATGTCGGTTGCCTTCGAAAGGGGTTCCAAAGTTGTCCTTGTTTGTTTACCTATGTCGAAAGGTTGGAGGTGGCGAAAGGGTATATCTGGTTCCATCTGGGTTGAAAGCCTTTGAGTAGTTGGTGCATTCAACTTCTTCGTCATCCGCTTAATGCCTCCGCAACGCCCCTTTTTATGTCTTTTATGGTGCCTAAGCCTAATTTCTTCATCGAAATCGTATTCTTTTTATCTTCTTTCATACTTCTACTCTTGAGTAGGTTTTATGGCTAATGTTTTACCCCCCTTCCCCTCCTTCGTATAAAAGATGCCTTTGTTCTGTAGGACAAAGACTCCAATTTTTCATACCTTTATTGTTCCTACAAAATTCAAACTTAGTGATATTTGCTGTCATTAGCCCATTATCATACTTACTTGCACTTCATATTAATGCATTCCTTCGCATGTTAATGTGCATTTTTTGGGGCTAACAAACACCAACTCTAATACTGGCATTAAGAAGACGAGCTTAAAACCTTCGTTTGACAATAAGTTTATGTTACGTCATATTCCGGGTTTAGGATCTGATAATGATTAGGAAACAATAATATTTAATTTAGATCAGGATATTAACTTTTGAAGTTTAGAGCCAAACTAGTTGTTAACGCGACATCCAGAATCCAGATAATAATATCCCAAAAATAATTCTATATATGGCATTTCTAAAACCAGATTCGGGCTTCTTATGGTCAACTAAATGAGAATTAGTAAGTACTATCCTCGTATTAATCTTGGATCCCAGATTAAGGCATATGTTAGGCAATCCACTTTGCAAAAAGAATCTCCAATCTAGACTAGGGCACACATTTTATAAGCAGACTTCCATAGTAGTCGTTGTTAAAATAGAAATTCTGCATCCAAATTGGGCACATGATAAACAACCAAGAAACCATGGGAATTACGATAGGGGCCACAATCCTAGATTGGGGAACTCAAGCGAAATCGAATAATAGCCTTGAAATCCAGATTCGATTATAAAGATTATAAGTGATTAATAATGTCCCAATACCCAACTCGGGTATTTGTTATGGATAAATAGAAATTCATTATTGAAGTTTTACACCCTAACTTTGACTCAAATAAGTAATAGCGCTAATACCTAGATTTAGGCATATATTAAAATAATTAGTAATCGATAGAGACTCGAAACCCAACTTTAGGTAATAATAAATGAAGTTCGAAAATGAATATCTCGTAGCCCAGATTCGGGCTTTAATTGACAATATTTAGATATTAAACTCTTGAAACCTAGATTCGAGTACTAATACATGAAATTTCAGTATGAGAGAACCAGGACCCGGATTTAGGTATTTATAAATGCTGTTTAGAAATGACCACGGGTATTGACAAATGGAGTTCTGTTTCACTCCTTTCCCTCTGTTTTCTTCGATATATATAAAACCTTTAGGATTTAAAGGCATAGATAAGTTTCCTCTTGAATTTGGACATCTTAGTCCTTATTCGGATGATCTGTTTCAGTTGATTGGCCTCCTTTGGGCTTTGTATGTCTCAGTCCATTATGTGATGTGCTTCTCTTGGGCTTGGTCATCTCAGTCCCTTATTGAATGACCTACTTTCTCTAGGCTTGGACATCATAGTCTGTTATTTAATGAGCCTCCTCTTAAGCTTGGACATCTTAGTTCATTATTGAATGAGCCTCTTCTTGGGATTGGACATCTTAGTCCATTGTTGAACGAGCCTCTTCTTGGGCTTGTACATCTTAGTCCATTTTTGTACGGTGCTCTTAGTCAGCTCATCTTAGAGATTAGAACGAAGGACTTATCTGACCTCCCTTCAAGAAGCGCCCTACCCTGGCCCTTTTTGCGACGCAGACAAGATCTTATTCGGTGCTTTACCCTGGCCATCTTATGGTGCAGATAAAGGGTTACTCATCCTTCCTCCAGAAGATGCCTTACCCTAGCCATTTATCGTCGTGGATAATGGCTTGTTCGGTGCTTTACCCTGGCCATCTTATGGCACGGAGAAAGGCTTACTCCGTCCCCCCCCCCCAGAAGATGCCTTGACCTGACCAAAGGCACAGCTAAGGGATTGTTCGGTGCTTTAACCTGGTCATCTCATAGCATAGCTAAAGGCTTACCTGCCCTCCCTCTAGGAGGTGCTTTTCCTGGCCATCTCGGCACGGACAGAGGCTTTTCTACCATCTTAGATAAGCTACTACCTTAGGTAGTATTCAAATATAAGGAATATTTCACTCCAAAGCATATAGATTTTCTCTTTACAAAAAGAAGCTCTTTGTTAATCCATCTTCGGAAGATATGGCATTAAATGCTCAACATTCCATGTCTTAAGCATCAAATTGTTGCCTGGATGGCATAATTTGTAGGCTCCTAGGCGGATTACTTTACATATAACTAATGGCCCCTCCAGTTTGGTCCCAGGGTCCATCTGCAGGATTCTTAGTATTGGCCATTACTCTACGGAGTACCGAATCCCCTTCTTGAAATGATCGTGTTCTTACTCTTGAATTGTAATACTTCGAGGTTCTTCTTTGATATTTGGCAGTTCTTACCGTTGCTTCATCTCTTAGTTCATGTATTAAATCCATTGATTCTCTTTTCCGCTGTTGATTCTTATCAAATGTGTAGGCAATCCTTCAGTGTGAGGGTATCTCAATCTCGCCGTAAAAGCAAGTTTGGGGTACCAGTGTATGCCACGGTAGGTCTGGGATGGTTGCAAAGCCTACCGATCGAGTATCGTTATATTTGGTATCAGAGCATTTGGTTAAGAGACAACCATGGCTCTGTTGGGTATTACTCATTAGAGATAGAGTCAGTAGTACTCTAGAATGAGTGTGAGTGTAATAATAGCTATGAGCGCGTATTTGTTAGTGAATATAAAATGTTTTATATTGTGTTTGCTTATCTGTTGAGTTGTTTATGAATTCTGGTCGGTAGATGGGACGCCATATTATCGTTAGGGATTTCTAAACACTTAAACGAGGCATGTCGACATAGTATTATTTAAATTGGGTAAATGAAATAATTTTACCTCGATTATATTTTTTTATATAAAGAGATAAATTTTCAGAATTATTAGTGTATATAAATTGATTGTTGATTGTTGAAAATGTAAGAATGTATGCAAGTAAACAAAAGTTGTTTACAACAATTGTAAAAGGATGAATTGCATAAGTGAAGAATTATAAACTATGGAATTATAATTAAAAAGATTTACAATTGTGAAATAATCTTACATATAAGAAGTGAAACTGTATGAATATATTTATAAATATGGGTTGTAATTAAAAATGAATTTGAAATTTTGGAGATTTGGAAAGTTTAAATTCTTTTTGATTTTGAAAATGAATTTCAAAGGATATGGAAAAGTACCTTCCATTGAAAATTGGTGAAGGTGTTGGAACTCGGTATGAGTGTCCATTTGAATTGGAATCTCGCGTGATGGGATCATGTTGATTGATCATGATGTATGCTAGCGTAATTTGAGGGGCGTGATGCCTATAATTACAAGTTCCACTAGGATAGTGGTGCAACCGCCGCGTAAACTGTGATCTAGATTCCAAAGAGAAATTCGAGGGGCGAGATGCCTACGGTCACAAGCGATTCCACTGGGATAGTGGCGTAACCGCCGTGTAAACTACAATCTATGGCAACAACCATGGCGAAATTCAAGAGATGTGAAATCTACAGATTACAAGCGATTCTACTGGGATAGTAGCGTAACCGCCGAGTAACTGTGATCCATGGGGGAACGTGCTTTCCATATCCATTTTTTTTAAAATGGAATATAACTTAAGTGAAGTTGAATAAAGTTGATTTTGGTGTCGAAATAAATTAATAAGTGAATTAATGAAATAAAGTCATTAAGGATATGAACTTGAGTTATATAAATGAAATTCAACTTGGAATGTAAAATGAATTAGCAATTGAATTAATAAATGGATTGAATATTAATCAATCTAATATGAATGAATTGAATGTAAATCAATTGAATGAATAAATTGATACGAAATAATGGATGTAAATGTGAATTCATTAAAGCTAATTAAAAGTGTTGAACCAAATTGAATGTAAAGAAATGTAAATTGAATAAATTTGGTTGTGTTGAATAAACATTGGTTGTTATATGATTGTAATTTGATTGTATAATTCATTAAGTGTTAATGAAATTGAATTAGCCAAATTGGAAGCTAAAGTAATTGAATCCAACTTGGAAGAAAATGAACTTGAATAGAATTGATTTTGATTTGGAAGTGAACTAACTGAATATAAATTAGTGAATATAGACTAGTTGAATATGAATAAATGAATGTTAGTAAAATCCAACGTTAATGAATCAAATGTGATTAAAATGAAAACCAATTCAATGAATATTAATGAGAAGTGAATTTATATTGATTTGGTTATGAATTTGTTGGATGATAATTGGATGATAGTTGATTGATGGTTGCATTTGTTGCTTTTGTTGCATTTGCTATGTTGGCATATGTAGTTGTTATTTTGCTATCTGATGTATATTGATATTATTTTCATATATGCATGTTTCTCATGTTGTTGTTGAGTGTTTAGTAGGTGCAAATTGCGCTTGTTTTGCTTTTGGAGCTCGCTTTCGCGCTATATTAGCCGTATACGCTCGCTAATAATATATAAGATACATATCTCGGATTATATACCGTACTTTTACACTTTTTTCCCTGTGGGATGCCTCATCACTTGATGAGATGTATATTTGTGATATATATACTGTCATTTTTTTTGGATCGAGCCGCGCAAAGGAGACTCTGGCGAATTTTTCCGAAAATTTAAGGCGTTAGAATATTTTTGAGAAAATTGGGAAAATTTTGAAAACTAAGTTTGGATTTGAAAACTTAGTAAAGATATTGTAAGAAGTTTGACTATGAATTTTGGGAAAGTTAAACACTTAAGAGATTTGGAAAATCTCATTTGAACGGTTTGTTTTGGAAAGTCAATGAATTGTGTAAATTTTTCTTACTTGGTAATTTCGAGGAAGAAATTCTTTTAAGGGGGGAAGATTGTAACGACCCAGAATTTCTGTCAATTAAAATTTGTATATTTCATTGATTTTAAATATTAATAAGTGAAATTTATAAGTCGAATAAATTTTATTTCGAATAATTGGATTTAATTGGATAATTAAATCGATTATTTAATAGTTGAAATTACAGAAATAATTGAAAATCGAGTTTAATATGATTGAAAATGATTTGTAAAATTTTATTTAATTATATTGAAGTCATAGAGATGTTATAGAACTTTTAAAATCGAATTTGAAGTTAAATTGTGAAAATTGAATATTTGAATATTAATTTGGCGAGTTAAAATAGTCATTTTTCAAACAGCCTCGGATTTTGATGAAACCAATTTCATCGGATCCATAATGTGTTATTATTGTATAGTTTCAAATTTCGTGTCAATCGGATTTACCGTTTGTCCGGGGCAAGCCAAAACGCATAGAAATTAGTTTAAATCGGTTTAATTTAAAATCGATCGTTTATTGCCATAACTCGCATAAATGATCGAATTAGCTTTCGGAACCTATTCCATTATGTCTGGAACGCTGGTTAAACCCTAGAAACGCTGGTCACAGCGTGTAAATCGAAGTTTGAAAAATCCAAAATGAATAGTGTTTTTCGATAATTTTCTATAAAAAGAAACCCTTCCCTTCATTTGCAAACACCCTCTCCCTCTAACCCTAATTCAGAGCCGCCGGCCCTAGAATTCAATGGCCGAAAACTTCTTAGCTTCTCCCCTCAATCTTTCCCAATCCACACGTTTTTAGCAAAAGTTGTCAACTAATAAATCGAAGAGCTCGCCGAATACTTCACATCCAACGGTGGATTTTCGCTACCGTCGCCGTATGGAGGCGTTTTGGGGAAACGTTTGTCTTCGGTTGGGCACTATTTTCTGAGCGGGGGGTAAAACCGAGCTTCATGACATCTTGGCCGAGTGTCGAGCGCGATACGAGCTTTGGAATGGCACTCCCTGATCATCTTCATGTAGCTCGAATTGGTCACGAAAAATCGAGAGGAGGTGGCGGCCGTGGGTTCTTCGGTTGCATGGTTTTCACTGGGGAGAAGAAGAAGGAAACATACGGCCAAGATCCTAGGGCTTGCATCGGACGGCTAAGATAGATTTAGGTTATAAATTGAATAAGAAAGTTGTGATTAATTTTATTTAAATTCGTTCAACCTTTAAAAATTGATATCATTTTCGTACGAGGTCGAAAAATTAAGAAACCAGTTGCGTTGGAACCGTATTGTCGAGCACTACGCTATGGAATTAGATTGGAGTCGTTTGGAGCCCGTACGTCTCAGAGAAGGGTGTTAAGCCAAGAGAATAAATTCTCCGCCACAGACAGAGATGTATTTGAAAGAAATCTTTTTTATATCTCAAAATGTAATGTCAGACACGTAACCATATAAGTCCGTTCCGGGATCGAACGGAACCGAAGGCACTTCCAAAGAAGCCCTTGCAATCCGGATATTCACTAGTCACGTCTGGATTCCCATCACAAAGGGTAATAAATCTCTATATCGGAGATCAGCCGATGTAGAGACATTCGACGGTAATCCTTCCATTTTCAAAAATATCCGGTCTTCAACACTGGTCTTCAATGCTATCCATTACGTCGTATCACTATTCGGAATGGGTGATCCGAATAACAAGCGCAATAATTTAAAAATAAGTGTAGCATTCAATTTCAACAAATTCACAACAAATACCTATTTAAAGGTCAATATTGATAGTCGGTTATTTAACTATCAATCAATATTCACAACATCACCCGATTATAAATAATCTTCCCAAATTATTTATTTTTCAAATTATCTTTACAAGATATATATCCCACACTTTAACCATTTGAAAACAAATTTCAAATCAATTTTCAACTTTACAACTTTCATTTCAAAATGGTTCATTTAAACCAATTAAATAACACCTTACCGATTTATTAAATTTATGTCCCAAATTCGTAAATTCATTTCCACACTTTAAAAATAAATCAATGTTTATTTTTAAACAAATTTCTCTTTCTTTTATAAATTCCATAGTGAATTTACCTTTCCAAAATATCTATGAATATATGATTTTCCAAATCGATTTCTAATATTCATTTTCAATTTATCTTTAAAAGATAAAATCTCAAAACATTCGCTTCATATTGGAAATACATTTCAATACTTATTAAATAATAAGTAATTCACAAAAATTTTTATTTTCAACATTTTGAAAATATTCAATATACTTAAATTCAAATTTAAGTATATATTTTATTTTTTAAGGAAAACTTCCCTTAAGCACTTTTATTTGGGTCAAAACGAATGTTGCGTAAAACATCGTTACGACAACCCAAAATCACTAGTATAGGGATTTAAAATTAAGATAGATATATGAATCCCAATATTATATAACATATCTCCATTCGGAAATCATTTATTATAACAACAGTGTTATAGTCCACCATTTCCTTATTTCTCGAAAACGTCTATTTCAACAATGAATGTTGAAATCTATATGTTCGATATTTAATGCATTTTAAAACATCTTTAAGTCGTTTTAAATTCTATTTAAAACGTCACTTCCCCAAAACATTTCTTTAATATATATTCGCTGTCCAAAATCGTGAATATACTTCATTAACCAAATTCAACATTTTCTACACATTTTATCTAAAGGATTATCACTATCCAAAATCGTGGATATACTTCCTTTTATAAGCTATATAATTAACTTATCAAAATAAGTTGATTTCAGATTTATAAAACAACGTTTATATATTCCACTTATATTTATTTTATAAAAACTTCCACTTATTAAATCCCTTAATGGACAAATTCTATTTATATCTCGTTTAAATGCTGAAATCCAATTAATAAGTGAATTACTTATAAATCCTTTATTTTACAAAATCTATTCATTTTATAAGTTCACAATTTATAAATTTATAAATTTCATTCACTTATGAAATCCATTTATACTTCATTTTAACACTTATAAAAACTCGTTTTATAATTCCAATATTTTTAGTTTATAAATATCAATTTCATAAACCTTTTATATAAAACGTTTATAATAATTCAAAAATCCCAATTTAACCCATTTTACCAATTTATCAACTATTTATTTCAAAAATCACATTTCGGTTATATTTCACAAAAATCATAATTTTTATAACATTAAAATTATGACGTTTATTTGTTTAAAATGAATCAATTCCAAAATTACATTTTATTATGAAATCTCAACTTAAATTTTCAAAAATCCAATTTTATTTATTTTCGGCATCTAACGATACTAAAAATATATTCGGCTAAATTTTAGCCTTTAACGATCTCAATCATAAAGATAATCACAAAGATTATAAATAGATCAATACACAACATTGAAACCAATTCAATCATTTGAGGAATCCAGTTGGACCCTCCAACCTGTTTCCCTGCATCCACAGATGTTAGCACAATACCAATTCCGCTTCAAGACGGAATATCGCGGTATATGGGATTTATAAAAATATTATCCGCTTAATAGACGGCGCAATAGGGTCTCATCCGCTATATAATGCGGGAAAATCAACTCCAAGTACATATATAATACCAATTCCATTCAAGTTGGAATTATCGCGGTATATGTTTTTAATAAATAACCTCCGCTTACTAAAGGCGCATAATGTCTATTTGAACAATCAATAGATAACAATCATCATTCAAACATACATTCAAGAAATTTTAAATCTAACTATTTAAAATTTAAATCGAAACTATTCGATTGAGTGATAAGTTCTCACTTTGATTCCAATTTCGGTTTCAGCGTTTTATTTCAAATAAAATTAAACGCGCGTTTAATTTTACCTGAAATTTTCACTAGCTCCAAACGACTCCAATCCAGTTCTATAGCGTAGTGCTCGACAATACGGTTCCAACGCAACTGGTTTCGTAATTTTTCGACCTCGTACGGAAAAGATATCAATTTTTAAATGTTGAACGAATTTAAATAAAATTAATTTACAACTTTCTTATTCAATTTATAACCTAAATCTATCTTAGCCGTAGTTTGTAACGACCCAGAATTTCTATTAATTAAAATTCGTATATTTAATTAATTTTAAATATTAATAAGTGAAATTTATAAGTCGAATAATTTTATTTCGAATAATTGGATTTGATTGGATAATTAAATCAATAATTTAATAGTTAAAATTACAGAAATAATTGGAAATTGGGTTAAATATGATTAAAATTGATTTTTAAAATTTTATTATATCATATTGGAGTTAGAATGATGTTTGTGAACTTTTAAAATCGAATTAAAAGTTAAATTGTGAAAATTGAATATTTTAATATTTAATTGACGTGTTAAAATAGCCATTTTTCAACAGTCTCGGATTTCGATGAAACAAGTTTCATCGGATCTGTAATGTGATATTATTGTAAGGTTTCAAATTTCGTGTCAATCGGATTTACCGTTTGTCCGGGACAAGCCAAAACGCATAGAAATTAGTTTAAATCGATTTAATTTAAATCGATCGTTTATTGCCGTAACTCGCACAGATGATCGAATTAGCTCCCAAAACACGTTCCGTTGTGTTCGGAACGCGGGGCAAACCTTAGGAATGCTAACCGGCATGCTTCATTTGGAGTTCGGGAAAATCCGGGATGAATAGTGTCGCGTATTTTTCTATAAAAGCCCATCCTTATTCACATTTGCAAAAGAAAAAGGGCTAGGGTTTCATATCAATGCCGGCCGCCACTTTCTGCAGTTAATAGCCACGAATTCGTTCTCTTCTCCTCTAATTTTCTTCAAATTCGTGCAATAATTCAAGAAGCTCTCAACTAGAAATGTGTAGAGCTCGTCATGCTCTTTAAAATCAACGGCTATGATCGGGTTTCACGCGATGGATTGGCAGCAAACTGAGCTCAAAGCACGCGCGTTTAGGTGGCGATTTCTCGTCAACGGCGGCGCTAGGAGGAGCCGCACTTGGCTCAGTGGTGAGCGGCGGCAGGGGCTACGACGTGGGGGTCTTCGATTGTGTTCACGTGGTTGTTGGTTGCCGCGATTTTCAAGGGTTCGAACGGCAAAGAATGGGTTCACGTAAGCGTGAACGACCTGGAGGAAGAAAGGGGTGGAGCGGCCTGATCTTCTCTGCTTGAAATCAACGGCCGTGATGACGTTTAGGTTATAAAATTATAAATAGATTTGTAAATTATATATATATATATATATATATATATATATATATATATAATAAACCGTGTAACTTTAAAAATGTATAACTTTTTCATACGAGGTCGAAATCGCACGAAACAAGTTGTGTTGGATTCGATTCGTCGAGCACTAGGCTATGGAACTGGATTGGAGTCATTTGGAGCTAGTGAAAATTTTGGGTAAAATTAAACGCTCGTTTAATTTTATTCGAAATAAACGCGGAAACTGAATTGGAAACGAGGTGAGAACTTCTCACTCAATCGAATAGTTTCGATTTAAATTTTAAATAGTTAGATTTAAAATTTCTTGATTGTATGTTTGAATGTTGATTGTTATCTATTGATTGTTAAAATAGACATTATGCGCCGTTAGTAAGCGGATGTTACTTATTAAAAACATATACCGCGAATATTTCACAGTACAGTGAAATTGGTATTATATATGTACTTGGAGTTGATTTCCCACATTGTATAGCGGATGAGACCCTATTGCACCGTCTATTAAGCGGATAATATTTTATAAATCCCATATACCGCGATATTCTGTCTTGAAGCGGAATTGGTATTATGCTAACATCGGTGGATGCAGGGAAACAGGTTGGAGGGATCCAACTGGATTCCTCAAATGATTGAATTGGTTTCAATGTTGTGTGTTGATCTATTTATAATCTTTGTGATTATCTTTGTGATTGAGATCGTTAAAGGCTAAAATTTAGCCGAATATATTTTTGGTATCGTTAGATGCCGAAAATAAATAAAATTGGATTTTTGAAAATTTAAGTTGAGATTTCATAATAAAATTTAATTTTGGAATTGATTCATTTTAAATAAATAAACGTTATAATTTTAATGTTATAAAAATTATGATTTATAACCGAAATGTGATTTTTGAAATAAATAATTGATAAATTTGTAAAATGGTTTAAATTGGGATTTTTGAATTATTATAAACGGCTTATATAAAAGGTTTATGAAATTGATATTTATAAATTAAAAATATTGGAATTATAAAACGAGTTTTTATAAGTGTTAAAATGAAGTATAAACGGATTTCATAAGTGAATGAAATTTATAGATTTATAAATTGTGAACTTATAAAATGAATAGATTTTGTAAAATAAAGGATTTATAAGTAATTCACTTATTAATTGGATTTTGGCATTTAAATGAGATATAAATAGAATTTGTCCATTAAGGGATTTTATAAGTGGAGGTTTTTATAAAATAAATATAAGTGGAATATATAAACGTTGTTTTGTAAATCCGAAATTAACTTATTTTGATAAGTTAATTATTACAGCTTATTAAAGGAAGTATATCCACAATTTTGGATAGTGGAAAATCCTTTAGACAAAATGTGTAGAAAATGTTGAATTTGGTTAATGAAGTATATTCACGATTTTGGACAGTGAATATATATTAAAGAAATGTTTTAGGGAAGTGACGTTTTAAATAGAATTTAAAACGATTTAAAGATGTTTTAAAATTCATTAAATATCGAACACATAGATTTCTACATTCATTGTTGAAATGGCCGTTTTCGAGAAATAAGGAAATGGTGGACTATAACACTATTGTTATAGTAAATGATTTCCGAAAGGAAATATTTTATATAATATTGGGATTTATATATATATCTTAATTTGGAATCCCTATACTAGTGATTTTGGGTTGTCGTAACGATGTTTTACGCAACATTCGTTTTGACCCAAATAAAAGTACTTAAGGGAAGTTTTCCTTAAAGAATAAAATATATACTTAATTTGAATTTAAGTATATTGAATATTTTCAAAATGTTGAAAATAAAAAGTTTTGTGAATTACTTAATATTTAATAAGTATGGAAATGTATTTCCAATATGAAGTGAATGTTTTGAGATTTTATCTTTTAAAGATAAATTGAAAATGAATATTAGAAATCAATTTGGAAATCGTATATTCATAGATATTTTGGATAGGTAAATTTGCTATGGAATTTATAAAAGAAAGAGAAATTTGTTTAAAAATAAACATTGATTTATTTTTAAAGTGTGGAAATGAATTTACGAATTTGGGACGTAAATTTAATAAATCGGTAAGGATTTATTTAATTGGTTTAAATGAACCATTTTGAAATGAAAGTTGTAAAGTTGAAAATTGATTTGAAATTGGCTTTCAAATGGTTAAATTGTGGAATATATATCTTGTAAAGATAATTTGAAAAATAAATAATTTGGGAAGATTATTTATAATCGGGTGATGTTGTGAATATTGATTGATAGTTAAATAACCGACTATCAATATTGACCTTTAAATAGGTATTCGTTGTAAATTGGTTGAAATTGAATGCTACACTTATTTTTAAATTATTGCGCTCCTTATTCGGATTACCCATTCCGAATAGTGATACGACGTAATGGATAGCATTGAAGACCAGTGTTGAAGACCGGATATTTTTGAGAATGGAAGGATTACCGTCGAATGTCTCTGCATCGGCTGATCTCCGATATAGAGATTTATTACCCTTTGTGATGGGAATCTGGACGTGATTAGTGAATATCCGGATTGCAAGGGCTTCTTTGGAAGTGCCTTCGGCTCCGTTCGATCCCGGAACAGACTTGTATGGTTACGTGTCAGACATTACATTTTGAGATATAAAGCAGATTTCTTTCAAATACATCTCTGTTGGTGGCGGAGAATTTATTCTCTTAGCTTAACACCCTTCTCTGAGACGTACGAGCTCAGAGGTTTTGTAGTTGAAGGTTATCAGCGATAAACTCCCAATTTGGTAATGTGGCACGCTGAGTGTTGCTGTGTGATGATTATTTAATGATCATTTGTTGATCAAAGCGTGGATTTGTGAAAAAAACGTAGCTTTGTGGACGAGATTTCGTCGAGCCTCACAACCCGGAAATGGTCGAAACAGGAATGTTGCGGCAAGGTTTTTTTTTAGGGGTCGCGCCCCTAAGGTATGTCCATTTTCTTCTGGATAGAGGTTGTATCGTGGTATGGAGCCCAGATATTTAACCTATGTGGTTGCTGAATTTTTTTTACTTGTGGTTGTTGGTATTGAGGATCCTCGGATAAAGGTCGGTAACGACCGGGGGATGGCATACTTTTTGTGTGGAGTTATCAAGTTACACTTCATTGCACCCAGAAGCGTGTGGTAACTCGGCCTTGTGTCAGCAGAGATCCGGTTAGGTTCTCGGGGCGTCTTTCCAGAGGCGTACCCATTTCGGTGTAGGAAGTTCCTTTGCCTGACCATTTGTTGGAAATCCAAAGAAACAATACGAACCCTGTACCGTTTTAGTTGTGTAACCTGCCATGGAATGTGGCGGTAACCTGCTATTGAACATGGTATCTATAGTAGGCATACGATAATGGTCTTATGTTGGCTTAGATTTATATTATACTTTCGAAATGTTTTCTACACTATGCACTAAAAATAATAAAAATCAAATGATTCTGCGTAGTAAGCATATTTGACTATCATAAGGAGAAATCTCCTTCAATTCTGCATTTGCATTGTGTGTGTGGCGGGAGGCCTTATGGTAGTTTCATTTTCCAAAAGCATAGCGAAATTCTATTGATTTTCTTTGTGAAAATAACTGTTTTAGTTCTCACACCATTCACATAACTGACTCGGAGTTTATCGTTTTCTTGCCTTATGACGCCCCACCTCTATACCCACGCTAGCCAAGAACACTACGGTGTAATGCTGTCAACTAGCATGGAGAATAAGGCTGTTGAGGAGCGACCATCTGTACAATTGCTTTGTGCGAGCATCGATATGCCAAATAGTATTACATGCATTTCTCTATCAAGAGGAAATCCGGCATACCGACACAAACACAAAGCTAAGACACAGTGGCTATAATAATCCTCGGAAACAAATATAGAAATAAGCATAACACAAATCAGTCACAGATAATTCATATCACAAAGGCGGAAGAAGATATGAATATATTACTAACACATGAAAGTTTATATCAGAGTAGTGGTCAAAAAGATCCACAATAATACAAAAGAATAGCAACACATGCTATACAAAAGAATACAACTATGAGTCCATATCTCAAGTGTATACAACAAAATAAACTACTAATCTAAGTAGTTAACCAAAAGTCAGAGAAATCAATCCCAAATGAGAAGTCAAGCTGCAGCACCTGCAACATCTCGGTCTGACCCGAGTATTATTTAATAAGAAAATAATAAACGGATCAGTCTAGCTATAAATATCAGATGAAACGATATAGAGTAAGAGATGTGACAAAACACATAATAATCACAATGCCAAGCCGTGATATATATAAGTAATTGAAAATCAATAAGAGATTAATCAATATCACAAAATCTACACAAGAATAAAAAAATGTCATACTCCTTATTTCGTTCACCAAACCATAAATATTGACGATTATATCAATGTCAATCACAAAAGTCAATGACACAAATTCACCAATGCACAAATATTGATAAAACTTATCAATGGAAATCACGAAAATTGGTGAAGCATAAATTCCAGAATTCAACACACGAAATCCAGAAATCACAAAAGTCAATGACACACGAATTCACCAATGCACAAATACTGATAAAACTTATCAATGGAAATCAAGAAAATTGGTGAAGCATAAATTCCAAAATTCAACACACGAAATCCAGAAATCACAAGAAAGGGGGGAGGCCTATCACACGAACGGGAGCATAAAAACTCACCAACATATGTATCACATGAACGATAAGCTATCTCATGGTAGCTAGCCATTAATTTTTGACACACGAATGGCCCGAAGTCCATGGGGAGCTACCCGACAAAGAAATGAGACGAAGCTCAATAAAATGAGTTACTGTCCTCCATGTGGACAAAGAGACATCGCACAATTGCTAGTCTAAATCATAGAAATAATCATCATGATCATCAAGAAGTGTCAATTACAGTAAGCTAGTAAATATATGAGCTTAGATTCATGTCCCATAACCACTAGCTTAACATAAATATTTACGAACAAATTGTATATCTCCACTAGAAAATTGTCACAAGAGTTTCAACCGAACAAGTCCAAGAATTAACCGGCGAAGTAAACGCAAGCGTTTCATACCACTTGTTTTACTAAGCCGTTTAATTAGATTTCTCATACGAGTGAGGTAAAGGTTTGTATATACTAGTAGATTGGAAAACGGTTTTATAAACGAGTTTGATATTGAAAATATAGTTAAAATCGTTTTGATGAAGAGTTTTTGATATTTAATACTAGTATTGAAACCTTTAGATTTTTAAAGTGACAAATCACAAAAATGATTGTAGAACAATCAATCACCAAAATTCACATCCGAAGACGTGAATAAAATCCAAAGAAATCGATACCAAATCCATAGAAATGGATATTTCCAAAAATCCATAAAAGGAAGTCATCAGAGTCGATAATAAGTGATAACGACTAATAGGATCACTAAAATCGATAAATAATGGAAATCCACACAAAACAGCCTCAATAGGCAATAATAAACATCTCTAGACGTCTGATTTGGAATCCAGACGTCTGGATTTGTTTTCTGAAAAATAGTTCAGAAAGCTACCCAGACGTCTGGAATAGCCAAAACAGACGTCTGGGCCATGGCCAGACGTCTGGTTTTGAATCCACACGTCTGGTTTTGTTCTCTGGAAATAACCCAGAGAACACCCAGACGTCTGAAACATCAAGTCAGACGTCTGAGACTTATCCAAACGTCTGATTTGAATTTCAGATGTCTGAAAATAGTCTCTGGCATTTTTTTATAATATGCGTGTACACATTTTTCTTTCCAGGTCCAAACCAGACGTCTCGACTTGGTCACCAGACGTCTGGTCACCTGGTCTGGGCAACAATTTGCCTAGGACAAAGTGGCCAAAACGTATCGGAAGCGATCGGACGAGCGATGTCGACTAAGGATTTACGCCAAGCGACAACCCGGCCTTAAAAGCTCTTCGATACACCCCGAATATCAATGTCCAAATGTCCATAAAAGGATTTTCATAAAATTGGTCCAAAACACAAAAATTTGGAAAATTCACCAAATCAATTCAAATTGAAAGCAAATGAATATGCACATATGTTAGGAATTCATACCTAACCACAAGGATAGATATAGAAAAAGATGTGAGACAAAAATCTCACCTTTGGACCCAAACGATTGAAGAAGAAGCTTGAAAGCAAAGAAGAATCAACCACTCTTCAAATCCAACTCAAGAAGCTTGATTATATGCTTTAAAAGAAGAACATTCCCAAAATTAGGTTTAGGAATTTCCGAAATTGATAAGAGAATGAGTGGGAGAAGAAGAAGAGAAGCTTACCAATGGGTTCTTCTATTAGTTTGGAGCTAGAGTTTGATTTGCAAAAGAAAATTAGGGTTTGGAGTTTTAATTTCTCATCTCTCCCACCATTGACGTTTTAGAACTGAATAGAGGAGGAAGTGAGAGTGAATGGGGAGGAGTGGTTCAGATTTGAGCACAAGTTAAACATAGGGTTGAACCTCAAACCCAAACCCAAAGTGAAAAAGTAGCAAAACTTGACTAACTCCAAACATATCAAAGTTTACACTTAAAAAGATTGCAAACGTCATTTTAAACTCAATGGGAGTGGTCCCGAGTCCTAATTCGACCGTATGCAAAAAGTAGCTTTTCGGACCAAATTCCGAGTATCGATAAAATATTTAAATGAAATATTTAAATATAAAAATCGATAAATATGCGGGTTGTTACAGACTCGCCTCCTTAAAGAAATTGCGTCCTCGCAATATTTAAGAAGAAAATATGAAGTAACAACCATAAAAGCATATTCAACACAAAAGAAATTTGAAGAAAAAGGTTCACCTTAAAGAGCACGGGAAAGCAAGTCCGGATGTGATCGCTCGATGAACTCTCTAGACTCCTAAGAACAATCCTTAGGATTTGAAGACCATTGAACTTTCACAAGCGGAACATCCTTATTTCGAAGTCGTTTGACTTCCTAAGCAATAATACGAATATGATGTTGTTCATAAGTAAAATTAGGCGAAACTTCAATTTCTTCCACAACATCGGGCTCAAGAATAGAATCGGGATCTCGAAGACATTTTCGAAGTTGAGAAACATGAAACACGTCATGGATAGCAGAAAATTGAGCCGGTAATAAAAGGCGATAAGTCATGGAACCAATACGTTCAGTGATAGGAAATGGCCCAATATAACGAGGCGCCAATTTTCCCGATCGGCTGAAACGTACAACACCTTTCATAGGTGAAACACGGATAAATACGGGATCTCCCACAGAAAATTCTAATTTCCTTCTTCGATTATCGGCATAGGATTATTTTTCTACTCTGGGCTTCTTTCATCCTATGACGAATAAGATCAATCTTTTCTATGGAATCACGAATAAAATCTGGACCTAAAACCAGCTTCTCATCGGCCTCAATCCAACAAGAAGGAGATCGGCATGGCCTTCCGTAGAGTGCCTCAAAAGGTGTCATACCAATACTAGATTGGAAGCTATTATTATATGAAAATTCAACCAGGGAAATATGATCTTCCCATCTTCCACCGAAATCGAGCACACAAGTACGAAGAAGATCTTCAAGAGTTTGATTCACACGCTCGGATTGTCCATCGAACTGGGGGTGATAAGCGGTGCTAAAATTAAGCTTCGTTCCCAAAGATTTTTGAAGACTCTTCCAAAATCCACTAGTAAACAATGGATCATGATCACTAACAATTGAAGTAGGAACTACATGTAATTTAACAATTTCTTTGATAAAGAGTTTGGCCAAAAGAGGAACGGTTTGGTTAGACCGAACGAGAATAAAATGGGCGGATTTAGTAAGTCTATCCACTATCACCCATAAGCTATCATGACCTGAACGAGAACGGGGAAGGCCATCTATAAAATCCATGGAAATTTGTTCCCACTTCCAAATTGGAATTTCTAAAGGTTGCAATAACCCACAGGGCCTTTGATGCCCGGCCTTAACGAGTTGGCAAGTCATGCAACGCTTAACAAAGTTAGCGATGTCAAGTTTCATTCCCTCCCAATAATAAAGTCGCTTCATATCCGCGTACATTTTACTACTACCGGGATGAATAGTAAATTTAGAACGATGGGAATCTTCTAAAATATCTTTACGAAGATCACCAATATTTGGTACGATAAGTCTACCAAATCTCCGAATGCCGCCACGAGAATCGATATCAAAGTCTTTCAAACTTTCGATATCAATCTTATCCTTAATATTTTGGCCAAGAAGAGCCAATTCGGGATCTAGCCTTTGAGCTTCAAGAATGCGGTCTAAAAGAGAAGGATGAGCCTCAAGGCTACACAAAACAAGAGATGAACAAAGATCAGAAACACGGTCTCGAATTTCACAAGTGGATAAAATCTCAAGATCGTTCCATTCGGATATCATCATAGAAGCAACTGCTTGTTGTTTATGGCTAAGAGCATCGGCGACACGATTACCCTTATCGGGGGTATAAAGAATATCAGGATCATAAGGAGCAAGGAACTTGAGCCAACGTCGTTGGCGCAAATTAAGTTCCTTTTGAGAGAATAAATACTTCAAGAACTTATGATCGGTATAAAGAATAAATTTCTCTCCCAAAAGATAATGACGCCAAATTCGAAGGGCGAAAACAATAGTCGCGAGCTCTAAATCATGTGTGGCATACCTAGTCTCAGCTGGCTTTAATTGCCTTGAAGCATAAGCAATAACACGTTCTTTTTGCATAAGAACGGCACCCAAACCAATGCGACTGGCATCGGTATAAACAACGAAATCTTGATTACCTTCAGGAATAACAAGAATAGGAGCATCAGAAAGGAGTTCTTTTAATTTCTGAAAAGAAGTTTCACATTTGTCCGACCAAATGTATTTAACACCGTTCTTTGTTAAACTAGTGAGAGGCACGGCAATCTTAGAAAAGTCTTTGATAAAACGGCGGTAATAACCCGCCAATCCAAGAAAACTACGAATCTCTGTTACACTCTCCGGACTCTTCCAATCTTCAATCGCTTCAATCTTTGAAGGATCCACGGAAATTCCGGATTCGGAAATAATATGACAGAGAAACTGTAACGACCCGCTATTTTGGACCATTCAAATCGACAATAAAACCGTACATGTCCGACTTGAATAATTCAAAATACCGAATTGTTAATACAAATTTGGCAAAACTTAAATATACAGTAAATAAATCAATCACAGATCACAGACACAGAGTAATATAATGCAGCGGAATAGATAAAGGATAGTAGTTCATGAAGCTACTATATACATCAGAGTTTAAAAATAAAATACATCAGAATATCTCGAATATAGTGAAGTCTTCAGTACGAGCCGATGACTTCTCTGAACCAGTCAACTAGAAAAACTGAAAGCTGAATAGATAGTTGGATCTCCAAATGAAGCTCCAATCTCCAAAGGTGAGTCTCTAATGCTGTATTACTCAGTCTGACCCGAGCGTAAAGCAAAACACAAAAACACTCGAGTCAGGATTAACATTCTTATATCAATAAATCCAACTCAAATGAAATATCAACTGAAATACAATATAACTTAAAGGATGTTTGGGATGTCCATCCTCTAAGGGTCCATAGAATTATCTACAGGGTAGAAATATACACTATTACACCGTGGTCATTCACTTAATTCATACTTCAACCCAAATATAAATTTCACTTCAAATAATTATATTTCCCAAAGTAGTATTCATATATATTAAATGCTGTATACGGTAAAGCACTTTCAATTTCCTTAGCTTAACAAATCGTTTCACATCAACCCGACCTTCCCATTCAAACTAAATTCAATCTCATTTTATCAATTTAAAGTTTCCTAAAATAACCACTTCAATTTTATAAATCTCAAGTTTGGATTTGATGCCCAATTTCCCCTTTTTTTTTTGTGTTTCCACACTTTAAGTATTCAACATTTCAACTAAATTTTTCCCAATCTAGTTTTCTAAATAAAAATTTCCAATTTAGTTCATCCTCAATTTATATCTAATTCAATTCGTTATCTAAATAACAAATCCAACTATCTTGGTTCCAAATACATATCCAAATCTCTAAACCATTTAAATTTCAATATAGTTCATAGCTTAAATATAACAATTTAAATCTAACAGTTTCATATAGATTCTCGATTTTTTTTTTTTTTTTTTTTTTTACATCATTATTATTTAGTCTTGAACACTCCTTTATTTGATTCAATATCATTTTAGTGACCTTAAATTACATTTTACTCAATATTTCTTAAATTTGATCAACCGTGAAATATCTCATTCGATAAATCTCAAATTGATTTAAATAAATAGATCCTTATCTAAATACCATTTTAAAATGACCCAAATTTATCTCCCAATCTTTATTTGTTCAATATTATTGCACAATTTATTTACATAAATATTTATCATAATTTATGTATTTAATCAAATCTTGATTTAACTAGATATAATTAACTCTATATTTATCATTACCCTTTATATATGTAATTAAGAATTTACATTTAATAAGACCATATATTTCTTATCATATGGTCAAGGGTTACGGATATTATCATTTCAATCCGTACACTAAACGTATACGGGTGGATAGCATTTCAACCCGTAATCCCAAATTTAATTAAATGAAAACCGCTTGGGTCTATCATTTCAACCCATTTCAATTCAAAATCAAACATAACAAAGGGAACTTGCAGTGTGATAACAGGGATGGTGTCAAAGTAAATAAACAATAACAACAATTAATAACAATTCAATAAATTAATCAAATAACCCCGAAATAATCGTATTAATTCGCATTGTTATTTGTATAATTACTTCTAGAATCTGCACTATCATTTCATGTAGATTAAAGATTATCACATTACAGTTTTCACTTGTCGTTCCATTTTAAATTTCAGTTTAAAACAACAAAATTAATCCAAACTACGTTCAAAGATTTAAAGTATAATTTATCAATTTCTACGACAATTAATGGGTCAAATTTAGCTAATCAAATTTACATATGGCGGGGTCAGGTTTCAATAGATCAAGGTCCGTCATATATAATCCGTTTTAATTTGTAAACTATACTACCCCAAATTAAACTAGCAAACTAGTTATCACTTAACAATAATCACTAACATCCAATTTAAACAACAATCAATCAATCAATCAATTATCAACCAATCTGTATTATTATCACATAAAATTTTACCGATAATGGTGTCAGGTGTCATAGGTGAACAGATACAGATAAAAGCAGTCATAACAACAAAACAACTAACAGCAGCATATTTCAATTGACGTTTCAATTGAAATCAAATTTAATAAATAAAGAACGTTAATCGTGAGTGATTACTCACCTTTCGAGGCTAGAGATATAGACAACGAAGCAGATTTGAGTTAAGAATCAAGGCGGAGAAAGATCGGCACGAATCCGACAATCAAAGCTGATAACGAGAAATCGATGAAATCAAATTAGAATTTGTTTGACGATGATAAATTCGAACGAATAGTGTATTACATTATTTCTTATTATTCCCTTTCAAAATCAATGTTTTAAATCAAGGCATGCATTTAAAAATGACCCATATGAACACTTGAACCTAAATTTTAAACGCATACATTTGAAATCAAACTCTACATATGTAATATGTCCATCTCAAAACTGAATTAACTCCCTTTTCTTTTCTAACATATAAAACCATACTATGTATCATAGAACTTAATGATATAAAATTCATAAACTGTCATATACTGTAACAATACCCTTACAAATTTATATATATTAAAACTATAAAAATTTATATATTAAAACTCCACACTAAAATACATAACTCGACCATTCTAAACGCGATACGTAAGAAAAAGGTAAAATAAAATCCTTAGTTTATTTGGAAATCACAACTCACGCCTACTACCATATTATATTATAAACAAATATAAATGCAGACAAAGGGTTCATATACGCTAACTGTAAACTGATATACAGTGCAGACAACGCTTCTTTTTTTTTTGTTGGAAAAATGATCAAAAGTTTGGAATAAGTGCCAGAAGGAGCTTCTTTAAAGTAGCATGCACGTATCTTCTTCTTTTTTATTGATTCTGGACATTTAATTGATATGTGTATATAGCACGGTAATCCTTTAAAACTTTGAAAATCTATAAGTCTACAACTGACATGCCACTACATTTTACCAGTGTATGTACCTCAGAATATGTTGCTTTTAAAATCTGGCAGCACCTCGGACTCATATATAGATGAGTATATAAGCACACATGTATACTTATATATGTTAAATTATGCAGACAAGATCTAAATGAAACAGAACATATGAACAAATGTTTCAAACCAATATGTTATACTTAAAATCTGCATATAAATAAAACACACACACGCCTAATATTAAACCAAATATATTATTATATACTATAGATTTGAAGATCTCTAACATACTAACTGATGGCAACAGGTTTCAAGTTAAAAATTTAGGCTTGCTCAAATATAAATAATATAAAACGACCACTGACGCAAAGAAGAAAAGAAAGTAAATATAATACCTTATATAGACAAGTTGCATGCGAACAGGGACATTTTGATAAGGCTCTGGAAGAAATAAAATCATAGTCTTATGCGTTTACGCAACAGAAGGATGAAGGCACCGCGTGAGGAGGAGAGGGGGATGCCGACGTGGGCTGCCAGGTGGAGAGGAAGATGAAGGCGAAGGGAGGGGATGGTGGGAAAACGTGGCGGACGGCGAGGCAAGAGGCTGGGGTTTCGGTTGTGGGAGGGAACGGGCCGGCGTTGGCGTGGGGAAGTGGTTCGGTCTGCGGCTCTTGGTGGTTGCGTCAGAGGGAGGGAAGACGTGGAGGGAGAGGATCGGCCTGAGAGCAAAAATTTGTGGTGGGCGAACGGGTTGGGTACACGGCCATGGGGAAAGAGAAGTTGATGGGTTTCATTCATGAGGAGGTTTGGAAAAATAAATGGAGAAAAAGAAGATGAGTAAAGAACAGTTGCGTGCTCTCTGTATCCCTATATATAGATGTCTTTGGAATAGTGTATAGTGTGAAAAGAGATAGGAATGAAGACGCGAAAAAACGTACAAATTTAATTTGATATTGATGTAGATGTAACCGGTGACCGTTTACCAAGCAAAAGTTATTAAAGCAATTAGTTGTTTAGGTGCACAGCATGCTTCACATTTGAAACCGAAGGAAAAAAAAATTAATGGAAAGATTAACGGCCACAATTAAAGGTACCGCTATAACGAACAAGTTATTGCTTCCGTTCCGCATCGGATTTCAAAATACAGAAACAAATATACCGCTGAGATCAGCGTGACGAGACGATCAAAACGGTATGCAGATACCAGTAGTATGATCCTCCGATAAGAAGTCGATGATCGGTACCAAAAATGCTGCTAATTTGACAAAATAAGGTAAACGGAGCAGTAGACGTCCGAATTTGAAAAAACGAAAAATGACGTTTCACTCAGAAGAGGATTTAGAATTTTTCTATATAAAAATATTCAGGTTTGAAAAATATTTTATTATCAGCAATTATTAACTGACTCGAGTTTGATAGAATTACATAATAAATAAACTTTCATAAAATAAATTGAAAATTTACCATCTGCTATATTTAATTGGACGTAATCCAAATATTAACTTTTTATTTGCAAATTAAATTTTTTTTAAAATTTCACCAAAATCCAAATTAAATACGTAAATAAAACAATAAAATTTATTAAAATCTTACAGGTCGTTACAGAAACTTCACACGAGATTGCCAAAAGTGGCATTTAGAAAACTTTGCCTTTAATTGATTACTCCTAAGAGTTTCCAACACAATCCGAAGATGCTTCTCATGTTCCTCCTCGGTTTTAGAATACACAAGAATATCATCAATAAAGATGAGAACAAATCGATCGAGGAAGTCTTTGAAAACTCGATTCATTATGTAAGGGCATTGGTCAACCCAAATGGCATAACGAGCCATTCATAAGATCTATACCGAGTACGGAACGATGTCAAAGGAATGCTATCCTCAGCAATACGAAGCTAATGAATACTAGTAGCTAAGTCGAATTGTGAAAAGACTCTAGCACCACTAAGCTGATCGAATATATCATCAATCCGAGGTAAAGGATATTTATTTTTGATAGTAAGATCATTAAGCTTACGGTAGTCAACGCAAAGCCTAAGCGTACCGTCGGATTTCTTCACAAAAATAGCCGAAGCTCCCCAAGGCGAGGAACTAGAGCGAATAAATTGCTTCGTCTCCAATTCGGATAATTGTTTACGCATCTCCTCGTTTTCTTTATTGGACATACGATAAGGAGGACGAGTGAGAGGTTGAGCTCCAGGAATGAGATTAATTCTGAACTCAATTGCTCGCTTAGGTGGAAATCCTAAAACGGGCTCAAATATGTCGGAAAATTCACGAACAACGTGAATAAGAGAAATAATATCTTCCTCATCATCATTATCATCATCACGAGGATTTAAAGAATATAAAGATGCAATCAAGCTGGAATCCGAATCTTTAAGATTAATAGAAATCTGCTTAACAGATTGAGGATGTCGAAGATGAATAGTCCACTCAGGACATAGGATATGAGCTTCATAACGGTTAAGCCAATCCATTCCCAAAATCATTCCAAAGCCTAAATAACGAATGACATGCAAATCGGCTAGGAAAGGAAAATCACACAAAATAATCTCCACATCTTTACAAAGCAAACTAAGAGTTGCGGATCCACCAACCGGATTCGCAATCCTCAAAGAAGTCATTAAAGCAACAACACTTAAAGAAAAAGTATCAACAAGCTCTTTTGATATAAAAGAATGGGACGCACCCGTATCAAAAAGAACTCGAATAGGATGATCACGAAATAAAATAATGCCATCAAGGATAGTATGAGAAATACCTTGGCCACGAGATGTGTTGCCAGAGGCTTGAGCAACATTTAACTTTCCTGCCTTCCTGCCCTGAAGCTTGGGGCAAGAAGATAAATAATGATCCGGGCTTTTGCAATAGCGACAAGTACGAGGCTTTGAACACTTGTTCGCAAAATGGTCTCTGGAACCACAGTTAAAGCATTTCCCTTCAGTAGAGGAAAAGGTCTTTGCAGCAGGAGTTACTTGCCTCCCTTTCTTATTGGGATAAGGACCTTTGAATTTGTTTGGCCTCTTCTTGTTGTTGAAGTTTGGTTTGGAACCCACCACTTCAACACCATTCTCCCTATCCTCCTCTTCAAGAGGAAGAGCGATATCAATGAGTTGGTCGAAAGAAACTTCTAACTTTAGAAGTAATGGCTTCTTGAGATTTTTGTTTAAGCCATAGACAAATCTCTGATTTTTCTTCAATGGGGTGCTGATGTATTCAACCCCATATTTAGAGAGAGATTCAAAAGACGCGACATAATTTGCCACGGAAGATTCACCTTGAACAAGGCATATAAAACGGCGAGCCAAAGTCACCTTCCCAGCTTCTGGTATGAATTTTAACTCGAAGCGCTCTTGGAATTTCTCCCAAGTGAGATCCACTTCATTAATCTCAGAAATAAGAAGTTCGTACCAGTCCAATGCTCTTTCTTGGAGCATACTAGAAGCCACCTGAACTCGGTGAAGATCAATGAGGTTCATGCGAGAAAAGATTCGATCGCATGTCCTTAACCAAGCCTGGACTTCAATAATAGTTTCAGAACCTTTAAATGGCTTCCCGCCCAGGTTGGTGTAATCACTGCACAAATGTGCAAACCCAAATTTAGGGTGAGTAGGTTCCGAATTAGAACCAGCTGCTTGAGCATTCGTGATAAGGTCAAGAAGTTGTTGGGTAGTCATAAAAACTCCATCTTGGGGTGGAGCACTAGATTGACCGGCGCTGGGACGGCCAGGTTTAACCAGTTTTCTTCCTTTAGAAAGAAATAAAGAAGAAGAAAAAGGTTATTCACAAAAGGAATATCAAGCAATCTTGATAGACAAAACAAGGAATCATAAAGAAAACAGGATGAAGCGGTACGAAGACTCGAATTAAATCCTAAGGCACGACTCCTAAGAAGGACTTAGGACGATGATCCTTGTTAAATTATTCTACATTGTTTCGAAGTTTGGCTTTGATACCAAGCTGTGACGCCCCACCTCTATACCCACGCTAGCCAAGAACACTACGGTGTAATGCTGTCAACTAGCACGGAGAATAAGGCTGTTGAGAAGCGACCATCCGTGCAATTGCTTTGTGCGAGCATCGATATGCCAGATAGTATTACATGCATTTCTCTATCAAGAGGAAATCCGGCATACCGACACAAACACAAAGCTACTACACAGTGGCTATAATAATCCTCGGAAACAAATATAGAAATAAGCATAACACAAATCAGTCACAGATAATTCATATCACAAAGACGGAAGAAGATATGAATATATAACTAACACATGAAAGTGTATATCAGAGTAGTGGTCAAAAGAACCACAATAATACAAAAGAATAGCAACACGTGCTATACAAAAGAATACAACTATGAGTCCATATCTTAAGTGTATACAACAAAATAAACTACTAATCTAAGTAGTTAACCAAAAGTCAGAGAAATCACTCCCAAGTGAAAAGTCAAGCTGAAGCACCTGTAACATCTCGGTCTGACCCGAGTATTATTTAATAAGAAAATGATAAACGATCAGTCTAGCTATAAATATCAGATGAAACGATATAGAGTAAGAGATATGACAAAACACATAATAATCACAATGCCAAGCTGTGATATATATAAGTAATTGAAAATCAACAAGAGATTAATCAATATCACAAAATCTACACAAGAATCAAAAAATGTCATACTCCTTATTTCGTTCACCAAACCATAAATATTGACGATTATATCAATGTCAATCACAAAATTCAATGACACACAAATTCACCAATGCACAAATATTGATAAAACTTATCAAAGGAAATCACGAAAATTGGTAAAGCATAAATTCCATAATTCAACACACGAAATCCAGAAATCACAAAAGTCAATGACACACGAATTCACCAATGCACAAATACTGATAAAACTTATCAATGGAAATCAAGAAAATTGGTGAAGCATAAATTCCAAAATTCAACACACGAAATCCAGAAATCACAAGAAAGGGGGGAGGCCTATCACACGAACGGGAGCATAAAAACTCACCAACATATGTATCACACGAACGAGAAGCTATCTCATGGTAGCTAGCCATTAATTTTTGACACACGAATGGCCCGAAGACCATGGGGAGCTACCCCACAAAGAAATGAGACGAAGCTCAATAAAATGAGTTACTGTCCTCCATGTGGACAAAGAGACATCGCACAATTGCTAGTCTAAATCATAGAAATAATCATCATGATCATCAAGAAGTGTCAATAACAGTAAGCTAGTAAACATATGAGCTTAGATTCATGTCCCATAACCACTAGCTTAACTTAAATAATTACGAACAAATTGTATATCTCCACTAGAAAATTGTCATAAGAGTTTCAACCGAACAAGTCCAAGAATTAACCGGTGAAGTAAACGCAAGCGTTTCGTACCACTTGTTTTACTAAGCCGTTTAATTAGATTTCTCATACGAGTGAGGTAAAGGTTTGTGTATACTAATAGATTGGAAAACGGTTTTATAAATGAGTTTGATATTGAAAATATAGTTGAAATCGTTTTGATGAAGAGGTTTTGATATTTAATACTAGTATTGAAACCTTTAGATTTTTAAAGTGACAAATCACAAAAATGATTCTAGAACTATCAATCACCAAAATTCACATCCGAAGACATGAATAAAATCCAAAGAAATCGATACCAAATCCATAGAAATGGATATTTCCAAAAATCCACAAAAAGAAGTCATCAGAGTCGATAATAAGTGATAGCGACTAATAGGATCACTAAAATCGATAAATAATGGAAATTCACACAAAACAGCCTCAATAGGAAAAAATAAACATCTCCAGACGTCTGATTTGGAATCCAGACGTCTGGATTTGTTTTCTGAAAAATAGTTCAGAAAGCTACCCAGACGTCTGGAATAGCCAAAACAGACGTCTGAGCCATGGCCAGACGTCTGGTTTTGAATCCATACGTCTGGTTTTGTTCTCTGGAAATAACCCAGAGAACACCCAGGCGTCTGAAACATCAAGCCAGACTTCTGACAGACGTCTGATTTGAATTTCAGATGTCTGAAAATAGTCTCTGGCCTTTTTTTATAATATGCGTGCATACATTTTTCTTTCCAGGTCCGAACCAGACGTCTCGACTTGGTCACCAGACGTCTGGTCACCTGGTCTGGGCAACAATTTGCCTAGGCCAAAGTGGCCAAAACGTATCGGAAGCGATCGGACGAGCGATGTCGACTAAGGATTTACGCCAAGCGACAACCCGGCCTTAAAAGCTCTTCGATACACCCCGAATATCAATGTCCAAATGTCCATAAAAGGATTTTCATAAAATTGGTCCAAAACACAAAAATTTGGAAAATTCACCAAATCAATTCAAATTGAAAGCAAATGAATATGCACATATGTTAGGAATTCATACCTAACCACAAGGATAGATATAGAAAAAGATGTGAGATAAAAATCTCACCTTTGGACCCAAACGATTGAAGAAGAAGCTTGAAAGCAAAGAAGAATCAACCACTCTTCAAATCCAACTCAAGAAGCTTGATTATAAGCTTTAAAAGAAGAACATTCCCAAAATTAGGTTTAGGAATTTCTGAAATTGATAAGAGAATGAGTTGGAGAAGAAGAAGAGAAGCTTACCAATGGGTTCTTCTATTAGTTTGGAGCGAGAGTTTGATTTGCAAAAGAAAACTAGGGTTTGGAGTTTTAATTTCCCATCTCTCCCACCATTGATGTTTTAGAACTGAATAGAGGAGGAAGTGAGAGTGAATGGGGAGGAGTGGTTCAGATTTGAGTATAAGTTAAACATAGGGCTGAACCCCAAACCCAAACCCAAAGTGAAAAAGTAGCAAAACTTGACTAACTCCAAACATATCAAAGTTTACACTTAAAAAGATCGCAAACGTCATTTTAAACTCAATGGGAGTGGTCCCGAGTCCTAATTCGACCGTATGCAAAAAGTAGCTTTTCGGACCAAATTCCGAGTATCGATAAAATATTTAAATGAAATATTTAAATATAAAAATCGATAAATATACGGGTTGTTACATTCCTAAACTCTGGGAGCCCACCAATTTCCACACGGGCAGTCAAGAGTCAGGTTTATCAGGATATTCTGGATTCGGAGTTGCTGGAGGCAAGCTGGATGACATGGCGTAATCACTAGTATATAGTATTTCTTTTCCCCTGTTTGTTGTTGTTTGTTGTTGTACACTCTGATGATGTAATGTAATGTAATATGATGTAATGTAATAACTGATATAGTTTTTTGTTTAAAAATTATTCATTTATCTATTATATGTTGTTCCGCTGCGATTGTGAGATTCTGATATTGTTCTGTTGTTTCTTTCTTTTCTGTTCTATTTTTTTCTCTTCTTCTATCTTTTTCTTCTTCTTAAACCATAAGAATTCGGTTTTTCGGCATTCGATTGCTCGGCAGTTGATACAGTGGACGTATTGATGTCGGTTTTCAGAAGTCGAAGAATCGTGTTGTCACATTTTTTTATTCTTTTTTTTGGTGGGGTGAGAGAGGCTCGAACTCTCGACCTCAGGATTACTCAACATTTTAGCTATGAATATTAGAAATTTATTTTTGAAATAAATAGTTGATAAATTTGTAAAATGGTTTAAATTGGAATTTTTGAATTATTATAAACGGTTCATATAAAAGGTTTATGAAATTGATATTTATAAATTAAAAATATTGGAATTACAAAACGAGTTTTTATAAGTGTTAAAATGAGGTATAAACGGATTTCATAAGTGAATGAAATTTATAGATTTATAAATTGTGAACTTATAAAATGAATAGATTTTGTAAAATAAAGGATTTATAAGTAATTCACTTATTAATTGGATTTTGGCATTTAAATGAGATATAAATAGAATTTGTCCATTAAGGGATTTTATAAGTGGAAGTTTTTATAAAATGAATATAAGTGGAATATATAAACGTTGTTTTATAAATCCAAAATCAACTTATTTTGATAAGTTAATTATTATAGCTTATTAAAGGAAGTATATCCACGATTTTGGATAGTGGATAATCCTTTAGATAAAATGTGTAGAAAATGTTGAATTTGGTTAATGAAGTATATTCACGATTTTGGACAGTGAATATATATTAAAGAAATGTTTTGGGGAAGTGATGTTTTAAATAAAATTTAAAACGATTTAAAGATGTTTTAAAATGCATTAAATATCGAACACATAGATTTCAACATTCAGTGTTGAAATAGACGTTTTCGAGAAATAAGGAAATGGTAGACTATAACATTGTTGTTATAGTAAATGATTTCCGAAAGGAAATATTTTATATAATATTGGGATTTACATATCTATCTTAATTTTGAATCCTTATACTAGTGATTTTGGGTTGTCGTAACGATGTTTTACGCAACATTCGTTTTAACCCAAATAAATGTGTTAAGTGAATGTTTTCCTTAAAGAATAAAATATATACTTAATTTGAATTTAAGTATATTGAATATTTTCAAAATGTTGAAAATGAATAGATTTGTGAATTACTTATTATTTAATAAGTATGCAAATGTATTTCCAATATGAAGTGAATGTTTTGAGATTTTATCTTTTAAAGATAAGTTGAAAATGAATATTAGAAATCGATTTGGAAATCGTATATTCATAGATATTTTGGAAAGGTAAATTCACTATGGAATTTATAAAAGGAAGAGAAATTTGTTTAAAAACAGACACTGATTTATTTTTTAAAGTGTGGAAATGAATTTACGAATTTGGGACGTAAATTTAATAAATCGGTAAGGATTTATTTGATTGGTTTAAATGAACCATTTTGAAATGAAAGTTGTAAAGTTGAAAATTGATTTGAAATTGGTTTTCAAATGGTTGAAGTGTGGAATATATATCTTGTAAAGATAATTTGAAAAATAAATAATTTGGGAAGATTATTTATAATCGGGTGATGTTGTGAATATTGATTGGTAGTTAAATAACCGACTATCAATATTGACCTTTAGATAGGTATTCGTTGTAAATTGGTTGAAATTGAATGCACTTATTTTTAAATTATTGCGCTCGTTATTCGGATTACCCATTCCGAATAGTGATATGATGTAATGGATAGCATTGAAGACAGGTGTTGAAGACCGGATATTTTTGAAAACAGAAGGATTACCGTCGAATGTCTCTACATAGTCTGACTCCGATATAGAAATTTATTACCCTTTGTGATGGGAATCCAGACGTGATTAGTGAATATCTGGATTGCAAGGGCTTCTTTGGAAGTGCCTTCGGTTCCGTTCGATCCCGGAACGGACTTTATGGTTACGTGTCTGACATTACATTTTGAGATATAAAGCAGATTTCTTTCATATACATCTCTGTTGGTGGCGGAGAATTTATTCTCTTAGCTTAACACCCTTCTCTGAGACGTACGAGCTCAGAGGTTTTGTAGTTGAAGGTTATCGGCGATATACTCCCAATTTGGTAATGTGGCATGCTGAGTGTTACTGTATGATGATTAATTATTGATCATTTGTTGATCAAAGTGTGGTTTTGTGAAAAAGCGTAGCTTTGTGGATGAGACTTCGTCGACCTCACAACCCAGAAATGGTCGAAACAGGAACGTTGCGGCAAGATTATTTTTTAGGGGTTGCGCCCTTAAGGTATGTCCATTTTCTTCTAGATAGAGGTTGTATCATGGTATGGAGCCCAGATATTTAACCTATGTGGTTGCTGAAAATTTATTACTTTGTGGTTGTTGGTATTGAGGATCCTCGGATAAAGGTCGGTAACGACCAGGGGATGGCACACTTTTTGTGTGGAGTTATCAAGTTACAGCTTCATTGCACCCAGAAGCGTGTGGGAACTCGGCCTTGTGTCAGCAGAGATCTGGTTAGGTTCTCGGGGCGTCTTTCCAGAGGCGTACCCATTTCGGTGTAGGAAGTTCCTTTGCCCGACCATTTGTTGGAAATCCAAAGAAACAATACGAACCCTGTACGGTTTTAGTTGTATAACCTGTCATGGAATGTGGCGGTAACCTGCTATTGAACATGGTAGCTATAGTAGGCATACGATAATGGTCATATGTTGGCTAAGATTTATATTATACTTTCGAAATATTTTCTACACTATGCACTAAAAATAATAAAAATCAAATGATTCTGCGTAGTAAGCATATTCGACTATCATAAGGAGAAATCTCCTCCAATTCTGCGTTTGCATTGTGTGTGTGGCGGGAGGCCTTATGGTAGTTTCATTTTCCAAAAGCATAGCGAAATTCTATTGATTTTCTTTGTGAAAATAACTATTTTAATTCTCACACCAGTCACATGACTGACTCTGAGTTTATTGTTTTCCTTCCTAAACTCTGGGTGCCCACCAATTTCCACACGGGCAGTCTAGAGTTAGGTTATCAGGTTATTCTGGATTCGAGAGTTGCTATAGAGATTTGGAAGCAAGCTGGACGGCATGGCGTATTAACTAGCATATGTGGTATTTCTTTTCCGCTGTTTGTTGTTGTACACTCTAATAATGTAATGTAATGTAATAACTGATATAGTTCTTTGTTTAAAGATTATTCATTTATCTATTATATATTATTCCGCTGCGATTGTGAGATTCTGATATTGTTCTGTAGTTTCTTTTTGTTCTGTTCTATCTTTTTCTTTCTTCTTCTATCTTTTTCTTCTTCTTAAACCATAAGAATTTGGTTTTTCGGCATTCGATTGATAGTTAAAATGTTGAAAATAAAAATTTTGTGAATTACTTATTATTTAATAAGTATGGAAATGTACTTCCAATATGAAGTGAATGTTTTGAGATTTTATCTTTTAAAGATAAATTGAAAATGAATATTAGAAATCGATTTGGAAATCGTATATTCATAGATATTTTGGAAAGGTGAATTCACTATGGAATTTATAAAAGAAAGAGAAATTTGTTTAAAAATAAACATTGATTTATTTTTAAAGTGTGGAAATGAATTTACGAATTTGGGACGTAAATTTAATAAATCGGTAAGGATTTATTTAATTGGTTTAAACGAACCATTTTGAAATGAAAGTTGTAAAGTTGAAAATTGATTTGAAATTGGTTTTCAAATGGTTAAAGTGTGGAATATATATCTTGTAAAGATAATTTGAAAAATAAATAATTTAGGAAGATTATTTATAATCGGGTGATGTTGTGAATAATGATTGATAGTTAAATAACTGACTATCAATATTGACCTTTAAATAGGTGTTTGTTGTGAATTGGTTGAAATTGAATGCTACACTTATTTTTAAATTATTGCGCTCGTTATTCGGATTACCCATTCCAATAGTGATACGACGTAATGGATAGCGTTGAAGACCGGTGTTGAAGACCGGATATTTTTGAAAATGGAAGGATTACCGTCGAATGTCTCTGCATCGGCTGATCTCCGTTATAGAGATTTATTACCCTTTCTGATGGGAATCCGGATGTGATTAGTGAATATCCGGATTGCAAGGGCTTCTTTGGAAGTGCCTTCGGTTCCGTTCGATCCCAAAACGGACTTGTATGGTTGCATGTCTGTGACGACCGCCCATGACTCCCGCACCAAATCAAGGAAATAATGCGCTAAAAGGTGTGCCAGGCAGCCATGGACGATAGTCAGGGTAAAACAAAACAGAAGAATCTCTATCGTACAACTCACAGCGCATGGATAAAATACAATAGAGAAATATAATATAGTGAAGCTCCATAGAACAGAACATCATCATATAAGCATCACAGTAGTTTTATACAATCATCTACTCAAATCCATACATGAAAGCCTCACTACAAATCACTCAACCAAATACAGCAGCGGATACCCAGTACATATAGTAAGAAAACTAATATGCAAAGCCTCCTGCTCGTCTTCGTCATCTTCATCGTAGAACTCCTAGCACAGCACCTGTCACCTGCTACCTAGTCTGCCCATCCCAACATGGATGAACAGCCCAAGGTAATAAGAGGAGACATAAAACCTTGAGTCAGACAAAGTCTTAGTGAGCAGTAAATCAACTATCAAGCATACCAAAAGGGCATAAAGGATAAAAGGAATAGGAACCAAACCATCCCACTCCACCTCTTTCTACAGTGATAGCCCCAGACATACACTAAGGAGAAGCAAGCATAACAACATAGACAATTAAGGTAAAGCGAATACCACTCGAGTCAAGGACGATGTTTTCCAAATACAAACCCCCAAGGCCTAAACCAAGATCAGATAAGCACCCAGAAAACACCGCTCTTGAAGCCGAATGATAATACAACCAAACATCCATGACTCTGGCTATCACTGTTATCCTTGCCTCGATTTCACCGTTAGTTGAATGACCATCTGTCAAGGGCTAATGGTAACCCCGGTTCTAACCATAACTCCGCACACTGCCTTGTGCCTAGGACTTATCTACTTTGCCCAGAGTACTCAACTACCTACCTGTAGTCTTTTGGGTGTCCCGACTACCTACCTGTAGTCGTTATGGGCGCCCCATGTACTCTTGCTTTTGAGCATGCTAGAACCTTCAACAACGACGAGATCCAAGCCTCCTAGCCATCCTTCTTGACGACTATCCTCATACAAGCTCAAGCTACCTCTTGAACAATCCATTATCAACCAACTTGAACTACCCTTCAAGTTATCAACATGCTTGGAATGATCCCTGCTTGGATTAAGCCAAAACTCACATCATACTTCGCTTCATCGCATCAAAGCAAAGTCTCATCTCAACAACATGGTTTGCCTCATCAAATCATGGCAAAGTCCCATCTCAACATCATCCAATCTATACATATGAGCTTCAACATCCGCTACATATGCCTTAAGCAGCTTTCACCATTCAAGAGCCTTCTTCCATAGCTTTTGAATCCTCTTCCATCCTCTTGTTCCAAATCAACTACTAGCTAACTTGGAAACAATCAAATCAATCATACATTCAAATATCAATCATTCAAACAAGATCTAACAAGCAATATAAGCAATATCAACTTTAATGGCAATTTCGTGAATAAACGAGCAAAAGTCCAACATATGTGAAATCATGGTTTTTAGCATAGATCTATCAATTATAAAACATGGGTTTTGTCTCTAATGCTTGTTAAACTAACTTGCATAAGTAAACATCTTCAAAAACCATGGATCTAGACTTCGATCTAAGAAAAATGCATGAAATCTCTAACTTTAACATCCAAACATGCCACCAATCCAATATACTCCTTTGGATCCGCGTGAGAGATAACTACCACTCACCAAATCACCAAAACAACCTAAAATCAATCAACTTCAGATCTGGACAGCAAGGACTTGAGCTTGATCCGGAGAAATTTCACTTGAAACGGTGAAATCTAGCTTCTTCGGATGAAAATCTTCAACTTTGGCTCTTGATCTTTGATCTTGATCTTCAATCTAAATCTTCGATCTTGGATGGATGTTAGAACTAGATTGGAATAGAGAAAAGAAGATGAAGAAATGTTGTAGTCGAGTCTTCAAAATGGCAGCACTTCGTCGCTTCAAAAACCGGTGCCAAAAAGTGAGCCAAACCCCTCTATTTATAGGCTGAACAACCCTTAGGTCGTCGCCCTTTAGGTCGTCCCCGACCTAACACTCCAACGACCTACGACCTAAAACCAGCCCGCCCTAGCGACCTACGGCTTATCCAAACACACAGGGTCTCACGACCTAAACCCCCTGCGACCTAACAAACAAGGCCGACTTAAGCCCAAGGCCGACCTAACGACTTATAACATTAACGACCTACGACACAACCCAGACATAACCTAAAACACAGGCCGCATATCCCAAGTCCTAAGTCGTATGACGACTTAACCACCATGCCGACTTACGACTTAATACCAGTGCCGACTCAAACCCCTGCCGACCTATGTCCCCAACGATCTAACAAACACACAATACAAAAGCCTCCGACCTAACTTAGGTCGTTGCCGACCTATCATGCTACGACCTAACAACATAGCCGACTCACGACTCAACCTATTTCCTTTAGGTCGCTCTCCACTAGGTCGGTCACTTTCTTAGGTCGTTCCTCTATCCTAGGTCGCTCAACCGACCTAACTCTCAACACATTAACATCCTAACCCGTTAGCTCCTTAGGTCGCTCACCCCTACCTACGACCTATCCTTCAAACGACCTAACTCCCAAGCCTTCCATCCTATGAGTCGTAACTTGTACACGACCTATCCTATGAGTCGGTCACGACTCAACCCTTAACTCGGCAATGCCTATGAGTCGGCCCTCTATGAGTCGGCCACGACTCATCACTTGACCCCTATTTCGCCTCTCTTCTTAAGTCGGCAACTACTATGCCGTTCTATCCCTTAACTCGGTCCATCCCCTTAAGTCGTCTACGACTTATCTATGAGTCGGTCACGACTCATCACTTGCACTCGGGTCAACTCCTAAACGACTCAAGCTAGAGGCCACACAAACAACACTATCGACCTGCAAATTCTTCGTTTTATCGACACGTAAAATACGGGTCGTTACATTCTCTCCCCCTTAGGAATTTCGCCCCCGAAATTCCAAGCAAACAACAGCAATCAAAGATATTCCGCATGCCTACCATCCAAAGCAATCAACAAACCATGCAACCAATTCTAGCCTAGCATGCAGAATTCTATGGCTTAGAACAAGCTACAAATTCATGAGATGTCACGACACTTTAGGGCCATACCTCGAAGAGTCCGGGATGAGCTGCCTTCATCCTCTCTTCCTCCTCCCATGTACAGTCGTTAACATCATCACTCCATTGTACCTTGAGCAACGTAATCGTCTTCCTCCTAAGCTGTTTCGTATCGGTTTCAACAATACGAAGCGGCTTACGAGGTCTCGTAACCATGGGATCAACCTCCAAATCTTCATAGCTATCAGCAGAAACCACTGTCTTTGGGTCGTGCACATACTTCCGTAGATAAGCTACATGAAAAACATTGTGCACACCCGCCATCTTTTCCGGTAACTCCAATCTATAAGCGAGCTTTCCAATACGCTCGATAATCGGGAATGGTCCAACAAATCTCGGAGTTAACTTTCCTTTCTTCCCGAATCTAATGACACTCTTCAGAGGAGAAATCTTCACAAAAACCATATCACCTACGTCGAATTCCAAATCCTTACGACGATTATCGGCATAACTTTTCTGACGATCTTGGGCTGCCTTCATTCGTTGCCGAATGATCTCTATACAATCCGAAGTCTGTCGGATCATCTCTGGCCCAAGTATCAACCTTTCTCCAGTTTCCAACCAACATGTCGGAGAGTTACACGGTCTTCCATATAATGCCTCATATGGTGCCATACCGATACTCGACTGATAACTGTTATTATAAGCAAACTCCACCAAATGAAGGTGATCTTCCCATGATCCTCCGAAGTCCAAAACACATGCTCTAAGAAGATCTTCCAAAACTCGGTTGACTCTCTCAGTCTGACCATCTGTTTGAGGGTGATAAGCTGTACTCAAACACAACTCAGTTCCCAAAACTTCCTGGAAGCTCTTCCAAAATCTACTAGTGAACAATGGATCTCGATCGCTCACTATACTCTTCGGAACACCATGGAAACGAACTATCCACTTCACATATAATTCAGCCAACTTCGATGCAGTCCTAGTCGATCGAACAGGAATGAACCTTGCACTCTTGGTCAAACGATCTACTATGACCCAAATCCCTTCATTCCCTGCTCTTGTCCTAGGTAGACCATCGATAAAGTCCATCGACACTTGCTCCCACTTCCATGTAGGAACCTCTAATGGCTGAAGCAATCCACTGGGCTTCTTCTGCTCAGCTTTCACCAACTGGCAATTCATACACTTGGAAATAAAATTTCCAACATCCTTCTTCATACCTTCCCAGTAGTAGGTTCTCTTCATATCCCGATACATCTTATTTCCACCTGGATGAATTGTCAACTTCGAGTGATGACTCTCCCTCAGAACTTCATCTCTCAATCCATCTACATCGGGAACAACTAGTCGCCCTTGCTTTCGAAGCCAACCCTCTCGATAGACCTCGAATCCCTTATCCTTCTCCGGGTCCAATCCAGGTTCCAAATCACAGATAATCTTGACAAGCTTATCATCTCCCTTTTGGCTCTCGCCAACCCTTTCCACAAGAGTAGGCCTTATCGATAAGTTTGCCAACATCTTAGGTTCCAATTCACATCTAGGCCTGAAGTCAAATCCAGCCAAATACTCAAGACTCTTCCATTCCGAAAACATGGCTCCCAAACCTGCATGTCTTCGACTTAACGCATCTGCCACTGCGTTACCTTTTCCCGGAGTATAGGCTATACCAAAATCATAAGATGCTAGGAACTCTAGCCATCTTTGCTGTCGAAGATTCAAATCCTTTTGGGAGAACAGATACTTTAACGACTTATGATCTGTAAACAACTCGAATCTAACTCCCAATAGGTAATGTCTCCATATCTTCAAAGCAAACACAATCGCCGCTAACTCCAAATCATGAGTCGGATAATTCCTTTCATGCGGCTTCAGTTGTCGACTAGCATACGCAACAACTTTATCCTTCTGCATTAGCACTGCCCCAAGTCCAGTGCCACATGCATCGGTGTACACCACCATCTCATCATTCCCACTTGGAATAGTCAAAACAGGAGCACTCGTCAGTCGCTCTTTCAGGATTACGAAAACTTGCTCACACTTATCATCCCATCTGAACACTTGGTTCTTTCTCGTCAATCCTGTCAACGGTGCAGCTATCTTGGAAAAGTCTTTGATAAACCGACGATAATATCCTGCTAATCCAAGAAAACTTCTCACATCAGATGCATTCTTAGGCCTAACCCAATCCTGGATCGCTGCCACCTTAGCGGGATCAACCGCTATTCCATTTCCAGAAATAACATGACCTAAGAACCTCACTTCATTCTTCCAGAAGTGACACTTCGAAAACTTAGCCTTCAGCTGATGTTTCCGTAAGATTCCTAAAACAATCCTCAAGTGCGTCTTGTGCTCTTCCTCAGTTCTGGAATAAACCAAAATATCATCCACGAACACAAGCACGAACTTATTCAACTGATCTCTGAACACTCTATTCATAAGATCCACAAAATATGCTGGCGCGTTAGTCAACCCAAACGGCATTACCAGCCACTCATAAAACCCGGATGGTGTCCTGAAAGCAGTCTTCGGCACACTATCCTTCGCCACTCTCAACTGGTGAAATCCCGTTGCCAAATCCATCTGAGAAAACACCTTAGCCTCGTGAAGCTGATCAAACAAGTCATCTATTCTCGGCAATGGATACTTGTTCTTCTTAGTCACCTTATTCAGCTCACGATAATCCACACACAACCTCAACGATCCATCCGCTTTGGTTGCGAACACAACTGGCGCACCCCATTCGGACACACTTCTCCGAATGAGTCCTTTCTGCAAAAGGTCATCAACTTGCACCTTCAGCTCTTGCTGCTCCCTCGGTGCCATCCGCCTAAGAGGCATCACAACAGGTCTGGCTCCCTCAACTAGATCGATACGAAACTCGATCTCCCTATGCGGCGGCAACCCTTTGACTTCCTCAAAGACATTCTCAAACTCATTCACAATAGGCACCAATGACAGTCCATCCCGTGGAACAACTAGCGAATACATGAAGCTCATGAAGACGCCTTCTTCATGCTTACATCGTATCACAACCTTTCGCCCTTCCACATTCCCGACTGTCACCTCAAGCCTCTCACAATCAATCCTTGCCGCATACTTCCTAAGCCAGTCCATACCCAAAATAATTCCGAACCCCGCAAAGTTCAGAACAAAGCAATCACAAACAAACGAGCAATCATGACTCGACACAACTAGACCACGGCATATCATACACAAACATGACGAACCCCCCACTGGATTAGTCACAACCAATGGCCTATCAACAATATCCGGTTTCATACCTAACCGGCTTACCAAATCATCACAAACAAAAGAATGCGACGCTCCAGTATCAAACAACACTCTAACTGGAACACCACAAATAGAAAGAGTACCTTGAACAACCACACTCTTCCCCTTCTCTTCAGCAGTAGGAGCTTTCGAAGACGATGGAACAGCCCCCAAAGCATAGGCTTGCACAACCTGCCTATCTTTCCTCGGTTCTGGACAATCCTTCTTGATATGTCCCAGCTTATCACAGTTGTAACACTTTCCCGGCACTTTGGGATTCTTACAATCTTTGTAAAGATGGCCCTTCTGCTGGCAGTTATAGCAAGTCACTTCACTCTTCGGCTTCTTCTGGCCATCCCTACCCCTCTGTTGCTGTTGTTTCCTCTTCTTATTGCCACTCTGCTGTGGTTTAGATCCTTCCCTGGTTACAGAAACGACAGAACTTTCCCTAGGAAACAAACTCTCATGCCTAAGAGCTTTTTCCACAAGCTTCTCAAATGGATCGTCCAGATGATCCACTAACTGCCTCCCAAGATAAGCATCCAGACCAGTCACAAACTTTTCATTCTTCTGGTAGGGAGAATCAATATACGATCTGGCATACTTAGATAAGGCTTCAAACTCAGAAATATACTCAAGAACAGGTCTTCCCCCTTGCTTGAGCTCTACAAACTTCTTAAACAAGACAGATTTCTGAGAAGTAGAGATGAACTTAGCTCCAAATCTAACTTGGAATTGCTCCCAAGTAATCTCTTCTTCTGGAGTATCGATGGTGATAGAATTCCACCAATCAGCAGCTCTTCCCTGAAGCTGTCTCGATGCAAGCTTTCTCTTAGTTGCATCCTCAATCCCTAAGTCACCAAAGATCCTTCGACATGCATCAATCCATCTCTGCACCTCAATAGTCGACTCCGTCCCCAAGAAAGCTTTTCCTCCAAGAGAAGTATAATCCTTGCAAAGCTTAGCAAAATCCACCGGTCTTGGAGCTTGGACTTGAACTCCCACATCCACAGATGATCCTGAAGCTGGTATTCTCCTCATGATTGAAGTCATCATGGCCTCAAACATAGGAGCATAATCAACAGCTTCCCTAGCATCACGGCTACCCCTCGCAGCTTGTCTCTCACTTCGACTCATCCTTAATATCTGTAAATAAGAATGATTAGAACACCTTAAGAAACAACTGCATAAGGAGTTCAAACCCTTCTAAACTACTATATTATATATAGTAATCATCCATCAAATTACAATTACGTCTCTCTTACGTAGTTACATCAGCGAGCGTTGGCTAAAATCGATTAACCAAAGCTCTGATACCAAATGTGACGACCGCCCATGACTCCCGCACCAAATCAAGGAAATAATGCGCTAAAAGGTGTGCCAGGCAGCCATGGACGATAGTCAGGGTAAAACAAAACAGAAGAATCTCTATCGTACAACTCACAGCGCATGGATAAAATACAATAGAGAAATATAATATAGTGAAGCTCCATAGAACAGAACATCATCATATAAGCATCACAGTAGTTTTATACAATCATCTACTCAAATCCATACATGAAAGCCTCACTACAAATCACTCAACCAAATACAGCAGCGGATACCCAGTACATATAGTAAGAAAACTAATATGCAAAGCCTCCTGCTCGTCTTCGTCATCTTCATCGTAGAACTCCTAGCACAGCACCTGTCACCTGCTACCTAGTCTGCCCATCCCAACATGGATGAACAGCCCAAGGTAATAAGAGGAGACATAAAACCTTGAGTCAGACAAAGTCTTAGTGAGCAGTAAATCAACTATCAAGCATACCAAAAGGGCATAAAGGATAAAAGGAATAGGAACCAAACCATCCCACTCCACCTCTTTCTACAGTGATAGCCCCAGACATACACTAAGGAGAAGCAAGCATAACAACATAGACAATTAAGGTAAAGCGAATACCACTCGAGTCAAGGACGATGTTTTCCAAATACAAACCCCCAAGGCCTAAACCAAGATCAGATAAGCACCCAGAAAACACCGCTCTTGAAGCCGAATGATAATACAACCAAACATCCATGACTCTGGCTATCACTGTTATCCTTGCCTCGATTTCACCGTTAGTTGAATGACCATCTGTCAAGGGCTAATGGTAACCCCGGTTCTAACCATAACTCCGCACACTGCCTTGTGCCTAGGACTTATCTACTTTGCCCAGAGTACTCAACTACCTACCTGTAGTCTTTTGGGTGTCCCGACTACCTACCTGTAGTCGTTATGGGCGCCCCATGTACTCTTGCTTTTGAGCATGCTAGAACCTTCAACAACGACGAGATCCAAGCCTCCTAGCCATCCTTCTTGACGACTATCCTCATACAAGCTCAAGCTACCTCTTGAACAATCCATTATCAACCAACTTGAACTACCCTTCAAGTTATCAACATGCTTGGAATGATCCCTGCTTGGATTAAGCCAAAACTCACATCATACTTCGCTTCATCGCATCAAAGCAAAGTCTCATCTCAACAACATGGTTTGCCTCATCAAATCATGGCAAAGTCCCATCTCAACATCATCCAATCTATACATATGAGCTTCAACATCCGCTACATATGCCTTAAGCAGCTTTCACCATTCAAGAGCCTTCTTCCATAGCTTTTGAATCCTCTTCCATCCTCTTGTTCCAAATCAACTACTAGCTAACTTGGAAACAATCAAATCAATCATACATTCAAATATCAATCATTCAAACAAGATCTAACAAGCAATATAAGCAATATCAACTTTAATGGCAATTTCGTGAATAAACGAGCAAAAGTCCAACATATGTGAAATCATGGTTTTTAGCATAGATCTATCAATTATAAAACATGGGTTTTGTCTCTAATGCTTGTTAAACTAACTTGCATAAGTAAACATCTTCAAAAACCATGGATCTAGACTTCGATCTAAGAAAAATGCATGAAATCTCTAACTTTAACATCCAAACATGCCACCAATCCAATATACTCCTTTGGATCCGCGTGAGAGATAACTACCACTCACCAAATCACCAAAACAACCTAAAATCAATCAACTTCAGATCTGGACAGCAAGGACTTGAGCTTGATCCGGAGAAATTTCACTTGAAACGGTGAAATCTAGCTTCTTCGGATGAAAATCTTCAACTTTGGCTCTTGATCTTTGATCTTGATCTTCAATCTAAATCTTCGATCTTGGATGGATGTTAGAACTAGATTGGAATAGAGAAAAGAAGATGAAGAAATGTTGTAGTCGAGTCTTCAAAATGGCAGCACTTCGTCGCTTCAAAAACCGGTGCCAAAAAGTGAGCCAAACCCCTCTATTTATAGGCTGAACAACCCTTAGGTCGTCGCCCTTTAGGTCGTCCCCGACCTAACACTCCAACGACCTACGACCTAAAACCAGCCCGCCCTAGCGACCTACGGCTTATCCAAACACACAGGGTCTCACGACCTAAACCCCCTGCGACCTAACAAACAAGGCCGACTTAAGCCCAAGGCCGACCTAACGACTTATAACATTAACGACCTACGACACAACCCAGACATAACCTAAAACACAGGCCGCATATCCCAAGTCCTAAGTCGTATGACGACTTAACCACCATGCCGACTTACGACTTAATACCAGTGCCGACTCAAACCCCTGCCGACCTATGTCCCCAACGATCTAACAAACACACAATACAAAAGCCTCCGACCTAACTTAGGTCGTTGCCGACCTATCATGCTACGACCTAACAACATAGCCGACTCACGACTCAACCTATTTCCTTTAGGTCGCTCTCCACTAGGTCGGTCACTTTCTTAGGTCGTTCCTCTATCCTAGGTCGCTCAACCGACCTAACTCTCAACACATTAACATCCTAACCCGTTAGCTCCTTAGGTCGCTCACCCCTACCTACGACCTATCCTTCAAACGACCTAACTCCCAAGCCTTCCATCCTATGAGTCGTAACTTGTACACGACCTATCCTATGAGTCGGTCACGACTCAACCCTTAACTCGGCAATGCCTATGAGTCGGCCCTCTATGAGTCGGCCACGACTCATCACTTGACCCCTATTTCGCCTCTCTTCTTAAGTCGGCAACTACTATGCCGTTCTATCCCTTAACTCGGTCCATCCCCTTAAGTCGTCTACGACTTATCTATGAGTCGGTCACGACTCATCACTTGCACTCGGGTCAACTCCTAAACGACTCAAGCTAGAGGCCACACAAACAACACTATCGACCTGCAAATTCTTCGTTTTATCGACACGTAAAATACGGGTCGTTACAATGTCTGACATTACATTTTGAGATATAAAGAAGATTTCTTTCAAATACATCTCTGTTGGTGGCGGAGAATTTATTCTCTTAGCTTAACACCCTTCTCTGAGACGTACGAGCTCAGAGGTTTTGTAGTTTAACGTTATCAGTGATACACTCCTAATTTGGTAATGTGGCATGTTGAGTGTTGCTGTGTGATGATTATTTATTGATCATTTGTTGATCAAAGCGTGGCTTTGTAAAAAAGCGTAGCTTTGTCGACGAGACTTCGTTGAGCCTCACAACCCGGAAATGGTCGAAACAGGAATGTTGCGGCATGGTTTTTTTTAGGGGTCGTGCCCTTAAGTTATGTCCATTTTCTTCTGGATAGAGGTTGTATCATGATATGGAGCCCAGATATTTAACCTATGTGGTTGCTGCAAATTTATTACTTTGTGGTTGTTGGTATTGAGGATCCTCGGATAAAGGTCGGTAAGGACCGGGGGGGATGGCATACTTTTTGTGGGAGTTATCAAGTTACAGCTTCATCGCACCCAGAAGCGTGTGGTAACTCGGCCTTGTGTCAGCAGAGATCCGGTTAGGTTCTCGGGGCGTCTTTCCATAGGCGTACCCATTTCGGTATAGGAAGTTCCTTTGCCTGATCATTAGTTGGAAATCCAAAGAAATAATACGAACCATGTACGGTTTTAGTTGTATAATCTGCCATGGAATGTGGCGGTAACCTGCTATTGAACATGGTAGCTATGGTAGGCATACGATAATGGTCGTATGTTGGCTAAGATTTATATCTTTACTTTTGAAATAATTTTTCCTACACTATGCACTAGTAATAATATCAAATGTTTCTTTTTAATGCGTATCAAGCATTTTTGACTATCATAAGGAGAAATCTCCTCCGATACCGCGTTTGCATTGTATGTGTATGCGGGTGGCCTTATGGTAGTCTCATTTTCTAAAAAGCACTACGAAATCTATTTTACAATTATCCTGCTCTTTGTTTTAAAGATAAACTGTTTTAGTTCTCACACCAGTCACATGACTGACTCGGAGTTTATTGTTTTCCTTCCTAAACTCTGGGTGCCAACCAATTTCCACACGGGCAGTCTAGAGTTAGGTTATCAGGATATTCTGGAATTCAGGAGTTGTTAGAGGCATGCTGGATGGCATGGCGTATTCACTAGTTTATAGTATTTCTTTTCCTCTGTTTGTTGTTGTACACTCTGATGATGTAATGTAGTGTAATGTAATATGATGTAATGTAATAACTGATATAGTTCTTTGTTTAAAGATTATTCATTTATCTATTATATGTTGTTCCGCTGCGATAGTGAGATTCTGATATTGTTGTATCACCTCACACCCATATGTTAAAGAATAAGGGGTACGTCCCATTACTGACTTAGCAGATGTACGGTAGGCCCGTAGTACAAGTGGAAACTATTCTATCCAATTTCCTTTTGCCTTATTTATATGCTTTTTCAAAATTGTCTTTATGGTCTTATTTGCAGCCTCAACTACTCCATTAGCTTTTGGATGTGCGATAAATGAAAAACTTTTAATGATCCCATTATTATGGAGGAAATAGGAGAATTCTTCACTTTCAAATTGAGTTTCATTGTCAAAAATTATTTTCTAGGAATTCCAAACCTGGTGATGATGTTCTTGATAACAAATCTCAATACTTTCCCAGTAGTGATTTTCGAAAGTGGCTCAGCTTCAACCCATTTAGTAAAATAGTCAATGGCCAGTACGACATTCTTCGTCCCTCTCTTTGAAATTGGCAATGGGCCATTTAAATATATTCCTCGTACATCGAAGGGCCATGGGCTTGTAATTGGAGCTAATCGATTTAGGTGCAATCTGGATATCTTTGAATATTTCTGGCATTTTTCACACTTTTTCACATAGTCTATGGCTTGGATTACCATATGGGGCCGGTAAAACCCTTACCTCATTATTTTCTTTGCCTGCTTTATCCTATTTGAATGGTCTCTGCGAAACCCTTTGTGTGCTTCAGTCATTAATTTTATTTCATCATCCATGCTCACACATCCAAAATAGGGAAGAGCGTATCCCTTTTTACAAAGAATTCCATTCAATATTACAAAGGCAGGAGCTTTTCTCTTGTTTTTTCTTGCTTCTCCTTTGTTGGAGTGGAGTATTCCTTTAACAAGGCATTCAACAATAGGTGACATCGAGGTACCATCATATGTACTATTTGACCTTGGCTGGTCCACCCTTTCATATGTTAATTCCTTACCACTTTCTTTTTCCTCTCCCCCTTAAAACTTGGCTTGAGACCTTATCATAACGAACAACTCCTTTCTTTGTTCGGATGTTTCCTTCTCAATAATTGGATTTTCCTGATATCCGACTGGGACAATTTATGCCTATGAGGCTCCTCTTGAGCTGGCTATTTTGCTAAAGAGTATGCTTGAGCGTTTTCGACCCTTGGAACTTGTTTTATTGAAAAATCCTCAAACAAAGGAAGCATTTGTAATATTTTATTTACATATAAGGATAACTTAGGATCCTTTGTTTGGTATATCTTCTTTACTTGATTCATCATTAGTTGAGAGTCACTAAAGATTTGTATTTGCAAGATTTTTAGTTCTAGCACCATGCTTAATCCTGCTACCACTGACTCATATTCTGCCACATTATTAGTTGCAGTGAATCCCAATTTCATGGCATAATGCAAACGATGTCCATATAAGGTTATGCTTATATATTCTCCTCCAGCCCCTTGTTCATTTGATGCTCCATCCACAAATAATTGCCACATAAGCTTCTGATTTTTTTCCAATTGTTCCTCAATAAAGCTAGTGCACTCACTAACAAAGTCGGTCGGTGCCTACCCTTTGATTGCAGCTTGTGGTTGAAATTCTATATCGTATTGTACGAGCTCAATCCCCCATTTCACCAATCTTCCCGAAGTCTTTGGCTTACTAAAAACGTGCTTAGGAGGAAAGTTTGTTAATACCCTGATCGAGTGTGCCTGAAAGTATGCTCTGAGCTTTTGAGCTGTGAGAATCAAGAAATATGCTAATTTTTCTATAACTGGGTATCGAACCTTTGCATCCTTTAATCGCCTGCTAATGTAGTATACTGGAAGTTGTGCCCGATTTTGTTCTCTAATGAGTACCGAGTTGACCGATGTTTTGATACTGCCACATATAGGTATAACATTTCCCCATTCTAGAGACTTGAGAGTATGGTGGTTTTCCAAAATGGATTTTTAATTCTAAGAAAGCTTTCCTGCAATCATCTTCCCATTCGAATTTATTCTTTTTCTTAATTGCATCGAAGAGAGGTGCACATTTATTAGTAGCTTTTGAGATAAACCTACTTATGGCAGCTATCTTTCCATTTAAGCTCATTATTTCATTATTGGTTTTAGGTTCGGCCCTGTCCCTTATGGCTTGAATTTGGTCAGGACTTGCTTCGATCCCTTGAGAACTTACTAGGTAGCCCACGAACTTTCCCGAGTGGACTCCAAAAGAGCATTTTTACGGGTTCAACACCATTCAGTACTTCCACAATATTCTAAACATTCCCTCTAGATCCTTAAGGTGGTCCTCAGGCACGCTAGAATTTACCAGCATATGATCGACATAAACTTCCATGCTTTTGCCAGTTTGTTCCTTAAACATTCGATTAACCAATCTTTGATAGTGGTTCCCGCATTTTTTTAGCCTAAATGGCATTTCCCTATAGCAGTGAATTCCCCATTCAGTTATGAAGCTAGTATGATCCTTATCTGGTTTGAACATTGGTATCTGGCTGTACCCTAAATAAGCATCCATAAGGGATAACAATTTTTGTCTATTTGTTGCATTCACTAGCTGATCTATCCAAGGTAGTGGGAATCAATCCTTTGGGCAAGCTTTAATTAAGTCTATATAATCGATAGGCGCTCTCCATTTTCCATTTGAATTCTTTACCAAAATTGGGTTAACTAACCATTTGGTATAATATATCTCCCGGATTAATCCATTCTCAAGGAGTCTATCAACTTCTTCTTTTAGAGCATGAGATCGTACTATGTCCAATTTTCTCTTTTTCTACCTTATAGGGGTTGCTCCTGGATTGATATTTAGGGCATGGCACATGACAGTCGGATCAATTCCCATCATATCGGAATGTGGCCAAGCAAACACATCCTTATTGACCTTGAGGAGCTAAATCAAGTCTTTCTTTAACTCACTATGAAGATCCTTTCCCACCTTAATATTTAGAAACGTCATCTGAGTCTATGTGGGCTTTCTCAAGATCTTCTATGGGTTTTATTCTCTCTATTTCGCCTCGATGGTCAACTATGTGACTATAGGTCCCTTTCTCGTTGAATTAGCGTCAATTCTCTTTCTCTTGCCACCGAAAGGGATGTGCCTTTGATACATGCGTTTGTTAGTCTTTTTAATGTTAATTTTCTTTGAATGTTGGATTTGAAAATCCATCATCCGAAGGCTATAAAACAATAGAAAAATCAAAGTAAACAGAGTACTTCCTTTTGTATTAGTCAAGTGTACCGAAGTACATTTCTCGGGAGCTAAATTGTTCCCCGCATAGTTCCCCTGCCCCGCTTTGTCAGGAATTTTACCATAAGGACTTTGGGGAGACAAAAGCATCAATCTCATCGAAGGCCGGTCTGCCAAAGAAGGCGTTGTAGTAGGAAGGTTAATCGATCATCACAAAAATAGTTCCAAATGTTCGATAAGTTGGCGGCACTCCCATCTGTATATGTAGCTTTATCTACCTCACTGGAGTTGACCCTTTGTTATTGAACCTATATATGTGCTCTGTGCTCGGCTCTAATTCACGCTCAGGGATGTTCATCTGATCGAAGGCATGTTTGAAGATTACATTAACCGCACTGCTTGTGTTGACCAGAATCTTGGGAACAATAGATAGCTCAATTTATGCAGTAATCATCAAGGGGTCAATGTGAGGATGATGGACTCCTTTGCTTAGCTCTTGCAGAGTGACCACCAGACTAGGCATTTGAATATTATGGCATGGGTTTTTCGTTGGAAGCTCTTCTTGAATAGAATAGATCCCCCCTTTGGCCTCTTTTATATATCTGCTGCAGTCCCCTTACTATTTCCTACTGGATGTAGCCCGCCATGGATCACATCAATTATGTAGGTTAGTTGGCTTAAGCTTAGAGGGTCCTCATCTTCTAGCACATTCACAGCGTTGCTTGGGCGCTTCTATAAAGCATTTTCTATTTGCTGGGCCTTATGTTGTTCTTGAACAAATTCTTTTTGATGACCTTCCCAGATCAGCTTCTGGATTATTCCAGCCAGAACTCTACACTCATTAGTTTAATGGCCATTATCTTTGTGATAAGCGCAGTAATCCCCTCCTTTTTTCAACTCTGGATCATTCTTGGCTTTGAAGGTGATTTGAAAGTTTACACATTCCTATGCTATAGCATATACGTAAGATAACTGCTTATTTAAAGCAACTGCATTAGCAACTTATTCTTCCCATCTGGTCCTTTTATGGCCACGTCCTAGGCCAAACCTTCCCTCTTCCTTCATGGGAATTTTTTTCTTATTGGCATGGTAAAGCTCATCCATCCGGATGAACTTGTTAGCTTGAAGGTGAAAGTCTTGCAAATCTTCACAGCCACTGACAAAGCGCTTCTTCCAGAAAAAGGTATTCTCAATCAAGCCAGAATGGACAGCTATGAGCTTATCATGATCATTTATATCCTTGGACTTTAAAGCCTCAACGTTGAACTTTTTCGAGTAGTCCCTAAAAGACTGTCTCTGCCTTTGCTTTATAATTGCTGAGACTGTATAATCAATAATAGGATCCTTGTAGATGCAGAATTGCGCTGAGAACTCGTAAGAAAGTTATTTCTAGAAGTAGATGGTCTTTTCTTTGCATTGCCTATACCATTTGGTCGCCGGTCCTTGGAGAATAAAGGGGAACAATCGGCAGCTGACTGCCCCAGAAGCGTTATATAAATCCATCTGACTGTCAAAAGCCATAGGACGATCATTGGGGTCTCTAACCCCATGATATTTCATGGATGGGATTCTCACATATGGAGGCATTGTTGTTTCCATGATTTCATTGGTGAAAGGTGGCACCCTCTCAAATTTATTGAAGTTTTTTTCCATAGTTCTTTTTCCCTTGGAAATCATAGCATATTTTATAGCCTTCTCAGCAGCACCTTTCAGAAAAGCTTCGACACTGTCATAATTCTTCTGATATGGGACGCACTCTTTAGATGTTGAACTACCAGACTATTCCAATGACTTGTCGACCACTCTTCCCTAATGATTGACTCCTATTTTGGGAAGTTCTTTCCTTTTCAAGGAGATAAGTCCACTTTGTCTTTGCCCTCTTTGGATTTAATCCTTAGATTCCTCTTTGGAGAGACCACCTCTTATCCTTGAGTCTGTCTCGAGGTTTATGAGGATTTTTGAGATTAAGGCCATCTTCAGCAACTCCTGCATTTCTTGCATTTATTGTTCCAAGCGCTTGATTTTTGCTGCATTTTCATCTTGTCTTGTCGGTGATGAATTCTACCCTAGAATGACCCCATCCGGATTAAATGATGGAGCTATATTTTACTCCAAGGAAGTAGTGTGTATTGCTTCCTCCACAATTCCACTAAAATGCTTTGACCTCATTTTCCTATGCAGGAGATATGAACCACAATTAGTATGTATATACAGTGACAAGGTCGGAGGTTCGAGCCCTCCTTCTAGCGCCAAATATGTTAATAAGAAATTTTGTCAACACCCCCATTGCTATTACTAAGATAATTCAATTCGAACATGACCGTGTTGTTGAGTGGATTCTCTCCATCAAAACCATGCCTTTCATTTAGAGTGATTTAATCGGTAGGATTTGAGGTGATAGAACTTGTTGTCGACCAAATAAACTTAATCGAGTGAAACAATAAAGCTGCCCAACATTTCGACCAGATTGATTTAGTCAAAAGAGTTAATGAGGATACCCAAATCCTTTGACGAGGTTAGTGGCCTCAAAGGGTTAGCTTTGGGCCATAGCTTTTGAGATTATCATTTTATTAAGTCTCATCCTCCCAGTGAGTCAAGAACAGCCAATCATCTTTGTTCTCCATCCCTTTCGATCATGTCGAAAGGTAATATTCAAGACCTTTCGATCATGTCGAAGGGGATGCTTACTTCACTAATATGTCTTGGTTGCTTTCAACCACATGGTTTTGTTATTCTTACTATGGAACCACCCCCTTTGAAGGGGATATTGATGTCCTAAAGGGTTGATCCCCTTCGAATGAGTTCCACTATATATGACTGTTAGTCAAATATAAACTAGGATTCCTTTCGAAAGAACTCCTTTCGATCAGGACGAGAGGGATTCTTCCTTTTGAAGTGGCCCTAGCTCATTATTACCAACAATTCACTTTTTTTTCCTTGTATAAGATCAATCTAGGTATTCCCAAGAATCATGCGCTCAACATGGTCGACACCCCATCATCATTTTGGTTTTTAAGGTTAAGTATAGGTGTCGATGATGATGTGTTTTGATTGGAAATGCCTAAGATCATATTGTGCATAGCATGGACAAAAAGAGATCATGAGAATAGGTTAGAATCATGTGAAACTGATCATTAGTCTAGCTAATGATCTAAATGATCCTCCTCGTCACTAGTATCCTTAATGAACTAGCCATCTTCCTTTTTTTATTTGTAATCCAAAATAAGTTACAAAATATTGAGCTTTTTCCCTAATTTGATTTAGAGTTTCTTCCAAATACATATGTCACTAAGAAAGCGGAGCAAAGAAAATGAGTGCAAAATTCCAGAATCGGTCTCCCAAAACTGGACCCCTCGATCTTATTTATAAATGCAGGTCGACCCCCTTCCTTGCTACTTTCGACATGGTCGAAAGGACCCCTTTTTATATGCGCCTAAAGCCCTCTCGACTAGGTCGAAAGGCCATGACACCTTTCGATGTGGCTGAAAGATATCCTCTTGTTCTTGGTTTATGCTTTCATCTCTTTTCTCCGACCTACTGACTTAGTCGAAAGAGGCCTTTGTCATCCTTTCGCCCTTGTTGACTTTTGAGTCCTGCTTTCTCCATAGCACCTTTCAAGAAAACTTTTGACACTTCATGAATTCTTCTGCTTCTTAGTTATTATTGGAGGAAAATTTGAAGCTTCCGACGCTATCGATAGGTTGACCATATTGGTTTCGAAGAGATTCACTTGTCAATGGTTTCGATGATGTTGAGTAGCCCATATATGCCCATAAACTGATGCAGAACCTTCCCTTATTATCATGAACCTCGATTGGTTCGAAAGGCTTGTTATGCTTTCAAAAAGGATACTATGGGGGCCAAACCTTTGACTTCAAAAGGTTTGGCATGTAGTTGGTAAAGCACTACCGGTTGGCTTCAAAAGGGGTTCCGAAGTCATTCTTATGTGTTTATCTGTGTCGAAAGGTTGGAGGTGGTGGAAGGGTATATCTAGTTCCGTCTGGGTCGAAAGCTTTTAAGTAGTTGGTGCCTTCAACTTCTTCGACACCTGCTCAATGCCTCCAAAACACCCCTTTTATGTCCTTTATGATGCCTAAGCTTGTTTCTTCATCGAAACCACAAATTTTTTTATCTTCTTTCATACTTTTACTCTTAGGTAGGTTTTATGGCTAACATACTTCTGTTAATTTTCCAATTCTTCAATTTTTTGTCTACTTGAGTTCTTTGTTTTCAGTGCATTTTCAATTTCTTCAACAGATGGGTTCTTAAAATAAGTCGCTACATTGTAACTTCTTTGTGGATCATTTAGTACATCAAACACTATCTCATCTCGTAAGATGTTAATATCCTCTTTGTTAACGCTAAAATTTGAACGCTAACACCCCGGTGTGTGAAGTGTAGTTGTGAAAGCACCGCCCGATGATTCGGGAACAGAGTATAAGCAGAAAACCGCCGAAATAGCAGTAAACAACAGCGATTTTATAGTGGTTCGGCTTAATAGTTTGCCTACGTCCACTTTGAATATCTTTATTGATGATTTCGTTATAAGTCGATACAATTCTTCCCAAGTACAATACACTTTGAATTACCAAACACTTTGAACAAGTACCTTAAACTTCAATGTAAGTGAAAGTCATCCCCTCCATGTCGGATGTATGAGATTCCTTCTTAAAGTTGTTGGTAGCGTTCTACGTGTCTTGAAAGTTTTGAGTGTAGAGTCGGTTTGGAATGCTGCAGAGTATCAGTGCTTGAAAAGAATGAGCCAAAGGTCCCTTTCTAGTTGGAGCTAGGGTCGTATTTATAGACATTTCTCGGAGTTAGGTCGTAACTCGTACATGACTTATGATAAGTCCTAACTCGTAGATGACTCATGGTAGGTCGCGGCCGACCTACTGGGTTTAGCTCATGGCTTGGTCCAAAGTTATGCACCCATTTGAATGAATGATACAAGTTCTAAGTCGTTCACGAGTTAACCAAATGCAACTTCCTTTATGCTAGCAAGAGTCGTACATGACTCATCATCGGTTGTAAGTCGTCAACGAGTCATCTTATTACAGCATGGTATTGAACTTGTCTCCAAGTCTTAGGTCGTGAATGACTTATCTGCGGTTATAAGTCAGCAGCGACTTAAGTGTTGTTGACTCTTCCTTTTAGTGCTTTGAGCCGTCACTCCTTTAGGTCGCTAGGTCGTAACGTCTTTAAGTCGTGACATTCCCTAAGTCGTTTTGGTCTTAACCTGTTAGGTTGTTAGCTCCTTAACTCGTAAGCTTTTAACTCGCAGGCTCTTTAACTCGTAGACTCCTTAACTCGTGGGCTCTTTAACTCGTAGACTCCTTAAACTCATGTGCTCTTTAACTCGTAGACCTTTAACTTGCAGGCTCTTTAACTCGAGGGTGAAACGGGGTTAACATTTGCCCCTCGAAGCACACGCTTAAGTCGTAAGTCGTGTGCTTCGACTCATCATAACCCGGGCGCGCCGATTCGAGTTCCAGCGCCTCCAGATATAAAATGCTTGAGTCGTTCCTCCTATCTCACTCTTCTCATTATTTATCCCCTGAGCCATTCCTGCCATTATCACGTCGTCAATATTTCAAAGGCGATTTCGACCCAATTTTACTTCCAACCATTTCTAGCTTCACACCACGTAAGCAACTTTCTCTTTTTCCCAATCGCCGATCACCATCATCGATCTCCGCCCACGATTTACATCCTTGAGCCATGAAAATACCGCTGCATGGATCATCGGTGGACTTAAGGCTATTTGATTTGATTCAGGATAACTCGCGATTTATAACGATTTCGTAGTGTGATAAGATTAAGGTTGAGGACTGTGAAGTTACTGGATTAATGGGTCAGGAGAAAAAAGCTTATGGGTTAGGAGAAAAGACTAACGGGTTAGGAGAAGAAGTTAACGGGTTAGGAGTGAATCGTTGTTTTGAGTATGATTCAGCAGTCTTATGCGACCAAGTATTCTCTGCGACATAGCAACCTTTACGACTCAAGCCCTGAGTCGTAGCCGAGTTAAAGCTTGAAATCTTGAGTCGTGGCCGTGTTAGTACTTAGGAAATTTCCCACTGCTTTTCCACTGGAGTCCTTCCTTTGTTTCACGACCTTTGACCCAAAGCACTACCGACTTAGAACATCATTGACTTAAAGTTGAAGCAACCTAAACTGACTCGCCCCTTAAACCTTAAGTCGTGGGCAAGTTAGCCAGAAAACCAATGGCCTGACTTAACCCATAAGAAACTAAAAGGAAAATCTTTGAGTCGCTGGCGAGTCATGACTTGTATGAATTTTGTTCGTACTTTGAACCGTTGCATGGACTTTGAACTGTTGAACTTTATTGCATTCGTTCGCAGGTCACTTTAACTTGCAAGCTAACAATCTGTCCAATACAACATTTACAGAAAATTGGGACAAATATACTGCCATCGACTGCCCACATCAAATGACAGATTAGTTAATAACAGATAATTAACTTAAATAAATTATGTGAACGAAGTGCTTTCAACTCATCAATTTCAAGTAAAATATTAAAGCAACACTGAAATAGTCAATTGAAACTGACCAGCCTGCACTAATATTATGCTTGAACTTTAGATTAACAAGTTCTGAAATTTTGTAGTCAATCAATCGTCGACTAGTTTAATTCCAGTTATATTTATTTGTTATTTTTATTATTTCTGCATGACACTTCACACTTTTAGGAAACGTGCACCTTCACATTTGAATATCCAGTTGCTTGTGTAGAATGACTTCTCAGGAAGAAGATACAACAGTTCAGACTGGAGAGGCAACTGTTATTCCGGCTCCCCTAGTCAATCCTCCCGAAAGAGCCCCTACCACGCTATCATACAAAGTTTTTCGCCAGTTGTGTGCTCAGTTTGGCATTGCTGAATCAGATGCCATTCTTCCCGAGAGAAGTAACGCTGCTGACATAGCACCCCCTGGCTTTGTAACGGTCAATCGACAAATGTGCCTGAGTGGGGGTGTTCCTCCTTTCAATGACTTTTTCCAACAACTTCTTCGTCAATTGGCCATCGCCCCATCCCAATTACACCCCAATGGCTACGCCATTTTAATGGGGTTGTGTGTACTGTTTAGGAGGACGCTTGATCGATTCCCAAGCTTTGACGAGATTTGCTTCCTATGCTCTTTCACCAGGACTAAAGATCACCCCTCTATTACTGTCGTGAGAAGTGCTCGAAATCGTAAATTGATCATCGGTCTTCCTGACAGCGCTTGTAACGACCCGTATTTTACGTGTCGATAAATCGTAGAATTTGCAGGTCGATAGTGTTGTTTGTGTGGCCTCTAGCTTGAGTCGTTTAGGAGTTGACCCGAGTGCAAGTGATGAGTCGTGACCGACTCATAGATAAGTCGTAGACGACTTAAGGGGATGGACCGAGTTAAGGGATAGAACGGCATAGTAGTTGCCGACTTAAGAAGAGAGGCGAGATAGGGGTCAAGTGATGAGTCGTGGCCGACTCATAGAGGGCCGACTCATAGGCTTAGACGAGTCAAGGGGGGGGTGACCGACTCATAGGAGGGGCGGCTTATAGGTTTGGCCGAGATAAGGATAGACCGACCTAAGATAGTGACCGACTCATGGGTTAGCGGCTTAAGGGGCTAAGGCTTAGGTCGTGGGGTCTTGAGTCGGTAGGGGCTGGGGTCGGCAGGGTGTTGTCTCGTGAAGTTGTTGAGTCGTTAGTAGGATGAGTCGTGAGTCGTGTGTGTGTATGGTTGAGTCGTCGAACGATTTAGGACTTGAGTCGTTAGGACCTTAGTACGACTTAAGAAGATATGTTGAGTCGTATGTGTCTTAGGTCGGAGGCTTTTTAGGTCGTGACCGACTTAAGTTGAGTCGTTGGGATATAGGGTCGGCTTTGTAGATAAGTCGTTAGGTTGCTGGGTTGTTGAGTCGTGTGAATGGCTTGTGCTAGGTCGGCAGGGCAATGAGTCGTGAAGGACTCATGGTAAGTCGGCTGTGTTGAGTCGGCAGGGGGATGAGTCGGGGACGACTCAGGAGTTGGGTCGGCGACGACTTAAGAGCGACGACTCATGGTTGATTCAGCCTATAAATAGAGGGGTTTGGCTCACTTTTTGGCACCGGTTTTTGAAGCGACGAAGTGCTGCCATTTTGAAGACTCGACTACAACATTTCTTCATCTTCTTTTCTCCATTCCAATCTAATTCTAACATCCATCCAAGATCGAAGATCGAGATCGAAGATCCAAGTGCCAAAGTTGAAGATCTTCATCCGTTCGAGCTAGAATTCATCGATTGGAGCGAGATATTGCCGGATCAAACCTTGATCTTCGCTGTCCAGATCTGAAGTGTGTAGTTTTTGTAGTGTTTGGGTGATTTGGTGAGTGGTAGTTATCTCTCACGCGGATCCAAGGGAGTATATTGGATTGGTGGCTTGTTTGGGTGTTAAAGTTAGAGATTTCATGCATTTTTCTTAGATCTAAGTGTAGATCCATGGTTTTTGAAGATGTTTACTTATGCAAGTTTATTTAATAAGTGTTAGAGACAAAATCCCATGTTTTATAATAGATAGATCTGTGCTAAAAACCATGATTTCACATATGTTGGACTTTTGCTCGTTTATTTACGAAATTCCCATTATAGTTGATATTGCTTAAATTGCTTAATAGATCTTGTTTGAATGATTGATTATTTGAATGTATGATTGATTTGATTGTTTCCAAGTTAGCTAGTAGTTGATTTGGAACAAGATGATGAAAGAGGATTCAAAAGCTATGGAAGAAGGCTCTTGAATGGTGAAAGCTGCTTAAGGCATATGTAGCGGATGTTGAAGCTCATATGTATAGATTGGATGATGTTGAGATGGGACTTTGCCATGATTTGATGAGGCAAACCATGTTGTTGAGTTGAGACTTTGCTTTGATGCGATGAAGCGAAGTATGAGGTGAGTCTTGGCTTAATCCAAGCAGGGATCATTCCAAGCATGTTGATAACTTGAAGAGTAGTTCAAGTTGGTTGATAATGGATTGTTCAAGAGGTAGCTTGAGCTTGTATGAGGATAGTCGTCAAGAAGGATGGCTAGGAGGCTTGGATCTCGTCGTTGTTGAAGGTTCTAGCATGCTCAAAAGCAAGAGTACATGGGGCGCCCATAACGACTACAGGTAGGTAGTCGGGACACCCAAAAGACTACAGGTAGGTAGTTGAGTACTCTGGGCAAAGTAGATAAGTCCTAGGCACAAGGCAGTGTGCGGAGTTATGGTTAGAACCGGGGTTACCATTAACCCTTGACAGATGGTCATTCAACTAACGGTGAAATCGAGGCAAGGATAACAGTGGTAGCCAGAGTCATGGATGTTTGGTTGTATTATCATTCGGCTTCGAGAGCGGTGTTTTCTGGGTGCTTATCTGATCTTGGTTTAGGCCTTGGGGGTTTGTATTTGGAAAACATCGTCCTTGACTCGAGTGGTATTCGCTTTACCTTAATTGTCTATGTTGTTATGCTTGCTTCTCCTTAGTGTATGTCTGGGGCTATCACTGTAGGAAGAGGTGGAGTGGGATGGTTTGGTTCCTATTCCTTTTATCCTTTATGCTCTTTTGGTATGTTTGATAGTTAATTTACTGCTCACTAAGACTTTGTCTGACTCAAGGTTTTATGTCTCCTCTTATTACCTTGGGCTGTTCATCCATGTTTGGGATGGGCAGACTAGGTAGCAGGTGACAGGTGCTGTGCTAGGAGTTCTACGCTGAAGATGACGAAGACGAGCAGGAGGCTTTGCATATTAGTTTTCTTACTATGTACTGGGTATCCGCTGCTGTATTTGGTTGAGTGATTTGTAGTGAGGCTTTCATGTATGGATTTGAGTAGATGATTGTACAAAACTACTGTGATGCTTATATGATGATGTTCTGTTCTATGGAGCTTCACTATATTATATTTCTCTATTGTATTTTATCCATGCGCTGTGAGTTATGCGATAGAGATTCTTTTGTTTTGTTTTACCCTGACTATCGTCCATGGCTGCCTGGCACACCTTTCAGCGCATTATTTCCTTGTTTTGGTGCGGGAGTCATGGGCGGTCGTCACATTTGGTATCGGAGCTTTGGTTAATCGATTTTAGCCAACGCTCGCTGATGTAACTACGTAAGAGAGACGTAATTGTAATTTGATGGATGATTACTATATATAATATAGTAGTTTAGAAGGGTTTGAACTCCTTATGCAGTTGTTTCTTAAGGTGTTCTAATCATTCTTATTTACAGATATTAAGGATGAGTCGAAGTGAGAGACAAGCTGCGAGGGGTAGCCGTGATGCTAGGGAAGCTGTTGATTATGCTCCTATGTTTGAGGCCATGATGACTTCAATCATGAGGAGAATACCAGCTTCAGGATCATCTGTGGATGTGGGAGTTCAAGTCCAAGCTCCGAGACCGGTGGATTTTGCCAAGCTTTGCAAGGATTATACTGCTCTTGGAGGGAAAGTTTTCTTGGGGACAGAGTCGACTATTGAAGTACAGAGATGGATTGATGCTTGTCGAAGGATCTTTGGTGACTTAGGGATTGAGGATGCAACCAAGAGAAAGCTTGCATCGAGACAGCTTCAGGGAAGAGCTGCTGATTGGTGGAATTCTATCACCATCGATACACCAGAAGAAGAGATTACTTGGGAGCAATTCCGAGTTAGATTTGAAGCTAAGTTCATCTCTACGGCTCAGAAGTCTGTTTTGTTCAAGAGGTTTGTAGAGCTCAAGCAAGGTGGGAGACCAGTTCTTGAGTATATTTCCGAGTTCGAAGCTTTGTCTAAGTATGCCAGATCGTATATTGATTCTCCCTACCAGAAGAACGAGAAGTTTGTGACTGGTCTGGATGCTTATCTTGGGAGGCAGTTAGTGGATCACTTGGACGATCCATTTGAGAAGCTTGTGGAGAAAGCCCTTAGGCATGAGAGTTTGTTTCCTAAGGAAAGTTCTGTTGTTGCTGTAACCAGGGAAGGATCTAAACCACACCAGAATGGCAATAAGAGGAGGAAGCAGCAGCAACAGAAGGGTAAGGATGGCCAGAAGAAGCCGAAGAGCGAAATGACTTGCTATAACTGCCAGCAGAAGGGCCATCTTTACAATGATTGTAAGAATCCCAAGGTGCCGGGAAAGTGTTACAACTGTGATAAGCTGGGACATATCAAGAAGGACTGTCCAGAACCGAGGAAAGATAGGCAGGTTGTGCAAGCCTATGCTTTGGGGGCTGTTCCATCGTCTTCGAAAGCTCCTACTGCTGAGGAGAAGGGGAAGAGTGTGGTTGTTCAAGGTACTCTTTCTATTTGTGGTGTTCCAGTTAGAGTGTTGTTTGATACTGGAGCGTCGCATTCTTTTGTTTGTGATGAGTTGGTATGCCGGTTAGGTATGAAACCGGATATTGTTGATAGGCCATTGGTTGTGACTAATCCAGTTGGGGGTTCGTCATGTTTGTGTATGAGATGCCGTGGTCTAGTTGTGTCGAGTCATGATTGCTCGTTTGTTTGTGATTGCTTTGTTCTGAACTTTGCGGGGTTCGGAATTATTTTGGGCATGGACTGGCTTAGGAAGTATGCGGCTAGGATTGATTGTGAGAGGCTTGAGGTGACAGTCGGGAATGTGGAAGGGCGAAAGGTTGTGATACGATGTAAGCATGAAGAAGGCGTCTTCATGAGCTTCATGTATTCGCTAGTTGTTCCACGGGATGGACTGTCATCGGTGCCTATTGTGAATGAGTTTGGTGATGTCTTTGAGGAAGTCAAAGGGTTGCCGCCGCATAGGGAGATCGAGTTTCGTATCGATCTAGTTGAGGGAGCCAGACCTGTTGTGATGCCTCTTAGGCGGATGGCACCGAGGGAGCAGCAAGAGCTGAAGGTGCAAGTTGATGACCTTTTGCGGAAAGGATTCATTCGGAGAAGTGTGTCCGAATGGGGTGCGCCCGTTGTGTTCGCAACCAAAACGGATGGATCGTTGAGGTTGTGTGTTGATTATCGTGAGCTGAATAAGGTGACTAGGAAGAACAAGTATCCATTGCCGAGAATAGATGACTTGTTTGATCAGCTTCACGAGGCTAAGGTGTTTTCTCAGATGGATTTGGCAACGGGATTTCACCAGTTGAGAGTGGCGAAGGATAGTGTGCCGAAGACTGCTTTCAGGACACCATCCGGGTTTTATGAGTGGCTGGTAATGCCGTTTGGGTTGACTAACGCGCCAGCATATTTTGTGGATCTTATGAATAGAGTGTTCAGAGATCAGTTGAATAAGTTCGTGCTTGTGTTCGTGGATGATATTTTGGTTTATTCCAGAACTGAGGAAGAGCACAAGACGCACTTGAGGATTGTTTTAGGAATCTTACGGAAACATCAGCTGAAGGCTAAGTTTTCGAAGTGTCACTTCTGGAAGAATGAAGTGAGGTTCTTAGGTCATGTTATTTCTGGAAATGGAATAGCGGTTGATCCCGCTAAGGTGGCAGCGATCCAGGATTGGGTTAGGCCTAAGAATGCATCTGATGTGAGAAGTTTTCTTGGATTAGCAGGATATTATCGTCGGTTTATCAAAGACTTTTCCAAGATAGCTGCACCGTTGACAGGATTGACGAAGAAGAACCAAGTGTTCAGATGGGATGATAAGTGTGAGCAAGCTTTCGTAATCCTGAAAGAGCGACTGACGAGCGCTCCTGTTTTGACTATTCCAAGTGGGAATGATGAGATGGTGGTTTACACCGATGCATGTGGCACTGGACTAGGAGCGGTGCTAATGCAGAAGCATAAAGTTGTTGCGTATGCTAGTCGACAACTAAAGCCGCATGAAAGGAATTATCCGACTCATGATTTGGAGTTAGCGGCGATTGTGTTTGCTTTGAAGATGTGGAGACACTATCTATTGGGAGTTAGATTCGAGCTGTTTACAGATCATAAGTCGTTGAAGTATCTGTTTTCCCAAAAGGATTTGAATCTTCGACAGCAAAGGTGGCTAGAGTTCTTAGCATCGTATGATTTTGGTATAGCCTATACTCCAGGGAAAGGTAACGCAGTGGCTGATGCGTTAAGTCGAAGACATGCAGGATTGGGAGCCATGTTTTCGGAATGGAAGAGTCTTGAGTATTTGGCTGGATTTGATTTCAGGCCTAGATGTGAATTGGAACCTGAGATGTTGGCAAACTTATCGATAAGGCCTACTCTTGTGGAAAGAATTGGCGAGAGGCAAAGGAGAGATGATAAGCTTATCAAGATTATCCGTGATTTGGAATCCGGATTGGATCCAGAAAAGGATAAAGGATTTGAAGTCGATCGAGAGGGTTGGCTTCGAAAGCAAGGGCGACTAGTTGTTCCCGATGTAGATGGATTGAGAGATGAAGTTCTGAGGGAGAGTCATCACTCGAAGTTGACAATTCATCCAGGTGGAAATAAGATGTATCGGGATATGAAGAGAACCTACTACTGGGAAGGTATGAAGAAGGATGTTGGAAATTTTATTTCCAAGTGTATGAATTGCCAGTTGGTGAAGGCTGAGCAGAAGAAGCCCAGTGGATTGCTTCAGCCATTGGAGGTTCCTACATGGAAGTGGGAGCAAGTGTCGATGGATTTTATTGATGGTCTACCTAGGACAAGAGCAGGGAATGAAGGGATTTGGGTCATTGTAGATCGTTTGACCAAGAGTGCAAGGTTTATTCCTGTTCGATCAACTAGGACTGCATCGAAGTTGGCTGAGTTGTATGTTAAGTGGATAGTTCGATTCCATGGTATTCCGAAGAGTATAGTGAGCGATCGAGACCCATTGTTCACTAGTGGATTTTGGAAGAGCTTCCAGGAAGTTTTGGGAACCGAGTTGTGTTTGAGTACAGCTTATCACCCTCAAACAGATGGTCAGACTGAGAGAGTCAACCGAGTTTTGGAAGATCTTCTTAGAGCATGTGTTTTGGACTTCGGAGGATCATGGGAAGATTACCTTCATTTGGTGGAGTTTGCTTATAATAACAGTTATCAGTCGAGTATTGGTATGGCACCATATGAAGCATTATATGGAAGACCGTGTAACTCTCCGACATGTTGGTTGGAAACGGGAGAAAAGCTGATGCTTGGGCCAGAGATGATTCGTCAAACTACGGATTGTATAGAGATCATTCGGCAACGAATGAGGGCAGCCCAGGATCGTCAGAAGAGTTATGCAGATAATCGTCGAAAGGATTTGGAATTCGATGTGGGTGATATGGTTTTTGTGAAGATTTCTCCATTGAAGAATGCTATAAGGTTTGGGAAGAAAGGAAAGTTAATTCCAAGATTTGTTGGACCATTCCCGATTATCGAACGAATTGGAAAACTCGCTTACAGGTTGGAGTTACCGGAAAAGATGGCGGGTGTGCACAATGTCTTTCATGTATCTTATCTACGGAAGTATGTGCATGACCCAACTACTGTGGTTTCTGCTGATAGCTGTGAAGACTTAGAGGTTGATCCAGTGGTTACGAGACCTCGTAAGCCGCTTCGTATTGTTGGAACCGATACGAAACAGCTTAGGAGGAAGACGATTACGTTGCTCAAGATACAATGGAGTGAAGATGTCAACGACTGTACATGGGAGGAGGAAGAGAGGATGAAGGCAGCTCATCCAGAACTCTTCGAGGTATGACCCTAAGGTGTCGTGACATCTCATGAATTTGCATCTTGATTTCTATCTTAGAATTCTGCATGCTAGGCTAGAATTGGATGCATGGTTTGTTGATTGCTATGGATGGTAGGCATGCGGATTATCTTTGATTGCTGTTGTTTGCTTGGAATTTCGGGGGCGAAATTCCTAAGGGGGAGAGAATGTAACGACCCGTATTTTACGTGTCGATAAATCGTAGAATTTGCAGGTCGATAGTGTTGTTTGTGTGGCCTCTAGCTTGAGTCGTTTAGGAGTTGACCCGAGTGCAAGTGATGAGTCGTGACCGACTCATAGATAAGTCGTAGACGACTTAAGGGGATGGACCGAGTTAAGGGATAGAACGGCATAGTAGTTGCCGACTTAAGAAGAGAGGCGAGATAGGGGTCAAGTGATGAGTCGTGGCCGACTCATAGAGGGCCGACTCATAGGCTTAGACGAGTCAAGGGGGGGTGACCGACTCATAGGAGGGGCGGCTTATAGGTTTGGCCGAGATAAGGATAGACCGACCTAAGATAGTGACCGACTCATGGGTTAGCGGCTTAAGGGGCTAAGGCTTAGGTCGTGGGGTCTTGAGTCGGTAGGGGCTGGGGTCGGCAGGGTGTTGTCTCGTGAAGTTGTTGAGTCGTTAGTAGGATGAGTCGTGAGTCGTGTGTGTGTATGGTTGAGTCGTCGAACGATTTAGGACTTGAGTCGTTAGGACCTTAGTACGACTTAAGAAGATATGTTGAGTCGTATGTGTCTTAGGTCGGAGGCTTTTTAGGTCGTGACCGACTTAAGTTGAGTCGTTGGGATATAGGGTCGGCTTTGTAGATAAGTCGTTAGGTTGCTGGGTTGTTGAGTCGTGTGAATGGCTTGTGCTAGGTCGGCAGGGCAATGAGTCGTGAAGGACTCATGGTAAGTCGGCTGTGTTGAGTCGGCAGGGGGATGAGTCGGGGACGACTCAGGAGTTGGGTCGGCGACGACTTAAGAGCGACGACTCATGGTTGATTCAGCCTATAAATAGAGGGGTTTGGCTCACTTTTTGGCACCGGTTTTTGAAGCGACGAAGTGCTGCCATTTTGAAGACTCGACTACAACATTTCTTCATCTTCTTTTCTCCATTCCAATCTAATTCTAACATCCATCCAAGATCGAAGATCGAGATCGAAGATCCAAGTGCCAAAGTTGAAGATCTTCATCCGTTCGAGCTAGAATTCATCGATTGGAGCGAGATATTGCCGGATCAAACCTTGATCTTCGCTGTCCAGATCTGAAGTGTGTAGTTTTTGTAGTGTTTGGGTGATTTGGTGAGTGGTAGTTATCTCTCACGCGGATCCAAGGGAGTATATTGGATTGGTGGCTTGTTTGGGTGTTAAAGTTAGAGATTTCATGCATTTTTCTTAGATCTAAGTGTAGATCCATGGTTTTTGAAGATGTTTACTTATGCAAGTTTATTTAATAAGTGTTAGAGACAAAATCCCATGTTTTATAATAGATAGATCTGTGCTAAAAACCATGATTTCACATATGTTGGACTTTTGCTCGTTTATTTACGAAATTCCCATTATAGTTGATATTGCTTAAATTGCTTAATAGATCTTGTTTGAATGATTGATTATTTGAATGTATGATTGATTTGATTGTTTCCAAGTTAGCTAGTAGTTGATTTGGAACAAGATGATGAAAGAGGATTCAAAAGCTATGGAAGAAGGCTCTTGAATGGTGAAAGCTGCTTAAGGCATATGTAGCGGATGTTGAAGCTCATATGTATAGATTGGATGATGTTGAGATGGGACTTTGCCATGATTTGATGAGGCAAACCATGTTGTTGAGTTGAGACTTTGCTTTGATGCGATGAAGCGAAGTATGAGGTGAGTCTTGGCTTAATCCAAGCAGGGATCATTCCAAGCATGTTGATAACTTGAAGAGTAGTTCAAGTTGGTTGATAATGGATTGTTCAAGAGGTAGCTTGAGCTTGTATGAGGATAGTCGTCAAGAAGGATGGCTAGGAGGCTTGGATCTCGTCGTTGTTGAAGGTTCTAGCATGCTCAAAAGCAAGAGTACATGGGGCGCCCATAACGACTACAGGTAGGTAGTCGGGACACCCAAAAGACTACAGGTAGGTAGTTGAGTACTCTGGGCAAAGTAGATAAGTCCTAGGCACAAGGCAGTGTGCGGAGTTATGGTTAGAACCGGGGTTACCATTAACCCTTGACAGATGGTCATTCAACTAACGGTGAAATCGAGGCAAGGATAACAGTGGTAGCCAGAGTCATGGATGTTTGGTTGTATTATCATTCGGCTTCGAGAGCGGTGTTTTCTGGGTGCTTATCTGATCTTGGTTTAGGCCTTGGGGGTTTGTGTTTGGAAAACATCGTCCTTGACTCGAGTGGTATTCGCTTTACCTTAATTGTCTATGTTGTTATGCTTGCTTCTCCTTAGTGTATGTCTGGGGCTATCACTGTAGGAAGAGGTGGAGTGGGATGGTTTGGTTCCTATTCCTTTTATCCTTTATGCTCTTTTGGTATGTTTGATAGTTAATTTACTGCTCACTAAGACTTTGTCTGACTCAAGGTTTTATGTCTCCTCTTATTACCTTGGGCTGTTCATCCATGTTTGGGATGGGCAGACTAGGTAGCAGGTGACAGGTGCTGTGCTAGGAGTTCTACGCTGAAGATGACGAAGACGAGCAGGAGGCTTTGCATATTAGTTTTCTTACTATGTACTGGGTATCCGCTGCTGTATTTGGTTGAGTGATTTGTAGTGAGGCTTTCATGTATGGATTTGAGTAGATGATTGTACAAAACTACTGTGATGCTTATATGATGATGTTCTGTTCTATGGAGCTTCACTATATTATATTTCTCTATTGTATTTTATCCATGCGCTGTGAGTTATGCGATAGAGATTCTTTTGTTTTGTTTTACCCTGACTATCGTCCATGGCTGCCTGGCACACCTTTCAGCGCATTATTTCCTTGTTTTGGTGCGGGAGTCATGGGCGGTCGTCACAGCGCTCATGGGTTTTTGACTCAATTTTTTTATGTTCGCTGTACCCCGGGGTTTTACGCTGTATGGAGGGAAGGAAGTAAGATTAACCATTCTTACTACGTTTGTTATCCGACTTTTGCGAGACTGAATTGTTAAGTGTTAACTCCGCTTCTTTTTTATTTTCAGCGCTCCCCCTCCTTCTAGGGATCCCAGTCATAAGCCAACTTTCGAGAGGCTCAAGGCCGTGCCAGTTGAGGAGAGAGACATTCAATTTCTGTTGAAAGATGAATTTTTGCATCAGTACGGACTTTTTCATACTTCTCGTTCTACACATCCTCATGAAATCCCAGACTCCCCGGCTAGAGCGTCGGATGCCCCAGCTTCTACCGACACATGTATACCAAAAGGACCTGCTCCCGAGGCTTCACTAGTGAAGTGTTCAACTCCGAAAGATGCTGCAGGGCCATCTGACAAGCCTGCACTTTCTCCAGTGGTTGAAGAAGAAGAGCCCCTTCATCAAACCGGGGAGAATGTTGAGGCAGGAGTCGATGGAGGGAGCCTGGTTAGGCACGATGGTGATGACATCTTTAGGAGTTTAAGTGACATAATGATCACCTCTCAAGAGCTCTTTAAAGATGACTCTACCAGTGTCAAAGTTATATCTCCGGCGATTGAAGCGACATCCGTCCTTAAACAGACTCCTTTATCCCAAGAGTTGACATTAGCTATAAAACCTGTCGTTACCCCTCAACCGACGAGCGGTTCGTAGTCCAGTTTGACGCGTTTAGCTTACACATCACACATGACTAGGATTCTTTGACATCTTATACGCTTAGCTCTTCATACTTTCAAAAAATTCTAAAGTTGTGCTTTTTCCAATTTCAGGTTCTTCAATGAAGCGAGGTGGCTCGTATTATGATGACTTCCAGCGATACGGGAGACGCGGCCAGTATGATTATAAGCGCTGTCTTCCTGTTCACAGAGAGACTGATGAAGTGAGGGCCGCTCGGAAGGCTCGGGAGAGACGTGCCCATGAAGAACGTTATGGAAGACCGGATGACCGATACGATTCTTCCCACAAAGAGGGTGACTCCCACAAACGCAAATCTCACGATGATAGAGGGAAGAGTCACATAACTGATGACCCGAGTAAACGGGCTAAAGTCAGTGAGGAACCAATGCCTGCAACTTCGGAAAAGATTACTGCTCCTACTTCTTCTCAGTCTCCTGCCCCTTCCCGTACTGATATCCAGGCGATCATTAACAGGCCTCCTTACCAAGTTGGACCAGGTCCAGCCACTCTCCAAAGTCGATTTCCAAATTGGTGCTTAAAAGGAGTTCGCTTTGACCTTGATCTGGTTCCCATAGACAAAAATGCCATGTTACAGAACCTTGATGCCGTTAAAGCTGACATTGAGAGGATGTCAAATTGGTAAAAACTTGTTGATGAGCTTCAAAGGGTGAATCGGGCCAATCTCGAAGCTATGTTAACCATGGAAAATGACAAAACCGAATGGCAAAAGACCCTTGAGCAGCATGATGCGGAAATGAATAGCATTGCCGCCTACAACGAAAAACTTGAAGCGGAAGTGGAAAAGCTTAAAGAAGAACTTGTTACTTCTTCCTCTTCCTACTCTCAAAAAGAAAATGTGCTTCAACAACAAGTGCGGAATGCTCATGCTGCACAAAGGGATGCCAAGGCCAAGGCTGATGGACTGGAGAGAATTGTAGCGGGCTGCCGTACTGACATTACTCAGTTGCAAGAGCAAACTAGCTTCCAGGTTGCGGAAATTGAAAAATTGAAAGCTCAACTATCTAAAGTCGAAAGAGAGCGAGATGAAGCGGTTGCTGGAAGAATTGCAGCTGAAGAAGCTCATGAAGCTACCAAAGCTGACATCGGCTCGACATTATTTGAATTCTATATGCAAAGTGTGTTAGGGCGTGGCAGTCTTGCATTCCTGGGTCCCAAATATGAGGTTACCCTGGCTGAAGTATGGGAAGCCGCGCTTGAAATGCTTAAAGGCACCGGGTACACGGAAGAGGAGCTAGAGGCACACTATTTAGACATTGAAGCTCGCGCAGCCCTTGCTAGGGGGAAGGAACAACTTGCTAGATTGCGAGCTGAAACGATGGGGAAAGAGCATCTAGAAAAAGAAACAACTTCGACTGCCCCTGTCCCTCCTTCAACTTTAGCTGATGTTGACATTGCTGGTTCTAGCTCTCACACACTGATTCCTACTAAAGCTGATACCGGAGCCATAATTACAAAAGCCGTAGATGAGCCAAGAAAGAGTGCTGAAGCTCCAGACTACGAAGTTGATGTGATACCACCAACTTCTCCAGGTAACCCTAATAATGCTCATGGGGACAACTTGCCAGTTTCTTACGGATTTAACGAGCTTCTTGATTATCTCTTGAATCTCGACGAGCCGTTATCTCCTCTTTTCGCGGGAATTACTGACACTTTTAACTTTTCCTTTGTAGAGAAAGCGCCGAGCGTTATTCAAACTTCTTCACCTCCAGTTACTGTTCCTCTGCCTCCTCCAATCACACCTACTCCTCATCCGGGATCACAGGAAGAAATAATAGGTGCCCTTCGGGACTTGGATGACCCATCTGCTTCGTAAGAGCAAAAGGACGAAGGACTTGAGGGGGGTGAGATATCTCCGGAGCGGACTCCTTCTGATGACATAACTTTGTCTAAACTTGTTACTCCAGGAAGTGAATCTTCCTCAAAGAGGAAAAAGAAGCACGGAATATCAAAGAGGAGGAGGAAGAGCATCATTACTACTGAAGAGGAACCGGAAGTTGAACCAGTTGTACCTCCCTCTCCTTCTTCCCTCATGCCTATAGATCGACCCGAAAAGCTAACCATCCGGCCGGGTGAAGGGTCCAAAGGTGGCAAGAAGAAATGAAGATTCCAGTTTTTAGCTTTTTGTTTTTTGCATGTACTGGTCGAGGATTGTGCGGGTACCGGTCCCCGCTTTCTTTATTTCGAAACTTGTATCTGTAATACAATTGAATAAATGATGCTTTATTTGTACAAACTCCTGTTTGAATTTGAGAATGCATTTATTATTCATTTTTGTACAAGTTTATTTATATGATATTGCAGTGAGCTTGTGGTATGTTGTTCGAGCGTAATTTTACCAATGTAGCTATACCATGTTGTATGTAACTATACCATGCTGCCCCCATACCATAAGCTCGCTGCAATATTTTATACTTCGAGGGGACTTGTACTCTTATTTTCTAGAGAATAATTATTTCATACTTGGAGAAATTTTATCTCATTAAAAAACAAAGTACAACTCCCTCCATATAAGTTTTTACGCTTCATCCTTCGAAGAAATCACTTTTTCTTTTGTGTATATATACATTTTACCAAGTGAATTCTTCTATGTGGTAAAGCGGGCCTCTGAAGGATACTTTAACTTCTTTTTGAGGAAGATTATTTTCCAGAATAGGTAAATCATTCTTCCTTTGAAAGTTAAAGTGTGCCTTTGATGAGGATTTTTTTTTATACCACAGTAAAGGGCTTTTTGATTTTTGTTTCTTTGAAAAGTTGCACCTCTGAGGAAGGCTTTTTCACGTTTCAACACCTGGAAGTTTTATTTCAATCTTGGTGAAACGTGTGCCTCCGAAGAGGTCTTTCTGCTTGATTGTGCCTCCGGGAGGAGGTCTTTTCATTTCTGCCTCTGGGAAGAGGTCTTTTATTTTTTATTTTTTATTTTTTTATTTCAACTTTGGTGAAGTGAAACTCCGAAGAGCGGCTGTTGCACTTCAACTCTTGGTGAAATGTGCCTCCGAAGAGGGCTTTACTTTGTTTTGCATTTCAACTCTGGTGAAGTGGACCTCCGAAGAGCGGCTCTTACACTTCAACTCCTGGTGAAATGTGCCTCCGAAGAGGGCTTTATTTTGTTTGGCATTTCAACTTTGGTGAAGTGGGCCTCCGAAGAGGGGCTCTTAAACTTCAACTCCTGGTGAAATGTGCCTCCAAAGAGGGCTTTGATTGCCTGGAAGTTACTCTCTCATGGTTGGAGGGTCATGACTCCTCCAATATTTTTTGTTGAGTAGAGAACTTTCTTTTTTGCAGCATATGCCTCGTTAGAGGTCTTTATCCTCCGAAGAGTTGTGCCTCCGAAGAGGGCTTGTGCCTCCGAAGAGGGCTTTAGTTGTTCCTTGTCCACTTGCTTATGCCTTTTCAGCGATCCTCTGTTTTTCTTTTCAAGCTCACACTCCCTTCTCTTACAAGTAGTTTGTTTAATCCAAAGAAGTGTACTTCATTGCTAGGCAAGTTCGCGAGAACGGGCATAAGCTTCTTAATTGGATGTTTGTTTGTTCAAACGATCTTAATTTATTAGCAAGGGCCCGTTTCCGACGAAATCATTGGCCGTTCAATTGAAGCACTTCCTATCTAGGATTTGAATTCGGGGCTTTTGTGACTCGAAATTTGTTTGTTGAATGATAACAAGAATCACTTGGTCTTGTAACGTGCAAGTTTTATTTTCATTGTCTACAAAAATTAAAATCGACTTTTCAGCAATACATTTAATGTACTTTTCATATCGAAAATAAAGCAAACATGTAATAATAATAAGGAACACAAGATTTATAGTGGTTCGGCCAAGAATTTGGGCCTACATCCACTTTATAGTCTTTCATTATTCACTTGCATCGGCTTTAAAATTGCTTTCAATTACAAGAATCATACATTCATAATCCTTTTTACAATATTTCAACAAAGCTTTCAAGTAAAGTATGGACGCAAGTGATTGTTGTTCCAAGCCCTTGGAATTTGATCTCCTTCGACAGTAGTGAGTTTGAATGTGCCGTCAAGAAGCTTCTGACCTATGACATATGGTCCTTCCCAATTTGGCCCAAACACACCTGTCGCCGTCATAATTCTCTTCAGGACTAGATCTCCAATCTCAAAGCTGCGTTGGCGAACTTTGGAATTGAAATGTCTGGCTATCCTTTGCTGATGAGCTGCAATTCTGAGCTTAGCCTCTTCTCTTTTTTCATCAAGGAGATCTAGTGCCTCAAGCTGTAGTTTTTCATTCTCCGCTTAATTGAAATGGATTCTTCTATGTGAAGGGACCTCTGTTTCTACCGGAATCATTGCTTCTGACCCGTATGCCAATGAAAACGGAGTATGCCCAGTCGCAGTTTTGTGGGTAGTTCTGTATGCCCATAGTGCTAGTGGTAGCTTATCGACCCAACCACCTTTTGCTCTTTCGAGTTGCTTCTTGATGGTTGACTTGATAATTTTGTTTACTGCTTCCACCTGCCCGTTTGCCTGCGGATGAGCCACTGCTGAGAAGCTTTTTCTGATTTTGAATCGCTTGCAAAAATCTTGGAATTCTTCACTTTCGAATTGAGTACCATTGTCTGTAATTATCTTTTGAGGCACACCATATCTGCAAATGATACTTTTAGTCACAAAATTTATCATCTTTTTAGAGGTGATAGTAGCCAATGGTTCAACTTCAACCCATTTAGTAAAATAATCTACAGCAACAATGGCATATTTGATTCCAGATTTGGCAGTTGGTGAAGGTCCTATAAGGTCTATCCCCCAGATTGCAAATGGCCATGGACTGACCATCTGTGTGAGTTCAGTAGAAGGTGCTCTAGGAATTTTAGCAAATCTTTAGCATCTGTCACATTTTCGGGAATAGTCTACAGCATCTCGATTAATTTCTGGCCAAAAATATCCGTATCGGAGAACCTTCTTTGCTAAAGTTTGACCACCTAAATGATCACCACATTCTCCTCCATGTACCTCAGCTAGGATTGTTTTGTACTCTTCCCTGGATACACATCGAAGTAATGGCATTGAGAATCCCCGTCTGTATAATTGGCCATCCTGGACTATATAGCGAGAGGCTTTCCTCGGTAGCTTCTGTCGTTCTTTTGAATTTTCCGGTAAAGAGCCATTGAGCAGATATTCTATTATTGGAGTCATCCATGACTCTTGCTCTTGAGACACACTCATGATCCAATCAATATCCATCTCATTAATGCTTGGAGCCGACAGGACTTCTACTGGAGCTAACCCTAGAAATTGAGCTTCGCCTGTGCTAGAGTACTTTGCGAGAGAATCTGCTTTCGTGTTTTCTTCTCGAGGAATATGGCTTATCGTGTAGTGATCGAAGTCACATAGAAGTTCCCAGGCCTTTGACAAGTAGGCAGGCAGATTTCCCCCTTCCGCTTGAAATTCCTTCTTGACTTGGCATACAATAAGCTGAGAATCACTGAAGATCTGTAATGCTCGGATGTTTAGTTCTTTAGCAATTCTCAAGCCAACGATAAGAGCTTCGTATTCTGCTTCATTGTTCGTTGAAGGAAATTCCAATCTTAGTGCATAGCATAATGACCGACCTTCAGGGGTTTCAAGTACAACCCCGGCTCCAGAACAGTAGTCATTTCTCACGCCATCAACATATAACTTCCACTGGATTGGGGAATCATCGATCGTTTCTTCCCCACCGTTACCCTTATCTGTGAATTCTGCGATGAAATCCGCTAAAGCTTGTCCGTTGATTGCTCTTCGGGGGTGATAAGTGATGTCATATTGACTGAGTTCAATGTTCCACTTTAGAAGACGACCCGAAGTCTCAGGGCGAAACAGGACTTGCTTTAGAGGTTGATCGGTGAGGACTCTGATAGGATGAGCTTGGAAATATTGCCTCAACTTCCTCGATGCAATCAGTAGACAATAGGCGAGTTTTTCCAACTTGGAGTAATTCATCTCTGCCCCAGTGAGTCTTTTGCTGATATAGTAAACCGGATGTTGAATCCTCTTGTCTTCTCGTATCAGCGCTGCACTTAGAGCATGAGATGATACTGCCAAGTATATAAGAAGATCCTCACCATCGCCGGGCCTAGAGAGTATTGGAGGCGTTTCCATATGACGAATCAATTCATCAAAGGCTTTTTGGCATTCGGGAGTCCAATCAAAGTTTTTCTTTCCTTTCTTTAGAGCATCAAAGAATGGGATGCATTTATCAGTAGCTTTGGAAATGAACCGACTCAAGGCGGCGACTTTTCCATTGAGACTTTGCAATTCCTTCTTCGTTCTAAGAGCTTTGACTTCTTTTAAGGCGGTAATTTGAGCTGGACTAGCTTCAATGCCCCTAGCGCTCACGATGAAACCTAAGAACTTTCCGGACTCCACCCCAAACGAACATTTTAAAGGGTTAAGCTTCATTCCATATTTCCGGAGGACTACGAACATTTCTGCTAAGTGTTCTATGTGATCCACTGCTTTCTTAGACTTTACTAACATGTCGTCGACGTAGACTTCCATAGTCTTCCCCAATTGCGGTTTGAACATAGCATTAACAAGTCTTTGGTAGGTTGCCCCCGCATTCTTCAGCCCGAAGGGCATAACTCTGTAGCAGTAAAGACCAACATCGCTGATAAAGCTCGTGTCCTCCTGATCTGGCTCATGCATCATGATCTGGTTATATCCGGAGTAGGCATCCATAAAAGATAACAATTCATATCCCGCTGTTCCATCTACCAGTTGATCGATCCTGGGTAATGGGAAGCAGTCTTTGGGGCAGGCCTTGTTTAGATCTAAAAAATCGATGCACACTCTCCATTTTCCGTTGGCTTTCTTAACCAGCACTGGATTTGAAACCCAATTCGGATAGGTAGATTCTTTGATAAAGTCATTCTCCATGAGCCGATCAACTTCTTCTTTTAATGCTACTGACCTTTCTGGACCTTGGGTTCTTCTTTTCTGTTTTACAGGCGTAAACTTTGGATCAATATTCAGAGCGTGTACTGCAACTTCTGGGGATATTCCGCACATATCGGCATGAGTCCAAGCAAAAACATCCAAATTTTCTTTCAAAAAAGATATTAAGATATTCTGAATCGACACATTAAGTTGTGAACCCACATTCAACACCTTATTTGGGTCCTTCGGGTCAACAGGTACCGGTACCGTCATTTCCACCGGTACCACTCTATTCTCCCCTGCACTGGCTTTTCTAGGATCCATCTCTTTTCGTGCTCCACTATGCTCGCCAGTGCAGGGTCCGCCCTGTAATTGCTACAAGGTTGGTTCTTTGATGCGGACTGGGGTTGCCGCATCCTTTCCCATTTCTCTTTTCCTTGCCTTTCGCAGCTCTGTCAGATAACACTCCCGCCCAGCATTTTGATCCCCTTTTATAACTCCTACTCCATTGTCTATAGGGAATTTAATGGTGAGGCACCATGGGGCCAGAACAGCTTTGAACGCTGCAAGAGTTGGACGGCCAAGGAAAGCATTATAAGCAGAAAATTCATCGACAATCACAAAAGTTTACTTGCGGACTACTTTTCTTTCTCCCTCTCCAAGTTCTACAAGCAAATCAATGGTTCCTATCGGCTGCTTTGGCTCTCCAGTGAAGCCAGCGATTTTCTGCGACGAGGCTTGCACATCAGCCATAGGGATCTTCATTTGGTCGAATGTTTTCTTGAAGAGGATATTGCAGGATGCGCCACAATCAATGAGAACTCTTCTGACAATAGCTGGACCGATACCAGCCGAGATGACTAAGGGATCCAAGGTAGGAGCTTCAACACCTGTGGAATCCATGGCTCTGAACACAATATCATCATTGAAAGTTCTTTGTTGTTTCAGGGGCGTAGCGTCTTCCAAAACAAAGACATCTTCTTCGGCCGGTACATATTTCAAAGCCCGGGTATACCTTTCCATCTCACCCCAGCTCCTGCCTGCTGGGTGAGGTCCTCCCGTAATGACATTGATAACGGGCCTTCCGGATTCATGCCCTGCAGCCTTCTCACTTGTCCTAGGTTGGTGAGCAGGAGCTTGTTGCCCCTGACTAGACGAAGCAGGATTGCTGCTGTTCTTTTCCACAAATTGCTGCAGCTTGTTTTCCCTTATCAACTCTTCAATCAAATTCTTCAATTGGCGGCATTCGTCAGTATCATGACCGGGTTGATTATGGAAGCGGCAGAACTTCCCGCTTTGTATAGCTCTTTTCCCGGTTCTCAGAACAGGAGGTTTAGGATAGTCAACAAAATCTTTAGTGGCAAGGTAAATACGCTCCGGCGTATCTGATAAAGGAGTATATTCCGATGGCTTGAAGGAACGAGGCTTCTTCATATTTTTCTGTTTCTTCCCATCGTTATTTTCCCTTTTCTGTCCTACATATTCATTCTTTCGTGGAGCAGCAATGTTATCTTCGGCTTTTTCCAATACTGCCTTTACCGGTACAGGACGGCTTTCCAGGCGTATGAACTCATCTGCTTTCTTGTAGAATTTTTCAAGGGAATTTGGTTCCTTCATGTTTAGCCATTTTCCAAATTCGCTCGACTTGTCAATGGCCCTCATCAGATAAGTCAAGATCATCCGTGGTTCTGCATTGTCTACCTCGGCCAGCGCTATATTAAAGCGATTCAAGAAAGATCTGATAGTTTCCCCTGGATTCTGTTCTAAACTTGACAACGACATGATATCTTTGGCTTTTGAAGCATATAGTCTGAACTGCTCCTTGAATTTCCGGGTTAGGTCAGAAAACTGATCTATAGACCGGATTGGTAGCTTGGTGAACCAAAGCAGAGCTACACCTTCCAGATATACAGGAAAATATCGGCACTTTATTTCATCAGAAGCTCTGGCACCTGTCATGTGCCAATCATACTTATACAAGAATTCGTTCGGATCGCTTGTCCCTTTGTAAGCTGGAATGGTTGGAGGGACGAACTTCCTCAGAAACTCAGCCTTTAAGACCCTTTCGGTAAACGGGGTTTTATTTGGAGTGAAACCCCATTCTTTCTCGTCTTCATCCCTTTGCATGCTCTCTTTCATGATTTGTCAAACCATTTCAGAAAGATACCCCTCATCATTTCGAGCTTTAGATCCACCAACTTCAGGAAGTGTCTGCTCAAAGGGGCTGGCAGCCCTCTCAGGAACGTTCCTTTCTTCAGCATCATGAACGTTGCCAGCAAAGTTCCTTTCATTACTCGTTGGTTGACGGTTTGCCCCAAGCAAATCGTTCAACCTATTCAAAATTAGAGCATTTTGGGCATTCTAAACCTCCAATTGTGCATTTTGGGCATTTATCTGCTGGTTCAGCCCTAAGATTACAGCATCCAACTCTGCTTTTGTAATCCCAACAGGTGGAGTGGCTTGATTAGGTACTGGGGAAGAGGAGGTTCCCTCTTGAACATTTCCAGATCTAATAGATCTACTCCTTCTCCCTGGAGCCATGATTTCAGATAAACTTCTAGTCTTCAGAGAGATTACTTCAACAAACTTTCGTGGAGCAATGATGATAATTCACCTGAGTTCAGCTCTCAGTGAAAGCACCAAAAATGTTAACGCTAAAATTTGAACGCTAATACCCCGGTGTGTGAAGTGTAGTTGTGAAAGCACCACCCGATGATTCGAGAACAGAGTATAAGCAGAAAACCGTCGAAAAAGCAGTAAACAACAGCGATTTTATAGTGGCTCGGCTTAATAGTTTGCCTACGTCCACTTTGAATATCTTTATTGATGATTTCGTTACAAGTCGATACAATTCTTCCCAAGTACAATACACTTTGAATTACCAAACACTTTGAACAAGTAGCTTAAACTTCAATGTAAGTGAAAGTCATCCCCTCCATGTCGGATGTATGAGATTCCTTCTTAAAGTTGTTGGTAGCGTTCTACGTGTCTTGAAAGCTTTGAGTGTAGAGTCGGTTTGGAATGCTGCAGAGTATCAGTGCTTGAAAAGAATGAGCCAAAGGGAGCTAGGGTCGTATTTATAGACATTTCTCGGAGTTAGGTTGTAACTCGTACACGACTTATGATAAGTCGTAACTCGTAGATGACTCATGGTAGGTCGCGGCCGACCTACTGGGTTTAGTTCATGGCTTGGTCCAAAGTTATGCACCCATTTGAATGAATGATACAAGTTCTAAGTCGTTCACGAGTTAACCAAATGCAACTTCCTTTATGCTAGCATGAGTCGTACACGACTCATCATCGGTTGTAAGTCGTCAACGAGTCATCTTATTACAGCATGGTATTGAACTTGTCTCCAAGTCTTAGGTCGTGAACGACTTATCTGCAGTTATAAGTCAGCAGCGACTTAAGTGTTGTTGACTCTTCCTTTTAGTGCTTTGAGTCGTCACTCCTTTAGGTCGCTAGGTCGTAACGTCTTTAAGTCGTGACATTCCCTAAGTCGTTTTGGTCTTAACCTGTTAGGTTGTTAGCTCCTTAACTCGTAAGCTTTTAACTCGCAGGCTCTTTAACTCGTAGACTCCTTAACTCGTGGGCTCTTTAACTCGTAGACTCCTTAACTCGTGTGCTCTTTAACTCGTAGACCTTTAACTTGCAGGCTCTTTAACTCGTGGGTGAAACGGGGTTAACACTCTTTTATGTACTCTTTTGGGAGGTTTGAGTCTTTGTCCAACCTTTGGATGTATTTCATCACAAACAGTGCATAATCGTTCCTATTAATTAAAAAATTCAGCAAAGATTATTTGTAAATAAGCAATCAATTTATGTAAATATTAATAAGATTATATGCGTGATAAATACTAATAATTATCATCGACGAAGAGAGATGGTGGAAATCCAGAGGAACGGAGGCTAGATACATGTGGACTTATATGAGACTTTATGAAGGAGCTTTCAGAGTAAACTTGAGTGGTGAGTTTAATTCGGTATTTAACGATGGAATGGCTCACAAACTATTTTTCATGTATTTAAAAGGAATGAATTTCACATATGTTTAATAAAAGTGCAATGGTATAAATAATTGTATGATTATTTAGCATTTATATGAAAATATACATTGTAACACATTATACATTTTTACTGCTATTATCACTTAGCACTTTATAAACATTATATGCATATCGATAACCATACATGTCCTATTATATCATCATAATGAAACCTGTAAATTTTTGTTGGTATATTGAACATTATAACATTGCAATCGTTAGTATAATTCATGTATAATTTATTTTAAAAAAAACTAACAACTTAATAATGCTTAAGAGTCTACTTCTTGTTGTGAGCATTGTGGTTGCTCCACTACTTTTTCCTAATTTCATTGTTTAAGACTTCTTTTTCTCTCCATGTTTCCTAAAAAATATCCTTTCCTTCCTTTTCCTCTGTAAGAAAATAATAGACTTAGCTCTTTTAACATTTCTTTATTTATAAGATAATCTTACCAATACCTGCACTTGTTTATGTGTTGATTTGATGCTGCAGTTGACCTTCTTGGCCTCAACAAATCATAATGGCTCCATTGCATTTTAACGTAATCCAAAGTCAGCAAAGTCCAATGGTTGGTGTGATGCAAGGGGAAGAATTGTAGTTCTGCAAATTCATCTACCACTATATTTTGAACCATGGGATTAACCAATGCTTGGATTACATTTTCCATGTCTGTTTTAGAGCATTCTGCAAATGAAGATTGGATATTAGTTTGTTTTTCAATATTATGATTTCAAAGAAAAATAATATTGATTATCGTCGTTATTGTACTGAATATGTAATTATGTTCATAGGTTTCCCTATTTTCAACAAACCAGTCTGTAACCTGCATTAGAAAAAAAATTAGTTTAGTGTATAGTGATAAAGGATTATGATTAAATTAGTTATGTCCAATTAATAAAGTAATATAGAGATCAAGTACAACATAAATTTGATTTAGCAATTCCAGTCATGATACTAATGTTGGCATAGGGGTATTTGGCATGTATAATCAATGATTGTAAAATATCACAAGTTACATTTTCATTATCCATTATTGATATTGGTATACATAATTTAAGTATGGAAATGCTAGTATATAAATTTACTATATCGATATTATATTGCATAATTCAATATTTGTGCTTTCTATACTATGAGAGATACATGCTACTATGAATATTAAAAATTCTTGAATATTTTAATGTTTTATAACAATCCAATTTTTATATGCATTGTATAGTAATTATACACTATGACAGATATACTACGGTAGATATATGCTACCATCATCTAATAATTCTACAATGCTAGGAGAAGTTAGCGACTTTGCATAATCAAATTTTCATATGCATTTTGTACTTTAAGACTAATATGATACAGTTATTATTAAAAAAAATCTTGATATTATTCTTACTCAAAAATAGTATTTTCATATCAATGTGTGCTGTTATAAATCAAATATCATAATGCTAGTATAATTTAGCATTTTAGAACCATTATACATACATACATATACATATACATACACATATATATATATATATATTACTGTAGTACAAATTCGTTTTTTATTTGTTTTCTTATAGTATTTTAGTACATTGTTTACTATGTAATATTTGTTCGGTTAACATGTTGATATTTTTTATTCAAAAAGAGAATTTATGATAAATGCATATAACAAGATTCTGACTTGTAAGTACATATTCCAAAGAATATTTTCATAACCTAAACAATCTTGATTTGTCGTTGTTCAACAAAAATATGTAGGACAATATTTTCAAGTATGTTATTTAATAATGTGTAACGACCCGGAATTTTGGACAATATAAATTTAATAATTTGGATTTAAATTTATATTGAATTGATAATTTTGTTAATAGATTTGATATTTATTTAAATAATCTTCTTTATTTAATTATTTAATTTGTGAAATTATTTTAGATAAGATTATAAATTGTTTTCTATTTAATAATGTATATGTATTTATATATATTTTAAATAGACAATTTGTTTTAGTTAAATTAGTATAGTATAGTTTTATTATGTTTTAAAAATAGAAATGGTGATTTATTTTTAATTTAAGCTTTTCAGAAATATTTAATTAAATAACTATGTGTTTTTAAATTTGAGATAAATGTTTTAATTAGTTTAAAATTCATTTTTAATTCAAGTTGTATATTAAAATATGTTACAAAAATATTGTGTTGTTCTTTTTAAATTATTAAGTGATAATTTTGATTTGTCAATTTAATTTGAAATTTAGAATACAATTTAAATATGAACATGTATTCATATGTTACAAACTCTTTTATAAATTTGTTTTAAAAGTTTCTTTTCAAATAAACTACTTGTATATCATTTTATTTATAATAATCATACTTTGCTTATTTCTTTAGAAATTATTTTTATTCATTATTTGTGTATAGGAATTAATTAACTAAGCTTAATACTTATTTAACTCTAATTAAACATTAACTTAATTCATAAAGACATGTGTATGTAAATATTAAAGCTTAAAAGACAAGTGTCTCTATGTTTACAAGTGTCAATGTTTTATTTTTTATTTTTCTTTTAATTCACTTAAATCTGAAAATACATTCATATAATCTTGCTCTTCATTCATTTGCATTTTTGGTTTCATTCCTTAACAAAAGAAAACCAAATTACATTTCTCACAACCAAATACATACAAGTCTGCATATACAATACATTCAACTCCTCTTTCTCAAAATTTCCACCTGCATTTCCCAAACCTGTAGCTCCTCTTTTCAAACTGCATTTCATTAATTTTTGAATCTGCCTCCTTTAACCATATTCAAGTTCTACATCAAACAACTCCTCAAACCCAGATTACAACCTGCAAGCATGTATTTATTTTCAAACTCTGGAACATGCAACAATTTAAGAATCTGCATGTTTTTGCATATGAAAACAAATCTGCATCAATTATGAAAACAAAGATCTGCATTACAAATCTGCATATTCCAAATTACAAACCTGAAAACTCCTCTTTCCAAAACACCCTACATGTTCTGGCATCTGAACAAAAGCTCTGTTCAATCAAAGAAGCCTGCATGCTAAAAATAATCTGAAACCCAAACAAGTCTGCAGTTTCAAGTTGAAGCTTTACATTTCTAAGCATCTGAAGAAAGGCCTGCATGCATCATTTAAAAGCAAGATAGGGGTCTGCATTCTTGGCATTTGATCTGGAGGCCTACATGAATTTTCAACCAAGCCTGCATTTCAAAACTCTGGAAGCATCATTCATAAAATCAAGATTTAAAAGCATTAGAGCCTGCCTGCATTTCATATTTTCAAAAGTCTGATACCCTGCAAGTTGATTGTGCTCTGCATTCTGCATTGTATGAATAAGGTGAGTAACTCCTCTTTTCAAAATCTAAGTAGGTTGTTTGCATATTTAAATCTGAAATAAGATGAAGTTGCATTGAATAATTATATGTGTGCATGCTTATCAATTACAGTTAAATATGTATGAAATGATCTGCAAGTATGTGTTTGTGAACAATATTATGTTTGTGCATGTGTGATCTTCAAAAATTCTGACTTATGTTGTTTATCTGAATTTTCCTTTGTCTTGGTTGCTGTTAGGACTTAAACTCTTGAACAAATCAAGTTGTTTAGAATGGTGTAAGATCTAATTGTATATATAAACTAAATATGATGTCTGGAATCTGAAAAATCAAATTATACAAAACTAATTTGACTAGAATGATAAATTTAAGCTATATGATGAAATGTTCCAGGTTTATTAATAAAATCAGTGTGTAAATTCAAGAATTTTAGAACAAAAAAATTAAATTTACTGTGATTGAAACAAGGAGCAGTTTTTAAGAACACTGATTTTACAATTTAGTCAAGTTCCATTAAAGCTTGCAATTGTTTTGATTGAAATTGATTCTGGTGATAGTTTATCTATCAGTGAACATGGAAAAATTACTTAATTGAGTTGAAGTTGGGTTTGGTGTTGAAATTTGGAAAAGTTTCTGTTAGAACCATAGTTTACTGGGTTATAAGTGTTTTGGGTGCTGCGGCTTCAAGGATGCATCGAGTTCAAAGATGTTTGGGGTATTGATGGATGGTGAGGTGAAGAAGCTATCACCGGAGTTTGGTCCATGTTGTTGGTCGGAGTTGAGAGTAACTGATGTTGACAGGTTTGGAGGGTGGGTTTGGTCTGTTGTGCAGGGGGTTGGTGTTTCAGGGTTGCAGGAATTTTTGACTCGGGTGGAACTCGGGGAAAATGGGAAATAACTCGGAGCAAGAGGAGTTTTGACTCGGAGTAAATCAGGGAGTTCTGTGTGTATGTGCAGGCTTTTTAATAACAGAGCTGTTCTGTTGTTTTTTTTTTTAAAATTTGAGAGTTAAGTTTAAATTTAAACTAAATGTTAGCTTAGGATTTAAATTTGAATCTGAAGATGAATTCAAAATATTTGAATTCAGATGTTGAAATAATTTAATTGCAGGATTCAAATTTGGTTTTAAAATATAAAAAATAAAAGAAGAGGAACAGGGAATTGTTTCCAGTTTTAAAATTTGATTTCAAACTTAAAATGTCAACTTGGATTTTAAACTGAATTTAATGATGAATTTAAATAAGTTTAAATTCTGTTTTTTTTAAATAGTTTAAATTCTGAAAAAAAAAATTCAAAGTTTAAGTTTTTAAATAAACAGAAAACTGTTTTCTGTTTTATATAAAAGGTAAGTTTAAATTTTTAAGTGGAGATTTAAAACTGAGTTTTTAAATCTGAATTTAAAATTTAAACTTCAGTTTTTAAATAAAGTTTAAATTTAAATTTTTTTCAAATGGTTTGCATTTGAATTAAAGGTGTAAATTATAGAAGAGTTTGAAAGAATTTAAAACTAAATTGAGAATGGAAGTTATATTTCAATTTTGAAATTTAAAGATGTTTTTAATTTGATTTGAATTTGATTTGGATGGAAATTTAAATTCTTTTTAAACTTATAATTAATTAGATGTTTCTTGTAAACATATAAGATTAAGTTTTGTATTGTTTAAAATCTTATTTAAGACAAATTTGGATTTAATGTAAATTTAGAAACATTTTATTTTAAATGCTTAGTTTAAATAAGAAATGTTTATCTAAAAGATAAATAAATGTTTAATGATTGGATTCATTGATTATTAAGGTAATTAAGATGAATGTTAATTATTTAATTAATTAATAATGTGGATGTTTAATTAAATAATTAATGATTTTTAATTTAATTTGAGATTAGTTAATTAGGTTTAATTAATATATAATTAAGGATGGTTAACTAAATTTTAATTTATGATTAAGATTTATTTAATCAAGTGATTAATGGTTAATTTAGATTTTAATTAACACTTAGTTAATTAATAATTAGAGATTAATTAAATAGTAATTAAATATTAATTACTTAATAACTAATGATGATTAATTTAAGTTAATTTCTTAATTAAGTAATTAAGAAATGTTAATGAAGTCATTAACAATTAATTAATATGATTAATTTTTGTAAATTAATTAGATTAATTTATTAATAATCAATGGTTTAAGTTTAATTACTTAATGAAAGTAATTAAAGAATTAATTACTTAATGTAATTAATTAAAGTTAATGTGATTTGCTTAGATTAATTAATTAAGTTAATTGATTTAAACATTTGAGGATTGTTTGATAATTATTTTATGTAATTTAGAAATTTGTAATTACTTAAGGAAGTAATTAATTAATAATTACAGGATGTAATTAAAGATATTTGATATGGAAGTAATTTGGATTTAAATTACTTTGAAATTAATCAAGGGGATTAATTTAGATAATTAATTAAGAATAATTAATTATGGGTTGAGTAATTAATGTAGTTAATTACTGAATGGTTGTTAATCAAGGGTGATTAATATATATGTAGGATTGAATATAATTAACTTGTGTAATCAACTTATAAGCTAATTACTTATTGTAATTAGAGATAGTTAATCAGTAATGATTAATTGAATGATGATTTATAAATTGATTTGTAATCAATTGAAGGTTAGGTTAAGCAAGATTTTAATGATGAAGTAATTAATTTAATTCATTTTAAATTAATTAGAGATTTAGTAATTAATTTAATTCATTTTAAATTAATTATAAAAGGTGTGATCATTAGATCATTTGCTTATGTTTGATGATTGGTATTGGTTGATTTGTTTGGATTGTAATCTCAGTTATGAGATGAGTAGTGATTGTGATATGGATGCATTGGCTGCTTTTGGATGATAATATGGATTATCTGATTTGATATGAATTATCTGTTGATAATGATAAGATTGATTATCTATTGTGTTGTGAATTATCTATCTGTGTATATTTAGATAATGAATTGAATTGTTTTAAACTTAAAACAACTTGGACATAAAAGACACGCTTTGGATTTCGATGAGACCGGGATCGGGTTTCCATATTTGGACATCCGAAAACCACATCGATTCCAAATAACGTTAGGTCGTTAATCCAAGTGGAGCGAGTGAAGACTCGAGGTGTAAGGGCTATACGTCAGTATAACTCTGTGGGTGATTCCGTAATGAGTTTGACGGAATAGATCTTATAGATTCGAGATGGTGAATCAGAGTGCAAGGGTTATCGTCGTTAACTCTGAGGGTGATTCCAATATGAGTGTAACGAGATAATGCCTTCGGTTTCGTTCGAACCCGGAACGAACTTGTATGGATTGAATGCTTTCAGAACATCGTCAGGTGGACGATGAGCATTCTAAGAGATGTGTTCTCTAAAGGTAATCGTAACCTCAAGCCTCATCAACCGGGAATGGCTAAAACAGGGGAGGTGCAGCAAAGCTTCGTGGGTAGCCCCCACTGGAGAGCAAGATTTATCCCTGTCTAGAGGTCCCTTTATATTTCGGCTGTGTGGGCGGTTGGAACCTAGGCCAACTGCGGGGTTGTCTTGTTCGGAACTATTCAGTAAGGAATGGGTCCGGCTTTGTGTTGTAGGGGATGAAGGGAGTAATCCTCGGTACGGTGATCTAGGCCACGTACTGTGACGGGCGGTACCCCAGTAGCCCTGCCATTGTATGGAATCCAAAATCCAATAAGTGCCAACGGTTTTGATTGTATTACCCACTTTTGTGGCTAGTAGCTGGAATTTAATAGATGTAACAATTTCGGCTATTTCTTATTTATTTGAAAACCCTAGACACTATTATAATATCACAGAATTTCCTATCAAATGTTTTGGTTAGCGTAAGGTAAAAACTTTTCCATGTTTATGTGTGGGAAGTCTTACGTGATACCTTTCTTTCAAAAGGTTTTGAAAATTAAGCAACTTTAACCTGTTACTCACACCAGACCCATGTCTGACCCGGAGTTATTTCTGTTTTCTTTAACTCTTGGGTACTCAAATTTTTATGAGTAGTCAAGGGAATTCAGGTTAGGATTCAGGTTAGCTTTGACGAATTATGGAGGAGCATATGGAGCAGGAGGCTTCTGCGTATAGTTATATAGTTCCGCTGTGTTGGTATCTCTGAGTGTTCTGTTTTGTATTGAGTTGTAATAACTAGACAGGTGTTTATAACTGTCTAGTATGTGTTGTATATGTCTGTGTACTCTGATATTTGATGTATACTATGTAATACTTTGTTATTAATATAATTTATTCGTTTCCGCTGTTGAGATTCTTGTGTTGTTTCTTCTTTCTCTTCTTTCTTTCTCTTTTCTATCCCTTTCTTTCTTCAAGATGACGCGATTTTCCGGGAGTGGAAGGTCGGGTCGTCTCATTTGGTATCAGAGCGTTAGGCTGAGTGAATACCTAGGCTCTGAAGTGCATCTTTCTTTAGGGAGCATTAGGTTGAGTGAATACCTAGGCTCTGTAGTGGTGTCTTTCTTGAGAGAGCGTATTTGTATTTTTAATATATATATATATATATTTATTGGTTCTACCTATTTGTTGGATTACCTGTTCAGGTTTATCCGATATAAGTTATAAAGGTGGATGAGGTAGAAGTGTGTGTAACACGACTACCATTGGTTGAAGTTTGTTGGATGAGGTTGGAAGTGTATTTGTCGAGACTGTAGACCTAATACCGTCTCGAGTAAGTTCTGTTGTGATGAAGTACTTCATCGATCTCTGAAGGTAACCTGTAAAGGTTCGGAGTTTATCTTTGAAGTGCAGAATTTAGTTTCGATCTGTCGGTTGGGCAGAAGCAAGTAAGTGATGATATCTTGATATCTCAGGAAGTTGTAGCTGCGTGATGAGATGCAGTGACTATGGATATTTCTGAAGATGTTTCTTTGGAATAAGAATAAGAAGTGAATCTGCCGGTAATGTGGCTAAGTTTAGCAGAGTGTTCTGAGTGATTGGGAGTCTTCTGGCTGGATAGTTTCTCTGAAGTGGAGTTCAGAAGCAGCAGAGTGGATCTTTTCTCTGGTAAGTTGGCTAAGTCAGCATAAGCTGTTCTATTTGGTTGAGAGAGAGCAGTTTTCTTGGATTTAGGCTGAGTTGATCGCAAAAGTGACTTGCGATAGTATGTTCTCTTGTGTTTGTTGGAGATTGTCTGGATGTCTTCTGGAAGTCAGAGTTTGTCTGCATCTGGAGATCGAGTTTTTTTTTTTCCAGGATTGGAGCTGGTGGTTCAGTTAGTAGATGGATGGTTCCTTGAGATAAAAGTTGGTGAAGCAACTCAGGTTTGGAAGGAACATCTGAGTTTTCTTTATGGATCTGTGGAACCATATTTCTATGCTGGGTTGTCTGGTCTGTGATTGTGTTCTTCTGCATTTTCTTCTGTTTCGGATCGGAGTTGTGCAGCGGAAGCAGTTTGGAGGTGCTTCTGTTTGTTTCTCGGATAAGGAGAAGTTGTTCTGTCTTCTGTTGTTGAGAAGCAGGGTTTGTATTCTTGGTTTTGAGTGATCTTGAGGAGATCATTGGATTGTTTTGCTTCAGTCTGTTTCTGATGGAATCAGCAAGAGTTGAGCTGATCAGGATGGATGTTGGTAGCTCAGGATTGTCTGAAGAATTTTTATGGATAAGAGACAGAGAATTTGGATTCTGGAATTAGAGATTTGATTTTGGTTAAGTTTTCTCTGATCCAAGGAGTTATAAGTTGGAAAGCTAGCTCCAAAGTGTTTTGGTTTCTTCTGTGATTGGTAAGATCAGTGTTTGGTTTCTAGAGCTGAATTGTCAGTTTGGATAACTGGGATTCAGTATGTTTCACGTATCTCTGAGTGAGTGCGTGTTTGATATTTCTGGTTGTGGAACCAGCAGTTTAGGTTGGTTTGTTTGTTGAGTCAGACTCGTTTGTAGTCTGATACTCTGTTTAGAATTGTTGTTAGGAGCTCTATAGTATAGTAGTATTGATTGATTGGATTCTATAGAGCGAGTATCCCGATATATATATACCGGGGAAACTCGTGAAGTTATATCCAAAATTCTTTTGGATAATTAGGTTTGTTCTGATTGAGTGAATTGGTTGCTTTGGTTGTTGGCATATGTTTAACATATGCTGTGTTTTAAAATAAAATCTGTAAATAGATTATTAAATTGCCTTTGTTTTAAATTTCGGGGACGAAATTCTTTTAAGGGGGAAGGATTGTAACGACCCGGAATTTTGGACAATATAAATTTAATAATTTGGATTTAAATTTATATTGAATTGATAATTTTGTTAATAGATTTGATATTTATTTAAATAATCTTCTTTATTTAATTATTTAATTTGTGAAATTATTTTAGATAAGATTATAAATTGTTTTCTATTTAATAATGTATATGTATTTATATATATTTTAAATAGACAATTTGTTTTAGTTAAATTAGTATAGTATAGTTTTATTATGTTTTAAAAATAGAAATGGTGATTTATTTTTAATTTAAGCTTTTCAGAAATATTTAATTAAATAACTATGTGTTTTTAAATTTGAGATAAATGTTTTAATTAGTTTAAAATTCATTTTTAATTCAAGTTGTATATTAAAATATGTTACAAAAATATTGTGTTGTTCTTTTTAAATTATTAAGTGATAATTTTGATTTGTCAATTTAATTTGAAATTTAGAATACAATTTAAATATGAACATGTATTCATATGTTACAAACTCTTTTATAAATTTGTTTTAAAAGTTTCTTTTCAAATAAACTACTTGTATATCATTTTATTTATAATAATCATACTTTGCTTATTTCTTTAGAAATTATTTTTATTCATTATTTGTGTATAGGAATTAATTAACTAAGCTTAATACTTATTTAACTCTAATTAAACATTAACTTAATTCATAAAGACATGTGTATGTAAATATTAAAGCTTAAAAGACAAGTGTCTCTATGTTTACAAGTGTCAATGTTTTATTTTTTATTTTTCTTTTAATTCACTTAAATCTGAAAATACATTCATATAATCTTGCTCTTCATTCATTTGCATTTTTGGTTTCATTCCTTAATAAAAGAAAACCAAATTACATTTCTCACAACCAAATACATACAAGTCTGCATATACAATACATTCAACTCCTCTTTCTCAAAATTTCCACCTGCATTTCCCAAACCTGTAGCTCCTCTTTTCAAACTGCATTTCATTAATTTTTGAATCTGCCTCCTTTAACCATATTCAAGTTCTACATCAAACAACTCCTCAAACCCAGATTACAACCTGCAAGCATGTATTTATTTTCAAACTCTGGAACATGCAACAATTTAAGAATCTGCATGTTTTTGCATATGAAAACAAATCTGCATCAATTATGAAAACAAAGATCTGCATTACAAATCTGCATATTCCAAATTACAAACCTGAAAACTCCTCTTTCCAAAACACCCTACATGTTCTGGCATCTGAACAAAAGCTCTGTTCAATCAAAGAAGCCTGCATGCTAAAAAAAATCTGAAACCCAAACAAGTCTGCAGTTTCAAGTTGAAGCTTTACATTTCTAAGCATCTGAAGAAAGGCCTGCATGCATCATTTAAAAGCAAGATAGGGGTCTGCATTCTTGGCATTTGATCTGGAGGCCTACATGAATTTTCAACCAAGCCTGCATTTCAAAACTCTGGAAGCATCATTCATAAAATCAAGATTTAAAAGCATTAGAGCCTGCCTGCATTTCATATTTTCAAAAGTCTGATACCCTGCAAGTTGATTGTGCTCTGCATTCTGCATTGTATGAATAAGGTGAGTAACTCCTCTTTTCAAAATCTAAGTAGGTTGTTTGCATATTTAAATCTGAAATAAGATGAAGTTGCATTGAATAATTATATGTGTGCATGCTTATCAATTACAGTTAAATATGTATGAAATGATCTGCAAGTATGTGTTTGTGAACAATATTATGTTTGTGCATGTGTGATCTTCAAAAATTCTGACTTATGTTGTTTATCTGAATTTTCCTTTGTCTTGGTTGCTGTTAGGACTTAAACTCTTGAACAAATCAAGTTGTTTAGAATGGTGTAAGATCTAATTGTATATATAAACTAAATATGATGTCTGGAATCTGAAAAATCAAATTATACAAAACTAATTTGACTAGAATGATAAATTTAAGCTATATGATGAAATGTTCCAGGTTTATTAATAAAATCAGTGTGTAAATTCAAGAATTTTAGAACAAAAAAATTAAATTTACTGTGATTGAAACAAGGAGCAGTTTTTAAGAACACTGATTTTACAATTTAGTCAAGTTCCATTAAAGCTTGCAATTGTTTTGATTGAAATTGATTCTGGTGATAGTTTATCTATCAGTGAACATGGAAAAATTACTTAATTGAGTTGAAGTTGGGTTTGGTGTTGAAATTTGGAAAAGTTTCTGTTAGAACCATAGTTTACTGGGTTATAAGTGTTTTGGGTGCTGCGGCTTCAAGGATGCATCGAGTTCAAAGATGTTTGGGGTATTGATGGATGGTGAGGTGAAGAAGCTATCACCGGAGTTTGGTCCATGTTGTTGGTCGGAGTTGAGAGTAACTGATGTTGACAGGTTTGGAGGGTGGGTTTGGTCTGTTGTGCAGGGGGTTGGTGTTTCAGGGTTGCAGGAATTTTTGACTCGGGTGGAACTCGGGGAAAATGGGAAATAACTCGGAGCAAGAGGAGTTTTGACTCGGAGTAAATCAGGGAGTTCTGTGTGTATGTGCAGGCTTTTTAATAACAGAGCTGTTCTGTTGTTTTTTTTTTTAAAATTTGAGAGTTAAGTTTAAATTTAAACTAAATGTTAGCTTAGGATTTAAATTTGAATCTGAAGATGAATTCAAAATATTTGAATTCAGATGTTGAAATAATTTAATTGCAGGATTCAAATTTGGTTTTAAAATATAAAAAATAAAAGAAGAGGAACAGGGAATTGTTTCCAGTTTTAAAATTTGATTTCAAACTTAAAATGTCAACTTGGATTTTAAACTGAATTTAATGATGAATTTAAATAAGTTTAAATTCTGTTTTTTTTAAATAGTTTAAATTCTGAAAAAAAAATTCAAAGTTTAAGTTTTTAAATAAACAGAAAACTGTTTTCTGTTTTATATAAAAGGTAAGTTTAAATTTTTAAGTGGAGATTTAAAACTGAGTTTTAAATCTGAATTTAAAATTTAAACTTCAGTTTTTAAATAAAGTTTAAATTTAAATTTTTTTCAAATGGTTTGCATTTGAATTAAAGGTGTAAATTATAGAAGAGTTTGAAAGAATTTAAAACTAAATTGAGAATGGAAGTTATATTTCAATTTTGAAATTTAAAGATGTTTTTAATTTGATTTGAATTTGATTTGAATGGAAATTTAAATTCTTTTTAAACTTATAATTAATTAGATGTTTCTTGTAAACATATAAGATTAAGTTTTGTATTGTTTAAAATCTTATTTAAGACAAATTTGGATTTAATGTAAATTTAGAAACATTTTATTTTAAATGCTTAGTTTAAATAAGAAATGTTTATCTAAAAGATAAATAAATGTTTAATGATTGGATTCATTGATTATTAAGGTAATTAAGATGAATGTTAATTATTTAATTAATTAATAATGTGGATGTTTAATTAAATAATTAATGATTTTTAATTTAATTTGAGATTAGTTAATTAGGTTTAATTAATATATAATTAAGGATGGTTAACTAAATTTTAATTTATGATTAAGATTTATTTAATCAAGTGATTAATGGTTAATTTAGATTTTAATTAACACTTAGTTAATTAATAATTAGAGATTAATTAAATAGTAATTAAATATTAATTACTTAATAACTAATGATGATTAATTTAAGTTAATTTCTTAATTAAGTAATTAAGAAATGTTAATGAAGTCATTAACAATTAATTAATATGATTAATTTTTGTAAATTAATTAGATTAATTTATTAATAATCAATGGTTTAAGTTTAATTACTTAATGAAAGTAATTAAAGAATTAATTACTTAATGTAATTAATTAAAGTTAATGTGATTTGCTTAGATTAGTTAATTAAGTTAATTGATTTAAACATTTGAGGATTGTTTGATAATTATTTTATGTAATTTAGAAATTTGTAATTACTTAAGGAAGTAATTAATTAATAATTACAGGATGTAATTAAAGATATTTGATATGGAAGTAATTTGGATTTAAATTACTTTGAAATTAATCAAGGGGATTAATTTAGATAATTAATTAAGAATAATTAATTATGGGTTGAGTAATTAATGTAGTTAATTACTGAATGGTTGTTAATCAAGGGTGATTAATATATATGTAGGATTGAATATAATTAACTTGTGTAATCAACTTATAAGCTAATTACTTATTGTAATTAGAGATAGTTAATCAGTAATGATTAATTGAATGATGATTTATAAATTGATTTGTAATCAATTGAAGGTTAGGTTAAGCAAGATTTTAATGATGAAGTAATTAATTTAATTCATTTTAAATTAATTAGAGATTTAGTAATTAATTTAATTCATTTTAAATTAATTATAAAAGGTGTGATCATTAGATCATTTGCTTATGTTTGATGATTGGTATTGGTTGATTTGTTTGGATTGTAATCTCAGTTATGAGATGAGTAGTGATTGTGATATGGATGCATTGGCTGCTTTTGGATGATAATATGGATTATCTGATTTGATATGAATTATCTGTTGATAATGATAAGATTGATTATCTATTGTGTTGTGAATTATCTATCTGTGTATATTTAGATAATGAATTGAATTGTTTTAAACTTAAAACAACTTGGACATAAAAGACACGCTTTGGATTTCGATGAGACCGGGATCGGGTTTCCATATTTGGACATCCGAAAACCACATCGATTCCAAATAACGTTAGGTCGTTAATCCAAGTGGAGCGAGTGAAGACTCGAGGTGTAAGGGCTATACGTCAGTATAACTCTGTGGGTGATTCCGTAATGAGTTTGACGGAATAGATCTTATAGATTCGAGATGGTGAATCAGAGTGCAAGGGTTATCGTCGTTAACTCTGAGGGTGATTCCAATATGAGTGTAACGAGATAATGCCTTCGGTTTCGTTCGAACCCGGAACGAACTTGTATGGATTGAATGCTTTCAGAACATCGTCAGGTGGACGATGAGCATTCTAAGAGATGTGTTCTCTAAAGGTAATCGTAACCTCAAGCCTCATCAACCGGGAATGGCTAAAACAGGGGAGGTGCAGCAAAGCTTCGTGGGTAGCCCCCACTGGAGAGCAAGATTTATCCCTGTCTAGAGGTCCCTTTATATTTCGGCTGTGTGGGCGGTTGGAACCTAGGCCAACTGCGGGGTTGTCTTGTTCGGAACTATTCAGTAAGGAATGGGTCCGGCTTTGTGTTGCAGGGGATGAAGGGAGTAATCCTTGGTACGGTGATCTAGGCCACGTACTGTGACGGGCGGTACCCCAGTAGCCCTGCCATTGTATGGAATCCAAAATCCAATAAGTGCCAACGGTTTTGATTGTATTACCCACTTTTGTGGCTAGTAGCTGGAATTTAATAGATGTAACAATTTTGGCTATTTCTTATTTATTTGAAAACCCTAGACACTATTATAATATCACAGAATTTCCTATCAAATGTTTTGGTTAGCGTAAGGTAAAAACTTTTCCATGTTTATGTGTGGGAAGTCTTACGTGATACCTTTCTTTCAAAAGGTTTTGAAAATTAAGCAACTTTAACCTGTTACTCACACCAGACCCATGTCTGACCCGGAGTTATTTCTGTTTTCTTTAACTCTTGGGTACTCAAATTTTTATGAGTAGTCAAGGGAATTCAGGTTAGGATTCAGGTTAGCTTTGACGAATTATGGAGGAGCATATGGAGCAGGAGGCTTCTGCGTATAGTTATATAGTTCCGCTGTGTTGGTATCTCTGAGTGTTCTGTTTTGTATTGAGTTGTAATAACTAGACAGGTGTTTATAACTGTCTAGTATGTGTTGTATATGTCTGTGTACTCTGATATTTGATGTATACTATGTAATACTTTGTTATTAATATAATTTATTCGTTTCCGCTGTTGAGATTCTTGTGTTGTTTCTTCTTTCTCTTCTTTCTTTCTCTTTTCTATCCCTTTCTTTCTTCAAGATGACGCGATTTTCCGGGAGTGGAAGGTCGGGTCGTCTCATAATGTATTAACTATCTATGAATTATTGAATGTGTGGAAAGAAAGTGAAGTCATGAATCTAGTTTATACATATGCAGAAGTGTTATTTCATATTTACGTGTCTGTCTGTAAGCTCATCAAAAAGCAATACTTTTAGCATGGACTGAACCACTATTATATCTCCTCTTTTACCATCGACTAAATGCCATGTTACCATGTTATATAATTTATTAATTTCAAACTATGAAAATAATATAGATTCTATTAAATTATATATGTTTTGATTGAGTATGGAATACTTACTTTGACTTGTCCGCACATGCAAAGAACGTCCTTGCTATATCCCTTTTGTGTGATTCTAACAGTTAAAAAATGTGGCTCTTTAATATGTTTTTCCGACGATATTGTTTTCTTTTTGGTGAGTCCTCTTCGTCTTCATCATCTGTATCAGTTTATGTTCAATCTATTCACCATCATCTGCATTTTCTTCTTAAAATGTTCATCTCCATCACTACTTTTTTCTTTTACTTGTCTGTTGTCTTTAGTACTTTCTTCTTCACTCTCTTCTTTATCTTCTCTACTATCTTCTTCAGTTTCTCTACTTTCTTCTCTGTCATCTTCTTTCCTTTTTTCATTATCAACTTGTATAGTTTTTTCGTTGTCTTCTTCTGCACTTTTGCTTTCATCATCTTTTTCTCCTTTTTCTACATTCTCATTTTCTATTTTCTTCAATTTTATCTTCATTTTTTCGTTATCCTTTTCAATGTTTTCTTCGCTCTTTGCACCTTTCTTGTAGTATATTATCTTATATTGATAGCGTGGATCAACTTTTGGTTATCCTTCTTTTGGTTTTACTCTTTGAACTATTGAGTTTATGTGATTTTGTAACAATCCTTCCTTTGTAATACCCTGAATACCACAAAAGATAGTCCATCGGGGTAAAATAAAAAACTGAACATCATCAAGGCACAATGGTAGAATCTCATAGGGGAATGATAATATATAATATACTGAATATATATGAGCATTAAGATAAACAATACATAAGAGACTATGTTGATTGAGGTAACTGATAAATGAATGTCAATATAGAAAGTCAGAATACAATATCTGATATAACTGATCTCGTATATAAATAGCCTATCTACCATGTACCACTACAACATTAAGCATATATCCAATATACCAATTTCGCCTCTAAAGTTCTCTAGCTGCCCTAAAAACGTATCCCCAAAAGCACCTGACTCTCAAACTACTTAATTGAGTACCCGAGAGTTGTCATGACATAAGCAGACAAAGACAAAACAAGGGTCAGACTTAAAGTCTAATGTAAGGGGAATAATCTTAAAGTATTGCATATGAAATCCTTATACAAATATATAAGGGATTGATGAAGTACATCTGGTTCTCTCCACAAACGTGACTTAGGAATAACCTAAACTGCCTTTAAACAACTGAAGTAATCCCAACTCTAAAGAAGGAGATCCTGCTCTTCTCCGGGATCACATCTATAGGTCATGTCATTTCAATAGTAAAATCGATTCCCGTGCTAGTATCCTTTACTCTCGGTTGTCAATACTGACCTACCAGAAATGTATGTAAATGCTAAACCTTGCCTACATCCTTCCCACATGGGTGCACAATGTTGAAGTGTTGTCGCTCCTATGTGGATGGATAAATCATCATGAATTGCCATTAGCTATCCATGAGGACTATCGAGTTCCACAACTATATTGTGCACTCTCCTGAAAACCAACATGTCAAAAAAAGTTGGCATGTAGGTCCCATTATAGCCTCTAAGGGTAATATGCTACAGTGTATGACCTAATCTAGACTATCATCCGAGTATCTCCCCGCCCCTGCTCCGAAACCACGTATGCAGGTCATTCACCCTATGGTACAATGGACTCCCTTGCACCAATCAGCAATCCTAAGTCAGGCAATATATATACATATACATATACATATATATATATGTATATATATATATATGTATGTATGTATGTATGTACGCATATACATATATGCCTAAAACTGCATATCAATGAATATCTATATAAAATACTCCATGCCTCTTCTAGAAATCCCAAGTCGGGCATACCAGAACTATATATATGCTTGAAACCGCACAATAATGAATACCTATAAAATATTCCATGTCTCTTCCAGTAGTCCCAAGTCGGACATACCAAAACTTTATATAAATGTAGACATATATAGCCCACATAAACTATATGTAGGTATATATAAAACCAGTCTAATTATATGGAGCTAATTAATACATCTCGTGTCCATTTACACACATGAAGTTAATACACAACCAAAATGACCATTCTACCATCTCAAAGTCAAACTAATCAACCAATCAAATAATCTGTTTGTCTACCATTCAATTCTAATCCATCATCAATTCAATCAATTCTAAAAATTCAACCAATTAAATTTAGTGACACGAAAATATACAATTCAATCATTAATCAACGTGTTATACCATACAGTAAATTATGAGACCATCCATCTATTAATAGACTATTTCTAGACATAATATATTATTTATAAAATAACCATAAGATTATAAATCATTTAAAAGCTTAATATTATTTAATTATACAATTATAATTAAATATACACATCCATGCTATTCTAATAAAATCATAACCATTTTATAAAAATATCATTATATACTTAAAACTGATATAGTTAATATATTTCATCTTATAATATTTTATAAACCATGAATCCCTTTATAAAATATTATATTTTCTACAGAACCCGTTTAAGCCATTGCATACTTAATTTATCAAATTAAATCAAGTGGTCTTAGTCACACTAGTTTATTACATCATATAAGAATTTTATTAAATATCTCGTTTACTCAAAACTAATTTTTAATTAATTACAACACTTACTTTATCAAAGCAAATGAAGTGTAAATCCATTTATTAAATCTACCAAGTCATTCGATCGTTTTAAGTCTTCATGCTTATCTTAAAATTCAAAATTTTAAATCTCGATTACTAATAATATATGTACAAATATTTATATTAGTAATTTAAACAGCAAATTAGCATTAAATTAATTTATAACTACGTTATAGGTTAATATCAAACCCCTCCAACTCTAATCGATACGAATACATCTATATATATATATATATATATATATATATATATATATTCAGGATCTAAATCAATTATCCTGAATACTCATTCAAACAAATCCAAACAAAAAGGGAAATTTTTAGTTAAATATCATCGACATTTACCTAGGACCTCGGTAAATATTCTATGTTAATAATGATCCATCCAAACATCATATATCAATGAACCACATTACTCTACATCCTTCTGATCATATAAATTGGTGTACAAAAATACTAGGATTCATACGATAGTTAATTGTAGAGTTATCATTCCGCTCACCTTAGCCATATTTTTCAGTCCTCTAAAAAGCGAACAAAGCTATTCCATTGCATAGATGATGTCTCCATGAGTCTGGTGGTCGGAGGTAGTTGAGATCTGAGTTTGACGACGTAAACTTCTTTTGGTTTGTTTGTAGCAGTAGAGCGGAACTGGAGGGCGAGGTCGGCGGTTATCCGTTAGTCCAAGGCGGGGTGTTCGGTTGTAGTGATGTGGCGGCATAGGGTCTCTTGGGGCGATGTTGGGAGGTAATGGAAACGACTGCGTCGAGTTAGGAAATTGGCGGTCTTGGTTTAATCGTGGATTAGGGTTTGATAATTGGGAAATTAGTTAGTTATGTGTTGTAATTAGTGATTAAAATAATGTTATTTAACTAAAGAATCTTATTAAACCCATATCTTGATCATATGAGGTCGGATTGGAATTTAGTTTCTTAACACCACCGATCAACATCCTCATATCATCACCCTACACATTTTCTTAGTAGAGCCCATCACCCAGTTCAGCCTCTAATGCGCCGATGAACCTAGGCCGTTGGATTGATTGGGCATGGATATAGAGGAAAGGAGAGAGGAAAAATAAGCAATTAAAAATTAAATAAATTAATATTTAACCAAAAATTCCAATCACGTTTTCGACTCGCAAGAGCTTTAGCAAGCTTAGACTGAGACGATTGTCGAACCATGCGACTCCATGTATTTTTCCAGTCTCGATGGTAGAAAATACGACACAATCTGAGACTGCTGCCCGAATGGTCAATTTTGCACATATCAGTCCCAAATATCAACCGATAAATCTGCAACCCTAAACCTGAAGCGTGCTTACTATCATTTATAACTAAGTACCCATATTTTGGACATAATGGAAAAGTTTTGAGACCTAATTCTATCATATATAAAAGTTAGCTTTTTTAATCGATCAATTAATCGAACGTAGGCTACTGGCTAAAAATCCATCGGCGAAATATATCGATGCTCATTCCCAACCACTCAGACGATCCATAGTCAATGGAGGTGGTCTCGAGCACTAATTCCTTCATTTATGGAAGTTGAGTTTTCAGCCCGTCAATTAAAATTAGCAATTTAATATTTAAATAAATCAATTATTTAAATATTCCAGTGTATAAAAATACAGGTTGTTATATTCTTCCCCTTCTTAAAAGAATTTCATCCTCAAAATTCCAAAGAAAAAAAATGTAACTCTACCCTAACACCTTGTCTCATACGACACTATACTCAAATATTCACTTATCCATATGTTATAACAACCGAACACCAACATATCCATAACAATCATTCGCTAGTCTATACCCATGCCGCGTTTAGTAACTCATAAATTGAAAGTCATATACCATCACATCTCGATACTAGTCCATATAATAACACATAAAGAAATACACATGATAATACACATCTCTACAAATATGATGCATGTCACTAATCGAGCATCTACAATACTCGAAATATAACTAACTAACCACTAGGTTCAAATGATCATAACAAAGGAAAAAAGACTTAGAATGGTCTATAGGCCTTCATCTTCATTTCCCAAGTACACTCACAAAAATCCAAAGTTTAATTGACTAAACCAAACGCCTAGTTTGCATGCAGTTTCCAAAGAAATAGAAATGGAAATTGAAATGCAAACTTGCAATTGAAAAGAGAAGTTATCTAGCTATGTTATCTACTGACGCTCTCAGCTATTGGCTATGTCAAACAACCTTCTCGGTAACTTTTCTTTCAAATTCGACTATGGTTATAAAAATTTCGATAGTGTCTCCTTTACGATGCTCGATCCAAATAACCACAACCCCTTCCAAAACAAAAATATAAACCTTTATCTAAGATCGCCCATATTTGGGGACAACACAACAACATATACATATGATATACCTTATAGATTGCATAAATCACATAGAAAACACACCCATTAAGCAAAAACACATACCATATGGCGAGCATGCTAACTCAACCCATGAAACCAAAAGTAGTTAACAAGCCTTTGCTTCCATGTACCTATATTTCACTTACATAATCTATGAGAATGTCATGTATATCAAAGAGAATCAATATAACCCTATATATGCACCATATACAAGCGTAAGTAGCAAAAAATTTACAACATTCTTATCCAAACAATAAATGCGTACATATCACCATAACCACATAATCATGAATAACAAGCAAATGTACGACTCAACACACGTCCAACTTGATCTCCAATTATGAATGCAAACAGGCATGGTGCAAATCTATACGTAAACTCTAGCATGACCTAAATACATGTGTAAGAAGTATCTCAAATAAATATGTTGCAAATGACTCTGCAACAGACACATCCAATACAACAAGCATCTTAAATAAATATGTTACAACTAACGATGCAACAAACACATCTAATGTAAAAAGCATATCAATTAAATATATTGCAACTAAATGTGCAACAAACACATCCAAGGAAACAAGCATCTCAAAGAAATATGACAATCATACTTATAAAACACAAGCAACAACAAAGCAAGCTCTACACCATGTTTTCTTTCATTTTAACAAAACACAAAAGGAAAATAAAAAAATTCTCCCATAACTAGAGGCAGATCTATACAAAACTCCATCTAACACAGACGAGCTTAAACCCATCAGTTTAAAGCCACATAGAACTATTCCAAAAAATGAATATGCCCTCGAGGTCTAAGCCACATCTAGTTCACTTCCACTTTCTATAATTGACTCATCATGACAACATCACTAGAAATACACACTTATACTAGCAAACAATACATAAACAACAACAACCAAAAAACAAATTAACAAAATTAAACAATCCATCAATAATTATGCAACAATAAGCAATAAATCAGTAGTTAACAATAACAAAGAACAACAATAAACCAACCATCAAATAATAACAAGCAACAACTAACAACCCAGCATACCAAACAATGAAACATAATAAAGAATTTATACCTACATGCACGGTGACCAACAATAGTCAAAATAGGCATGCCCAATTGTATACCCCAATTAGTTCATTCGGCATCTTAGATGACTCAAATTCTTAAGTGATACAATTCCTTTCATGAATACAATACATGAAAGACTATCACGCCTCCTATTCTAAAAAGGAAAACTTAGTTGACATGCTGGACCCTGTTAACGCTAAAAATGTACGCTAACACCCCGGTGTGAGTTGAGTTATAGCGAAAGCACCACCCGTTGGTACGGGAACTAAAAGTAAGTAGAAAATAGCAGAAAAAGGTAAAGAGGCAACAGTTTTTATAGTGGTTCGGCTCAAAGTCAAGCCTACGTCCACTTAATCTTTTCTCTTATCGACTTGATTACAAGTTTCACAATAATTCTTCAATTACAACTCCATTAAAGCAAGAAGTTAGAACTTTGATGCAGAAAAGCTCTTTGAATTTATGTTGAATGAACTTGATCTTCTCTTAAGGTTCCTTGAAGTGTCTTAGGCGTTTGAAGTGTTGTTGAAGTTATGAAAATAGCAGAGTCTTGGCGTTCGAAAAGGTTCCCCAAAGTCCCATCCCAAAGTGGAGTAGATGGAGTATTTATAGAGGAGTCTCGGAGTTAGGTCGTGTGGCATAGGTCGTGGGCGACCTAAGGAGTTGTGACCTAAGAGTGATCCCGAGGTAGTATAAGTCACCAGCGACTCAATGGAGCCATCTTGGATGAGATGTATGCCGTGAGAGACTTAACATGTGTAGCACAAGTGTTATCTCGGCTTGCTTAGGTCGTGAGCGACCTAATGGAAAAGGAAGTGCACATGCGGCTTAACCCTGAAGCTTGCTGGGTTGCTAGGCCGTTGAGACGCTAGGTCGCTAGGTCGTTGAGATGTGCCATGTTGAACCACTCTATACTTTAGGTCGGTAGGTCGCTCCCTACTGTAGGTCGTTGGGTCGCTTTGTGCTTTAGGTCGGTAGGTCGCTCCCTACTGTAGGTCGTTGGGTCAATGAGTCGTGTAAGTCGTTAGGTCGTAAAAAAGAGTGGTGTTAACACTTGCCCCTCGAAGTATACGCCTATGGGTTAGGTCGTGTGCTTCGATACCTCTTAACTCGCGCCATCCTGAGTCGCTAGGTCGTGAGCGACTTATGAGACATCTAGGTCGTTCGTGCCGGTTCGAGTTCCATTGCCCCTGTATATAAGTTGCTTATGTGGATCCTTCTTCTCTTTACCTACTCTAACACACTGAACCGCCATTGCAGAATTCTCCGAGCCCTCGAAGACGAATTCAAACCAACCAATCGTTGATCATCTTCACCATCACACTACGTAAGTGGATCCGATCATTATCCAACCACGACCGTCACCGTATCGTGAATCCCCCATTTTCTGACCCTAATCCAATTTCATGCGCCGCGTTTCACCACAAGTCACATTACGACCGATTTTTGGTTGTCATTGGTCATGTGGTTGTTGTAATTCATGAGAGCGTAGCAGTGCATCGGATCTATGATGGATCTGAGGCGATTTGAATCGGTTTTGGATGATTTGGCGGTGTGGAGAGATGATGGATTTTACTGTGGAGATGATGGATTTCATTGTGGAGATGCTAACGGGTTATCGGGTTACAAGTTAATGGGTTAGCGAGTTAAGCAAGTTGTTGATTGAAAAGGAGTTAGCGGATTAAGGAGGGTTAGGAAATGCTCGGCTTAGGAGCTTCAAACGACCTAGGGTTTAGCACTTTGGACATGAATCGCTTGACTTTGCTTAGTGAACGACCTAACGACTTAACACCCAAAATCTGAACGACATAAGAGACAGCGACTTATATGACTTGTGACTTAACTTGCCAGAATGGCACATGACTTAAGCAGAACGACTTAGAGTATCAACGCGACCTAATTTTAACTCGCAGCATAGCTTTAACTCGTAGAAATGTGACTGATGAATTGCTAGAAATTGAGAGAACTTGATTGAATTTCCAACTTGAACTGCCAGAATGAATTGCTTGAACTTGTTGCGCTTTTTCATAGATCGTATTAACTTTTGAGCTAACAACCTGTTAAATACAACACTTGCATAAAACTAGGGCGAATATACTGCCATTGACTGCCCACATCGAATGACAGATCAGTCAATCAAGAATAATCAACTCAAGGGAATTTGTGTGAACGAAATGCTATGAATTAACAAGTTCAAGTGAAATATTAAAGCAAGGCTAAATTAATCAACTAAAGCTGATCTATTTGCATCAACACTGTACTTGGACTTAAAATAACAAGCCCTGAAACTTTATAATCGACAAACGCCAACTAGTTTAATTCCAGTTATATTTGCTTGTCATTTTATTAGTTTTGCACAACACTTCACACTTTTAGGAAATGTGCACCTTCATATTTGAATATCCAGTTCCTTGTGTAGAATGACTTCTCAACAAGCGTAAGAAGAGATAGTAGAGCGGGCCGATGAGGTCTTCCCAATAGCTGATCTTCTAGAGAATCCTCCGGAAAGAGTTTCAACTACATTGAACCAACAGGTTTTCAACCAACTATGTACTCAATTCGACATTGCTGAAGTGGATGCTCTACTTCCTGGGGTAAATGACACTGCCGATAGACTGCCTCCTGGCTTTGTTGCAGTGAATCGTCAAATGTGTTTGAATGGAGCTATTTCTCCCTTCAACGATTTTCTCAGAACACTTCTCCTTCGACTAACTATTTCTCCATTCCAGTTGCACCCTAACGGCTATGCCATTCTGATGGGGTTGTGCATACTATTTAGGAGGACACTTAACCGCCTACCAAGCTTCGAGGAGATATGTTATTTGTGCTCATTCGGGAAGAACAAAGATCACCCTTCAATTACTCTTGTAAAGAGTGCAAGAAATCATAAGTTGATTATGGATCTGCCCGAGGCGCTCACGGATTCTTAAACCAGTTCTTCTTTATCCGTTGCCCTCCGGGATTCTACGGTATCTGGAGAGTAGGAAGTAAGACTACCTATCTCCGTTCACTTCATTTTTGCGCCTTTCAAAATTTGAGTCGTCAAGTGCTAACTTCATTCTTTACTTTTGCAGCACTTCCTCCTCCCTCCAAAGATTCTAGCCACAAATCAACTTTCAATAGATTAAATGTTGTAGTTGTTGATGAGAGAAGTATTAAGTTCCTGCTGAAGGATGAGTTTTTGCACCAATTCGGACTTTTACATTCTTCTCGATCCACACAATCTCATGATGCCCCCAGTTCTCAAGTAGAAGCGTCAGATGCCCCAACCTCCGTAAAGGAATTCGCACCAGAGGAACCTATTGTAGAGGCTTCATTAGTGAAGTGCTCCGGTTTCGTTGGTGGTGAGGGATTATCTGGCAAATCTAAACTTCCCCTAGTTGTTGAAGAAGAAGAATTTCCTCAACATTCCGAGAATGCCACTGGAGAGGCCGATGAGGGAGTTAGGAAAGAAAGTTCTGCTACGAAGAGTGCAAAGAGTGCTGAAGAAGGCACTGCTGATATGACCCATTCCGTTGGGCATGATGGTGATGATGTCTTTGGGGGACTGAGCGACCTTATGGTGACTTCCCAAGAGCTTTTCAAAGATGACACCATCACCTCTAAGCTTGTCTCTCCAACAATCGAAGCGACATCTATTTTACGGTCAATTCCATCACTCCAGGAGTTGACTCCTACCGCAAAAGCCGACATAACTCCTAAGCCGAAGAGTGGTTTGTAGCCTGGCGCGCGTAGTTCGCATGCCACACACACTTAGGATTTTTGGCAATTATGTGCACTTAGCCTCTTTATTTCGAAGATTTCTAAATTTTGTCTCTTCTTCAATTTCATGTTCTTCCATGGGACGCAGCGGCTCATATTATGATGACTTTCAGCGCTATGCGAGGCGTAATTCTTATGATCTCAGGCGCTATCTTCCTGCCCCTAGGGAGACTGATGAGGAAAGAGCAGCTAGGAAAGCTCGCGAGAGGCAGGCTCATGAGGGGCATTATGGTAGGAGAGACGACCGACATAATGATGACTCCCATAAAAGAAAATTCCATGACGATAAAGAGAAGAGTCATATAGCCGAAGATTCAAGCAAGCGGGCCAAGCTAAGCGAAAAGTCTTCATCTGAAGTTTCTAAAGTGCCCGCTGCTTCTATCTCTCTAGACATCTCCTCTAGCTCTCCTGCCCTTCAAAGGGCTGACATTCAATTAGTCATTAATAAACCTCCTTATCAAGTTGAGAGACCTCCGCCTGCACTCCAAAGCCGATTTCCACATTGGTGTTTGAAAGGAGTACATTTTGATCTGGACTTGGTTCCAATTGATAAGCAGGCCATGCTGAGAAATCTTGACGCCGTCAAACTTGATATCGAAAGAATGTCTGGCTGGCAAAAATTAGTTAATGAGCTTCAAAGGGTAAATTGCTTAAATCTCGAGGCCATGCTGACCATGGAAAGTGATAAGTCTGAATGGCAAAAAGTTCTTGATCAGCATGATACAGAGATGAACAACATCACTACCTACAACGAGAAACTTGAGGCTGAAGTCAAGAAGCTTAAAGATGATCTTGCCACCTCTTCCACTTCTTTTACTCAAAAGGAAGAGGTTCTTCAAAAGCAAGTAAGAGACCCCCACGCTGCTCAACGGGATGCTGAGGCTAAACTTGGGGCACAATAGAAAATCGTGGAAAATTACCACAATGATGTTGCTCAATTGCGGGAAAAGACTAACTCCCAAGATTTGGAGATTGAAATGTTAAAGGCCCAGCTTTCCAAGGTTGAAAAGGAGCGTGACAAGGCCATCGCTGGAAAAGTGGCAGCTGAACAATCACATGAAGCGACTAAGTCCAACATCAGCTCCACTCTATTCGAGTTTTATCTTCATAGCGTCTTGGGACGTGGCAGTCTTTCATTTTTGGGCCCAAAGTATGAGGTTACCCTAGATGAAGTGTGTGAGGCAGCAGTTGATATGCTTAGGGGCGCTGGCTACGCCGGGGAGGATCTTAAGGCTTATTATTTGGATGATGAGAGTCGTACCGCCCTTGCCAGAGGAAAAGAACAACTTGCCAAGGAGCGAGCCGAAGCGGCGGAAGGAGAGCATTTAGGGAAGGCACCTTCGACCGACCCAACTCGTCCTTCGGCTTTGGTTGACATCGATATTGTTGGCTCCAGTTCTCACTCTCCGCCTCCTGCCAAGGCCGAAACTGAAATTACAACTGCCCATGCTAAAATCGAGGCCCAAGAAGGCACCGAAGTCCAAGATTTTGAAATTGACGTGATAACGCCAACCTCTCCAGGTAACTTCAATACTGATCCAGCTCAAATGAACTATTCGTTTGCTTCACATGAGCTCGATGAACTTCTGCTTATTACTTAAACCTCGATGAGCCACTATCTCCTCTCTTTCTGAGAAATACTGATGTTAACTTTTCTTCTTCTGTAGTGAAAATAACAAGCGTTGTACAGGCTTCGCCTCCTCCAGCCGTTGCCCCTCCATCTCTTCAAGTTACTCCTTCTCTTTCTTCTCAATTGGGGTCGCAAGAAGAACAAATAGAAGCTCTTCAAGGCTTAGATGACCCGGTCGCTTCATAAGAGCAGAAAGCTGAAGAGCTTGAGGAAGGTGAGAGGACCTCGGAGGAATTTACTGCCGATGATACAAAGCTGATTGATCTTATCACTCTAGGCGGCGAATCTTCTTCAAAGAAGAGGGAAAAGCGTGGAATTTCAAAGAAGAAAAAGGGCACTTCTGCTGGCGATGAGAAAGCGGAAGAGGACCCAATTGCACCTCTTTCTCCTTCTTCCCCGACTCGTTCAGGCCGACTCAAGAAGCTAACCATTAGGCCAGGTGAGGGCTCCAAAGACGGCAGGAAGAAGAAGTGATGGGTCTGGATTTATCCTCCTTGTTTTGCTTTTTTTCTTTTTGCTTATATTTAAAGATTCGTATTGACCGGAGATTGTGCGGGTACCGCCCCCCGCTTTTTGAAACCTGCACATGTATACAAATATTTTATAGTATGGAATAAAATGATTCTTTATACTTGTACAAACTTTTATCTGTATTTATAAATGCATTTATTCCTTTTTATCACACAAGTTTCTTTATTTTCCTTGTATAATATTATAGTGAGCTCATGGTATGTTGCTTGAGCGTTGCTTTTATTAATGCAACTATATTATATTGCCCCCATATCACGGTTTATTACAATTTTCTCCATTTTGAGAAAACTTGTATTCTTATTGGAGAACAATTTTTCCATTTTGAGGAAATATTATTCTACTCTGGTAGAGTGCGCTTTGTATTTTCTTTCTTGGAAAAAGTTTTTACACTTCAACTTTCGGAGATGGTCACTTTTATTTTTGAGAAGTGGATTCCCTACGTGGTGAAGCGGGCCTCCATAGAGGGCATCGTTTGTGCCTCCGAAGAGGGCTTCTTTTGTGGCACTCTCCCTTGAGAGTAGAAGTGGGCCTCAGAAGAGGGCTTTTTTGGCACTTCCCCCTTGAGAGGAGAAGTGGGCCTCCGAAGAGGGCTTTTTTGGCACTTCCCCCCTTGAGAGGAGAAGAGTGCCTCCGAAGAGGGCTTTTTGGTTTTTGGCACTTCCCCCTAGAGAGGAGAAGTGGGCCTCCGAAGAGTGCTTTTTTGGCACTTCCCCCTTGAGAGGAGAAGTGGGCCGAAGTGAGCCTCCGAAGAGGGCTTTTTGTTTGCCTGAAAGTTACTTCTCGCAGTTAAATGGATCCATGAGGCAGATGCAAGCTATTGTTAGCAAGAGCCTGGTGCCTTCACTTCGAGAAGGTGCCACTTCTTTGGTCCCACCAAACGTTTGTGAGAAGCATTTCGTTTTGGGTGTGCCTCGTTGGAGGGCTTTTTTGTGCCTCCAAAGAGGGCTTTTTGGCACTTCCCCCTTGAGAGTAGAAGTGGGCCTCCGAAGAGGGCTTTTTGGCACTTCCCCCTTGAGAGTAGAAGTGGGCCTCCGAAGAGGGCTTTTTGGCACTTCCCCCTTGAGAGGAGAAGTGTGCCTCCGAAGAGGGCTTTTTGGCACTTCCCCCTTGAGAGGAGAAGTGGGCCTCCGAAGAGGGCTTTTTTGGCACTTCCCTCCTTGAGAGGAGAAGTGGGCCTCCAAAGAGGACTTTTCGTTTGGCTCGCCGGGAAGGTTGCATCTCACAGTTAAGTGGATCCACGGAGCAGACGCAAGCTACCTAACTGGATGTCTGTTTGCACAAACGATCACAATTAACTAGCAAGAGCCTGGAACCTTCACTTCGGGAAGGTGCCTTTTTGGTGATTCACCAACTGTTTGTGAAAAGCACTTTTTATGTAGGAATTGAATCTGGAATTTTTGTGGCTTGACATTTGCTTGTTGAGTGATTTGTATCGCTTGGCCTTGTGATGTGTTGAATAGGTAAACTTTGATTTGATAGCCTGCATTATTAAATCGATATTTTAGCAATATATTTAAGATCATGCACATCGAAATGAGACAGGCATTTTATAGTAATAGAAAACACAAGATTTACAGTGCTTCAAGTTTTCCCATGAGTAGATAAGGTTGGGTCACTTCTGTTTCGCTTCACATATTGTTGTAATTTATTCTGTCTCAACAGCTTTTCAATCAAATTCTTTAAATGGCGACATTCATTAGTGTCATGGCTAGGTTGATTGTGGAACCGAAAGAATCTCCCATTATGCACAATATTTTTCCCAAGGTTCATCTTAAGCGGTTTGGGGTATTCAACAACATCCTTGGTTGCGAAAAAGATATTTTCTGGAGTATCAATTATGGGAGTAAAATCTGAAGGTCTAAAGTGGCAAGCTTTTTTCACATCTTTCTGCTTTTTTCCACCGTCATTCTCCCTCTTCTGGGCACCAGATTCCTTGTTGTTAGGAGCAACGTTATTATTCTCAACTTCAGTCACGGCTACTTTTGCCCGCATAGGAAGGCTTTCTAGGCGCATAAATTCATCGGCCTTCTTGTAGAATTTATCAAGTGAATTTGGCTCTTTCATCTTTAGCCATTTCCCAAATTCACTAGATTTGTCAATAGCTTGCATTAAGTAAGTCAGAACCATCCGAGGCTCTGCATTGTCAACTTCAGCCAAAGCTATATTAAAGCGGTTTAAGAAAGATTTGATAGACTCTCCTGGGCTTTGCTCGAGGCTGGATAGGGAACATTATGTCCTTGGCCTTCGAAGCATATAACCTTAACTAATCTTTGAATTTCCGAGTTAGGTCGGAGAACTGATCCACAGATCGAACTGGCAGCTTTGTGAACCAAAGCAGGGCCACTCTCTCCAAGTACACAGGAAAGTATATGCACTTGATCTCATCTATTGCTCTGGCACCTGTCATATGCCAGTCGTACTTGTATAAGTACTGGTTAGGATCACTTGTCCCCCGATAAGCTGGAATAGTAGGGGAACAAACTTCTTTGGAAATTCAGCCTTCAGAATTCTTTCAGTAAAAGGAGTCTTGCTTGGAGAAAACCCCCAGTCACTTTCATCTTCCTCCCTTTGCATGCTTTCCTTCATAATTTGTCGAATCATTCCCAAGAGGTACTCCTCATCGTTTAGAGGCCCCGCGGGACAGACGTGAACTACTTTTTCGGAAGTTTGCATGGACAAACGTTCACAAAGAGTTGGCTGTGGCCTTTAACCTCCATCTTGGGGAGGTGCCCCTTCGGCGGTGCCAACTGCCCTTTGAGGAATACTTTTCCCTTCGGAATCATGAACATCTTCAGTAAAGGTTTCTTCATTATTTTCTGGTTGTTGGTTAACTCCAAGCAAAGCATTCAACCTGTTCAACATCAAAGTGTTTTGGGCTTCCATTTGTTGATACAACCTACACACTGCAGCATCCAATTCGACCCTTGTAATTCCAACACTAGGAGCCGCCTGATTTGACGTAGGAGAAGTGGCGGTATTGTCATAAGCATTTCCAGATCTAGTAGATCTACTTTTCCTTCCAGGAGCCATAATCTTGGATAGACTTTTGGTTCTTAGAGAGAGTCTTTCAACAAATCTTTGTGAAGCAATGATGAGAGCAGTCCTGAGTTCAACTCTCAGTGAAAGCACCAAAAATGTTAACGCTAAAAATGTACGCTAACACCCCGGTGTGAGTTGAGTTATAGCGAAAGCACCACCCGTTGGTACGGGAACTAAAAGTAAGCAGAAAATAGCAGAAAAAAGTAAAGAGACAATAGCTTTTATAGTGGTTCGGCTCAAAGTCAAGCCTACGTCCACTTAATCTTTTCTCTTATCGACTTGATTACAAGTTTCACAATAATTCTCCAATTACAACACCATTAAAGAAAGAAATAAGAATTTTGATGCAGAAAAGCTCTTTGAATTCATGTTGAATGAACTTGATCTTCTCTTGAGGTTCCTTGAAGTGTCTTAGGCGTTTGAAGTGTTGTTGAAGTGGTGAAAATAGCAGAGTCTTGGCGTTCGAAAAGGTCCCCCAAAGTCCCCTCCCAAAGTGGAGTAGGTGGAGTATTTATAGAGGAGTCTCGGAGTTAGATCGTGTGTCGTAGGCCGTGGGCGACCTAAGGAGTTGCGACCTAAGAGTGATCCCAAGGTAGTATAAGTCGCCAGCGACTCAACGGAGCCATCTTGGATGAGATGTATGATGTGAGCGACTAAACATGTATAGCACAAGTGTGATCTTGGCTTGCTTAGGTCGTGAGCGACCTAATGGAAAAGGCAGTGCGCATGCGGCTTAACCCTGAAGCTTGCTGGGTTGCTAGGCCGTTGAGACGCTAGGTTGCTAGGCCGTTGAGACGCTAGGTCGCTAGGTCGTTGAGACGCTGGGTCGCTAGGTCGTTGAGACGTGCCATGTTGAACCGCTCTGTACTTTAGGTCGGTAGGTCGCTCCCTGCTGTAGGTCGTTGGGTCGCTTTGTGCTTTAGGTCGGTAGGTCGCTCCCTGCAGTAGGTCGTTGGGTCGCAGAGTCATGTAAGTCGCTAGGTCGCAAAAAAGAATGGTGTTAATAGACCCCAATCCTCAAAAATCCCACATAAATTAAGCGAACTAAGCCTCTACTTTTCTTCCCTTCCAAACAAAACTCATTCTTCAAAGAAGAAATCTTGTAATAAAATCATCATTAAATGACGACTTACAAACACTAGGGCTCACTCAGGTTCAAACTCACCTCAACTAAAAAGTGTTAATAATGATAATATACTAGTGTACTACGACGTTTGCTTAGGAAAGTATCATTTACTACTTAGAAGATTATCCAAATCGTCATAAAACTAATCAAGCGGTCTTTCTCGAAATATCACAAGCTATCCTAACTACCATACCATAAACATAATTTTACAACGAATAAAGATCATAACAAACAGTTATGATGCCCGATCAAATGCTTTGTTTTCTCACAAGGTTCCTTTGTTTAATTAACGTCGCTCAATTGAGTCATCTTGTACGAACTTCGATCTGGATACTAGGTCTGACTAACCTAACTTCTTAGCACGACCAGGGTGGTGCTTTGGAAAACTTCCAGTCATCTCAAGAATACGGCTCATTTTCTCGCCTTTAAGAATCGAGTGAAAAACCCTTGCCTAACTAGTGCAAATTACCAAGAAACCTTTCTCTCGGACTAAGGATTGAGAACTAGTTCATGAATGGACTGATCTTTAGAAATCGCCTCTTCAACACATGGGATTACTCCCATCGCCTAAGAGTTTGCTAATATAAGGAAAAAGACATTAAACACGAATGACACCACACAGAACATATAAGCCATTCGCTCGAGCTGTATGTCCTCTTTGATCTCAAAAATAAATCGAGATTCGAAGTGACATTTAGAATCAATCCAAGTTATGATCTACTAGACAATCTCTTCTTATACTATGCCCAAAGGGCTATATCACGTTCAAAACTTTCCATAGCTATTGAAACATTCTCTTGTGGTTGAACATCCCATGTTATGGCCAAAAAATCTCTGAACTAATCAAGTATCTCAGACTGCCTGTTGTAGTCGCTTTCATGTTCCATTTCCTAATACTGATAGCCAGAACGACTATACCTTAGCAACCAACGATTGAAATAAATTTAAGTCTAGAGGACAAGTAGTGTATGCAATATATTGTGTAGTAGAAAAATATAAGCACGCTATCTCAATGCATCTTCACCTACTAGTTTTCTTAACTCAAACCGGTACATAAGGTCCTAAGTGTTAAGTTTGAGCTCTGATATCAACTGTAACAATTCATCATTTGGAATATCCTAAATATCATAAAAGACAGTCCATCGAGGTAAAAAAAACTAAACAACATCAAGATATAATGGTAGAATCTCATAGTGGAATGATAATATATAATATACGGAATATATATAAGCAATAACAAAGAGACCACTGATAGACGTAACTAAAAAATGAATGTCAATATAGAAGTTCATAATACAATATCTAATACAACCAGTCTCGTACATAAATAGCCTATTTTCCGAGTACCACTACAACATCAAGTATATATCTAATGTACCAACTTTGCCTCCAAAGTGCTCCAACTATCCTAAAAGTGTATCCCCAAAAGAAGCTGACTCTCATACTACTCATTTGAGCACCAAAGCGATATCATGACAAGAGCATACAAAGACAAAATGTGGATCAGACTTAAAGTCTGGTGTGAGGGGAGCAATCTTAAAGTATTCTATATGGAATCCATATACGAATATATAGGTGATTAGCGAAGTACAACCAGTCCTCTCCATAAACATGGTGCAGGGATACCTCAGACTGCCCTTAAATAAGTAAAATAAACCCTACTCAAAAGCAGGGGATCATACCATAACCTACTCTTTTTTTGCAACCAACAAGTCAGCACAACTAATATAATGTAACTGAAACGTAAAAAACATATCATGATAGAGGTAACCTGCTGTACCAATGCAGGAGTAATATAAACATCCTTATACAAGTCTAACACATAATGCTCACTAATGGAAATCAATGAACCAATATAACATGCACAATCATAACAATAGCAGATGCCTAAAGAATAACTTGATCACCATCACTGCGAGTGGGTGGGGTTTGTTATGGATACCAATCGATCCTACTCTCCTCATCAAAGCATCTAAAATTCAAATGAGTATGGCTATATAACAATGCTACTAAAATAGTATCTCCATACCCAAAACTGGGATATCAGTATCTAATACTCATCGCGAACTTCCATTGCAACCAATAAGACTTATCGAGAGCCATAACTACTTGTGGTGTAACGACTCAAAATTTCACTGCTTTGATTTGTGAATATTTAATTAATTTTAAATTTTCAAATATATAGGTTTTATATTGAAAATAAAACTTTTTTAATAATAAGTAATGATGATGAAATAGTTTTTAAAACTTGTTTACAAAAATATTTAGCTTAAAGAAAAACAGAAAATGTGATCGGAATTTGTTTTCTAAATTTTCGATTTTTCGTCGACTAAAAGTTGCCTGAATTGTTGTAACATTTTTGTACACACACATAAACATATTTACAAATTAATTCAGACATGGTTGAGTGCATTTGAATATACATAAACACTTAAGTATGTATATATGATATAAGATAAGATCTTTATATAAAAAAGTTAAAAATATATATTATATAAGATTCTTTATGAGACATTTAGTACATGGAGGTACAGGACATGTTTTCTTTGATATGATAGCAAGGGAGGCTATGGGGTCTAAATTGACATGGTGTGGTGGAGGCTTGATGACATGGCACTTAGTTTGTGGAGGGTAGGTATTTTAGTAATTTAGCATATCCATTTGTGTATATACACTTTCCTAAATTTCTTTTCATATTTTTCTCATTTCATACTTCCATTTTCAAACTCATCCGAGCGTCCATCTTCTTCATGCATTCTACGCTTCCTAAACATATTTTCCAAGTTTAAATCCATGTATTTCCACTTAAATCTCTTTTATAACTTGCTAAAACACTTCAACATTCAATACTCCACCTTCTCTATTTTCCTCCCACTTCATTAGGTTATAACTTCCTCTAGACTTCTCCAAATCAAGATTTTCTATTTCTCAAACCATGTAGAATTCTAGTGGCTATAACTTTTATTTGAACCACTTTTTCAAATTTTGAATACTTTTGGTCAAAAAAACATTTTTTTCTAACACATTTTCGGAACCACAATTTCAAGCTCGAAAATAGCACTCTTTCTTTTGATCATATCTCCCTCAACAATATCCAAATTGAGTGATTATTTTTCTGAAATGGTAGAGAAAATAATTTTCAAGAACTTTTCGTCTGGCCACTTTTTAAAATTTCGAGTAATATGGCAAAAAATTGAGGGAAATATGACCCATTTTCGAGGTGATTTCGTGGTTTTCCAATCTTTGCAAGTTCTAAAGTATTTCAAGTTTTCAAAAGATTTTTGCAAAATTTTGGTGATTAAATTCATAACTTTTTGGAAAATAAATTCTCTTATATATATGTTGGTTATATGATTATACATATATATATATAATGTTGTTGGTTGGATTATTGTATGGTTTGTATGCATACATATGTTACTTACATATTTGAATGCATGTGATTAATTTGATGTGTGTTTGAATGTGAAGTCTGTATTCTTGTAAACGATATAATAGTGTGATCTTGTTTTTTTGGGTTTGTGGTATAAATAACTTGTTATGGACATAATTTTATGGTTGTTGTGCAAAGAAAAATTAACAATTAGATTTAGTTATCGATGAAGAATCCTTTGTGAAAAGTACGAGTTTTGGTTTGTAATCAAAATCGACTTTAAAAGTTAGAAACCTGATTTAAAATTATTTATTTTGTGTTTTGAAAAGTTATTAAGCTTTCTAATATTAAGTTCCCAAAGAGAAAAGCTAAAATATTTGCAAGTATGACATCTATAGCAATAATCGTTATGGATGCAGTTTCGATAAAAGACCATTTTTGAAAATTCAATTTTATACTTTAAAATTATTTTGGAATGGTTTTATAAACTTAATAAAAATGTTTGAGAAAGTTAATGAAGTTTTAATAATTAGTTAATTAAGTATTAAACAAGGTTCATCAATCTTAATTAAATAAAGATTAGTACTAGTTAATTATCCTTTAAAAGTAAGATTAATAATTAATTATGAGTTAAGTATATCATTTATTTTCAAGTAATTATTAATCAAATATAAGGTCAATTATTTATCTATTTAATCAAGTATTTAACTAGTTTATTGATAAATTAATTAAGGTTTTAATTAAAATAATTATTTATTATAGGTTAATTTATTATTAAATTTTAATTAAAAGATTATATAATTAATTGATTGATAAAATAGTAGTTAATTATAAACAAAGGTTTCGTAATTATTATTTAATAATTAATAAAGGATTAATGAAGGGTTTAAATTATAAATAAATTACTCATTAAAGGTTTAATTACTTGTTAATTTATAACTAAATTAAGTTCGAATTTAATAAAGATTAACTATGATTTAATAAAGAGTTTAACTTGTAATTAATTATTTTAGAAAGGAGGTTTTAAGTTTCAATCCTTTGTTTTTTCCAAGAACCAAATGATTTTAGTGGTACTTTTATTTCAAAAATGGTTTGAATACAAGGAATTCAAATGTTGATACCATTAAGCAGACAACAAACAATGAAGGAGCTATTATGTGATTGTTTGTGTTGTGTGGACATCCATTAGCGGAATAAAATACGGTTCTGCTAAAATGTAAATTGTTTGATTATGTGGGACATATGTTTAGTAGTATAAATTCCTATTTAACTAAAAGTAGTGAATTGTTTGGACATCTAATTAGCATGACAAATCCCCATCCTACTATTATTTTATTCGGACATGTATATGCTAGTTGAGTTGTATTGACATGTTATTCCCTAATCTGGATATGAATTGCATTTACATATATGTTAACTTATGTTAATAAATTGTTAAGTGACTTGGAAGTGAAATTGATGTTAAATGGCAACTTAAATAAGTACCAATGAGATTGCTAAGCTCTTTTTGAAATCGTAAAGTATGGTTTTGAATTGATTTCAATTCTTTAATCAATTTGAGGTTAAGGTTTATAAATAAATTTTCAAGTTATATTATAATTTTATAAAGGTATTTATAAATAATAACTTTTTTATAGAAATGGGTTTTACTAAGTAAAAGGGTTTATTTAAAGTGATTTAAAAGGATGAGTTGCAAAAGAAATTTTATAAAGGATTTTTCTTCAAGTAGATTTATCGAAGAAGTTTTAAATGGGAAATGTTTTATAAATGATTTTAGAGGTTTTGTAAATTGACTTGTAGACATATAAAAGTGTTTTGTAAATTAATTTTGGAAATTTATAAAGGTATTTAAATGTGAAGTGAGCACTTAAAAGGGAACTTTTACAAAGGATAAGTGGATCGATTTGTAGTAAGAATGTTTTCAAAATGAAATCTGAAAGGAGGAATTTTTCAAATGTTTTGATATTATACTTATACCCCTAAGATTAGTACAAATATTTTCCCAAGTATAAAGGTAAAGTAAGCGTTTTGGAAATAGTGCTGTGTAACGATCTTTTGGTCAAGTTTTATAAAGTGATTTATTAATTAAAGATTAATTAATATAGGTTTAGAGGATCCCATATGGAATTAAATGAATGTGTGAATGGTTGTTTATTTGATAGTTAAATATCCAACTACCAAAGCTGGACTAAATATGACTTTGGAAATATCTAAGAGAAAAATGGAAATTATATGGTACAGTTATCGTCGGTGATGTTATACTATACATATAAGTTCATTTCATTCTTCTACGATAAATGATAAGGAAATCCGTCCACTAATGGTTAGGAGGTGATCTCTGCTCTTATCTTGTCTGCTTATATTTTATAAAGAACCAGGGTTGTATTTACCGAAAATTATCGAAAGTTGTTTCAAAGGGACCAGGATTGGATATGTTATTCGACAACCACTTTAATCCAACTCGTGTTTCAAACTGAAGATATCTTGAAGAGTATGGAATCAAAGACGAAGCTTTGAAGTGCAAAGGTTATTTATTATTAACCGTGAGGAGGGGTCCAAAATGGGTGTAGTGAAGGTAGTGCCTTCGATTTCGTTCAGTCCAAAAATGAACTTGTATGGGTGAATGCTTTCATTGCATTTCTACTTGGAGGCATTACAGCATTCTAAGTGGGAAGTGTTAAATAAAAGTAAAATGTAGCCTCAAGCCTTAAATGAAGGTAAAATGTAGCCTCAAGCTTTATCAACTAGGAAATGACAAAAATTTGGTCATGCAGCAGGGCCAAGTGGGTTGCTCCTATCAGGGTATGGTCATTCCAAATCTAGATCGATTACTGTCTACTCATGCATGATTCAAGGATCCAAAGTGAGGTGATGATATTCGGTATTACTAGTCAACTGGTAGGCTAGTCCTACGTGGCAGGGGTACAAGATGTTCTTGTCAGACTTCGGTGCGTCTTATCTAGAGATGTACCATTAGAAGGTAGTTCCTTATCTTGTTATAGTATGGAAGCCAGTCCCCAATGCATGCCTTTATGGTTTTAAATGTACCCAACCATATTGAAATGTGAGACGCAAGCATTTTATTTATATTCATATTTTTCTTAAAACGTTAGCATTATTATAATATCACAAAATTTTCTATCAAAAGTGTTTTGGTTATCGTAAGGTAAAAATCCATCTATGTCTTATGTGTGGCGTGATCTTATGAGATACCTTTGATTTTAAAGGAGTTTTAAACATAACAATTCAGTTGTTTTGAGTTTACTCGCACCAGACCCATGTCTGGCCTGGAGTTTTATTTTTCTTCCCTAAAACTCTTAGGTACTCAAATTTTTATGGGCAGCCAAGTAGTTCAGGTGTCCTACGGATGGCATTTTGAAGTAGCTTGGAGTAGGAGGCTTCATCGATAGCTAGTTATTTTACCTTATATCTGATATATAGGGACAGTCGGTTACAACTGTCCAGGGTAGAATTGTATTAGTATAACTCTGATGTATCATTTTGGAAATGAATTTGCAAAATATTATGTTGATTAATATATATTTTTCCATTGCAATGTGAGATTCGGTGATTATTTAGTTTCTTCTTATATGTTCAATCTTTCCTTCTTTTTACCCCTAATGACCTATCTTTCGAACACACAAATGATCTACACATAAGTACCATAGATGTACTTAGTATCATCTTTAGGTGTAAGAATAGTACATTGTCACATGTGGACTCCCCTAAAAACCAACACCTGAAAAGAAATTGGCTTGTAGGTTCCCGTCATATAATCCAAGAGTGCTATGAAACAGTATATGCCCTACTCTAGACTGGCCTTCCAGGCTCTCTCCGTCCCTACTTCAGTATCACATCTTCAGTCATGTTGTCTCAATCGTATGACAAATTCCCGTGCTAGTGTCCTTTACTCCCGGTTATCAATACTGACATACCGAAAACGTATGTAAATGGTAAACCTTGCCTACATCCTTCCTACATGGGTATATAATGCAGAAGTATTATTGCTCCCTTGTGGATCAATAAATCATCATGAATTGCCATTAGCTACCTATAAGGTCTATCAAGAGCCACAACTATATTTTGGACTCCGTTGAAAACCAACACTTCAAAAGAAGCTGGCATGTAGGTCCTATCATAGCCTTCAAGAGTACTATGCAATAGTATATGACCTAATTTAGACTGGCATCTCAATCTCTTTGCGCCTTTTCTTCAGAACAACGAATGCAGGTCGTTCGCTCCATGGTACAATGGATTCCCTTGCATCAATGAGCAGTCCCAAGGGAATATCAAATATATATATATATATGCTTGAAATCGCATATCAATGAATATCTATATAAAATACTTCGTGCCTCTTCCAGTAGCCCCAAGTCGGGCATACCAGAGCTATATATATATATATATATATATATATATATATGCTTGAAATCGCATATCATTCAACATCTATAAAATATTTCATGTCTCTTCCAATAGTCCCAAGTCCGACGTACCAGAAATATATATAAATATAGACATATATAACCCATATAAATTATATGTAGGTATATATAAAACCAGTCCAACTATATAGAACTAATTAATACATCTTATGTCAAATTACACTAAAAAGTCAATACACAACCAAAACCACTATTCTACCATCTCAAAGTCAAACTGATCAACCAATCAAACAATGTGTTTATCTACTATTCAATTCTAATCTATAACCAATTCCGCCAATTCAACAAATTAAAAACAACATGAAAATTTACTATTCAATCATTAATTAACTCGTTATACCATACGGTAATTTATGACATGATCCATCTATTAATATATTTTTTCTTAACGTAATATATTATTTATAAAACAATCATAAGCTTATAAATCATTTAAAAGCTTAATGTTGTTTAATTATACAATTATAATTAAATAAACACTTCCATACTATTTTTATAAAATAGTAATCATTTTATAAAAATATCATTATATACTTAAAGCCGATTTAAGTAATATATTTCACCTCATAAACTTTATAAATCAACGAATCCTTTTATAAAATATTATATCACTTAAAAACCCATTTAAGCCATAGTATATTTAATTTATCAAATTAGATCAATTAGGACCCAATCACACTATTTTATCACATCATATAAGCATTTTTATAAGATATCCCATCTACTCAAAACTAATTTTAAGTAATTACACCACTTAATTAATCGAACTAAATTAAATGTAAATCCAGCTATCAAATATACTAGATCATTCTACCATTTTTAAATCTTCATGCTTATCTTAAAAGCCATACTTTTAAATCCCAACTAGTAATAAAATATGTACCAATATTTCTATCACTAATTCAAACAATAAATAAGGTTAAATTAATTCATAACCACGCTATAAATATGTATCAACCTCCTCTAACTATATTCAATACGAATCGATCTCCATATATATTCGGGACCTAAATCAATCATCCTGAATATCCACTCAAACTGATCTAATCAAACATGGAAATTAATAAATAAATATCACAATTGTCGTTGACTTTTACCTAGGATCTTAGAAACTATTCTATGTCGATAATGATCCATCCAAACATCATATATCTATAAACTACATTAATCGGCATCATTCTAATCATACAAACTGGTATATAAAAATACTATGATTTATACAATAATTAATTGTAAAGTTATCGTTCTACTCACCTTAGCAATATTTTTGAATCGTCCACTAAGCGACCAAATTTGTTCCATTACGTAGGTGATGTCTCCACTAGTTCAGTGCAAGATACCGTATTCCAATCTGACGTCATATGATCAAGGGTTGAGTTTAATAAGATTCTCTAGTTAAATAATATAATTAATCACTAATTACAAAACTTAATTAACTAATTACCCAATTATCAAATCCTAATCCATGATTAAACCCAGGCCACCTATTCCCTAACTCGACGTTGCCATTTCCATTACCTCCCAACGCTACCTCTGGTGACCCCATGCCGCCGCATCACCATAGCCAAACTGTAATGACCCGTAAATATTCGATAATTAAGATTTGTTAATTTAATAAGTTTTGTTATTTAATATTGAAAGAATTACAATTTTGGGATTTATTAATGAAATAATATCTAAAATGAAAGATAACAATGTTAATTAAAGTTAATTACTAACAACTTGAATGAAATTCTAATTAATTGAAATAAAAAAAGCTATACTTGGTTATAAATTGAACATAAGGGAATAAATGAAATTATTGAATTAACAAGGAAATAATAGATAATTGATGGTAATTGAAAAAAAATTAGTGTATGAAAGAAATGGTAACATTTATTATAAGTAATATACCTGTAAATGTAATAAAAGATTAATGGTAACAATTATTATATGTTGCCTATTTATTTGATCTATTAAATTTAATTTGAAATCAACTATAATTAATTCACTTAATTAGTGCAGCTAATGTAGACTGAATTTATAATAGGAGAATGTTAATTCAATAAGAGGTAACTAATGTAAATTCCATTCATAACATGGCAATTGATTGAATAAAAATAATTGAAATTCATGTTTGATTGATTTATTAAATTTTACGCTGTAATAAATGGATTATCGAAATTAAATGGAATGAATATTACATTAATAGGAATTAATATGAAATGGGAAAATATTGATGTAATAAATATAAACCGATGATAATTATACCCATAAGATGATGATTGATTGAATAACAAGATGGAAACAAGAATATATGGATTTATTGGAATTTTAATTAATGATTACTGAATTATTGAAATTGAAATTGAAATTTAATATTGTAAATTGTGAAATATCCAATAATAAATTGATATAGAAATTTGTTATAAAGGATTATAAATTTCTAAGTAAGTCAAAATGAAAAAAGTTGTGATTTATTAAATTTGAATTGAAAAGTGGTTTAATTAATTTAATATTAATTTATCTAATTAACAGAAATACAGCCATTCTCGCAACTGTCACGGATTTCGACGAAACGAGTTTCATCGGATCCATAATAGTGAATTATTTTAGGATTTCAAGTTTCATAATGATCGGACTTGTCGTTTAACCGTATGGGCTTGAAATGCCTAGAAATCAATTTAATTAAAACCAATTGAAATCAATTTGAAATAAGCTGATTTTAACATAACTTATTCATACGATTGAATTAGGACCTGAAACCTATTCCATTGAGCTTAAAGTATTTGAAAACATCTATTTTGATATATGGGTTGACCCATTTTCGTTCCGGAGTCGAAACGGGCTTTTCGGGTTGTGTTTCGTTCAATCAATCTGGCCCATTCTTTCTGTTTCAGCTTTGCCTATAAATAACCCGTTATAAACCCTAGCCACTCCTTATTCTCATTTGTATGTATGTACATCACCTTCTCAACTCCTCATTCCAATAGCAGACAAGCAAATCCCAGTTCAATTTCAAATCAAATTCCAAAAAAAAATTTAGACTCCTCTAAATATATCGAATTATATATCAGTTTGAAGCTCTCAACGAGTGTAATCTTTTGGAAATGCTCATTATTCAATTTGAATTATCGGTTGCCTAAAATCCGCGAATCAATTCAGGCCGTCTGTTCATTGATTTCATGATTTGACGGCAGATCTTCGACGTGGGTTCGATTCGGTTGCATAGGGTGTAGAGGAGGTCGAGGCATGACGATCCAACGATTTGGTTTGCGTCGAAGCTCGTCGGAGTTTCCAGAAATTAGCCTTCATCCCACTCGGTGGCGTTGGACGTATGTGGGGGCGGAGGGTTGTGCGATGCGGTAGTAGGTGCGGCCTGACTTGTAGGTCGCATCGGAGTTGCCTGATCTTGTCGATAGCTAGTGTGGTGGTGGCGTTTTTCGATCATAGACAGTGGCTGTAGCTTGTATCTGGTCGAATGCGTGACGATGGAGCTAGGGTTACGGAGGGAATGATGTGTGACATGGCAGCGTCATATTGGTTCGTGTTTTGTTTTATTTTAATTTAATTTGAAATTCCAATGGTTCTAATCATCATAACTTTTACATACCGTGTCCAATTTACGTGTGGTTTCTTGCGCTAGGATCGTACCAAAATTTCGGACATTTTAACGTTGGTTTTGACGAACTCGGAGAATTTTAAATTTTGGGCATAAATTGAATTTTAATTCGATTTAAATTAAAAGGTGAGTGTTTTAACTCACTCCCAACTTCTAAAATTTCTTATGTTTTTTAAATTAAATTTATGAAGTGATTAGAAATTTATTCGCGACTATTTGTTATATTTTAAACCATCATCTCAGTTAATTTGAATTTATTTGAATTAAATCGTTATTATATTTATTACCGAATATCAATTGTCAATTAAATACCGGTTATTGATTATCAGTTCTATATTGATTTTTATTGATTTATTTGAATGATGATTGCGATGGATGTGCAATTGTTGATATTGGACGAATGGATGTTGTATTTCATATCGTTATAAACTGCAAGTTCACTATGGGTTGAAATGATACATACCCGAATGAACTAAAGATTAAGGAAAATTCATTATGGGTTGAAATGATAGCCTCGAGTGATTTTATGGATGTTATTTATTTTAAGATTGCGGTTTGAAATGATATATAACCGTAAAATTTTAAATTGCGGATTGAAATGATAGCCTCGAGTGATTTTATGGATGTTATTTATTTTAAGATTGCGGTTTGAAATGATATATAACCGTAAAATTTTAAATTGCAGATTGAAATGATAAATATTTGTATCACTTGATTGTAGGGTAGAGAATTATATATGAACACCGGCTTGGTTAACTTAAATGATTTTAAAATCCTTAATTTTTGAATGGAATTAAATGACATTTTGAAGAAAAATTTGATTTATACAAATTAAAGTATTTTCGCAAAATCAATTTTAATGCTGAAATGTGAATTGGCATAAAAGGAATTGTTTTAAGAAATTAAATGGAAATGGTCTGATTTTGTTGAAATGAAATAAATAGTTTTAAATTGATATAAATTCCAAATTCATGTTTTCAAATATAAACTGTTCAAAATTATATTATTTTTAAGAATCCAAATTTTAGGATTTTCATATTTATAAACTATTTTAACCTATATTAACTATATTAAATCAATTTAACATTTAAACCATTTGATTTATTTTAAAACTAATTAAACTATTTTAATTTATTTTAAATATAATTAATCTATTTTAAAGCTATTTGATCTATTTAATTATATTTAACCTATTTTAAATCTATATTAACTATTTATAACTATTTAAGACTATTTTCTTTTAAATTCCAAACAAAGTAAAATGGATGGGTTATATTCAAATTCGCAATTTTTAAGTGAATATGGTTAGTGATGTTATAACCTAAGTTAGGATATAAATGTTAACTAATCGAAATGATGATTTGGAAGCAAGAACTTAATTTGTTTTGGAAATATGATTTTTGGAAGAAATATGATTTGAAAGTGGTATAGTTTTTTTTGAGAACACAATATTCTGATAAAAATTGTGAATTTGAATTTGAATGGAAACATAATTATCGAACTATGATTTCAAAGGCGAATATGATTCGAAAGTAAGTAATAATTTCAAAAGTAATAGGATTTGAATTGAATATGATATTTTGTTATTAATTATGAAATGATTTTGGAAATGTAAAAGAACCATCCGGTGTGTAATAAGCGATTGGTTGTCAAAGAAACCAGGATCGAATGTTGTTATACTCTCTGCCAATACCGAAAACCACTTTGACAACTGTGTATGCGGTGCAGATTCCTGAATGAAGTAGGATGGTGGAGACAATCCTATATGAGGTATATACGTGGACCCGACTCCCATGAGTTGGCTTAAGGTGGCTAAAACAGGGGCAATCGACGGGCCAAGTGAGGTCATTCCTTCGATCGGGCACACTCCATTGATACTATATTCAGACTCTTGATTTGTTTGGTGGGTGCCCACAATTTTTCTTGGAAGCGTGTTCCGAGGTGGGGGTAGTAGCTGCTATGCATTACCACCAGTTCGAAAGTGTAATTGGTATATCTACCCTGGCATTGCCTAGTTGTGTCGTGTCACCTACCCTAGCGCGCCTTTTACGAGTTTGTTTGTACCATACCTATGGAGTGCCCTCTGATGGCGTCCAGTACGGGTGGGATTACAGTACTGTATAGACTATGGGAATATATAAAATGTGTTAAGCTGGAAAATGAAAAGCCTTAACGCAATTTTAATATTTTTTACTTTACTGTAGACATATTATAATAGCGTATTGTACTACATAGTGGATAGTTTAACGGGTCCTTAGGAGATGTGAATCCTGAGCATATCTTAAGTTACTGCACTCACAATAGACACTAAATGGGAGATATCAAAGCTTATAAACATCTCTGACGTCGTTCCACTCATATTTATTTTTCGATGATTTAACTTACATAAGATCTTTTAGTTCTGACTTGAGTATTTTGTCTTTTCAATTCGCTTGGGTCAGCCTGAGCATTTCAGGATTTGAAGACCTTATTTTTGGAGGATGAAGACGAAGATTGTATTATTATTATTATCATTTACTATATTATTCCACTGCATCACACTGTTCCGCTGCATTGTTTTTTATTTATCTCTGATATGTATGACTCTGATTTTGTGTTGTATAGGTATAATCAAATGTTTTGTAAAGAGCTTCATGAAATGTTATTTGATTATTATATTTTGTCATTCCGCTGCAGGATTCTATTTTGTTTTTTTCTCTTTTCTTTTTCTTATTTACCCCAATAATAATCTGCCATTCTTTATGCTTTAAGTTTGCACGTGTGTCTGCTTAAACTGTCCAAACAGGAGGGATGTTACACAAACGCCCTGCCTCAGACGAACCTACAGCCATTGGCCTCGCCCTTCAATTCCCCACCACCGCCGTAAACGAATCAAAAGAAGTTCGCACATTAAAACTTAAATCCCACCACCAAAGCCATTCCTACTGATCAACTTCCTCATCTTATCACCCCGTGCATTTTCTTAGTTCAACCCATCACCTAATTTGGCCTCTAGCGGCACCGATGGACCTAGTTCATTGGATGGAAGGGCATTGATATAAAGGAAAGTGTTGGAACTGGACTAGCCCGCGGCGGAAGTTATAGGTGAATTTCAAAAAAATTACCCTATTGGATCTTTTATTGGGCCTATGAAGTCTAACTGAATTAGAACATTTCTAAATTTCATTTAAATAAAATCATACATTTAATCTAAATTCAAATATACTAATATATGAAATTAATATTATTTGATTTAGTTTATACATAAATGTATCATATACATATATGTGTGAGTGTGTGTGTAACATAATAATCCATGAAAGGGATACTATGCCCATATGTAGATGTTGGAATTTACATCGCAACAGACATATTAACTCATTTTATATGTCATGTATGTTGCCCAAATATGTGCATGTATATGTGTTACAAAATATATACACATGCACACATATGTATGTATAAATATATTGCATATAATATATGAATATAGAACATTTATATATAGATAAACATATATATATATATATTGAAAGAGAGAACAATTGTGTATAATTCACAATTAACTTAGTTTTGCAAACATAATTATTTTAGTATTTTAATTTGTATATAGTACGATATGTTTTCATCCATAAATAATTAATATAAAATAATATATTGATGAAAATTCAAATTTTATAATTTTTGAAAATCTAAGATCATAAAATAGAGCTTAGAAAAAATGTGAAGATTTTTCAAAGTTGAGATATTATTTTTACAAACAAATACATTAATTTCGGCAATAATTATATAATATAAAATAACATACTATTAAAAATTCAAATTTTAAAATTTTATAAATTCTAGGATCATGAACGAAAGGTTACGAAAAAATTTGAAGAATTTTTTAGATAAAATTTTTTTTAATAAATCATAAACAGTTTTTCCGAAATAATATTAATTATAAAAAATAATTAACTTTATTAAAAAATGCCTAAATTTTTTTCTAATGTTTCTGAAATGATATAATATTTTTATAAAAAATAAAATTGAATTTAAATATAATAATCATTTTATATATAACAAACAATTAAAATTTCAATAAATGTTAATTTAAAAATATGAATATATGTATGATAATTAATTTATAAATTCATAAATTCATATTATATATAAATAAGTGTAATAAGTTTTTTAAATCATATATATATCTAATATATGCATATATGTTGGTATGAGAGAGAAATGTTGTGACAACGCAGAAAATTTAACATTTGAAATTGAAATACTTGATTGAATTTTGATGACTGGAAGTTAATTTAACTTGAATTTCAAATATTGCTATGAATTTGGCAATTAAATTATTAAATTTAATAATGTGAAGATGGGTAAAAATTTGTATCTTCGCTTTTTAACTGATTAAAAATATTTCAAAGGCTTGTAAAATTTGTATTGATAATACTGAAGGTGATAGAACTTTTAAAATTGAATTTGATGGTGATTTGTTTAGTTTTAAAATCTATATCGTTTAAATCGACATTTAAAAATAGCCTTCCGAGGCACGATCTTGGGATTCGATGAAACCAGTTTCGTTGGATCTGTAATATTGTATTATTATCTAATTTCAATTTTTCATAGCATTTGGAGTGATCGTTTGGCCGTACGATAAGCAAAAGCTAAAATCTATATTGAAAATTTAATATAATGGCTGGCTCCAAAAAGCTATCTTCCCCATACGATCGAATTTGGACCCGAAACCTTTTCCGTTGCATTGGTGATAGGGGTTAAACATTATAAACGACTGGCGGCATGCCTCGATTGGAGATCGAGATTTTGAGTGCGTTTATAGAAGCGATTTGAATTTAAATTTAAGTAAAATATTTATATATGTTTAACATAATAATATTTCATCAGACAATTTTAAACATGTCGCTTCCTCTTCCAACACGTGTTGTCTTTTATACACGTGTTCGTTTTCAATTATGTTTATAAAAGAAAGAAAAAAAGAAACCCTTTCTTCATTTAAAGTTTAATAACTGAGCATCTTTAAAATCAAATATCGATTCTTCTTTGAAAATTTAAATTCATGGCCGCTCTTTATTCACATAAAATCGAGCAGTTCATATTCTTTCAAATGAAAAATCAATTCGTTTGAGAAGATTCAGCAGTCGATTTCTTTATAAAAATTTTACAAAGGGGACTGCGGGCTATCAGCAAATCGAAAAGCGGTTTCGATTCAAAGGAAGGGTGTATCGCGGCCACATGAAATCGAAGGCAGGAGGGTTTCGAATCTGAGATCGGGTCGATGGCATCGTGTCGTACGAGTGCACACGTGGGTGCAGCAGCGTTCGAAGCGAGGCGAAGTCGCTATAGGAGTTAGGGCATTCCCGCGCTCGCTCTAGAATTCGATCTAGTGGCAAGTTCGAGCTCGGCGTGGAGGGCGGGTTGTATGGCCGATGTAGTTGGTAACATCACGGCTAGAGTCGGCGTATTCAATCGTGGGTAAGGGGGCAGCGCATGCTCGCGGGTCGGCGATGGCGAATCGGCGAGGGTTGAAGGTCGCGATCTCAATTTGTAATTGGGTCTCGGGTTTGAAGCAGTATGGTATAGGCCTTCTTATTTATTTATTTATTTGAATTTATTAAAGATATACACATACAGATTGGGAAAGAAAATAAAATAAAGAAAAATATAACAGATTTTTTATATTTATATATATATATATAAATGCACATGCATATTTTAATATATATATATATAGGAAACGCGAAATTATTTTATTTAGACGAGGTTTTAAAATATAGAAATTTTAAAATGTGGAAGTTTATATAAAATTAGATTTTTGAAATCTATGATTTATTTTTAAATATATATATATGTGCATATTTTCAAAGTGGAAAAAAATAATAAATAAATACATTTTAAAACTTACTAGTTTATTTTGAAAATAATTTATTAACGTGATTGATTTGTTTTATTAACTTATTAATTTATCTAGTTACTAAAAATAATTTATTAAAGTAAATTTAGTTTTAAATTTAATTTTTTTAGTTGAATAAATTTATTAAAAAGGAATTTGTTTTAAATTAAAAATATTAGTTTAAAAATGAAAATTTCTAGTTAATTAAATTTATTAAAGGAAAATTGGCTTAAGAAATTTAATTAATAGTTTAAATTAAATAAATCTATTAAATGGAAATTTATTTTTCGATTTATTTCGAGTATTAATCAACTATACAAAATTGTCTATACAAGGTCTAATATCGTGAAGAAGATAAGTCGAGATTGGAAACAGATTGCAAATAAAAGGTGAGATCTTCTCTCTCAAATTAAAATTTGAATTTCACTTATTGATTTACTGTGTGGATGTGGTAGTATACATATAGTAGTCTCTGTGTGTGTGTATGTATATATATATATATATATATATATATATATATATATATATATATATATATCTGGAGTGATTGATTTCCCGCATTATATAGCGGATGAGACCCTATGTGCCGCATAATAGCAGATGATTTTATATAATCCCATACTCCGCGATATTCCACCTCGAAGTAGAATTGGAATTTAATAATTGTGCTAACGTATGCGGGTGCGGGGAAACAGGTTGGGGGGGTCCAATTGGATTCCCCAAATATTTGAATTTGTTTCAATGTTGTGTGTTGATGTAATTATAATCTACGTATGATTATATTTGTGTTTGAAATCGTTGATAGCTATAGTTTAGCTGAATATATTTTTGGTATCGAAGGATACCAGAAATATAAAAATTGGATTTTTGAAAATTAAAATAGAAAATTCAAGTAAATAAATATTAGATAATTGAACAAATCCAAAAGAAGGAATTTAAATGGGTAAAGATTGATTTTGAAATATTATCGAATTAATTCCAAAATATGGGAAAAGTTTTTAATAAATGGATTAAAAGTTGGAGAATTTATTTAAAATTTAGATTTTAAATAGTTTGGAAGAAATAAAGGAATTCATTTTTAAAGATAATAAATTTGGTGTTTGAATGAAAATTTATTTAGTGTTTGAAAATAAATCCTTGGGAAATCAATTTGAAATCTGCTTTTGGTGTTTTGAAATAAATTTTAGAAATCGATTTGGGAATTTGATTTGGTGTTTTGAAAATCAATTTGGAAATCAATTTGGAATTTCATTTGGTATTTGAAATTGAATCTTTGGGAATCGATTTGAAATCGTATATCAGTGGATATTTGAAAATTTAAATTCACAATAGGAATTTATAAAAGAAAGGGAAATTTGTTTTAGAAATAAATATTGGGTTGTTTTAAAAAGTGTGGCAAGAAATTTACGGATTTGGAATGTAAATTAAATTAAATCCTGAAAGATTTATCAATTGATTTAAATGGACCATTTTCAAGTGGAAGGTGCGTTTTCTCTGGAAAGCCGAGTACGTTTTCGATGTAGCATTCAAATATAAATTAAAGGTTCTAGAGTATGTTTTTAATAGAATATTTTGGAGAAATTGTTTTCTTAAGTTGTTTTGAAAATCTTTAAAGTAATGATTTATTTAATTAATTATAGAAGTGATTATTCAAAGATTAAATTGATACTTGTTTTAGAAAATGGTTATTTAAATAGTTATATCCTATCTACTAATTTTATTTTAAAATTAGTTTGGGCTTGAAGTTCTATATTAGAATTGGTATAATGTTTTCATAGCTAATATTTAAATAAGTGTTTAGAAATAGTTTTTGTTCTAAATGTCTCCAAGTATATTTTGGATAAGTGAATTAAATTATTTTAATGTATTTGAACTCGGCAAAATTTTCAGTGGATATGAATAAATATTTGGAAATATATTCCGCGTGAGGAAAGTGATTTGAAATTTGTTTTCAAAGGGTTGAAGTGTGAAAATGTATCTTGCGAAGATATTTTGAAAATAAATAATTGAGGGAAAATTATTTGAAATCTGGTGATTGTGATAAATGTTGATTGATAGTTAAATAACCGACTACTAATTTTGGCCTTCAAATGGCATTTGAATTTCGATGCGACCGGGGGTCGGATTCTAAATGGATATTCGAAAACCACATCGAATCTTTGCGATGGATCTTTTGTTTAAAAGATCAAAGTGAAAATTTGTTGTGATTTGCTTGAAATCTGAATGTAACACTTATTTTTAAAATAAGCGCTCGTTATTCGGATTAGCCGGGAGACGACTTTGTGTCATAAAACTCATTCCGAATAATGATACGAAGAAATTGGATTGCATTTGAAGATGGTGTTGAAGACCGGGTATTTTTGAAAACGAAAGGATTACCTGTCGAATGTCTCTGCACTGAGTTGCTCCGGTATAGAGATTTTATCACCCTTTATGATGGGGAGTCCGAACGTGATTAGTGAATATCCAGATTTACAAGAGCTTCATTTGAAGTGCCTTCGGTTCTGTTCGAACCCCGAACTGACTTGTATGGATGTATGTCTGACGTTACACTTTGAGATATGAAGCTGGTTTTTATCAAATACATTTCTGTTGATGGCGGAGAATTTATTCTCTTAGCTTATCACCCTTCTCTGAGACGCACGAGCTCAGAGGTTATATAGTTGATGGTTACTAGCGATACATTCCCAATTTGGTAATGTGGCATACGAGTGTTGCTGATCATTTGTTAATCGAAGCATGGCTTTGTGAAAAGCGTAACTTTGTGGACGAGACTTCGTTGGACCTCACACCCTGGAAATGGTCGAAAAGGAAGAATGCAACAAGGTTGTTGTTTTGAGGGTAGCGCCTCATGGTATGTCCATTTCCTTCTGGAAAAAGGTGGTATCATGGTATGGAGCCCAGATATTTAACCTATGTGGTTGCTGTAAATTTATTAATTTGTGGTTGTTGCTTTGTGGTTGAGGATCCTCGGATAAAGGTCGGTAACGATTTGGGGATGGCATACTCATGTGTGGAGTTATCTATGTTATAGCTTCATTGCACCAGAAGCGTGAGGTAACTCGGCCTTGTGTTGGCAGAGAGCTGGTTATTCTTGGGGCATCCCTCCAGAGGCATACCCATGTGGCATAGAAAGTTTCTTAGCCTGACCATTTGTTGGAAATCCAAAGAAACAATACGCGCCCTGTACGGTTTTAGTTGTATAACCTGCCATGGAATGTGGTGGTAACCTGCTATTGAACATGGTAGCTATAGTAGGCATAGTACGAAATTTCTATGCTGGCTAAGATTAATATTATACTTTCGAAATGTTTTCCACACTATGCACTAATGATAATATTATAAAGATTTTGCGTATTAAGCATGTTTGATCATCATAAGGATAAATCTCCTCCAATTCTACATTTGCATTATTGTATGGCGGGAGGCCTTATGGTAGTTTCATTTTCCAAAAGCATAGAGGATTTATTTTTATTTTCTTTGTGAAAATAACTGCTATTAAGATCTCATAACATTCTCATGACTGACCTGGAGTTTATTGTTCCCTTTCCAAACTTTGGGTGCCCAAAATTTTCCACACGGCAGCCTAGAGTCAGGTTATCAGTTATTCAGGAGCAAAGTCAAGAAGTATGCTGTGGAGATCTAGAGGCAAGCTGGATGGCGAGGCATATCACTAGGATATAATATTTCTTTTCCGCTGTTTGTTGTTGTAACACTCTGATGATGTAAGCTGGTATATAAACAGATATGATTCTTTGTTTTAAAGATTATTCATTTATCTATTATATATTGTGCCACTGCGAAATATGAGATTCTGTTTATTGTTTCTGTTTCCTCTTCTATCATCTTCTTCTTTGACCCTAACGGTTCGGTTTTTCGGCATTCAACTATGCGACATTTGATAAAGTGGACGTATTGATGTCGACTTTCGGGCGTCGAAAAATTGGATCGTTACAAATGTATGCTATTATATATATATATATATATATATATATATATGAATTTTTTAATAAATATATATATAAATAATTATTAAAGACAAAAATTGATTTTGTACCGTAAACAACATTTGTCTACACATAAAGCAAATAGTATAATAAACAAATTATGCATATAACCAAACTGATTTGTGACAACCACATCTACTTATGAAAATCTCGCCTAACTAAACATATAGTAGCAATATATTTAAACTGATGTGAAATTGCTCATTATAGGATCATAGAATATAATTTAACTACTGTAATATGAATTAAAATTACCAATATGCCTTTGAATCTACGTTAAAGCAATGACTTGCATTCCTTTTGCCGTTCTTGATTTGTTAGATTGCAAGTCCAAAATCACTGACTTCTAACTATCGAATATTATTATTTTAATTTGAAATATATTTGAGAATTTTGGAGTAGATTGAGAGCTATGTTTTAACCAGCAATGTAGAAGGTAATGGTGGCCAAAAAGTTAGTAATTCTTTATATTTATATATGTGTGTGTGTGTGTGTGTGTATATATATGAATACCCTCAAACGAAGCTTTTAGAATTACAAAAATAACCCTCTTGGATACAAAAATACTTAAGGTCAATTTGGTCATTTACACCCGCATATGTTTTGCACAAGTCCTTGCAAACCACTTTGGCTAATTTCACTACCAAATCTATTCCTGGACGCCATTTATCTCAGTACCAAATCAACAGTCTCTCTCTTCTTTATGTGTTCAGATTGGTGTAACTTTGTATTCAATTTTCAATTCTTACTTCAATTTGCATTACATCTTTATGTATTGACCGGTTCATGATTATTTATGAAATTATACCACTTTACACTTGATTAATATCAACGATATTCTTTTTATTTATTTATTAGCAAATAAGATGATTGAAAAATAACAAAAAGTTCGAGGGGATTTAATCCCATATCCTAAACATGTAGTAAGATACTAATTGGTATATGAAACTCAAAATAAACATTAGTGGTCAAATGTGTTTAACTTCCTGGGTTCAAAAATTATGGATCCTAGAAGTCTGATTTCAAAAATTAGGGATAGGAGGAGTATGAAATCTGTTATTACTATAGTTATAATTTGATTATTTTGCAAGGATTAGTGTCAAATAAACCTTTTTCATTACATGTAATTGAATACTAATGTGCATAAACTATGCTTCCATAATTTTTGTATGGACAAGATAGAAGATATATACAAGAAGCATCAACTTTACTGATATGCATCTAAATAAGAAAACAATGATGAAAGTAAAGTAAGATACATGTGTACTTATAGTATTGATTGTAGTATCAATTGTCTTCCCTAATTCTGAAATGGAGAATGAACAGGTTAGGCTATATATCTTACTTGAGGAACCGTGCATGTAACGTTGCAATTTTTCGACGCTCGAAAACCGACATCAATACATCCACTGTATCAACTGCCGAGCAATCGAATGCCGAAAAACCGTACCGTTATGGTTAAAGAAGAAGAAAAGGGTTGAAGAAGAGAGAAAAAGATATAACAGAACAGAAAGAAACAACAGAACAATATCAGGATCTCACAATCGCAACGGAACAACATATAATAGATAAATGAATAATCTTTAAACAAAGAACTATATCAGTTATTACATTACATTACATCACATTATCAGAGTTTACAACAACAAACAGCAGAAAAGAAGTACTATATACTAGTTTATATGCCATGCCCTCCAGCTTGCCTCCAAATCTCTACAGCAACTCCCGAATTCCAGAATATCCTGATAACCTGACTCTAGACTACCAGTGTGGAAATTGGTGGGCACCCAAAGTTTAGGAAAAGAACAATAAACTCCAGGTCAGTCATGGGACTGGTGTGAGAACTTAAAACAGTTTATCTTTTAAAATAAACCAAGGGATATTTTAAAATAGATTCACAATGCTTTTTGGAAAATGAGACTACCATAAGGCCTCCCGCACACACACAATGCAAGCATAGAATCGGAGGAGATTTCTCCTTATGATAGTCAAAGATGCTTGATACGCATTAAAAAGAAACATTTGATATTATTACTAGTGCATAGTGTAGAAAACATTTCGAAAGTAAAGATATAAATCTTAGCCAGCATAGGCATTTCGCACTTATGCCTACTATAGCTACCATCTAAACAGTGGTGACCGCCATAAGTAAATGGCAGGTTCTACAACTAAAACCGTACAAGGTTCGTATTGTTTCTTTGGATTTCCAATAAATGGTCAGGCCAAGGAACTTCCTATTGCCACATGGGTACGTCTCTGGAAAGACGACACGAGAACCTGATCGGATCTCTGCCAACACAAGGTCGGGTTACCCTTCAAACTGGGTAACAGTGTCATTCCACGATCGTAACCGATCTATATCCGAGGATCCTCGATTCCAACAACCACAAAGTAACAAATTTGCAGCAACAACATAGGTTAAGTATGTGGGGTCCATACCATGATACCACCTCTATCCAAAAGGAATGACATACACTAAAGGGGCGCTACCCCTTAATAACCTTGTCACATCCTTCCTGTTTTGACCATTTCCGGGGTGTGAGGTCCGACGAAGTCTCGTCCACAAAGCTACGCTTTATACAAAAGCTGTGCTTTGATCACATGTGCTCAACAGCACTTCGTATGTCACATTACCAATTTGGGAATGTATCACTAGTAACCATCAACTACATAACCTCAAAGCTCGTACGTCTCAGAAAGGGTGTTAAGCTAAGAGAATAAATTCTCCGCCACCAACAGAAACATATTTGATAGAAACCAGCTTTACATCTCAAATTGTAATGTCACACACACATCCATACAAGTCCGTTCTGGGATCGAACGGAACCGAAGGCACTTACAAAGAAGCCCTTGCAATCCGGTTATTCACTAATCATGTCCGGACTTCCCGTCACTAAGGGTGATAAAACCTGTATATCGGAGATCAGCCGATGCAGAGTCATTCAACGGTAATCCTTCCATCTTCACAAATATCCGGTCTTCAACGCCGGTCTTCAAATGCAATCCATAACGACGTATCACCTATTTGGAATGGGTTATACGACCCAAAGGTCCTTTCCCGGCTAACCCGAATAGTGAGCGCTTATTTTAAAAATAAGTCTAGCATTCAAATTCAAGCAAATCACAACAAATACCTATTTAAAGGTAAATATTGATAGTCGGTTATTTATCTATCAATAGGCGTGCACAACATCACCAGATTCCAAATAATTTTCCAAATTATTTATTTTCCCAAAATATCTTTACAAGATATATATTTTCCACACTTCAACATTTGAAAACAAATTTCAAATCACTTTTCACCTTTACAACTTTTGAAAATAAATTTCAAATTGTTTCCCTATACGGGATATATTCACAAATCTTTATTCATTTTCATTTCAAAATGGTTCATTTAAACCAATTAAATAAATCCTTACCAATTTACTTTATATTTACGTTCCAAATCCGTAAATTTACTTCCACACTTCAAAAATAAATCAACGTTTATTTTTAAACAAATTTCCCTTTCTTTTATAAATTCCATAGTGAATTTACAATTCCAAAATATCTATGAATATACGATTTCCAAATCGATTTCTAATATTCATTTTCAATTTATTTTTAAAAGATAAAATCTCAAAACATTCACTTCATATTGGAAAACATTTCCATACTTATTTAATAATAAGAAATTCACAAATCCATTTATTTTCAACACTTGGAAAATATTCAATATACTTAAATCGAAATTAAGTATATATTTCATTCTTTAAAGAAAACGTTCTTTCAAATACATTTATTTGGGTCAAACGAATGTTGCGTAAAACATCATTACGACGACCCAAAATCACTAGTATAGGGATTCGAAATTTTACATAGATATATAAATCCCAATACTATACAGAACATTTCCTTTTGGAAATCATTTACTATAACAATAGTGTTATAGTCCACCATTTCCTTATTTCTCGAAAATATCTATTTCAACAATGAACGTTGAAATCTATGTATTCGATACTTAACGCATTTTAAAACATCTTTAAATCATTTTAATTCTATTTAAAATATCACTTCCCAAAACACTTTAATATATTATTCACTGTTCAAAATCGTGAATATTCTTCGTTAACCAAATTCAACATTTTTCTACATATTTTGTTTAAAGGATTATCCACCGTCCAAAATCGTGAGTAATCTCCTTAAAAAATATAAAATAATTGACTTATCAAAATAAGTCGGTTTCGGATTTATAAAACAATGTTTATAAATTCCCATTTATATTTTATAAAGACTTCAATTTACAAAATTTAAAAATCTTACTACTTATAAAATTCCATTTATAACCTCATTTTCAGCATTAACGAACTCCTTTTATAATTCCATTATTTCGATTTATAAAATATATATTTTATAAATCTCATCTATAAACCATTTATACTTACTCGAACATCTCAATTAAAATGACAAAATCCGATTTATAAGTTAATTACTTATAAATCTTTTGTTTTACAAAATCTATTCATTTTATAACTTCACAATTTATAAATCTATAAATTTCATTTACTTATGAAACCCATTTATACTTCATTTTAACACTTAATAAAACTTTTTTTATAATTCCTATATTTTTAATTTATAAATATCAATATTATAAATCTTTTATATAAATCGTTTATAATAATTCAAAAATCCCAAAATCGTTATTAAAGCTTATATATAACTCCAAAATCATACTTAAGTATTGTTTTCCAAAAATATAACTTTTATAATAATAATAATTATTAACGTTTATTTATTTTAACAATTCAAAATTTAATAAACGTGTACCTTAAAAAATCACTTAAAAATCCTTTTAAATTCGAAATCGTTACTTTAATATTTTTAAAACTCCAAAAATAGGCCAATGCTGCAACAGCAACAATATATCAATCACGACAATCAAAACATCATATATCAATATGATAATCAACAAATATCACAATATCTGTAATCAAATAAATACTGGTGAGGAATCCAGTTGGATCCCTCCAACCTGTTTCCCTGCATCCACAGATGTTAGCACAATACCAATTCTGTTCCGATACGGAATATCGCGGTATATGGGATTCATAAAATATTATCCGCTATTATGCGGCGCAATAGGGTCTCACGGCTATATAATGCGGGAAATCAACTCCAAGTACATATATAATACCAATTTCACTTTACGGTGAAATATTCGCGGTATATGTTTTTAATAAATAACCTCCGCTTAATATACGGCGTATAATGTCTATTTGACACAATAGATAACAATTTATCATCCAACCACTCAATCAAGCAATTTTAAATTTAACTATTTAAAATTTAAATCGAATCAATTCGATTGAGTGAGAAGTTCTCACCTTGGGTTTCCGATAACAGTTGTAGTGTTTTATTTCGAATAAAATCAAACGTGCGTTTAATTTTAGCCCAAATTTTCACTAGCTCCAAATGACTCCAAACTAGCTCCGTTGTGTAGTGCTCGACAAAACGAAGCCGACGCAAGTCGTTTCGTCCAAAACGGGCCTCGTACGACAAAGATACATCATTTTAAACTTTGAACGAATTATAATATAATAATTAACAATTTCTTTTTTTTAATTTTAAACCTACAATGAATCGGAGCCGCTCGTTTTTGCTTCTGCGGATCGTGGCCGCTGATGGAAGCTTCTCCCCCACAAGCAAAACGCGTTCGAAATAACCCATCGGTTGCCCATGCATGCTTCGCGAATTACCGCCACCACTACCGACCACTACACGATGATCAGGGACCATCATTTGGAAGCTCTTGCTCGCGCCCACCTCCAGTATGAACCACGTGGCACTCGGTGGCTTCATGGCCTCATAAATCGTGCGTGAACTGCACACGTACTCGGCCACAAAGCTCCCTCTACAACGCGTTAAATCAATTCACAACCGTATGGATCGAAAGGCATCGTGAAGCTCTACGATTTGTTAGTTGAGAGCTTTCGACAATTGTTGATGGATTGAAAGAAATTGAGGGAAGAACATTGGCAAATTTCGGCCATTGGTGATATTAGTGGCGGCCGGCTTAAGGAACTAGGGTTTTGTTTATTTTTTTGCAAATGAAAACAATGAAGGCCTTTTATAGAAAATTTCCAAATTACTATTTATCCAAAATTTTCTGAACTCCAAATCTCGCGCGGTGACTGGCGTTTCTAGGGTTTACTCCGCGTTTCGGACACAATGGAATAGGTTTCGGAGGCTAATTCGATCATATGTGCGAGTTATGGAAATAAACGATCGATTTTAAAATAAATCGGTTAAACTAATTTCTATGCGTTTTGGCTTGCTCCGGACAAACCGTAAATCCAATTGACACGAAATTTGAAACCATGCAACAATATCACATTATGTATCCAAGGACACTGATTTCGTCGAAATCCGAGACAGTTTGAAAAATGGCTATTTTAACTCATCAATTAAATATTAAAATATTCAATTTTCACAAATCAACTTTAAATTCGATTTTAAAAGTTCTATAACATCATTCTAACTCCAATATGATTAAATAAAATTTTACAAATCAATTTTAATCATATTAAACCCAATTTCCAATTATTTCTGTATTTCAAATATTAAATTATCGATTTAATTATCCAATTAAATCCAGATATTCGAAAAATAAATTATTCGACTTATAAATTTTACTTATTAATATTTAAAATCAATTAAATATATGAATTTCAATTGACAGAAATCCTGGGTCGTTACAAACTTCCCCCTTAACAGAATTTCATCCTCGAAATTACCAAGTAAGAAAAAGTTACAGAATCCAATAACTTTCCAAAACAAGCCATTCAAATTGGATTTTCCAAATCTCTTAAGTGTTTAACTTTCCCAAAATCCATAGTTAAACTTCTTACAATACTTTACTAAGTTTTCAAATCATACTTAGTTATCTTTTTCAAAATCAACTATATCATTTAACTTTCAACTTCAAATCAAAATTTAGTTTTTTTTCACACAATTTTCCAATTTTTCCCAAATTTTTTCTAACACCCTAAATTTTCAGAAAAATTCGCCATAACTTCCTTTACACGGCTCGATCCAAAAAAAATGACAGTATATATATATCACAAATATACATCTCATCAAGTGATGAGGCATCTCGCAGGGAAAAAAGTGTAAAAGTATGATATTTAATCCGAGATATGTACCTTATATTTTATTAGCGAGCATATACGGCTAATATAGCGCGAAAGCGAGCTCCAAATGCGAAGCAAGCTCAATCTGCACCTACTAAATACTCAACAACAACATGAGAAACATTTATATATGCAAGTAATGTCAATATACAACATATACCAACAACTATATATGCCAATATAGCAAATGCAACAAAACAACAAATTCAACCATCATCCAACTAGCATTTAACTAACATCCATAACCAAATCAATTACATTCACTTCTCATTAATATTCAATGAATTGGTTTTCCAATTTAAATCACATTTGATTCATTAACATTGGATGTTTTTTTCTAACATTCATTTATTCATATTCAAGTTGGTTCATTTCTAAATCAAATTCAATTCTATTTAAGAGTCACTTAACTTCCAATTGGATTTCAATGATTCAGAGCTTTCCATTTCATCAATTCAACTTCATTAACACTGAATGAAATATACACAATCAATTAACAATCAAATAACAACCAATGTATATTCAATATAACCAAATTATTTAATTTACATTCAATTTGGTCCAACACTTTTAATTCCAATTGGTTTATATTAAATTTATTTTCATTCAATTATTCAATTACTCAACTTCATTAACTTCTAATGAATTTACACTTACATTCATTATTCCTTATCAATTCTTTTACATTCGATTGATTAATATTTCATCCATTTATCAATTCAATTGATAATTCTTTTAACAATATAAGGTTGAATTTCATTTATATAACTCAAGTTCATATTCATCACTTCTCTTGATTAATTTACTTCGATACCAAAATCAACTTTATTCAACTTCACTTAAGTTATATTCCATTTCAAACATCTTATATAATCCAATTCAGATTTCAATTCTAAAGTAAATTCCATTTACTTTTACCGAAGTCAAATTTATTATCTCATATTATAAGTTCAAAACTCTTTTCACTTATATTCAACAATTTCAGCTTGGATTTTCATTTCAAATTTGTTTATCACAATCAAACTTCAATTCCCAATCAAATCTCATTTCAATTTATAAAACTCATTTATACATTCACATTACCAATTTCATTCCATTAATGAGTTTTATTCCAAATTATAAATATTTTCAATTCCCATTTGTATATGAATTCATTCCTTTATCCTTTGGTTATTATTTCAATTTCTTATTTCAATTTCCATTTTAATAATGATAATATTTCAATATCATCGCTTCCAAACATCCAAGCAACCATATATTATAAACATTTACAGAAAATTTGTTTCTTTTAGTATACGAAAATAGTTTGGGTAAAATTATTTCATTTTCTCAATTTCAAAACAATACTGTGTCAGTTTATCTTGTTTAAGAGTTTAGAAACCCCTATCGATCACGGTTGTACTTCCCGCACCGACCAGAATTCATAAACAATCAACCGATAAGTCAACACAATAAAAAAAAAATTTATATTCACTAACAAATACGCGCTCATAGCTATTATTACACTCAAACTCATTCTAGAGTACTATTGACTCTATCTCTAATAAGTAACACCCAACAGAGCCATGGTTGTCACTTAACCATATGCTCTGATACCAAATGTAACGTTGCGATTTTTCGGCGCTAGAAAACCTACATCAATACGTCCACTATATCAACTGCCGAGCAATCGAATGCCGGAAAACCGTACCGTTATGGTTCAAGAAGAAGAAAAGGGTAGAAGAAGAGAGAAAAAGATAGAACAGAACAGAAAGAAACAACAGAACAATATCAGGATCTCACAATCGCAGTGGAACAACATATAATAGATAAATGAATAATCTTTAAACAAAGAACTATATCAGTTATTACATTACATCACATTATCAGAGTTTACAACAACAAACAGCGGAAAAGAAGTACTATATACTAGCTTGATACGCCATGCCCTCCAGCTTGCCTCCAAATCTCTACAGCAACTCTCGAATTCCAGAATATCCTGATAACCTGACTCTAGACTGCTCGTGTGGAAATTGGTGGGCATCCAGAGTTTAGGAAAAGAACAATAAACTCCAGGTCAGTCATGGGACTGGTGTGAGAACTTAAAACAGTTTATCTTTTAAAATAAACCAAGGGATATTTTAAAATAGATTCGCAATGCTTTTTGGAAAATGAGACTACCATAAGGCCTCCCGCACACACACAATGCAAACGCAGAATCGGAGGTGATTTCTCCTTATGATAGTCAAAGATGCTTGATACGTATTAAAAAGAAACATTTGATATTATTACTAGTGCATAGTGTAGAAAACATTTCGAAAGTAAAGATATAAATCTTAACCATCATAAGCATTTCGCACTTATGCCTACTATAGCTACCATCTAAACAGTGGTGACCACCATAAGTAAATGGTAGGTTCTACAACTAAAACCGTACAAGGTTCGTATTGTTTCTTTGGATTTCCAACAAATGGTCAGGGCAAGGAACTTCCCATTGCCACATGGGTACGCCTCGGGAAAGACGACCCGAGAACCTAACTGGATCTCTTCCAACACAAGGCCGGGTTACCCTTCAAACTGGGTAACTACTGACACGAATATGTCATTCCCCGATCATAACCGATCTATATCCGAGGATCCTCGATTCCAACAACCACAAAGCAATAAATTTGCAGCAACAACATAGGTTAAGTATCTGGGCTCCATACCATGATACCACCTCTATCCAGAAGAAATGACATACACTAAAGGGGCGCTACCTAATAACCTTGCTACATCCTTCCTGTTTTGACCATTTTCGGGGTGTGAGGTCCGACGAAGTCACATCCACAAAGCTACGCTTTATACAAAAGTTGTGCTTTGATCACATATGCTCAACGGCACTTCGCATGTCACATTACCAATTTGGGAATGTAATACTAGTAACCATCAACTACATAACCTCTGAGCTCATACGTCTCAGAGAAGGGTGTTAAGATAAGAGAATAACTTCTCCGCCACCAACAGAAATATATTTGATAGAAACCATCTTTACATCTCAAATTGTAACGTCAGACACACATCCATACAAGTCCGTTCCGGGGTCCAATAGAATCGAAGGCACTTCCAAAGAAGCCCTTGCAATCCGGATATTCACCACTCACGTTCGGACTTCTCGTCACTAAGGGTGATAAAACCTCTATATCGGAGATCAGCCGATGCAGAGTCATTCGACGGTAATCCTTCCGTTTTCACAATAATATCCGGTCTTCAACACCGTTCTTCAAATGCAATCCATAACGACGTATCACATATTCGGAATGGGTTATACGACCCAAAGGTCCTTTCCCGGCTAACCTGAATAGTGAGCGCTTATTTTAAAAATAAGTGTAGCATTCAAATTCAAGCAAATCACAACAAATACCTTTTTAAAGGTAAATATTGATAGTCGGTTATTTAACTATCAATAGGTGTGCACAACATCACCAGATTCCAAATAATTTTCCAAATTATTTATTTTCCAAAAATATCTTTACAAGATATATATTTTTCACACTTCAACATTTGAAAACAAATTTCAAATCACTTTTCACCTTTACAACTTTTGAAAATAAATTTCAAATTGTTTCCCTATACGGGATATATTCACAAATCTTTATTCATTTTCATTTCAAAATGGTTCATTTAAACTAATTAAATAAATCCTTACCGATTTACTTTATATTTACGTTCTAAATCCGTAGTTTTATTTCCACACTTCAAAAATAAATCAACGTTTATTTTTAAACAAATTTCCCTTTCTTTTATAAATTCCATAGTGAATTTACAATTCCAAAATATCTATGAATATACGATTTCCAAATCGATTTCTAATATTCATTTTCAATTTATTTTTAAAAGATAAAATCTAAAACATTCACTTCATATTGGAAAACATTTCCATACTTATTTAATAATAAGAAATTCACAAATCCATTTATTTTCAACACTTGAAAAATATTCAATATACTTAAATCGAAATTAAGTATATATTTCATTCTTTTAAAAAATGTTCTTTCAAACACATTTATTTGGGTCAAAACGAATGTTGCGTAAAACATCGTTACGACGACCCAAAATCACTAGTATAGGGATTCGAAATTTTACATAGATATATAAATCCCAATACTATACAGAACATTTCCTTTTGGAAATCATTTACTATAACAATAGTGTTATAGTCCACCATTTCCTTATTTCTCGAAAACGTCTATTTCAACAATGAACGTTGAAATCTATGTATTCGATACTTAACGCATTTTAAAACATCTTTAAATCGTTTTAATTCTATTTAAAATATCACTTCCCGAAACACTTTAATATATTATTCACTGTTCAAAATCGTGAATATTCTTCGTTAACCAAATTCAACATTTTTCTACACATTTTGTTTAAAGGATTATCCACCGTCCAAAATCGTGAGTAATCTCCTTTAAAAATATAAAATAATTGAATTATCAAAATAAGTCGGTTTCGGATTTATAAAACAATGTTTATAAATTCCCATTTATATTTTATAAAGACTTCAATTTACAAATTTTAAAAATCTTACTACTTATTAAATTCCATTTATAACCTCATTTTCAGCATTAACAGAACTCCTTTTATAATTCCATTATTTCGATTTATAAAATATATATTTTATATATCTCATCTATAAACCATTTATACTTATTCGAACATCTCAATTAAAATGACAAAATCCGATTTATAAGTTAATTACTTATAAATCTTTTGTTTTACAAAATCTATTCATTTTATAACTTCACAATTTATAAATCTATAAATTTCATTTACTTATGAAATCCATTTATACTTCATTTTAACACTTAATAAAACTTGTTTTATAATTCCTATATTTTTAATTTATAAATATCAATATTATAAATCTTTTATATAAATCATTTATAATAATTCAAAAATCCCAATTTAAACCATTCTTTTTAATAATTTACGAATCGTTATTAAAGCTTATATATAACTCCAAAATCATACTTAAGTATTATTTTCCAAAAATATAACTTTTATAATAATAATTATTATTAACGTTTATTTATTTTAACAATTCAAAATTTAATAAACGTGTACCTTCAAAAATCACTTAAAAATCCTTTTAAATTCGAAATTGTTACTTTAATATTTTTAAAACTCCAAAAATAGGCTAATGCTGCAACAGCAACAATATATCAATCACGACAATCAAAACATCATATATCAATATGATAATCAACAAATATCACAATATCTGTAATCAAATAAATACTGGTGAGGAATCCAGTTGGATCCCTCCAACCTGTTACCCTACATCCACAGATGTTAGCACAATACCAATTCCGTTCCAATACGAAATATCGCGGTATATGGGATTCATAAAATATTATCCGCTATTATGTGGCGCAATAGGGTCTCATCCGCTATATAATGCGGGAAATCAACTCCAAGTACATATATAATACCAATTTCACTTTACGGTGAAATATTCGTGGTGTATGTTTTTAATAAATAACCTCCGCTTAATATACGGCGTATAATGTCTATTTCACACAATAAATAACAATTTATCATCCAACCACTCAATTAAGCAATTTTAAATTTAACTATCTAAAATTTAAATCGAAACAATTCGATTGAGTGAGAAGTTCTCACCTTGGGTTTCCGATAACAGTTGTAGTGTTTTATTTCGAATAAAATTAAACGTGCGTTTAATTTTAGCCAAAATTTTCACTAGCCCCAAATGACTCCAAACCAGCTCCATTGCGTAGTGCTTGACAAAACGAAGCCGCTTCAAGTCATTTCGTCCAAAACGGACCTCATACGACAAAGATACGGCATTTTAAACTTTGAACGAATTATAATATAATAATTAACAATTTCTTTTTTTAATTTTAAACCTAGAATGAATCAGAGCCGCTCGTTTTTGCTTCTGCAGATCGTGGCCGCTGATGGAAGCTTCTCCTCCAACAAGAAAAACGCGTTCGAAATAACCCATCGGCTGCCCATGCTTCGCGAATTACCGCCACCACTACCGACCACTACACGATGATCAGGGACCATCATTTGGAAGTTCTTGCTCGCGCCACCTCCAGTATGAACCACATGGCACTCGGTGGCTTCACGGCCACGTGAATCATGTGCGAACTACACACGTACTCGGCCACAAAGCTCCCTCTACATCGCGTTAAATCAAATCACAACTGTATGAATCGAAAGGCATCGTGAAGCTCCATGATTTGTTAGTTGAGAGCTTTCAACAATTGTTGATGGATTGAAAGAAATTGAGGGGAGAACATTGGCAAATTTCGGCCATTGGTGATATTAGTGGCGGCCGGCTTAAGGAACTAGGGTTTTATTTATTTTTTTTGCAAATGAAAACAATGAAGGCCTTTTATAGAAAATTTCCAAATTGCTATTCATCCAAAATTTTACGAACTCCAAATCTCATGCGGTGACTGGCATTTCTAGGGTTTACCCCACGTTCCGGACACAATGGAATAGGTTTCGGAGGCTAATTCGATCATATGTGCGAGTTACGGAAATAAACGATCGATTTAAAATTAAATCGGTTAAACTAATTTCTATGCGTTTTGGCTTGCCCCGGACAAACCGTAAATGCAATTGACCCGAAATTTGAAACCATACAACAATATCACATTATGGATCCGATGACACTGGTTTCGTCGAAATCCGAGACTTTTTGAGAAATGGCTATTTTAACTCGTCAATTAAATATTAAAATATTCAATTTTCACACTTTAAATTCGATTTTAAAAGTTCTATAACATCATTATAACTCCAATATGATTAAATAAAATTTTACAAATCAATTTTAATCATATTAAACCCAATTTCGAATTATTTCTGTATTTCAAATATTAAATTATCGATTTAATTATCCAATTAAATCCAGATATTCGAAAAATAAATTATTCGACTTATAAAATTTACTTATTAATATTTAAAATCAATTAAATATACGAATTTCAATTGGCAGAAATCCTAGGTCATTACAGTGCATATGAAACGGTGACAAAAAAATAGGTAGCTTAGATCACCTTTGATCCTTTTGTATGTCATGATCTTAATTTTCAAATGTCGAGAATCATGCGAACTTTTTAGATTTCCTAATTTTGTGGAAATAAAGGATTTTAAACTATAAAGTTATATTTTTTTATTTGTGGCTCTTTATTGTTCAACAATCGGTTGTGAATTATCTATTTCGAAAATGTAAGAAAAGCTGCATTTATGTGATCAACCAGTTATGCCTAATGAAATTCGTAAAGTTAAGTTTTAATATATTAACAGGAAAATTGTCTTGATCCTGTCCGACTATCAGTAAGTAGGAGAATTTTGTTATGATATACGCATAAAAGGATTTAGTGGTTTACCATTTAGATGAGTTTTTCTATACGAATACATGTCCGTCAATATTTGATAGTTCATAAATAACCGTCATTTTAGTATGATCCAAAGAAATTCAAACCATTCAATTTTAATTGTAGATTAATTTGATTGGGAAAATATGTAAAATGATTTATCATTAGCTATCAAACGTGTGAATGATCATGATGACTTCAAACATTTTGTTTATATTTAAAATATTTGATTCATTAGTATCATTAATATTTTCTATATAGTTTTCTCATTTAAAGCTTTTAAATTATGAAAAATGTCATTAACCATTACTAATATATATGTAGTGATTGTTTTTGTCACTATATTATCCGCATTAAATTGTATTTGACATTGAGTGGTTATTTTACCTATGCATACAACCATTACTTCACAATGAAACAAATATGCTCATAATTTTATTTCACATGTCTTATGGACGTGCCTAACATACTGGTGTGCGTGTATATGTATACATATACATATATATATATAGGGTTGTATTAGAGAGAAACGTGGGAAACCTTTTTACCCATTCTCACTTTATCTCAACCCATTATCTCCAAGCAAATTTCCTATGTTTTAGCCATCCCTAAACCTTTCCAAACTGAAATTTTGCAGCCCTAATGATGGGCCTTAAACCCACCTAAGCCCAAGCCAAAATACTATGCAATTAAATCTAATTTTACCGTTTGTCGATAATGTATATCGATTGATATATTTATAACTTTTATAAATATATATAACATTATTTATTTCTCAAATCATATTCAAATTTTACATTAATATTTCATAAACATTAATTAATTTAATTAATTTATAACAATTATAAGCTAAATAAATCATCTGGTCCAAAGGAAATTCATCATTTCGGCTGTACAACTCTTGGGTGTAAATTTGGTCAGCGATTAACATCAAACTATTCTAATGTTAACGTTCACTCGTCACTTAGCAGGTGGTGTGACATTATGGCCAAATTTATCGCATACTCATTTTCGGTAAAATCCAATTTTAGTTTAATAAGCATTACCTTCCTGTGACATTTATTTACACCAATTCTCTTCATCAAAACTACATCACTTTGGACTTAAGGAATTTAATAATGGTCAAAATTTCAACCTCATCCACATTCAACTTTATGGTCTAAATACATAGCCATTGGTTCAATAATAAGTATTATTATTATCCGAAATGACCTAGCCAAAAACTTTGACTTTGAGTTGACTTGACTTGAGTTGACTGTGATACTAACTGCATATAACTGAGGAGACGAATCCTCTCTTGAATAGTTCTTCACTTCCAATACTTCCACTCGACCCAATTATAGTTATTCGATGGATGCCATGCTATGATTTGGCAATAATCAAAGCGAAGCTTTCATATTGAACATTATTCTCAATTCAAGAGAACTGTGTAAATCGATCACATCGATATTTTCTATTTGACCATATTTATATTAACCAACAGAAAACTATCGTGTAAGTCATTCTAAGTTATCTAATAACTATTAGTACGTAACCCTATGTGCTTCCAGCAGTCATGAGTAATAGACTGCCTATCATTTGGAGAGTGTTACGTACTCTGGTCTCAACGGATACATCGATATTAAGTCTCGATGCATTTTGACTAGGAACATTTAAAATGGTATATTTGTTTCGTTTTGATAAATTACTCACAGTTACAATACTTTGTAACTACTATCACAAAATATACCATTTATGGATTTTTCTATTAAATATACTTTTAATTAAGTTAATTAATTAATATAATCACATTATATCAAGTATATAATATGAAGATAATACCTTTTATTTCGAACAAGATTGGTCAACGAGTAAGATATATGTAACAAATTACATAATTGCCCCTAGTGTATACCCCTAACTCTATCAATCTCCTACTTGCACTTGGGGTCAATTATGGAATCTAATTCCAACTTCTCTAATCAGTTTTCTCATAACCAATTAGGTCAGTCCCTTAGTGAATGGGTATGCTATTATGTTTTGATTATCTACATTGTCGATTAACTCTTTCTAACACTGCTAAAATGCCTTTATCATTTGGAATGGTTCAAAGTATGTCTTTCAAATTCTAGTGAGCTTTAAGTTCTATCATGACCAATTTATGACATTATAAGAGATAACAGTAATATGGGATTCTCAACATTTGGAACCACCTTTGGCTCGGTTATAAATTTGTGCATTTATATCTATATACATTGGTTTATTGCAGCGCTATTCAATTAATGTTCTCAATACTTCATTGAACTGATCACAACCACTTTTATTTTGAAATATTTTCAAATTAAAGATTTTAACTTGAATTTTATCATTGACATGTTGTACTCAATATCACTTACAAAATATTGTTCACAAACATTCAATCACAACGAGTTCGTTGTTTCTATAAACAATTCTCTAGTATTTCATAAATACGTGAGAATACCTCAAACAACCATTTAGTGATATAATTTTGGATTTTATAGTTGCTCCTTGTATCAAATACAGAAACAAAAACATAATATCATACACAACATAACATGTATGATCATTTCTATTGCTATTGCATAAGGAATCCAACTTACATGTTATCCTTTTAATAAGATGCTCTAGTATATCGTTTTAGGACAATCCCTATATCTTTTATACTCACTATAAAATACATCATTTACAATCCAAAATTGAATATAAAACAACTAATGTTGATTTTTAATATAAGCATATTTTTAAAATCAACAACATGTTGTCTACTTATAGTTTAGAAATCTCAATGTACCTTTTAACGTTCTTTCTTACGAACACGCGCATCCTCTGTACTTTTACTGAAAATCAAACTATTTGATATTTCTATCAAAATACTTATTCAATCTTGATGCATATAAAATGGTACATTCATATCATTTCTTGGATGATATCCAAGGACACACAAACTCAATATCGCTCCCGCTAAGTTTGAGGCATTTTTGGTTAATATGAGTAAACAGCTTACAATAAATCATTATTTTGAATTTTCTGTTTCAATACATAAGTACCGAACACTAAGTCTTATCGAGCAATAATTTTGTGAGTAAATCTGAATTAACTTGAGCATGTTGAATACTGAATCTGTTATGCTAATTTCAACAATTGAAATTTACGATATTATTCTTATCAACATTGCTTATTTAATTCCAACCACATTAGTCTTTCCAATAAAGACACAATATTAGCCAATGGATCACATCTCTTTGGTTATGACTGCCAAAATTATATTTTGATAGCATAGTTGGAATTCTTTCAGATCTGTGCATCATACCATATAGAGCCAACAATCTTAATGGTTTAATTGAACAACCGAGGGTAATGTATATTTTCAAAACTAATAAAAAACTCGTAGTTTCTCTTAGATGTACGAGAATATTTATTAGACATTCTAATGCTATGTATTCATTTAGGTTAGTTAATTTCACTTCATCTCGTATAATCAGTTCTATCTTATGGATTAGATCCAGTTTTATTTAACTACCAAAAATTTCTCAAAGAAATTCCTTCACAATGAAGTCGATATATCTTGAAACAACAATTGTTTCTTAGTGCAAATAGAATAGGGATTCGTAAATGCTTTATGAAACTTTTTATTTATAAAATTGATTTTAGATTAGAAAATTTTTGTTCAAAATATAGATATGTCATTTGATCACAAACCTTTTGGAGATTTATACAAGATCCCTCATGAACAATTATTACATGCAATCTTTCGACTCGCATAACCTACCAACTCTGTGGCCTAGGATATGTTGGGATTTCTTACAAACCCTTATCTTGTATGATTTTGTAAACTATTGTTTAGATGAAATTATATCAACCTTGTGTACTAATCTTGAGTATATGACCTTATAGAAAGAAACTAACTCAACTTCACTCACAATTAATCCAAAATTGTCCAACAATGTCTAATTTCTCCTTATTGATGCATCTTTATGTATCACATAGAGGAGTGATTTTGAGATTGAATCTATATTCATTTTTAGGTACATTTGGAACTCTTTCCAATATACTCACTTATTCTACCAAATCAAATCATTTTATTCTATTGTGTGTTATTTTCTTTTCTTTTCTTTTATATTCTACGATTTTATCATAAACTTATTACATATATATCTAATATGCATGTTCGTGTTGGTAATAAATCATCGATGAATATAACAAAGTATGTAACGGCCCGATTCTTCGACTCACGAAAGTCGACATTAATACGTCCACTGTATCAACTGCAGAACAATTGAATGCCGGAAAACCGAACCCTTAGGGTGAAAGAAGAAGAGGTAGAAGAAGAAAGAAAGAAGAAGCAACAAAAAACTACATCAGAATCTCACAATTCGCAGCGGAACAACATATAATAGATAAATGAATATCTTTAAAATAAAGAACTGTATCAGTTATTGTAACAACCCGCATATTTATCGATTCTATATTTAAATATTTTATTTATATATTATATCGTTAATCGGATTTTGGTCCAAAAAGCTACTTTTTGCAAACGGTCAAATTAGGACTCGAGACCACTTCCGTTGAGTTCGAAATGTCGTTTACAACTTTTTTAAGTATAAACATCAATATGTTTGGAGTCAGTGGAATTTCACTAACTTTTCCCGCTTTGGACTTTGGGTTGGTTTAGCCCATTAAAACCCAAGTCCCAACCCCTTCACCTCACTCTTCATAAATTCCTAACTAACTCAAGATTTGCATTAATGGTGAAGAGAATGGGAAATTAAAAATCCAAGCTCAAATTTAATTGTTAATCCAACATTCAACTCCAAATTCAAGTAGAAGATATTGGATTCAAGCTTTGGATTGCTTCTCCTTACTTTCAAGCTTCATCTTCATAAATTTTGGTGCAAAGGTGAGATTTTTATCTCACAAATCTAGTCTATAACTATATTGGACTGTTGGGAATGATTCCCTATCACTTTTGCATGCACATTTGCCTTTGGTTTGGATTGGATTGGCGAAAAACTCCAATTTTTAGCATTTTTGGAAATTTCCTGCACTTAGCTCGTTCTGGCCACTTGACTCGTTCGGTGATAGGTCGCAAGGTCGCTGGGTCGTAGGTCGCAGGGCTTTAGGTCATTCTGGAAATATTGATACTTCGGAGTTAGGTCGCTCGCAAGTTAACTCGTTAGGTCGCTCGCGAGTTAATACCGTAGGTCGTTTGGCTTTTAGGTCGTAGGTCGTGGAGAGTTAGGTCGTAGGCCACGCGCCTTTATCCTCTGGCCATTTAGTCCCAAGGTCGCTTGACCTCTAGGTCGCGGGTACCCTTAGGTCGCTCGGCCTTGTTTAGTGCTAGGTTGTTGGACCATTTAGGTCGTTCGACCCTTAGGTCGCGGGTTTTTAGGTCGCGTGACCTTAGGTCGTTGGACCACCTTAAGTACCGATAGGTCGCTGGACCTTAGGTCGTCTCACATTAGTTCATTTCTGGCCTTAGGTCGCGTGACCTTGTTTAGACCGTAGGTCGTTAGGTCGTAAGACCTTAGGTCGTATACCCCCTAGGTCGCTCTCCTATTTTAAACTGTTAGGTCGTTGGACCGCGAACACCACTAGGTCGCTTGACCCCTTAAACCCCTAGGTCGCAACCATTAGGTCGCTCGACCCTATTCCCCTTATATCGTTAGACCTCATTTTGTCTTCACTAGGTCGTACCGTTTTGGTCAGGGCGCTGCCCCGCACCCCGTCGGGGGTGCTGCCCCCTGGACCCCCGCGACCTGACCGGGCAGGTCGAACCCCGTAGCAGGGGCGTTGCCCCCGCACCTGTTAGGAACTGAGTTGATGATGTTTTGATGACAACAACCTTATATAGTTATTATACTTTACTTTATAAAATATGAACTAACATTTTCATATAGATATATATATATATATATGTATGTATATAGGAAGTATATGCAGGTATTATCGAAGGCTGATCAGTATAAAGACTCAAGCATCAAGATGAAGATTAGAGATTCAAGATTCAAGACTCTAGAGAATAAAGATTTCAAGATCTCAAGATAAGTGTCTAGTATTTTGTTAAAACTTCATAATAGCACTCTCATCTTTCTTCCAATTTTCTTTTGGGATGGAACCCAATATTCTTTAAAACACTATTCACCCCCCTTCTAGTGTTATTTCTGCCTTAAGATCCTTAATCCGCATCCCCAACAGCACCCCCACCTTGGGGGGTTGCCACCCCCCCGGACCCCCCCTCCGTAGGGGATCTTATCTGAAAAACATTCAACAGAACTTGCTGAGTTGATTTCCTTGGATTCTTATCACATCTTCGATTGTGATCTTTGTGATTGATTGTTTCTACAATCGCTTCTGTGATTTGTCACTTAAAAATATGAAGGTTTCAATACTAGTAGTAAATATCAAAACTCTTTCAACAAAATGATTTCAACTCTATTTTCAATAACAAAGCTCTTTTCTTAAACCGTTTTCCAATCTACTAGTATATACAAACCTTTACCTCACTAGGATGAGAAATCTAATTAAACAGCTTAGTAAAACAAGTGGTATGAAACGCTTGCGTTCACTTCGTCGGTTAATTCTTGGACTTGTTCGATTGAACCTCTTGTGATAATTTTTTAGTGAAGATTTACAGTTTGTTCGTAAACATTTAAGTTAAGCAAGTGGTTATAGGACACGAAGCTAAACTTTTATATTTACTAGCTTAGTGTAATTGACACTTCTCATTGATCATGACGATCATTTTTATGATTTAGGCTAGCAATTGTGCGATGTCTCTTTGTTTGCAAGGTTAGACTAGACCTCATTGGTGTGATTCTGACTCATACATATCTCTTTGTCCGCAAGGTTAGTCTAGACACCACTTGTGTGATTCCACTCACACATACCTTTTTGTAGCGAGGTTAGGCTAGACACCACTTGTGTGATTCCACTCACACATACCTTTTTGCTTTTTTTGGTTAGCCTAGACCTCATCTGGGTCATTCCGACTCACCCGTATGGGGTAGCTTCCCATGGTCTTCGGACCGTCATGTGATAGGCCTCTTTCCCTTTTTATGATTTCTGGATTCCTCGCGTTGATTTCTGGAATTTATGTCATCGACTTGTTATGAGTACAAGTTTAGGGTATGATGCCCTCTTTGGATCTTTGAGAAGGTTCTTGTGATATTGATTTATCTCTTATTGATTGATCTTCTGTTGATCATCATTTGTATACTTATAGTAGTATGTCAATATGGATATTTTATGTTTATGCCATATCTTTTATTTTATATCATGTCATCTGATATTTATAGCTAGACCGATCCGTTTATTATTTTCTTAAATAATACTCGGGTCAGACCGAGATGTTACAGGTTCTTCTGCTTGACTTCTTCCCGGGATTTGCTACTCTGACTTTTGGCTAACTATTTAGATTAGCAGTTTTTGTTACACACTTGAGATATAGACTCATAGTTGTATTCTTTTGTATAGCACGTGTTGCTATTCTTTTGTATTATTGTGGATATTTTGACCACTACTCTGATGTACACTTTCATGTGTTAGTTATGTATTCATATCTTCTTCCGCCTTTGTGATATGGATGTCTGTGACTGATTTGCGTTATGCTTATTTCTATGTTTGTTTCCGAAGATGATTTATAGCCACCGTGTGATAAGCAATTACATGGATGGTCGCTCCTCAACAGCCTTATTCTCCGTGCTAGTTGACAACACTATAACCCGTAGTGTCCTTGGCTAGCGTGGGTATAGAGGTGGGGCGTCACAGCTTGGTATCAGAGCCAAACTTCGGAACAATGTAGAATAACTTAACAAGGATCATCGTCCTAAGTCTATCTTAGGAGTTATACCACAGGATTAATTCGAGTCTTCGTACTGATTCATCCTATTTCCTTTATGATTCCTTGTTTTATCTATCAAGATTGCTTGATATTCATTGGTGAATAACCTTCTTCCTTCTCTTCTTTCTTTCTTAAAGGAAGAGAATGTCTAGTCCAGGCCGTCCCAGAACTGGATCATCTAGTGCTGCTCCCCAGGATGGAGTTTTTATGACTGCTCAACAACTTCTTGATTTAGTAACAAATGCTCAAGTAGCTGGAGCTATCCCGGAACCTACTCACCCTAAGTCGGGATTTGCACGCTTGTGCCGCGATTACACCAACTTAGGTGGGAAGCCCTTCAAAGGTTCAGAAACTATCATCGAGGTCCAGGCTTGGTTAAAATCATGCGATCGAATCTTTTTTCGCATGAACCTTATCGATCTCCACCGCATTCAGGTGGCTTCCAACATGCTCCAGGAGAGATCATTGGACTGGTACGAACTCCTTATTTCAGAAATTAATGAAGCGGATCTTACCTGGGAGCAATTTCAGGGACGCTTCGAGTTAAAGTTTGTACCAGAAGCTGGGAAAGTAACCTTGGCTCGACGTTTTATAGACCTTGTTCAAGGTCAATCCTCTGTGACTGATTACGTCGCAGCCTTCGAGTCGCTTTCCAAATATGGGGTTGAATACATCAACACCCCATTGAAGAAGAACCAGAGGTTCGTTTATGGCTTAAATAAGAATCTTAAGAAGCCACTACTCCTGAAACTAGAAGTCGCATTCGATCAACTCGTTGATATCGCTCTTCGTCTTGAAGAGGCTGATAGAGAGAGTGATGTTGAAGTGGAAGGCGCTAAACCAAACTTCAACTACAAGAAGAGGCCAATCAAATTCAAGGGTCCTTATCCCAACAAAAAGGGTAAGTAAGCAACTCCTGCTGCAAAGGCTCCTTCTCCTAGTGGTGCGAGATGCTTCAGCTGTGGATCTGGGGATCATTTTGCGAATAAGTGCTCGAAGCCCAAATCTTGTCGCTATTGTAAGAGCCCAGATCATTACATACATCAATGCCACAAACATGAAGGTAAGAAGGAAGGAAAGTTGAATGCGGCTCAAGCCACTGGCAACACATCTCGTGGCCAAGGTATTTCTTACTCCATTCTTGATGGTATTATTTTATTTCATGATTGACCTATTAGAGTTCTCTTTGATACGGGTGCATCCCATTCTTTTATATCAAAGGAACTGGTAGACACTTTTTCCTTAAGTGTTACTGCATTAATGACTTCTTTAAGAATTGCGAATCCTGTTGGTGGATCCGCAACTCTTAGTTTGCTTTGTAAAGATGTGGAGATTATTTTATGCGATTTTTCTTTCCTAGCCGATTTGCATGTTATGCGTTACTTAGGCTTTGGAATGATATTGGGTATGGACTGGCTTAACCATTATGAAGCTCATATCCTATGTCCTGAGCGGACTATTTATCTCCGACATCCGCAATCTGTAAATCCGATTTCTATTATTCTTAAAGATTCGAATTCTTCTTTGACTGCATCTTTATATTCTTTAAATCCTCGTGATAATGATGATGATGATGAAGATGATATTATTTCTCGTATTCACGTTGTTCGTGAATTATCCGACATATTCGAGCCCGTTTTAGGTTTACCACCTAAACGAGCAATTGAGTTCAGAATTAATCTTGTTTCTGGAGCTCAACCTATTACTCGTCCTCCTTATCGCATGTCCAATAAGGAAAATGAGGAGATGCGCAAACAGTTGTCCGAATTGGAGACGAAGCAATTTATTCGCTCTTGTTCCTCGCCTTGGGGAGCTTCGGCTATTTTCGTGAAGAAATCCGACGGTACACTTAGGCTTTGCGTTGACTATCGCAAGCTTAACGATCTAAATATTAAAAATAAATATCATTTACCTCGGATTGACGATCTATTTGATCAGCTTTGCGGAGCTAGGGTCTTTTCACAGTTGGACTTGGCTACCGGTTTTCATCAGCTTCGTATTGCTGAGGATAGTATTCCTTTGACATTGTTCCATACTCGATATGGATCTTATGAATGGCTTGTTATGCCATTTGGGTTAACGAATGCTCCAGCTTATTTCGTTGACCTCATGTATCGAGTTTTCAAAGATTTTCTCGATCGGTTTGTTCTCATATTCATTGATGATATTCTTGTGTATTCAAAAACCGAGGAGGAACATGAGAAACATCTTCGGATTGTATTGGAAACTCTTAGGATAATCAATTAAAGGCAAAATTTTCTATATGCCACTTTTGGCAATCTCGTGTGAAGTTTCTCGGTCAAATTATTTCCGAATCAGGAATTTCCATGGATCCTTCAAAGATTGAAGCGATTCAAGATTGGAAAAGACCTGAGAGTGTGACTGAAATCCGTAGCTTTCTCGGATTGGCGGGCTACTATCGTCGTTTTATTAAAGACTTTTCTAAGATTGTCGTGCCTCTTACTAGCTTGACTAAGAAGGAAGTTAAATACATTTGGTCAGACAAATGTGAAGCCTCTTTTCAGAAATTGAAAGAACTCCTTTCCGATGCTCCTATTCTTGTTATTCCCGAAGGGAATCAAGATTTTGTTGTTTCTACCGACGCTAGTCACGTTGGTTTGGGTGTCGTTCTTATGCAAAAGGAACGTGTTATTTCTTATGCTTCTAGGAAATTGAAGCCGGCCGAGACTAGATATGCCACACATGATCTAGAACTCGCGGCTATTGTTTTCGCCCTTCGAATTTGGCGTCATTATCTATTGGGAGAGAAATTTATTCTTTACACGGATCATAAGACTTTGAAATATTTATTTTCTCAAAGGAACTTAATTTACGTCAACAGCGTTGGCTCGAGTTCCTTGCACCTTATGATCTTGATATTCTTTATACCCCCGGTAAGGGTAATCGTGTCGCCGATGTTCTTAGCCGTAAACAACAAGTAGTTGTTTCTATGATGATATCCGAATGGAACGATCTCGAGATTTTATCCACTTGTGAGATTCGAGAGCGCGTATCCGATTTATGCTCATCACTTGTTTTATGTAGCCTTAAGGCCCATCCTTCTCTTTTTGACCGCATTCTTGAAGCTCAAGGGCTAGATCCTGAATTGGCTCTTCTTGGCCAAAATGTTAAGGATAAAATTGATATTGAAGGTTTGATAGACTTTGATATTGATTCTCATGGCGGCATTTGAAAATTTGGAAGACTTATCGTACCAAATATTGGTGATCTTCGTAAAGATATTTTAGAAGATTCCCATCGTTCTAAATTCACCATTCATCCCGGTAGTATTAAAATGTACACTGATATGAAGCGACTTTATTATTGGAAGGGAATGAAATCTGATATTGCTAACTTTGTTAAGTGTTGCATGACTTGCCAACTTGTCAAGGCCGAACATAAAAGACCTGGTGGGTTATTGCAACCTTTAGAAATTCCAATTTGGAAGTGGGACCAAATTTCCATGGATTTTATAGATGGCCTTCCCCGTTCTCGTTCGGGTCATGATAGCTTATGGGTGATCGTTGACAGGCTTACTAAATCCGCCCATTTTATTCCCGTTCGGTCTAACTGAACCGTTCCTCTTTTGGCCAAACTCTTTATTAAAGAAATTGTTAAATTGCATGGAGTTCCTACTTCTATTGTTAGCGATCGAGATCCATTGTTTATTAGTGGATTTTGGAAGAGTCTTCAAAAAGCTTTAGGAACGAAGCTTAATTTTAGCACTGCTTATCACCCCCAGTCCGATGGACAAACCGAGCGTGTGAATCAAACTCTTGAAGATCTTCTTCGTGCTTGTGTGCTTGATTTTGGTGGAAGTTGGAAAGATCATATTTCACTTGTTGAATTTTTCTATAATAATAGCTTCCAATCTAGTATTGGTATGGCTCCTTTCGAGGCACTCTACGGAAGGCCCTGCCGATCTCCTTCTTGTTGGCTTGAGGCCGGTGAGAAACTGGTTTTAGGTCCAGAATTTATTCGTGATTCAACAGAAAAGATTGAACTTATTCGACATAGGATAAAAGAAGCCCAGAGTAGACAAAAATCCTATGCCGATAATCAAAGAAGGAAATTAGAATTTTCTGTTGGAGATCTTGTTTTTATTCGTGTTTCACCTATGAAAGGTGTTGTACGTTTCAGTCGTTCGGGAAAGTTAGCGCCTCGATATATTGGGCCATTTCCCATCACTGAACGTATTGGTTCCATGGCTTATCACCTTGCGTTACAGGCTCGGTTTTCTGCTATGCACGACGTGTTTCACGTTTCTCAATTACGGAAATGCCTTCGGGATTCCGATTCCATTCTTGAGCCTGCTGTTGTGGAAGAAATTGAAGTTTCGCCGAATTTAACTTATGAGCAACATCCTGTTCGAATTACTGCTTCGGAGGTTAAACGGCTTCGAAATAAAGATGTTCCGCTGGTGAAGGTTCAATGGTCCTCAAACCCTAAGGATTTCTCTTGGGAATCCAGAGAATTCATCCAGCGTGCACATCCGGACTTGCTTACTCCTGCTCTTTGAGGTGAACTTCTTATTTCAAATTTCTTTTGTGTTGATATGATTTTATGGTTGTTACTTTCTATTTCCATCTTATATATATTGCGAATATGCAATTTCTTTAAGGAGGGGAGTCTGTAACAACCCGCATATTTATCGATTTTATATTTAAATATTTTATTTATATATTATGTCGTTAATTGGATTTTGGTCCGAAAAGCTACTTTTTGCAAACGGTCAAATTAGGACTCGAGACCACTTCGGTTGAGTTCGAAATGCCATTTACAACTTTTTTAAGTATAAACATCGATATGTTTGGAGTCAGTGGAATTTCACTAACTTTTCCCGCTTTGGACTTTGGGTTGGTTTAGCCCATTAAAACCCAAGTCCCAACCCCTTCTCCTCACTCTTCATAAATTCCTAACTAACTCAAGATTTGCATTAATGGTGAAGAGAATGGTAAATTAAAACTCCAAGCTCAAATTTAATTGCTAATCCAACATTCAACTCCAAATTCAAGAAGAAGATATTGGATTCAAGCTTTGGATTGCTTCTCCTTGCTTTCAAGCTTTATCTTCGTAAATTTTGATGCAAAGGTGAGATTTTTATCTCACAAATCTAGTCTATAACTATATTGGACTGTTGAGAATGATTCCCTATCACTTTTGCATGCACATTTGCCTTTGGTTTGGATTGGATTGGCGAAAAACTCCAATTTTTAGCATTTTTGGAAATTTCCTGCACTTAGTTCGATCTGGCCACTTGACTCGTTCGGTGATAGGTCGCAAGGTCGCTGGGTCGTAGGTCGCAGGGCTTTAGGTCATTCTGGAAATATTGACACTTCGGAGTTAGTTCGCTCGCAAGTTAACTCGTTAGGTCGCTCGCGAGTTAATACCGTAGGTCGTTTGGCTTTTAGGTCGTAGGTCGTGGGGAGTTAGGTCGTAGGCCGCTCGCCTTTATCCTCTGGCCATTTCGTCCCTAGGTCGCTTGACCTCTAGGTCGCGGGTACCCTTAGGTTGCTCGGCCTTGTTTAGTGCTAGGTCGTTGGACCATTTAGGTCGTTCGACCCTTAGGTCGCGGGTTTTTAGGTCGCATGACCTTAGGTCGTTGGACCTCCTTAAGTATCGATAGGTCGCTGGACCTTAGGTCGTCTCACATTAGGTCGTTGCTGGCCTTAGGACATGTGACCTTGTTTAGACCGTAGGTCGTTAGGTCGTAACACCTTAGCTCGTATACCCCCTAGGTCGCTCTCCTATTTTAAACTGTTAGGTCGTTGGACCGCGAACACCACTAGGTCGCTTGACCCCTTAGACCCCTAGGTCGCAACCATTATGTCGCTCGACCCTATTCCCCTTAGGTCGTTAGACCTCATTTTGTCTTCACTAGGTCGTACCGTTTTGGTCGGGGCGCTGACCCCTGGACCCCCACGACCTGACCGGGTAGGTCGAACCCCGTAGCAGGGGCGTTGCCCCCGCACCTGTTAGGAACTGAGTTAATGATGTTTTGATGACAATAACCTTATATAGTTATTATACTTTACTTTACAAAATATATACTAACATTTTCAGATATATATATATATATGAAGTATATGCAGGTATTATCGAAGACCGATCAGTATAAAGACTCAAGCATCAAGATGAAGATTAGAGATTCTAGATTCAAGACTCCAGAGAATCAAGATTTCAAGATCTCAAGATAAGTGTCTAGTATTTTGTTAAAACTTCATAATAGCACTCTCATCTTTCTTCCAATTTTCTTTTGGGATGGAACCCAATATTCTTTAAAACACTATTCACCCCCCCCCCCTCTAGTGTTATTTCTGCCTTAAGATCCTTAATCCGCATCCCCAACAGCACCCCCACCTTGGGGGGTTGCCACCCCCCTTGAACCCCCCTCCGTAGGGGATCTTATCTGAAAAACATTCAACAGAACTTGCTGAGTTGATTTCCTTGGATTCTTATCACATCTTCGATTGTATCTTTGTGATTGATTGTTTCTACAATCGCTTCTATGATTTGTCACTTAAAAATATGAAGGTTTCAATACTAGTAGTAAATATCAAAACTCTTTCAACAAAATGATTTCAACTCTATTTTCAATAACAAAGCTCTTTTCTTAAACCGTTTTCCAATCTACTAGTATATACAAACCTTTACCTCACTCGAATGAGAAATCTAATTAAAAGGCTTAGTAAAACAAGTGGTATGAAACGCTTGCATTCACTTCGTCGGTTAATTCTTGGACTTGTTCGATTGAACCTCTTGTGATAATTTTTTAGTGAAGATTTACAGTTTGTTCGTAAACATTTAAGTTAAGCTAGTGGTTATGGGACACGAAGCTAAACTTTTGTATTTACTAGCTTAGTGTAATTGACACTTCTCATTCATCATGACGATCATTTTTATGACTTAGACTAGCAATTGTGCGATGTCCCTTTGTTTGCAAGGTTAGACTAGACCTCATTGGTGTGATTCCGACTCACACATATCTCTTTGTCCGCAAGGTTAGTCTAGACACCACTTGTGTGATTCCACTCACACATACCTTTTTGTTGCGAGGTTAGGCTAGACACCACTTGTGTGATTCCACTCACACATACCTTTTTGCTTTTTTTGGTTAGCCTAGACCTCATCTGGGTGCCGTCATGTGATAGGCCTCTTTCCCTTTTTATGATTTCTGGATTCCTCGTGTTGATTTCTGGAATTTATGTCATCGACTTGTTATGAGTACAAGTTTAGGGTATGATGCCCTCTTTGGTTCTTTGAGAAGATTCTTGTGATATTGATTTATCTCTTATTGATTGATCTTCTGTTGATCATCATTTGCATACTTATAGTAGTATGTCAGTATGGATATTTTATGTTTATGCCATATCTTTTATTTTATATCATGTCATCTGATATTTATAGCTAGACTGATCCGTTTATTATTTTCTTAAATAATACTCGGGTCAGACCGAGATGTTACAGGTGCTTCTGCTTGACTTCTTCCCGGGATTTGCTACTCTGACTTTTGGTTAACTATTTAGATTAGCAGTTTTTATTGTACACACTTGAGATATAGACTCATAATTGTATTCTTTTGTATAGCACGTGTTGCTATTCTTTTGTATTATTGTGGATCGTTTGACCACTACTTTGATGTACACTTTCATGTGTTAGTTATATATTCATATCTTCTTCCGCCTTTGTGATATGGAGGTCTGTGACTGATTTGCGTTATGCTTATTTCTATGTTTGTTTCCGAAGATGATTTATAGCCACCGTGTGGTAAGCAATTACATGGATGGTCGCTCCTCAACAGCCTTATTCTCCGTGCTAGTTGACAACACTATAACCCGTAGTGTCCTTGGCTAGCGTGGGTATAGAGGTGGGGCGTCACAGCTATTACATTACATCACATTACAAAGTATGTGGAACCTTTTTGCTATTAATAGACTTGTGATTGCATACATCAATATGTATTAATTCAAAGAGTTCATCAACTCTTATGATGCTCCAATTGAATGGGTGCATATCCATTAATTGTTTGAGATGTAATTAACCTGTATTATATGATCCATAATCATATAGTAAAATTAATTTTCAAAACTACATCTTAGTCTATAATTCCAAAACAGCTGTAAATAATATTAGATACATATGTATTTTTGTTGCATCACTTTTACTATGAAAAAAAATTCCATAATATATTGCTATTTCATAATGAATATTTGTAATACTCATGTTGAAATATAGTTATATCAATTTTACAATAAATGCCAAAAATAGACATTATTTCACAAATAATGTTCGGTACATTGTAAAAAAAATTCATAATTGGATGCAACCATTAGGTGCTATATGGCATGCTCCCACTATTTCTGTCGTTACTATAGTAGTGTACTAAATTTAAAGGTCCACCATTCACTTAATATTGTTAATATTGTTACTTATTTCATATGCTGCAACTAGTTTACAGAGGAGAGTTCTTTGATTAAATATCTTGAACTCAAAGAAATAAATGTTATAGAAAACAATTTTCTATATGAAATACATTTCGGAATAAAAATTATATTTCAAATATTAAGTATTAGTTATTATTACAATTCTTGTTTCCAATAATTCTCTATGAAATAGAAGTGACTATTCATTCTCTTCATTCCAACTTTACCTTAAATTATATCTATTCTTCTACATTCATTCTTCTTTCAAATGGTCAAACTATTCAAAAGGAAACCTTAATACAATATCATAACAAACCTTTTACAAAAGCACATTCGATTATTCTTAACATTTAAGACAACAAATATGTTGCATTTTATGTAAACCGATCAAGATGACATTTCAACGGTCGAGTTCTTAGACGTATCTCGTAATTTATGGTCTTATATTACATTAACACAATATGATCCTTTTGAAATCATTCAAGTTGAATATATGATCTTAAAATACTGTTTCTTGGCTTATTTTGAACGAACTGCCTTCATTGAAATATTGTACCCCGCAAATTATGATTTTTCACCATATAACATTTATATGTGAAAGTACATGGATCAAATATCCATAGTCTTAAATTGCAATTAGAGTTCAAAAACTCCTAAAATGCAATACATGGTCTAAACTAAATAAACATATATGCAACCAATTTACGAATGTATTAAGTAGTTGAAATTTGGGCACTTGTATGGGTATAGAAACATTATATAACATGCAATTAGAATTAGTAGTAAGTATATATTATATTTCTATTTGTCAACTTTCAATTCAGTTTGTTTATATATGTTAATTGATAAACATTTATCAATCATATTAAATGCACAAATTTATCATTGTAGATAATTATAACATTATATAGCATATGTTCTTACAATATTAGAAAGGTTAAATGCTACCATTTATTTTTCTAATAAGGCTCCTACTAGTCTTTAATGTTTATCCAAACCCTAAGATGAAACGTAGAAGTCTTACAACTTCACTTGTGGGTGTTAGGACTCGTTTTGTTGGTATTCTGACCTTGAGTTTACTCAACAAATCATAGCTCCACAAACGATGGATAACTCCTTATCAGTTGTGTCATATACAACTTCTAACCTATTTTTGCTTGTTCTAATTCCATTTCACCTTGAGTTTGCTAAGCAAATCAAAAGAGATTATTCACTCGTACCTACTATATCGTGATGGCCTAAGTGTAGTATATGTACCGTGAGTTTGGTCAACAAATACATATAGTTATCTTACCTCATATGTTCAATATATTAATAATACTATGGATAACATCCCTAGCTTGAGTCTGCCCAATAACTAAGGAGTATGTAAATAATTTACTAATATATATATATATGGTAGAGGACAACATTATATTGAAGATTCATAATCTTCAATATATGTATATTAAGTGTTATCGACTTGTAGAATAATACATTTCTTATGAAATACCATAGCGATTCAAGTGTCAGACACATCAGAAATCACGGTATATATACATTTACATATGTATTTATGTCTCAAGTCTATTTGGGTTTCTTTAATGTTTCACATTTAGTTTATACACATATCATATAACTTTTATTGTTATACAGCTTTTATATTTCATATTACTTGTATGGTAGTCTTACGCATAATATCTCATTAATTAAATCTTATCTAATTAATTTTAATCAATTAACTCTTTAATTAATTTTAAATTAGTATTCCAATATAACTTTTATATTGGACATATCTACCATAACATTAATACTATATATTATAACCTTTATAATGTAACACACATATGTCATATATACGCGTATTTTATTTAATTAATTAACCTTTAATTAATTTAGTCAATTAAATAATTTTTATTAAAATTTATTAATTTTAAAATTTATCTTATGCACATGCACGTATACTTATGTTATCCTAAACATTTTAAAATAACATAACATATATCAAGATATGTAATACATGCATATATGCATTAATTAATTAACATATTTAATTAATTTATTTTATTCATCTTATTAATAAATTTGAAATTTGAAACTAATATATAAATATTTTCAAACATTTTGAAAATATCATTATCCTTTCAAACATGTTGAAAACTTATGTATTATTATAATTTTTATAATAAACATGTTTTATTTTAAATTTAACTATTAAATTTAAAATACTTAACATTAATTTTCAAAATGATTATGAAAATTAGCCCAAGTCCTAAATTAAGTTGGGCATTTTCTATTAGGAATAACCTTTGGGCTCACTTCACCTTTCGGGCCAGGCCAGTAACCTGGTAGGGCATGATACTTGATTACCCAATTTCAATCCTAAACATTACCTTTCTAGACACCGTCCTAAGTGGGCAAGCTTAATTAGTTAGCCCTAATATGACTAATTTAGACAGCGCAGGCCATTGGGCTCCGATACCGTTGTTGGAACTGGACCAGCCCGTAGTGGAAATTATGGGTATATTTTAAAAAAATTACCCTATTGGATCTTTTATTGGGCCTATGTAGTCTAACTGAATTAGAACATTTCTAAATTTCATTTAAATAAAATCATTTATTTTAATTAAATTCAAATATATTAAGATATGAAAATAATTTTAGTTGATTTAGTTTATACATAAATGTACCATATACACATATATGTGAGTGCACGTGTAACATATTAATCCGTGAAAGGTATAATATGCCCATATGTAGATGTTGGGATTTACACCACAACGGACATATTAGCTCATTTTAGATGTCATGTATGTTGTCCAAATATGTGCACGTATGTGTGTTACAAAATACACACACAGACACACACATGTATGTATAAATATATTCAATATAATATATGAACATAAAACAATTATATATAGATATATAAATATATACATATAGAAAGAGAGGGAAAAATTATTAAAAATTATTTATAATTCAAAATTAACTTAGTTTTGCGAATATAATAATTTTAGTATTTTAATTTGTGTATATTATGTGTAAAACAATGTTTTCATCCATAAATAATTAACATAAAATAATCTGCTGATGAAAATTAAAATTTAACAATTATTAAGTAATCTAGGATCATAATATAGAGCTTAGAAAAAATCTAGAGATTTTTCAAAGTTGAAATATTACTTTTAAAAAAATATTGATTTTGGCAGTAATTATCTAATATAAATTAATATTTTATTAAAAATTCAAATTTTAAAATTTTAAAAATTCTAGCATCATGAATGAAAGGTTAAAAATCTAGTATTATTTTTAATAAATCATAAATAGTTTTTCTGAAATAATATCAATTATTAAAAATAATAAACTTTATTGAAAAATTCCTAAATTTTTTTATATGTTTCTAAAATGATATAATATCTTAAAAAATATATAATTTAATTTTTAATGTAAAAATTATTTTTTATATAATAAACAATATATGTATGATAATTAATTTTCGAATTTGTAAATTCATATTATATGTAGATAAGTGTACTAAATTTTTTAAATTATATATATATATATATATATATATATATCTTATATATGCATATATGCTATTATGAGAGAGAAATGTACAATATTATATATGTGTGTGTGTGTGAATTTATTAATAAATATATATACGACAATTATTATTGACAAAAATTGATTTTGTAGTTTGTACAACAAACAACATTTGTATATACATAAATCAAATAGTATAATAAAAGTATTATGCATATAACCAAACCGATTTGTGACAACCACATCTACTGACAAAAATCTCACCTAACTAAACATATAATAGCAATATATTTAAACTGATATGATATTCCTCATTATAGGATCATAGAATATAATTCAACTATTGTAATATGAATTAAAATTACCAATTTAATGATGCCTTTGAATCCATGTTAAAGCAATGACTTCCATTCCTTTTATTATTCTTGATTCATCAGATTGCAATTCTGGAATCACCGACCTCTAACCATCGAATATTATTATTTTAGTTTGAAATATTTTTGAGAATTTTGGAGTGGATTGAGAGCTCTATTTTAACTAGCAATGTAGAAGGTAATGGCGGCTAAAAAGGTTGGTAATTGGTTATAAATGTATATATATAATAGGAATACCCTCAAACGAAGCTTTTAGAATTACAAAAATAACCCTCTTAAATACAAAAATACTTAAGGTCAATTTGGTCATTTTCACCCACATAGGTTTTGCACAAGTCCTTGTAAAACACTTCGGTTAGTTTCACTTCCAAATCCAATCCCGATCGCCATTTATCTCAGTACCAAATCAAAAGTCTCTCTCTTCTTTGTGTGTTTAGATTGGGGTAACTATCTATTCCGTTTTAAATTCCTACTTTAATTTGCTTTACATCTTTATGTATTGATCAGTTTGTGATTATTTATGAAATTATGCCACTTTTCACTTGATTAATATCAACGATATTCAATTTATTTCTTTATTAGCAAATAAGATGATTGAAAAATAATAAAAAGTTCAAGAGGATTTAATCCCATATCCCAAAAATGTTGTAAGATACTAATTGTTATTTGAAATTCGAAATAAACACTAGTGGCCAAATGTGTATAACTTCCTGGGTTCAAAAATTATGGATCAGAGAAGTCTGATTTCAAAAATTAGGGATTGGAGAAGTATGAAATCAGTTATTACTATAGTTATAATTTGATTATTTTGCAAGGATTAGTGTCAAATAAACCTCGAGAATTAATTCTTTACATGAAGTTGAATACTAATGCGCGTAAACTAAGCTTCCATAATTTTTGTATGGACAAGATCGAAGATATATACGGAAAGCATCAACTTAACTGATACGCATCTTAACAAGAAAAAAATGATGAAAGTAAAGGAAGATACATGTATACTTATAGTATTGATTGTAGTATCAATTGTCTTCCCTGATTCTGAAATAGAGAATGAACAGATTAGGCTAGATATCTTACTTGAGGAACCGTGCATATGAAAATTTGACCAAAAAATAGGTAGCTTAGATCACCTTTGATCCTTTTGTATTTCCTAGTCTTAATTTTCAAATGTCGAGAATCATGCGAAGTTTTTAGATTCCCTTATTTTGTGGAAATAAAGAATTTTAAACTATAAGGTTATATTTTTATATTTGTGGTTCTTTATTGTTCAAGAATCGGTTGTGGATTATCTATTTTGAAAATGCATGAAAAGTTGAAAAGCTGCATTTATGTGATCAACCAGTTATGCCTAATGAAATTCGTAGAGCTAAGTTTTAATATATTTACAGGAAAATTGTCTTGATCCTGTCTGACTACCAATAAGCAGAAGAATTTTGTTGTGATATACGCATAAAAGGATTTGGTCATTTACTATATACATGAGTTTTTCTATACGAATACACATCAGTCAATATTTGATAGTTCATAAATGACCATCATTTTAGTATGATCCAAAGCAATTTAAACCATTCAATTTTAATTGTAGATTACTTTGATTGGGCAAATATGTAAAATCATTTATCATTAACTATCAAACATATGACTGATCATGATGACTTTAAAAGTTTTGTTTATATTTAAAATATTTGATTCATTAGTATCATTAATGTTTCTTATATAGTTTTCTCATTTGAAGCTTTTAAATTATCAAAGATGTCATTAGCCATTATTAATATATATGTAGTGGTTATTTTTTTTCACTATATTACCCACGTTAAAATGAATTTGACATTGAGTAGTTATTTTACCTATGCATACAACCATTACAATAAAATGAATGTGCTCATAGTTTTATTTCAAACATCTTATGGACGTGCCTAATGTACTGGTGTATGTGTATACATACATACATACATACATACATATATATATTGATATTGTTAACACCACTTTTTTAAGGCTTGCGACCTAACGACCTAAAGGACTCAACGACCTAAAAAAGGCTTGCGACCTAATGACCTAAAGGACTCAACGACCTAACGACTTAAAGCAAAGTGCGGCTCAACCGGGTTAATGACCTAACGAGTTAGAAGGGAAGCGACCTAGCGACTTGACAAGCTAAAATCATAAAGCGGCTCAACGTGGCGCGACTAAACTACTTAAGGAGCTCCAACGACCTAGCGTGTGACGCCCCACCTCTTTACCCACGCTAACCAAGAACATTACGGTGTAATGCTGTCAACTAGCGCGGAGAATAAGGCTGTTGAGGAGCGGCCATCAGGAGTTAGGCCTTACGCTAGTATTGGTTATCTCGATAGGAGTGGGGTGTGTGTGTGTGTGTGTGTGTGTGTATACTTTCATTTTTCAACTTTGATTTTATTTACTCCCATCGACATACCCCAATTCCAGTATAAAACGAACTACGATGGTTCATAATAGTTTAGGACGGTAGATATAATAATAACACAGATATTATCAATAAATGCGGAACACAGATAAAACAGAAAAGTCTCATATATATATATATATATATATAACTGATTTCAGTTACAATACATTTGACACAATACATATGATACAACTACAACAGTCGACTCTGGAAGTTATATATACAAGTACAATATCGACTAATATACATGAATACATATCATCCTATACTATGACACGACTACTTCGAAAGATATGAAGTGACTTCATAGCTCAAGCAGCAACCCAAAGCTAAAAATCTACAAGCCGTAAATACTCGGTCTGACCCGAGTATTAAATTCAAAAGAAAATAATACGCGGGTCAGTCTAATTCAAACTCAGTTATTACTGCGCAGAAGCAATAATAATTCAATAATGAATAGACGACAGTCACAATAAATCTCGTCTATCCGATCCTTAAATAAAGAAATCGGATAACGATAAATATAACACATAACAGTGTTAAACAACAAATCAGCAAATTAAACCAAATCAGAATACAATTCAGAATATTGAATTGAATAAACAAAACAGTTCAAACCATTGAAATATCAATTAAAATATTAATTTGAGTAGGGCTGCAGTACACGCACGTGTGCACTGCCTCGCCACTACAGCATATGGAATATGCAAAAGATCAATAAATCAAATCAAAATAGAATATCAATAAAATCAATACCGGGTGGCTGCAGTTCACGCTTGCGTGCACTGCCTTGCCACTACCGTGATGATGTACCCAAAAACTCAATTTTGTGTGGCTGCAGTTCACGCTTGCGTGCACTGCCTTGCCACTACAGCAATGATGTACACAACCGGGCACAAGGTCAAACCCGAATTTAAAACTGGATTCAACTCAAGATTAGAAAACAAATCCGGAAATTGAAATCTCAATTTAAATTGTCGAATCTGACGGGGCTGCAGTACACGCTCGCGTGCACTGCCTCGCCATATTGAAATGTTAAAACTGTGTGGCTGCAGTACACGCACGGGTGTACTGCCTCGCCACAACAGTACATAAAATCATCACAACACCAGATGTGAATCGGCAAAACGAAACTACAGAGGTCAAGTCACGACTTTCATGACTCAACACCTCTGCAAACAAAATGCATCAGAAATTACAACCCAAAGATGGGTCCTGAAATAAGATATAACAGGTATGCAAAAGCAAATAGATCAAACGACGATGCAACTCATTTCCCCTCGTAATAGAATAACTGGAGTACGAATGAAGGTGCGAAATAAACTGCATCAGAAATGACATGAACAATGCATGCTACAGGATAGCTCGAGTGCAAAAAGAGATGCAAAGCAAACTGCATCAGGTTAGGGCATACAAACAGTAGCCTTGACAAGCAAAGTCCACAAGCCAAAGCCAACAGCAACTAGAGATTGCAACTTAAATGAAAATGCACATTGGTGCAACAGGGAGGATGCACAGGAGTACAACAAGGAATGTACACATGAATACTTCAGCCTCGATATCAAATTCAGCAACTGAAACATGAAGTATGGTTACAACTGATTGAAGTGAAAGGCAATATGTTATTTATACACATGAAGTCAATATGACAACAAGGCAGCAACAAGAAACAGGAAACATAATTCATATAGTAGCCTGGAAACATGATTATCCAAAGCATCAAAGACTGCAAACATACATCTGGAAACTAGAGTGCATAGCAACCATCAAAATGAATCAAGTGTATATACCAGCAACTATCGAATAAAGACTCAAGAGAGAGTGCAGACACGATAACGGGACAATGCCCAAATTGAAATTTGTCAAGTGCCACGATGAAGCAGTGCAACATCAAGGAGCTCAAATGCAAACATGACAGTGAGACAGGTCATAGTGAAGATAACAAAAGCAATGACCAAATACAATATGCCCAAGTGAAGACAACAACGACGCCAGCAGTTGCAAAATGGTTCAGAGACAATGCGATTGGAAACAAACTACAAAGACATCAACGAGTATGACATAAGGCAGTGCAACAAAGACCACCATACTCAGAACTTCAGTGAAACAATAATTGCAGACTCGATGCATCAGTGGACATAAGCACAATGCAAATCATCACAATATCATATAATCAAATACCAGACACCACAATGCATCAATCACTGATTCCAGTAAACAGTAAACAGCAAGAGGGATGCAAGCATCAAGCTGCAGTTTCAAACAAATGACCAAAGTCGAGTATGATACAAAAATAACAAAATTATGGAATCGCCTAAACAAAGTCAAGTGACCAGGAAGAGATCGTTACAGCAGATTTCAAAATTAATGCTGTGAAAATCAAGTAATCAAGCATCACAAAATATATACGAATTGGAAAAGGTCAGAGATAAATCTCAACATTCAATCAAAATCATACGGTCGAGATAAAGCAATTGACAGTTTTAAATAAATCAAAACAGTGTCGATCAAGTAACCCGAAAAGAACAAATTAAATAACTCAGAGAAATCATCAACATCGACATGAAATTATACTGCCGAAGCATCGAGTCGAATTAGATGTGAGTGAGGGTTCACTCACCTTGTCAACGAATTGAAGCAGTCGAGCATCTCAGAGACGAAGCCGGGGCAATCGAAGAATCGAGCAAGCCATCTTCGAATTCACGGAAGCCCAATTTGAAGAAGAACGAGCCGCCATTATCTCGTTTTGTTTAGGGTTTTAAAAATGAAAATGAATCGAGAGAGGGGAACGGTTAGCCAAAAGAAACGAAGAGGGGAACGGCACAAAACAAACGAATGAAAATGTGGGCCAAATTCAAATGAAACCCGCAACCGTTTTCATCAAATTTTTGAAAGGAATTTAATCCGGGTTTTATAAACTCCAAACAGCAATAAGCTTGGAAAGATAGTCGTCCAAAGATGATAATTAATCGGTACGAAATATCGGGTTGTTGCAGACTCCCCTCCTTAAAGAAATTGCGTCCTCACAATCATAAGGAATAAACGAACAAATGGTAACAACCATAAAGAACATCATCACAAGATGAAGAAATTTGGAATATGAAGTTCACCATAAAGAGCTTGAAAGAGTAAGCCTGAACGTATTTGCTTGATGAATTCTCTGGATTCCTAAGTGCAATTCTTAGGATTTGAGAACCACCGAACTTCCGCAAGAGAAACATCTTTATTTCGAAGGTGCTACACCCCCGAAGCAATGATGTGAATAGAAGGTTGCTCGAGAATAAAAATCGGAAATCCCTAAGGCATTTCCGTAATTGGAAGACATGGAAAACATCATGAATAGCAAAAAAATTGAGCCGGTACACCGGCGTAATACAATATAAACACCAAAGAAATCTTTTAATTTCATAAAAGAAATTCACAAATTCTCTACAAAATTTAATTATCAATTAGATAATCAGAATACAGAAATCACAAAACAGCAATATCTAATTATCGATACGATAATCAGGAATTACCACAACGGAAATCAAATTCCAAATCAACAAATATTCAATTATCAAAATGATAATCAAATCTTAAATCACAAATATTTAATTATCACAAACGATAATTAAATCTCAAATATCTAATTATCACAAGCGATAATCAAAAACAACAAATATCTGATTATCAAAAACGATAATCAGAAATCACAACTCAACGAATATTTAATTATCACAATTGATAATTAAATTTTGAATCACAAATATTTAATTATCACAAACGATAATTAAATCTCAAATATCTGATTATCACAAGCGATAATCAGAAACAACAAATATCTGATAATCAAAAACGATAAATCAGAAATCACAAATATCCGATTATCAAAAACGATAATCATAAATCACAAATATTTCAATTAACGAGTCCGTAATAAACCGAAATAGCAAACGCACATGTCCCATAACCACGAGTTTTACTAAATCGTTTAATTTATTTCATCGTTTCCTTGAAAGTGCAAAATTGTGTATTTTAAATAAATAACATTTTACGTTCTCAAACGGACAAGTCCGGAATTAAACGAATCAGTAAAAGAAAGGGGTCATAGTCCTCGATTTTGCTGAAATGTTTAAATCGCTTCCTCATTCTTTTGAAAGCGTAAACTGTAAAAAAAATTGAAAACAATTTTTATTTTTATTTTGAAACAATTTTTAAAACACGTGATTAAAACAGCAACATCAGTAGCAACTTCGACAAGGAAATTGCACTTCTCAAAATACCGTAAAAACGGATAATAAAATAAGCATCGTGGGATAACCGCTTGAGAATCCATTTTAAAATTGACGGTTACTGAAGTCAAAGCGACAGTAATTTTTATACGTCAAAATCTCATCAAAATAATTGGCATTAAAACATAATACCAGTGAATTTTCATTCATCAAAAACGTCACAAGAATCTTCTCAAAGATAGAAAGGGGTATCTTACCCTAAACTTGTATTCATAACAAGTCAATGACACACGAATTCACCAATGCACAAAAATTGGTAAAACTTATCAATAAAAATCACGAAAATTGGTGAAGCACAAGTTCCAGAAGACTACATAAGAAATCCAGAAATCACAAAATGAGAGTATGAAAACTCAAATGGGAGTATGAAAACTCAAATGGGAGTATGAAAACTCACCTACACGTGAGCATGAAAACTCACCACACGTGTAACGCAAAGCAAGAACGGGAGCATGGAAACTCACCTACACGTGAGCATGAAAACTCACCAACACGTGTAACGCAAAGCGAGAACGGGAGCATGGAAACTCACCTACACGTGAGCATGAAAACTCACCAACATGTGTAACGCAAAGCGAGAACGGGAGCATGGAAACTCACCTACACGTGAGCATGAAAACTCACCAACACGTGTAACGCAAAGCGAGAACGGGAGCATGGAAACTCACCTACACTTGAGCATGAAAACTCACCAACACGTGTAACGCAAAACGAGATGCTATCTCATGGTGGCCAACCATTAAATTTTGACACACGAATGGTCCAAAGACCGTGTGGAGCTACCCCATATGGGTGAGTCGGAATCACCCAGATGAGGTTTAGACTAACCAAAAATCAAAAAGGTATGTGTGAGTGGAATCACACAAGTGGTGTCTAGTCTAACCTCGCAACAAAAAGAAAGTATGTGTGAGTGGAATCACGCAGATGATGTCTAGGCTAGCAAAAAAGCAAAAAGGTATGTGTGAGTTGAATCACACAAATGGTGTCTAGCCTAACCAGAAAGCAAAGAGATATGTGTGAGTGGAATCACACAAATGGTGTCTAGGCTAACCAAAAAGCAAAAAGGTATGTGTGAGTGGAATCACACAAATGGTGTCTAGCCTAACCAGAAAGCAAACAAAGAGACATCGCACAATTGCTAGTCTAAATCATAAAATGATCGTCGTGATCAACGAGAAGTGTCAATTACACTAAGCTAGTAAATATAAAAGTTTAGCCTCATGTCCCATGACCACTTGCTTAACTCAAATATTTATGAACGAACTGTAGATCTTCACTAGAAAATTGTCACAAAAGATTCAATCGAATAAGTCCAAGAATTAACCGACGAAGTAAACCCAAGCGTTTCATACCACTCGTTTTGCTAAGCCGTTTAATTAGATTTCTCATACGAGTGAAATAAAGGTTAGTATATACTAATAGATTGGAAAACGGTTTAGGAAAAGAGCTTTGTAGTAAAATAGTTTTGAAATTGTTTGGAGAAAAGGGTTTTGATATTTACTACTAGTATAGAAAACCTTTATATGTTTAAAGTGACAATCTCAAAAATGATTGTAGAAACAATCAATCACAAGAATTCACATACAAAGATGTGAATAGAATCCAAAGAAATCGATACTAAGTTCTTCAAAAGGTATGTTCACGAAAATCCCAAAGAAAATGTCATCAAAGTTGCTAATAAATGGTAGCAACAAATCGAGGAATTAACAAGAATCGATTAAATTTGGAAACCAAATCAATTCACTAAAATTCACATTCAAATACGTGAATAAAATCCAAAGAATTCGATTCTAAATCCATCAAAGTAGAAATAACCAAAAATTCTAGTAATAGAAGTTATCAAAGTCGACATAAGTGATAACAACTAATCGGAAAAGGAGAATCGATTAACAATTGGGAAAAAACAGAGCAAAACGAGCATAAACGCATAAATGACTTCAACAAGAATAAAAATCAAGTCAATGCCGAAGTCAACGATTATTGGCCACAGTCGAGTACAAAACGAATCAACATCCTCAACAAAGAATTCAACGGCAAACAAAGTCAGAGTCTTAGAAATCAAGAAACTAGCAATTTCACGAAAACAAAGTGACCGAAGTCGAATGGAAATCAAGCCGAGGAAAACACAAAATATCAAGTTCAAAATCGCTGAGATTCGAACAAAATCAACATCGGCTAAATCAATTCAAAGCCGAAAACACAAGAACAAATTCCTCATCATCAAAAACTCAACTTGAGTTCGCAAAGCAAACGGAGGTCGAAGCCAAAATACTTTCATGAAATCAAAATCAAATGCACATGAATAAGCGTTAGGAATTCATACCTAACAATCAAAGATAATCATAGGCACATGAATAACACATGTACTATCTAAGTTATGTTTTATATTTGTCCTAAACCCCAGGCTCTGATACCAAGCTGTGACGCCCCACCTCTATACTCACGCTAGCCAAGAACACTACGGTGTAATGCTGTCAACTAGCGTGGAGAATAAGGCTGTTGAGGAGCGGCCATCAGTAGTTAGGCCTTACGCTAGTATTGGTTATCTCGATAGGAGTGGAGGGGTGTGTGTGTGTGTGTGTGTATTCTTTCGTTTTTCAACTCTGATTTTATTTACTCCCATCGACATACCCTAATTCTAGTATAAAACGAACTACGATGGTTCATAATAGTTTAGGACGGTAGATATAATAATAACACATATAATATCAATAAATGCGGAACACAGATAAAACAGAAAAGTCTCATATATATATAACTGATTTCAGTTACAATACATTTGACACAATACATATGATACAACTACAACAGTCGACTCTGGAAGTTATATATACAAGTACATTATCGACTAATATACATGAATACATATCATCCTATACTATGACACGACTACTCCGAAAGATATGAAGTGACTTCATAGCTCAAGCAGAAACCCAAAGCTAAAAATCTACAACCTGTAAATACTCGGTCTGACCCGAGTATTAAATTCCAAAGAAAATAATACGCGGGTCAGTCTAATTCAAACTCAGTTATTAGTGCACAGAAGCAATAATAATTCAATAATGAACAGACGACAGTCACAATAAATCTCGTCTATCCGATCCTTAAATAAAGAAATCGGATAACGATAAATATAACACGTAACAGTGTTAAACAACAAATCAGCAAATTAAACCAAATCAGAATACAATTCAGAATATTGAATTGAATAAACAAAACAGTTCAAACCATTGAAATATCAATTAAAATATTAATTTGAGTAGGGCTGCAGTACACGCACGCGTGCACTACCTCGCCACTACAGCATATGGAATATGCAAAAGATTAATAAATCAAAACAAAATAGAATATCAATAAAATCAATACCGTGTGGCTGCAGTTCACGCTTGCGTGCACTGCCTTGCCACTACCGTGATGATGTACCCAAAAACTCAATTCCGTGTGGCTGCAGTTCACGCTTGCGTGCACTGCCTTGCCACTACAGCAATGATGTACATAACCGGGCACAAGGTCAAACCCGAATTTAAAACTGGATTCAACTCAAGATTAGAAAACAAATCCGGAAATTGAAATCTCAATTTAAATTGTCGAATCTGACGGGGCTGCAGTACACGCTCGCATGCACTGCCTCGCCATATTGAAATGTTAAAACTGTGTGGCTGCAGTACACGCACGGGTGTACTGCCTCGCCACAACAGTATATAAAATCATCACAACACCAGATGTGAATCGGCAAAACGAAACTACAGAGGTCAAGTCACGACTTTCATGACTCAACACCTCTGCAAACAAAATGCATCAGAAATTACAACCCAAAGATGGGTCCTGAAATAAGATATAACAGGTATGCAAAAGCAAATAGATCAAACGACGATGCAACTCATTTCCCCTCGTAATAGAATAACTGGAGTACGAATGAAGGTGCGAAATAAACTGCATCAGAAATGACATGAACAATGCATGCTACAGGATAGCTCGAGTGCAAAAAGAGATGCAAAGCAAACTGCATCAGGTTAGGGCATACAAACAGTAGACTTGACAAGCAAAGGCCACAAGCCAAAGCCAACAGCAACTAGAGATTGCAACTTAAATGAAAATGCACATTGGTGCAACAGGGAGGATGCACAGGAGTACAACAAGGAATGTCCACATGAATACTTCAGCCTCGATATCAAATTCAGCAACTGAAACATGAAGTATGGTTACAACTGATTCAAGTGAAAGGCAATATGTTATTTATACACATGAAGTCAATATGACGACAAGGCAGCAACAAGCAACAGGAAACATAATTCATATAGCAACCTGGAAACATGATTATCCATAGCATCAAAGACTGCAAACATACATCTGGAAACGAGAGTGCATAGCAACCATCAAAATGAATCAAGTGTATATACCAGCAACTATCGAATAAAGACTCAAGAGAGAGTGCAGACACGATTAACGGGACAATGCCCAAATTGAAATAGGTCAAGTGCCATGATGAAGCAGTGCAGTATCAAGGAGCTCAAATGCAAACATGACAGTGAGACATGTCATAGTGAAGATAACAAAAGCAATGACCAAATACAATATGCCCAAGTGAAGACAACAATGGCGCCAGCAGTTGCAAAATGGTTCAGAGACAATGCGACTGGAAACAAACTACAAAGACATCAACGAGTATGACATAAGGCAGTGCAACAAAGACCACCATACTCAGAACTTCAGTGAAACAACAATTGCAGACTCGATGCATCAGTGGACATAAGCACAATGCAAATCATCACAATATCATATAATCGAATACCAGACACCACAATGCATCAATCACTGATTCCAGTAAACAGTAAACAGCAAGATGGATGCAAGCATCAAACTGCAATTTCAAACAAATGAACAAAGTCGAGTATGATACAAAAATAACAAAATTATGGAATCGCCTAAACAAAGTCAAGTGATCAGGAAGAGATCGTCACAGCAGAGTTCAAAATTGATGCTGTGAAAATCAAGTAATCAAGCATCATAAAATATATACGAATTGGAAAAGGTCAGAGATAAATCTCAACATTCAGTCAAAATCATACGGCCGAGATAAAGCAATTGACAGTTTCAAATAAATCAAAACAGTGTCGATCAAGTAACCCAAAAAGAACAAACTGAATAACTCAGAGAAATCATCAACATCGACATGAAATTATACTGCGGAAGCATAGAGTCGAATTAGATGTGAGTGAGGGTTCACTCACCTTGTCGACGAATTGAAGCAGTCGAGCATCTCAGAGACGAAGCCGGGGCGATCGAAGAATCGAGCAAGCCATCTTCGAATTCACGAAAGCCCAATTTGAAGAAGAGCGGGCCGCCATTATCTCGTTTTGTTTAGGGTTTTAAAAATGAAAATGAATCGAGAGAGAGGGGAATGGGTTAGCCAAAAGAAACGAAGAGGGGAACAGCACAAAACAAACGAATGAAAATGTGGGCCAAATTCAAATGAAGCCCGCAACCATTTTCATTGAATTTTTGAAAGGAATTTAATCCGGGTTTTATAAACTCCAAACAGCAATAAGCTAGGAAAGATAATCGTCCAAAGACGATAATTAATCGGTATGAAATACCGGGTTGTTACATAGCGACCTAAGGGCTCCTACAACTCAACGGCTTAATAAAGGCAGCGACCTAGCAACCTAACGACCTAACGAGTTAAGGCAGAGAAAAGCCGTGTGCATATTGTCTCTTCTGTAAGGTCGCTCGTGACCTAAGCAAACCGAGATAACTCCTATGCTACACCAACTAAGTCGCACACAGCCCATATCTCATCAAGGATATTTCCATTAAGCCGCTAATGACTTATGCTACTTCAGGGTCACTCTTAAGTCGCAACTCTTTAGGTCGCCCACGACGTACGACGTACGACTTAACCCAGAACCTCTCTATAAATACCTCACCAGCTCCACACTTAAGGGAGGATTTTCATGAAAAAGCCGACACTCTACCATTTGAAATTCAAGCAACTCACTCTCAAAGTCTTACAACATCATAACAACTTCAGAGATCAATTCGAGAATGGATCGAACTTCTTCACCAACTCGATTCTACTTTGGAAGCTCAAGTCTTTGAAGTTTGTTGTACTTGAAGTCTGGTTGTAACAAAGTGTACTCAAAGATCATAATAAAAGATATAAAGTGGACGAAGGCTTGACTTTGAGCCGAACCACTATAAAAATTGTCGTCTCGTTACTATTTTCTGCTATTCTCTTCTTACTTTTAGCTCCCGTACCAACGGGTGGTGCTTTCACTATATCATAACTCACACCGGGGTGTTAGCGTATATTTTTTGTGTTAACATTTTTGGTGCTTTCGCTGAGAATCGAACTCAGGCGTGCTCTCATCATTTCTCCACAAAAATTTGTTGAAAGACTCTCTCTAAGAACCAGAAGTCTATCCAAGATTATGGCTCCTGGAAGGAAAGGTAGATCTATTAGATCTAGAAGTGCTTATGACAACACCCTACTTCTCCCACATCAAATCAAGCGGCTCCTAGTGTTGGAGTCACAAGGGCGGAGTTGGATGTTGTAGTATCTGGGTTGTATCAACAGATGGAAGCCCAGAACACTTTGATGTTGGACAGGTTAAATGCTTTGCTTGGAGTTAACTATCAACCAGAAAACAATGAAGAAACCTTTGCCGAAGATGTTCATGATTCCCAAGGAAAAAGTATTCCTCAAAGGGCAGCTGGCACCGCCGAAGGGGCACCTCCCCAAGCCGGAGGTTCAAGACCGCAGCCAACTCTTCGTGAATGTTTTTCCAGGCAAACTTCCGAAAAGGTAGCTGACCTCTATCCCGCGGGGCCTCTAAACGATAAGGAGTACCTCTCGGGAATGATTCAAAAAATTATGAAAGAGAGTATGCAAAGGAAGGAAGATGAAAATGATTGCGGTTTGCTCCAAGCAAGACTCCATTTACTGAAAGGATCCTGAAGGCTGAATTTCAAAAGAAGTTTGTTCCCCCCTACTATTCCAGCTTATCGGGGAACAAATGATCCTAACCAGTTCTTATACAAGTACGACTGGCATATGACTGAGGCCAGGGCAACAGATGAGATCAAGTGCAGATACTTTCCTGTGTACTTGGAGGGAGTGGCCCTGCTTTGGTTTAGAAAGCTGCAAGTTCGATCCATAGATCAGTTCTCCGACCTGACTCGGAAGTTCAAAGATCAGTTCAGGTTATGTGCTTCGAAGGACAAGGATATAATGTCACTTTCCAGCCTTGAACAAAGCCCAGAGAGTCTATCAGATCTTTCTTGAACCGCTTTAATATAGCCTTGGCCGAAGTTGATAATGCAGAACCTTGGATGATTCTCACTTACTTGATGCGAGCTATTGACAAATCAAGTGAATTTGGAAAATGGCTAAAGATGAAAGAGCCAAACTCACTTTAAAAGTTCTACAAAAAGGCCGATAAATTTTTGCACCTAGAAAGCCTTTCTATACCGGCAAAAGTAGTTGTGACTGAGGTTGAGAATAACACTGTTGCTTCTAACAGGAAAGAATCTAGTGGTCAGAAGAGGGAGAATGACGGTGGAAAAAAGCAGAAAAATGTGAAGAAAGCTCGCCACTTTAGACCTTCAAATTTTACTCCCTTAACTGATACTCCGGAAAATATCTTTTTCGCAACCAAGGATACTGCTGAATATCCCAAACCACCTAAGATAAAGCCTGGGAAAAATGTTGCGCATAATGGGAGATTCTGTCGGTTCCATAATCAACCTGGCCATGACACTAATGAATGTCGCCATTTAAAGAATTTGATTGAAGAGCTGCTGAGACAGAATAAATTGCAACAATATGTGAAAAGGAACAGAAGTTCCCGAGCTCATCTACTCAGGGGCAACAAGTTCTTGCTCATCAATCTGGCTCAGGCGAGAGGACTACAGTGCATGAATCTGAGAGGCCTGTCATTAATGTTATCATAGGGGGTCCTCACCCAGCGGGCAGAAGCTGGGGAGAAATGGAAAGATATGCTCATGCTTTGAGATATGCCCCGGCGGAAGAAAGTGTTTTTGTCTTGGAAGATGCTGCACCTTTAAAACAGCAAAGAACTTTTAATGACGACATCATATTCTGGGCCAGAGACTCTGCCGGTGTTGAGGCTCCCACCATAGATCCCTTGGTGATATCCGCAGGCATCGGACCAGCCATTGTAAGAAGGGTGCTTGTGGATTGGGCGCCTTTAGCAATGTCCTCTTCAAAAAGACATTTGATCAGATGAAAATTCCCATGGCTGATGTCCAAGCTTCCTCACAGAAAATTGTTGGGTTCACTGGAAAACCAAAGCAGCCTGTTGGGACTATTGATCTATTTGTAGAACTTGGAGAAGGGGAGAAGAAGGTGGTCTGAAAGCAAACTTTTTTGATTGTTGATGAATTCTCTGCTTACAATGCCTTCTTGGGTCGACCAACTCTTGTTGCGTTCAAGGCCATTCTTGCCCCCATGGTGCCTGACTATGAAGTTCCCCACTGATAATGGATTAGTGTTGTGAAGGGGGACCAAAATGCCGGGCGAGAATGTTATCTCACAGAGTTACGGGAGGCGAAGAAGAGAGAAATGGGAAAGGGTGCGGTAGCTCCGCTCCGCATCAAAGAGCCTACGTTGTAGCAATTACAGGGTGGACCCTGCACTGGTGAACATAATGGTGCACGAAAAGAGATTGATCCCAGAAAAACCAGTTGTAACAGCCCGCAAATACGTACCCCTTGAGTCAACACTATTCTACCTAAATCAAATCAAGTCGTATAGAAATACGAACCATTTGGGTTAAAGAAGAAGAGGTAGAAGAAGAAAATAGAAAACAACATCAGCATCTAACCATCGCAGTGGAAATAAATATAATAGAGAATAAATAATCTTTACTTAAAGATCAAATATATCTGTTATACATTAGATTATCAGAGTACATCATAAGAGTTCACACAACATCAATAGCATACAACTAGATACACAACTACTCAACACAGCGGCATATACATATAAAACAAGTACGAGGATACGCATCGTCGTCTAGCTCGTCTCCTGAGCTCCACAGCATCAAAACCTGTATCCTATAATACTCGGTCTGACCCGAGCATTACAGTTAAATAATACCCGAGTCAGTCTGGATTACCAGCGTGAGAAAATCACACCCAATTGATTATTAAAGTTTCAAAAATCCTTTGAAAACAAAAGCATCTCGTAAGACCACGCCACAAATAAACATGTCGGGTTTTACCTTACGATAGCTAAAACAATTTTTATAGAAATCCTCTGATATTATAATAGGGTCTATATACAAATACTTATAAAATAGCCGAATTGTGACATGATTAAATTCCAGCTACTAGCCACAGAGTGGGTAATACAAACAAAACTCGTAAAAGGCTTGTAGGGAGAATGGATTTCCAATAATGACTAGGCACTGGGGTACCACCTGTCACAGTACGGGGCCTAGAGCACCGTACCGAGGAGTACGCCCGCTCCCCTGCAACACAAAATCGGGACTACCCCTTACTGGATAATCCCGAGTGAGATCACCCCGCGGTTGGGATCAGCAACCGCCCACTAAGCCGAAATAAAAAGAGACATCTAGACTGAAGTGACCTCACCCTGCTTGGGTGCTACCCACCTAGCCTTGCTGCATAACCCCTTATTTTCAGTCATTCCCATTTGATGAGGCTTGAGGCTAAGCGTTACCTTTTTAGAACATATCCCTTAGAATGCCCGTCGTCCACCTGACGATGTTTTGCAAGCATTCATCCATACAAGTCCGTCCCTGGTTCGAACGGAACCGAAGGCACTATTCCTACTACATCCATTTTGGAAATATCCTCAGGATTAGTAGCGATTAGCCCTTGCACTTTACTGCTCCATCTTCGAATCCAAAATCGTTTTCACGAAAACGTACAACCGGATCGAAGTGGTTTTCGAGAAATAAATCTCGATCCCGGTCTCTTCGAAATGATCAACGCATTTGTCCAATATTGATAGTTGGTGATTTAACTACCAATTAATATTCACAAACGACCATCGAACATAAATAATTTCACCAAATTATTTATTTACCTCAAAATATCTTTGCAAGATATATTTCTATTTTCAATCCTTTGAAAATAGTCTCAAAACCATCTTTCTTTTCAGAATAAACTTTCCCAAATATTTTCTATATCCTCTGAAATCACCAAGCACAAAACTAGATTTCTAAAATAATTTAAAACACTTTACTTTGAAATATACTTTAAAACATTTAAGTTAAAAATACATCAATAATTTATTAAAAATACCATACTATATGAATATTTGAAAATAAGGTTACTTAATAAATGCAAAATTAGATTTATACTTCTAAAAGCATAATATTAAGTCATTCTTTAAATAATTACAAATATAATAAATTAAGAGAAAATACTTACTTTAGAATTTAAATATCAGAAATAAGAAATTTTCCAAAACTTTCTTTTTAAAACAACTTTTAATCTTTTAACTTATATTTAAAAATTTACTTTGAAAATGTACTTGGTTATCCGGGGAGAATTCCAACTTCAATCACTTAAATCAAACTATCCAAATTGATTCCCAATTTATACTACTTGAATTAAATCTCTTCACTTACTCAATTCCTTCAAAATTCATTAATTATGTGTTTTATTATTAATGTTATTAATTTCCAGATTTTAAATCTTTTAACTGAAATATACAGATTCCAGATCTTATCCCAATGTCTTCTTTATTCTTTCCAATATTTTAAATCTTAAATTTTAGATAAATGTTTTGTTCTTTTTAAATAATAACATTGAATTTTTAAAATTCATTAATTCCCTGATTATTCAAAATTCCCTTTCTATACTCAAGATTTATTTACTAGAATTTTAAAGGGCACATTATTTCTTTCCCCATTCATTCTTAAATTTTATTCAAATTTCTATAATTATTTTACTTACAAATTTACTTCTTTTATTTTCTTTCCAGAATCCAATATATATATATTTTTGGTAATTCACTATATCCAGTTATATCCAATCGAACCATAGCATACAATATTCTAATATAATTCATCATAGAATATCAAATAATCACCACAGAGGATATTAAATAATAAATGTTGAGGGATCCAGTTGGATCCCTCCAACCTGTTTTCCCTGCATCCACAGATATTAGCACAATATAAGATATCTTCACTATAAAATGAGGGAAATCAATCATTTCAAGGTGTAGTGTATACTACTATATAACACAACAATCAATTCAATCATACAAACAAGAATTTAAATTTAATCATTTAAATTTAAATTTAACTGAGTGAGATTAACTCACCTTATATTATTAGCATTCCATTTCCAATCCAGTTTGCTTTCTTCTCAAATTTGACCTTGTACAAACATTACAGGATTTATTAATATTTGAGCTAACCGAACAGTTAATTTCCATTTGATAAAAATTTAATTGTCCAATGGTTTTATTTTAACTACACATTTGGGTTTAAACCAAAAATTTATCTTTAAACAAATTCCTTTTTTTAAATAATTTTTGACTAAGGCAATTTAATAAATTTATTAAACAATTTAATTCCCAAAAAGCATTACTTAGAACTTAACTAGTAACCTAAAATATTTATAATTGAATACTTATTGAATTTATTTGCCTTTGGAACTACATAAACTAAGATAATCTATACAGGCCAAAATTTAATATAAACCCTTATGTCTGTTTTTCCGAGTCCTATATATATATAAATATGTGTATAAAAGAAAATTTTGTTTTTCTTTCCTGCAATTATCCACGATTCTACTAACTGAATTTATATATAGATATCTATAACTAAAAAACGAATTGTTTTATAACTTATAGTAATATGTTTATATAAACACAATTTCTGCTAAGAATAAAATAAAATAAAATAAAAACAGATCTTACCCAAAACGAACCCAGCCGCCGCGAGCATGTCGACACTGACAAACCCCCACCTCGAGATCCCTGTGCTTCGCGACTGCACGGCGCCGCCACCAATTGTCGCAAACCCAACTCACTTCACGACACACCACGACTCCAGATCCAAGGAACAATGCGCCCTCGAGCCCTCAAACAGCCGCCACATCGAGCTCACACACGACTCGCCCCCTACTCGATTCGAGCAAGACCGTCTCGAAAACCGACCCCCACCAGACCGCAGCTTCCATTCGCCACGAAATCGTCGATTCTACGGTTATCGATGCGAGGAGGCGATTCATTTGGATTGAAGGGGACGAGATTTGGATCTCGAACGATTTCGTGGATTCGAGAGGAAGAGGGAACGAGCTCAAATAGAAGGCCGATTCATTTAATTACAGAGGGGATTCGATTTTTTTTAGAAAGAGGGAAGCGCGATTACAAGGAAAAGAAGGTCGGTCTACCATTATTGATTTATTATAATTTTCTTTCGTTTGTACTAAAGAAAGAGATGAAGCTCGGTTTATAAAAGAGGAGAGGGGACGTGATATTTTGGAAAGGAAGTGGTGTGCTCTTGAAGCCAAGACTTGATTTTTGTCCAGTTACAATATTATTTAATTTTTATCTCGGCTGTGATGTTGCTTATGTGATATTATACTTATAAAATTTAAGTTAAATTATCATTGTAAATTTCAATGCGTTTATAAATCGTATGCTCACATAACAACTCCAATCACTACGAAAATTGAAATTCGATAATAATACAATATTACGGATCCAATGGAACTGGTTTCGTCAAATTCCGAGACTGTGCCTCGGAAGGCTATTTTTAAATATTGATTTAAACGTTAAAATTTTAAAACTTAAGAAAACACTTCCAAATTCAATTTCAATACTTTTACCTTCTTCAGTATTATCGATATAAATTTTACAAGCCTTCAAATTATTTTTAACTGGCTTAAAATTCCAGAATCAACATTTTACCCAACTTCAAATTATTTAATTTAATAATTCAATTATCAAATAAATTGTGATATCCGTACTTCAAGTTAAAATTACTCTATTGAATATTCAAAATCAATTAAATATTCTGATTTTAAATGCTCAAAAATTCCCGGTCGTCACACCAGTGCAGAGGAGAATAGAGTGGTGCCGGTGGAAGTGACGGTGCCAATACCTGTTGACCTGAAAGATCCAAACAAGGTACTGAATGTGGGTTCACAACTTGGTGTGACAGTTCAGAATATGTTGATATCATTTTTGAAAGCAAACGTGGATGTATTCGCTTGGAGTCATGCCGACATGTGTGGAAAATCTCCAGAAATCACAATGCATGCTTTGAATATTGATCCGAAATTCACGCCCGTAAAGCAGAAAAGAAGAACCCAGGGTCCTGAAAGGTCAGCAGCATTAAAAGAAGAAGTAGATTTGATCATGGAAAATGGCTTTATCAGAGAATCCACTTATCCGAATTGGGTTTCTAATCCGGTGTTGGTTAAAAAAGAAAATGGAAAGTGGAGAATATGCATCGACTTTTCAGACTTGAACAAGGCATGCCCCAAGGACTGTTTCCCGCTACCCAGGATCGATCAGTTGGTGGATGGAACAGCCGAGCATGAATTATTGTCTTTTATGGATGCTTACCCAGGATATAATCAAATCATGATGCATGAGCCAGACCAGGAGGACACGAGCTTCATTACTGATGTTGGTCTTTATTGCTATAAAGTCATGCCCTTTGGACCAAAGAATGCGGGGGCAACTTATCAAAGACTTGTTAATGCCATGTTCAAACCCCAGATTGGCAAGACAATGGAAGTATATGTCGAAGATATGTTGGTGAAATCAAAGAAGGCAGTAGACCACATGGATCATTTGGCAGAAATGTTCACGATCCTCCGAAAGTATGGAATGAAGCTAAATCCTCTGAAATGTTCATTCGGGGTAGAGTCCGAAAAATTCTTGTGTTTCATTGTGAGTGCTAGGGGCATCGAAGCCAATCCTGCTTAGATTACTGCCTTAAGAGAAGTCAAAGTCCCTAGGACAAAGAAGGAATTGCAAAGCCTCAATGGGAAAGTCGCTGCTTTGAGTTGGTTTATTTCCAGGGCCACTGACAAATGCATTCCCTTCTTTGACGCTCTGAAGAAAGGAAAGAAAAACTTTGAATGGACTCCTGAATGTCAGAAAGCTTTTGATGAACTGATTCGTCACATGGAAACGCCTCCAATACTTTCTAAGCCCAGCAATGGTGAAGATCTTTTCATATATTTAGCGGTTTCATCTCATTCTCTCAGTTCAACACTGGTACGGGAAGACGCAAAAGTTCAGCGCCCGGTTTATTACATCAGCACAAGAGATTCACTAGGGCGGAGATGAACTATTCAAAGCTGGAAAAGCTCGCCTATTGTCTGTTGATTGCATCAAGGAAGTTGAGGTCATATTTCCAAGCTCATCCTATTAAAGTCCTCACTGATCAACCTCTAAAGCAAGTCCTATTTCGCCTTGTAACTTCAGGTCGTCTTCTGAAGTGGAATATTGAACTCGGCCATTATGATATCACCTACCATCCCCGAAGAGCAATCAATGGACAAGCTTTAGCGGACTTCATTGTAGAATACACAGATAAAGGTGACAGTGAGGAAGAGGTGACTAATGACATCCCGATCCGATGGAAATTATATGTTGATGGTGCAAGAAATGACTATTGTTTCGGAGCTGGGGTTGTGCTTGAAACCCCCGAAGGACGGTCATTGCGCTATGCTTTGAGATTAGAATTTCCTTCAACAAATAATGAAGCAGAATATGAAGCTCTTATTACCGACCTGAAGATTGCTAAAGAACTGAACATCAAAGTATTGCAGATCTTCAGTGATTCCCAACTTATTGTATGCCAAGTCAAGAAAGAGTTTCAAACCAAAGGAGGAAATCTGTCTGCTTACTTGTCAAAGACCTGGGAGCTTCTCGATGAGTTTGACCGTTATACAATAAGCCATATACCCTAGGAAGAGAACATGAAGGCAGATTCTCTGTAAAATATTCAAGCTCTAGCAAAGCTCAATTATTGGGATTGGTCCCTGTGGAAATCTTGCCAGCTCCAAGTACTGATGTGATGGATATTGACTCAAGAAAAAGAGTCATGGATGACCCCAATCAAGGAATATCTACTCAACGGCTCCTTTCCAGAAAACTCAAAAGAGCGCCAGAAACTGTTAAGAAAAGCCTCGAGATATGTAATTCAAGACAGTCGGCTGTACAGACAGGGATTCTCGATGCCATTACTCCAATGTGTAACCAAGGAAGAAGCTAAGACAATTTTAGCTGAAGTGCACGGAGGAGAGTGTGGGGATCATTCAGGTGGTCAAACTCTAGCAAAGAAAATTCTTCGCTATGGGTATTTTTGGCCAGATATTAATCGAGACGCTGCTAGCTACTCCCGAAAGTGTGACAGATGCCAGATATTTGCAAAAATCCCAAGTGCACCTTCCACCAAGCTTACACAGATGTTCAGTCCATGGCCATTTGCCATTTGGGGGATAGATCTCATTGGGCCTTTGCCGGTTACCAAGTCCGGAATCAGATATGTTATTGTTGCTGTTGATTATTTCACTAAATAGGCTGAATCTGAACCATTGGCTACTATTACCTCTAAAAAGATGATAAACTTTGTGACTAAGAATATCATTTGCAGGTATGGTGTGCTCAGAAGATAATCACAGACAATGGTACCCAATTCGAAAGCGAAGAATTTCAGGACTTTTGCAGGCGATTCAAGATCCAAAAAAGCTTCTCAATAGTGGCCCATCCGCAGGAAAATGGGAAAGTGGAAGCAGTGAACAAAATGATCAAATCAACCGTCAAAAAATCAGCTGGAAAAAGCAAAAGGTGGTTGGGTCGATAAGTTGCCACTAGCACTATGGGCATACAGAACTACCCACAAGACTGCGACTGGGCACACTCCATTCTTATTAGCATATGGATCAGAAGCCATGATTCCGATGGAAATAGAGGTCCCCTTACACAGGAGAATTCATTTAAACCAAGTTGAAAATGAAAAGCTGCAACTTGAAGCACTTGACTTGCTTGATGAAAGAAGGAAAGAGGCTGAGCTCAGAGTTGCAGCCCATCAGCAAAGAATAGTCAGGCACTTCAATTCTAAAGTTCGCCAACGCAGCTTTGAAATTGGAGATCTAGTCTTGAAAAGGGTCATGACAGCAACAGGAGTGTTTGGGTCAAACTGGGAAGGGCTATACGTCGTAGGCCAAAAACTTCTTGATGGCACTTTCAAGCTCACAACTGTCGAAGGAGATCCAATTCCGAGAGCCTGGAATAGCAATCACTTGCATCCATATTTTACTTTGAAGCTATGCTTAAATTTGTAAAATGATTATGGATGTATCATTCTTGTATTGTAAGCCATTGTAAAATTAGTGCAAATCAATAATAAGAACTATAAAGTGGATGTAGGCTCAATTTTTGGCCGAACCACTATAAATCTTGTGTTCTTTATTACTATAAAATTCCTGTCTCGTTTCGATGTGCACATATCTTAAACATATTGCTAAATGTTGATTTAATAATGCAAGATATCAAAGAAAAGCTTACCTATTCAACACATCACAAGGCCCAGCGATTCCTACAAATCACTCAACAATCAAATGTCAAGCCACAAAAATTCCAGATTCAATTCCTACATAAGAAGTGCTTCTCACAAACAGTTGGTGATTCCACCGAAGGGGCACCTTCCCAACGTGAAGGTTCCAGGCCATTGCTAACTGATTGCAATCGTTTGTGCAAACGGACATCCGGTCAAGTAGCTTGCATCTGCCCCGTGGATTCACTTAACAATGAAATGCACTTCTCTGGAAAAAAGCAAACAACTTGCAAAGTAAGGGAACACGTGCTTGGAAACGATAACGAGGAATCGCTGAGAGGCATATGGTGGAAAGACATGGGCAAGCAGACAAAGAATAGTCAAAATGGAATCTTGTGTCTCAACCAAAAAGGTTGGTGGAACCACCGAAGGGGCACCTTCCCAAAGTGAAGGTTCCAGGGCCTTGATAGTTAATTGCGATCGTTTGTGCAAACAAACATCCAGTTAGGTAGCATGCGTCTGCTCCGTGGATCCACTTAACTGTGAGATGCAACCTTCCAAGCGAACAACAAAGCCCTCTTCGGAGGCGCACTACTCCTCTCAAGGGGAAAGTGCCAAAAGCCCTCTTCGGAGGCACGCTTCCCCGTGTAAAGGGAAAAAGAAAGCCCTCTTCGGAGGCACACTTCACCAAGTTGAAGTGCCAAAGCCCTCTTCAGAGGCACACTTCACCAAGTTGAAGTGCCAAAGCCCTCTTCGGAGGCAAAAGCCCTCTTCGGAGGCAAAAGCCCTCTTCGGAGGCACTCTTCTCCTCTCAAGGGGGGAAGAGCTAAAAATCCCTCTTCGGAGGCCCACTTCTCCTCTCAAGGGCGAAGTGCCCAAAAAGCCCTCTCTAGAGGCACAAACAAAAAAGCCCTCTCCAGAGGCACAAACAAAAAAGCCCTCTCTAAAGGCACAAATAAAAAAGCCCACACCAGAGGCACAAACAAAAAGCCCTCTTTAGAAGCACAAACAAATCAAAGCCTTCTTTGGAAGCCCGCTTCACCGAGTAGGAGAATCCACTTCTCAAAAATAAAAAGTGACCACCTCCGAAAGTTGAAGTGTAAAAACTCTTTCTTAAAAAAAAAAGAGAAGACTTCTCTAATACAAAGCACACTCTACTAAAGCATAATAATACTTCCTCAAAATGGAAAATTTATTCTCCAAAGTAAGAGTACAAGTCTCCTCAAAATGGAGAAGATTGCAATGAGCCGTGATATGGGGGCAATATAATATTACTGCGTTAATAAAAGCAACGCTCAAGAAACATACCACAAGCACACTGCAATATCACACAAAGAAAATAAAGAAACTTGTGTGAAAATAAGGAATAAATGCATTCACAAATACAGTCAAAAGATTGTACAAGTAAAAAGAACCATTTTATTCCATACTATAAAAAATCTGTATACATGTGCAGGTTTCAAAAAGCGGGGGCCGGTACCCGCACAATCTCCAGTCAATACAAGTCTTCAAATAAAACCAAAAAAGCAAAACAAAGAGGATAAATCCAAGCCCATTACTTCTTCTTGCCGCCGCCTTTGGAGCCCTCGCTTGGCCTAATGGTTAACTTCTTGAGTCGTCCTGAACGAGTCGGGGAAGAAGGAGAGAGGTGCAATTGGGTCTTCTTCCGCTTTCTCATCACCAGCAGAAGTGCCCTTCTTCTTCTTTGAAATTCCACGGTTTCCCCTCTTCTTTGAAGAAGATTCACTGCCCAGAGTGATAAGATCAATCAGCTTTGTATCATCGGTAGTGAATTCCTCCAAGGTCCTCTCACCCTACTCAAGCTCTTTAGCTTTATGCTCTTATGAAGCGGTCGGGTCATCCAAGCCTTCAAGAGCTTCTATTTGTTCTTCTTGTGACCCCGGTTGAGAAGCAAGAGAAGGAGTAACTTGAAGAGATGGAGGAGCAACAGTTGGAGAAGGCGAAGCTTGTTTGCAATACTTGTTGTTTTCACTAAAGAAGAAGAAAAGTTAACATCAGTATTTCTCGCAAAAAGAGGAGATAGTGGCACGTCGGGGTTTAAGTAATAAGCAAGAAGTTCATCGAGCTCATGTGAAGCGAACAAGCAGTCCACTTGAGCTGGATCAGTATTGAAGTTATCTGGAGAGGTTGGCGTTATCACGTCAATTTCAAAGTCTTGAGCTTCAATGTCTTCTTGGGCCTTCTCTTCGGTATGAGCAGTTGTCATTTCAGTTTCGGCTTTGGCAGAAGGCGGGGAGTGAGAACTGGAGCCAATAATGTCGATGTTAATCGAAGCCGAAGGACAAGTTGGGTCGGTCAAAGGTGCCTTCCCCAAATGCTCTCCTTCCGCCGCTTCGGCTCGCTCCTTGGCAAGTTGCTCTTTCCCTTTAGCAACGGTGGCACAACTCTCATCATCTAGATAATAAGCCTCGAGATCCTCCTCGACGTAGCCAGCGCCCCTAAGCATATCAAATGCTGCCTCCCACACTTCAGCTAGGGTTATCTCATACTTCGGGCCCAGGAATGAAAGACTGCCATGTCCTAAGACGCTATGAAGATAAAACTCGAATAGAGTGGAGCTGATGTTGGCCTTAGTCGCTTCATGCGATTGTTCAGTTGCTGCTTTTCCAGCGATGGCCTTATCACGCTCCTTTTCAGCCTTGGAAAGCTGGGTCTTTAGCATTTCAATCTCCAAATCTTGGGAGTTAGTCTTCTCCCACAACTGAGCAACATCATTGCGGTAACTTTCCACAATTTTCTGCTGCGCCCCAAGTTTAGCCTCAGCATCCCGTTGAGCACCGTGGCGTCTCTTACTTGCTTTTGAAGCACCTCTTCCTTTTGAGTATAAGAAGTGGAAGAGGTGGCAAGATCTTCTTTAAGTTCTTGACTTCAGCCTCGAGTTTCTCATTGTAGACAGTGATGGTTTTCATCTCTATATCATGCTGATCAAGAACTTTTTGCCACTTAGATTTATCACTCTCCATGGTCAGCATGGCCTCAAGATTTAAGCGATTTACCCTCTGAAGCTCATCAACTAATTTTTGCCAGACAGACATTCTTTCGATATAAAGCTTGACGGCGTCAAGATTTCTCAGCATAGCCTGTTTGTCAATGGGAACCAAGTCCAAATCAAAGCGTACTCCTTTCAAACACCAATGTGGAAATCGGCTTTGGAGTGCAGGCGGAGGTCTCTCAACTTGATTATGAGGCCTATTAATGATTGATTGAATGTCAGCTCTTTGAAGGGCAGGGGAGCTAGAGGAGATGTCTATAGAGGTAGGAGCAGCGGGCACTTTGGAAACTTCAGATGAAGGCTTTTCGCTTAGCTTGGCTCGCTTACTTGGATCTTCGGCTATATGACTTCTTTTTGTCGTCATGAGACTTTCTCTTATGGGAGTCATCGTCATGTCGGCCATCTCTCCTTCCATAGCGCCCCTCATGAGCCTGCCTCTCACGAGCTTTCCTAGCTGCTCTTTCCTCATCAGTTTCCCTAGAGGCAGGAAGATAGCGCCTGGGGTGTAAGAATCACGCCTCGCATAATGCTGAAATTCATCATAATATGAGCCGCTGCGTCCCATGGGAGTACCTGAAATTGAAGAAGAGATAAAATTTAGAAATCTTCAAAATAAAGAAGCTAAGTGCACATAATTGCCAAAAATCCTAAGTGTGTGTGTGGCATATGAACTACGCACGTCAAGCTACAAACCACTCTTCGGCTTAGGAGTCAACTCTTGGGTTGATGGAGTTGACCGTAAAACAAATGTCGCTTCGATTGTTAGGGAGACAAGCTTAGAGGTGATGGTGTCATTTTTAAAAAGCTCTTGGGAAGTCACCATAAGATCGCTCAGTCCCCCAAAGACATCATCACCATCGTGCCCAACGGAACTCTCTTTCCCAACTCCCTCATCGGTTTCTCCAGTAGCCTTCCCGGAATGTTAAAGAAATTCTTCTTCTTCAACAACTGGGGGAAGTTTAGATTTGCCAGATAATCCCTTACCGCCAACAGAACTGGAGCACTTCACTAATGAAGCCTCTACAATAGGTTCCTCCGGTGTGGATTCCTTTACGGAGGCTGGGGCATCTGACACTTCTACTTGAGAACTGGGGACATCACAGGATTGAGTGGATCGAGAAGAATGCAAAAGTTTGAATTGGTGCAAAAGCTCATCCTTCAGCAGAAACTTAATACTTCTCTCGTCAGCAGCCACGGCACTCAATCTTTCGAAAGTTGGTTTGTGGCTAGAATCTTTAGAGGGGGGAGGAAGTGCTGCAAAAGTAAAGAATGAAGTTAGCACTTGACGACTCAAATTTTCAAAGGCTCAGAAATGAAGTGAACAAGGATGGGTAGCCTTACTTCCTACTCTCCAGATGCTGTAGAATCCCGGAGGGCAACGGACAAAAAAGAACTGGTTTAAGAACCCGTGAGAGCTCTCAGGCAGATCCATAATCAGCTTATGGTTTCTTGCGCTCCTCACAAGAGTAATCGAAGGGTGATCTTTGTTCCTCCTGAATGAACACAAGTAGCATATCTCCTTGAAGCTTAGGAGGCGGTTAAGCGTCCTCTTGAATAGTACGCACAACCCCATCAAGATGGCATAGCCATTAGGGTGCAACTGGATTGAAGAGATAGTAAGTCGAAGGAGAAGTGTTCTGAGAAAATCATTGAAAGGAGGAATAGCTCCATTTAAACACATCTGACGATTGACTGCAACGAAGCCAGGAGGCGGTCTGTCGGCAGTGTCATTTACCCCGGGAAGCAGAGCATCCGTTTCAGTAATGCCGAATTGAATGCATAGTTGGCTGAAAGCCCGTTGACTCAATGAACTTGAAACTCTTTCTAGAGGATTTTCTACAGGGTCAGCTATTGGGAAAACTTCATTGGTTCGCTCTGCTATCTCTCCTTGCATTTGTTGAAAAGTCATTCTACATAAGGAACTAGATATTCAAATACGAAGGTGCACGTTTTCTAAATGTGTGAAGTGTTGTGCAAAACTAGTAAAATAACAAGCAAATATAACTGGAATGAAACTAGTCGGCACTTGTCGATTATAAAGTTTCAGGGCTTCTTATTTTAAGTCCAAGTACAGTGTTAATGCAAAGAGATCAGCTTTAATTGATCAATTTAGCTTTGCTTTAATACTTCACTTGAACTGGTTAATTCATGGCATTTTGTTCACATAATTCCTTTAAGTTGATTATTCTTTATCGACTAATCTGTCATTCGATGTGGACAGTCAATGGCAGTATATTCGCCCTAGTTTTCTGCAAATGTTGTATTTAACAGGTTGTTAGCTTAAAAGTTAATATAATCTATGAAAAAGTGCAGCAAGTTCAAGCAGTTCATTCTGGAAGTTCAAGTTGAAAGTTCAATCAAGTTCTGTCAAATTCTACGGGTGTTCAAGTCCTATTCATTCCTTAAGTCACAGGAACAATTTAAGTTAGCTCGGGACTCTTCAAGTCGTCCAGATCATGCCCAAACGACTTAATATAGGTCGGGCTTCCTTAAGTCGCTCTGCTTTAAGCCATATGCTATTCCGGCAAGTTAAGTCGCAAGCAAGATTAGTCACAAGCAAGTTAAGTCGCAAGTCAGTTAGGCCGTGCGATTCACATTCAAACCGATAGGCCTTAGGTCGTTCGAAGCTCCTAGGCCGGTCACTTCCTCACTCTCCTTAACCCGTTAGCTCCTCTTCATTCAACAACTGCCTAACTCACAAACTCGCTAACCCGCTAATTTGTGACCCGATAACCCATTATCGTCTCCACAATAGAATCCATCATCTTTCCACACCACCAAATCACCCAAAACCGATTCAAATCACCTCAGATCCATCATGGACCCAATGCATTGTTGTGTTCTTGCGGATAACAATGAAAACGCGTCCAATGACGACCAAAGATCGATTATAACATGATTCGTGGTGAAATGCAGCACGTGAAATTGGATTAGGGTTGGAAAAAAGAGGAATTCGCGATTCGACAGTGATCGTGGTTGGATAATGATCGGATTCACTTACGTAGTGTGATGGAGAAGATGATCAACGACCAATTAGCTTAAGTTCGTCTTTGAGAGCTCAGAGAATTCTTCAATGGCGGTTCAGGGTGTTAGAGAAAGTGAAGAGAAGAAGGATCAACATAAGCGACTTATATACAGGGGCAATGGAACACGAATCAGCACGAATGACCTAGCTGTCTCATAAGTCACTCACGACCTAGCGACCTAAAGTACAAGGCGATTCAACATGGCACGCGAGTTAGTAAGGTCCTTGAGTCGCCTACGACTTAGCAGGGTTAAATCGAAGCACACGACCTAGCCCCTAGGCGTGTACTTCGAGGGGCAAGTGTTAACACCACTTTTTTAAGGCTTGCGACCTAACGACCTAAAGGACTCAACGACCTAAAAAAAGGCTTGTGACCTAACGACCTAAAGGACTCAACGACCTAACAACTTAAAGCAAAGTACGGCTCAATCGGGTTAACGACCTAACGAGTTAGAAGGGAAGCGACCTAGCGACTTAACAAGCTAAAATCATAAAGCGACTCAACGTAGCACGACTCAACTACTTAAGGAGCTCCAGCGACCTAGCGACCTAAGGGATCCTACAACTCAACGGCTTAATAAAGGCAACGACCTAGCAACCTAACGACCTAACGAGTTAAGGCAGAGAAAAGTCGTGTGCATACTGTCTCTTCTGTTAGGTCGCTCGTGACCTAAGCAAACCGAGATAACTCCTATGCTACACTAACTAAGTCGCACACAGCCCATATCTCATCAAGGATAGTTCCATTAAGCCGCTAACGACTTACGCTACTTCAGGGTCACTCTTAAGTCGCAACTCTTTAGGTCACCCACAACCTACGACGTACGACCTAACCCCCTCTCTATAAATACCTCACCAGCTCCACACTTAAGGGAGGATTTTCCTGAAAAAAGCCGACAATCTGCCACTTTGAAATTCAAGCAACTCACTCTCAAAATCTTACAACATCATAACAACTTCAGAGATCAATTCGAGAATGGATCGAACTTCTTCACCAACTCGATTCTACTTTGGAAGCTCAAGTCTTTGAAGTTTGTTGTACTTGAAGTCTAGTTGTAACAAAGTGTACTCAAAGATCATAATAAAAGATATAAAGTGGACGAAGGCTTGACTTTGAGCCGAACCACTATAAAAATTGTCGTCTCGTTACTATTTTCTGCTATTCTCTTCTTACTTTTAGCTCCCGTACCAACGGGTGGTGCTTCCACTATATCATAACTCACACCGGGGTGTTAGCATATGTTTTTTGCATTAACATATATATACATATACATATATATATATATATATGTGTGTGTGTGTGTGTGTGTGTGTGTGTGTGTGTGTGTGTGTATGTATGTATCTATATATGTATGTATGTATATATATATATATGTGTATACATATATGTATGTATGTATGTATGTATGCATATATGTATGTATGTATATGTATATATATGGTTGTATTAGAGAGAAAAGAGGTAACCTTTTTACCCATTCTCACATTATCTCAACCCATTATCTCCAAGCCAATTCCCTATTTTTTAGCATCTCTAGACCTCTCCAAAACCGAAATTCTGTAGCCCTAATGATGCGCCTTAAACCCATCTAAGTCCAAGCCACAATTCTATGCAATTAAATCTAATTTTATCGCTTGTCGATATTGTATATCAATCGATATATTTATAACTTTCATAAATATATATAACATTATTTATTTCTCAAATCATATTAAAATTTTATAATTAATATTTCATAAAAATGAATTAATTTAATTAATTTATAACAATTATAAACTAATTAAATCAACTGGTCTAAAGGAAATTCATCATTTCGGCTGTGCAACTTTTGGGTGTAAATTTGGTCAGCGATTAACATCGAACTATTCTAATGTTAACGTTCACTCATCTCTTAGCAGGTGGTGTGACATTATAGCCAAATTTATCACTTATTCATTTTCAGTAAAATCCAATTTTAGTTTAGTAAGCATTACCCGGTTGTGACATTTATTTACACCAATTCTCTTCATCAAAACTACATCACTTTGGACTTAAGGAATTTGATAATGGTCAAAATTCCAACCTCATCCACATTGAAATTTATAGTCTAAATACAAAGTCATTGGTTTAATGGTAACAATTATTATCAACCAAAATGCTTTAGCCAAAGACTTTGACTTTGAGTTGACTTGAGTTTACTGTGATACTAACCGCATATAACCGAGGAGACGAATCCTCTCTTGAATAGTGATTCACTTCCAATACTTCCACTCGACTCAACTATGGTTACTCAATGGAAGCCATGCCATGATTTGGCTATAATCAAAGAGGAGATTTTATATTGAAGATCCATAGTATTGTCAAGTCGAAAGAACTGTGTAAATCAGTCACATCGATATTTTCTGTTTGACCTTAGTTATATTAACCAACAGAAAACTATCGAGTGAGTCATTCCAAGTTATCCAATAACTATTAGTACGTAACTCCTAGGTCCCTCCAGTAGTCATGAGTAATACACTGCCCAACATTTAGAAAGCATTATGTACTCCAATATCAACGGATACATTGATATCCAGTCAATGCATCTTGATTAGGAACATTTAAAATGGTATATTTGTTTCGTTTTGATAAATTACTCACAGTTACAAAACTTTGCAACTACTATCACAAAATACACCATTTATGGATTTTCTATTAAATATACCTTTAATTAAGTTAATTAATTAATATAATCACATTATATCAAGTATATAATATGAAGATAATAACTTTTATTTCGAACAAGATTGGTAACAAGTTAGATATATGTTAAAAATTACATAATTGCCCCTAGGGCATACCCCTAACTCTATCAGAAAGGAGGTAGGAAAAAAAACTAATTAAAAATTAAATAAATCAATATTCAACCAAAAATTCCAATCACGTTTTCAACTGGCATGGGCTCTAACTAGCTCGATCGAGACAGTTCTTGAACCAGCCGAATCCATATTTTCTTTGGGTCCCGATGGTATAAAATATGACACAATCCAAGACTAGTCCTCGGATGGTCAATTTTGCAAGTATCGATCCCAAATATCTATCGAGGAATTTACAACTCCAAACGAAGTGTGCTTACTGTCATTTATAACCAAGTACACATATTTCGTATACAATGTAAAAGGTTTCGAGACTTAATTCTATCGTATATAAAAGTTAGCCTTTTGAATCGATCTACTAATCGATCGCATGCGACTGTGTGACGACCCAGAAATTTCAAGCATTTAAAATCTGAATATTTAATTGATTTTAAATATTCAATAGAGTAATTTTAGCTTAAATTACGAATATCACTATTTATTCGATAATTAAATTATTGAATTAAATAATTAGAAAATTTGATAATATATGAAATGTAGGATTTTAAGCTTGCTAAAAGTAATTTGAAGGCTTATAAATTTTTTATTGATAATACTGAGGAGAATAGAGGTGATGAAGTCAAATTTAAAAAATGGTTTGTTAAGTTTTGAAATTTATATCGTTTAAGATTGAATTTAAAAATAGCCTTCCGAGGCATAGTCTCGGAATTTAACGAAATCAGTTCCATTGGATCCTTAATATTGTTTTATTATCGGATTTCAAAATTTCGTAGTAATCGGATTTGTTGTATGAGCGTACGGTGAGAAAACGCGTTGGAAATTTAATTTATGCTAGCCGATTCGGAATTTAAATAAAATATTCCGGTTAGTCAAATTCATTCCATCAGCCGCTTTCCTATCATTTCGAATTACTATAGCTCGATATTTGCTTCACGCAAGCTTTCCCCACACGCCACTTTCAGAAGTAGAATTTGAAGGGCTTCTCGTTCTTTCTCCTCTATATACAGCTTTAACGACATCAAAAAAAATATAATAATGGTCGAAGCCCTAAATTCCTCAGATCCAAAACTTTCAAATAATGGCCGAAACCATCATCGTTCAAACTAAACTTCCCCTTTAACGCAGATTATAAAAAAAAATGCATCAAAATCGAGTTCGATTTCGATTCAAATCGCGTGCGCCTGGCACCTGCAAGCGATCGAACTCCGTCGCGATTTAGGGTTTCAGTGGTGAGAGTCGAACGACAATTTGGAGTTGGGCTTGAATCGATTAGTGGATGCACGCGCGTGATTTGAGGCAACGAACTGGAAGCGCGATTCGATCGTTGGATGGTGAATATTTTTCACATGCACGTGTCTCGAGGTGGTAAAGAGGGCTGTTTCGAGCACCGTAGCAAATGGGAAGGGGCGTGCTCTCAATTTTCAACAGGAGGCCGTGTGCAAAGGTTTGTGTTTAGGTGATTTTCTTATTTAATAAACTTATGAAATTATTTTGTTCTGAAAATTCATACGGGTAAAATTTTTATACAGAGTTTTTTTTAGATGCATACTTGTACGGAAAATTTTAAGTATTTAAGAGTTTATAATAAGACCGAATTTTTCTTTATAATATAGTCAGGGTGATTAAATTGCTTAACAAACTTAATTATTTTGTCATTATAAACATTAAAGTAAAAAGGAAATTAATTTAAAATATAATTATTAATTTAAAATAAAATCATTGGTTAAATCATCAGTTAATTTAATTTAAAACGTATTGTAGTGATTAAATTGTTTAATCTATTTTAATTATTTTAGATACTAAAGATTTCAAAGGGAAATTAGTGAAATCAAATTATAAGTTAAAATCAAATATGTAAACGGTGATAAATTGTTTGATAATTCAAATAGTAATAAACTGTGAATTGTTTATTCTAGGTCAATAACCGGAAAACCAAGACAATAAAGAGGTAGACTGCAAATAAAAGCAAAAGTGAGTTAATCTCACTAAGTTAAATTTAAATTTAAATCGTTAAATTTAAATAATTGTTTGAATGGTTGAAATTGATTGATGTGCTATAGTATGTTATATTCTGGAATTGGCATATTATTGTGCTGACATCTTTGGATGCAGGGAAAACAGGTTGGAGGGATCCAACTGGACCCCTCGAAATTATTTAGATTATTGAATATTCTGTGTTCTGAATAGTTGATATCCCGTGATGATTTTATGAATAATTGATGTAATGAATGGTATGGTTGGATTAAATATCACGGTAGAATAAATTATAAAATCCCTAGAATTGCATTTTCGGAAGAAATAAAAGAGTAAATTTTTAAGTAAAATAATTCTAGTGAATTGGAATAAATTAATAATGAATTGAAAATAAAATAAAATATAAGTGATTGCAGGCTCTAACAAATTTGGAATAAGAGGAATTTGAATTATTAAGGGTAATAATAAATGGTAAAGCTTAAGTGATATTATTTGAATGAATAAAGAATTTATTTTAAATGAGATTTTGGAATTTTTAAACTGGGTTATCAGGTGAAATAAAATATCGGTGGATATTTTAAATATGAACTTAAAGTGGAAATTTATAAAGAAATGGAAATTCGTTTAAAAATAAATAATGATTCATTTTTAAAGATGTGAAAGAGAAGAGTGTTTCATTGGATAGCCAAGTCGATTTTAAGCAATTTTGGATATAAGTTAAAGGTTTAATGATGATTTAAAAAGCATATCTTAGAAAATTTATTATTTTTAAATGCTTAAATTCTAAAATAAATATTTTTCAAAACCATTGTCGTAGTAATTATTACATGACTTAGTATTTGTTTTTTTAAAGAAAATCTAGTTTTATATTTTAATAACAGTAGCCTTATTTATTAAATATTCCTTAAGTATATAATTTAATTAAGTATTAAAGTAGTTTTAAATTTTTAAGGCTATGAAATATATTTTATAAATAAGTGCTTTTAAATTATTTTAAAGCTAAAAGTATTTTATACTTGGCGTTTCAGTGGAAATAAATATTGGGAAATTGTTCCGGGAAAGGAATATGTTTGAAACTGTTTTCAAATGGGGTTTGAAAGTGAAATATATCTTGTGAAGATGTTTTTGAGATAAATAAATAATTTGGGAAATTATTTATTGTTTGATGGATGCTTGTGAATAGAAATTGATAGTTAAATCACCAACTAACAATATTGGCCAAATACGTTGACCGTTTCAAAGAGACCGGGATCGAGATTAATTTTTCGAAAACCACTTCGATCCGGTTTGTACGTTTCGTGTAAATGATTTTCGATTCGAAGAATGAAGCAGTGAGGTGCAAGGGCTAGTCGCTACTAATCCTGAGGATATTTCCAAAATGGATGTAGTAGGAATAGTGCCTTCGGTTCCGTTCGAACCCGGGACGGACTTGTATGGATGAATGCTTGCGAAACATCGTCAGGTGGACGATGGGCATTCTAAGGGATATATTCTAAAAAGGTAACGCTTAGCCTCAAGCCTCATCAAATGGGAATGACTGAAAATCAGGGGTTACGCAGCAAGGCTAGGTGGGTAGCACCCAAGCAGGTGAGGTCATTCCAGTCTAGATGTCCCTTTTTATTTCGGCTTAGTGGGCGATTGCTGATCCCAACCGCGGGGTGATCTCACTCGGGATTATCCAGTAAGGGGTAGTCCCGGTCTTGTGTTGCAGGGGAGCGGGCGTACTCCTCGGTACGGTGATCTAGGCCCCGTACTGTGACATGTGGTACCCCAGTGCCTAGTCATTAGTTGGAAATCCATTCTCCCTACGAGCCTTGTACGAGTTTTCTTTTTATTACCCACTCTGTGGCTAGTAGCTGGAATTTAATGAATGTAACAATTTCGGCTATTTTATAAGTATTTGTATATAGACCCTATTATAATATCAGAGGATTTCTATAAAAATTGTTTTAGCTATCGTAAGGTAAAAACCCGACATGTTTATTTGTGGCGTGGTCTTACGAGATGCTTTTGTTTTCATAGGATTTTTGAAACTTTAATAATCAATTGGGTGTGATTTTCTCACGCTGGTATACCAGACTGACTCGGGTGTTATTTAACTATAATGCTCGGGTCAGACCGAGTATTATAGGATACAGGTTTTGAGGTTGTGGAGCTCAGGAGACGAGCTAGACGACGATGCGTATTCTCGTACTTGTTTTATATGTATATTCCGCTGTGTTGAGTAGTTGTGCATCTAGTTGTATGCTATTGTTGATGTGTGAACTCTGATGATGTACTCTGATAATGTAATGTATAACAGATATATTTGTTTTGGTGTAAAGATATGTTAATACCTATTATATTTTATTCCGCTGCGATGGTTAGATTCTGATGTTGTTTTCTATTTTCTTCTTCTACCTCTTCTTCTTTAACCCAAATGGTTCGTATTTCTTTACAACTTGAGTTGATTTAGGTAGAATAGTGTTGACTCAAGGGGTACGGATTTGCGGGTCGTTACAGACTGGCTAAAAATCCTTCTGTCGAATATATCAATTCTTATACTCATCCTTAGCCGCTTAGATGATCCGAACTCCATAAGTTGGTGTCGAGTCCTATTTCGTACGTTTGGGAAAGTTAATTTTGAGCCCATTGATTAAAATTAGCAATTTAATATTTAAAGAAATAAATTATTTAAATATTTCTATGTATAAAAATGCGGGTTGTTACTGATTATCTTGATTCACTGACTTCTTCTAGGTTCATTCTTCTCATTTTGTTTATTTCTTTCTTCTTTTTTTCCTTCATGAATTTCAAATTCTTGTGCGTCGAATAACTTGAATGATGGAGGGCTAATATTTTCATAAGCTTCTTTTGCATTGGCTTTTGATTTTACTTTTCATATTGTTAGAGCTTTGATTTCAGCAATTCAATTTCGTTGTCCATTTGACTCGATTCTTCTTCCCTTTGTTTTATAATTTCCTTTTCCTTCTACATTTCTCATTTCACTTGATTATGTTCATTTTCTAACTGCTTGATGTAATAGTTCTGAGTTTGAATTTTTTCCCTTTGCATCTAGTCCAAACTCTTCTTCGGCATCATTTGCACATTTTTTTTCATTTCAAGCTTTTCATTTGACATTATGATCCATCAAGCAGTAATCTTTCTTTAGCAGTTGTATTTTTAATTGCAATGGAGATCTACATTATAAAAAAAGAAAATATCCGGTATAAGATAAAATAAGAGTAAACAATTATACGTTTGGAAGTAGAGTGCATTCTAGTAAAACATGATGTTATAATGATATTTTAATCAAACATTTTAATCAATTTCACATACTTACTATATTATAACAGTACTATGTTGTATCAATGCTAATGTCATTTAGCATTACTCTAAACTATATGTGGTAGTGAATTACAAAACTATAATGCTAAAATTATCTAGCAATTTTTAATATAAATTAACTCTATTTATAGTAATAATGCTTTTGTCTTTAACACTACTAGAAACGGTTTTTTTACATGCTTTGTAATTGACAATGCTAGAACTATCTAGCATTTTTTAAGGTTAAGTATGTTTGCACAATACAATTACAGTTCTATTATCATTTAGCATCACTAGAAATTATGTATTATTAATGCTGATGTATTATTAATGCTAGTATCATATATCACTTATAATCAAACTTTATTACACTGTGTGGTATACTTTAATAGAAATGATTTAATGTAATGCATTGTATAAATGCTGCAATTAGTTAGCATTTGTAGTTTATTGTATAAAATATAATATAAGTATGCATATATGCATGTAAGTATATTTTATTGTAGCAAGACGCTATGTTATAATGCTACATTAATCTAGCATTTTTACTTAGGAAAAAAAGCTCAGTGTTATTGTAAAAAAGGAATAACTAAGTAGTAATTATATACAAACCATAGATCAGATTATTCTATAAAATCCAATAAAAGCACAAATAACCATTAAGTAAAAATAGTAGACGTACTATCGAAAATAAAAGGAAAATTAATAGTTATACTTGTTGTGGGTAATAGAAAAAATGAAATGAGTATGTAGACAAAATGGACAACTGCCAGTACACAAAGTGAATAGTTATTATATATGAAATATTAATAAAGTACTGTATATACCTTCTTTCTTTCCACCTTTTTGAAAGTCTTTTGAGACTATATTCTTCATTCTGTTAAGAGATTATTTAGCAAATCTTGGCAAATTTTTTGACCATTCTTTCCTTGGCTTCGTTATGTCCACATGCTCACATAGAAAATATTACAAAAAACAAAAATATTATTTCACAATTTATGATAATATGTTATGATTTAATATCGTTTTCTTATCAATAGTAGTGTTGAACGATCAGACATGTTTCTTTGGTTTTGTTTAAAAAAATTTAATGCCTTAAGAAAGGAATAATGAATACTCAATGGCCATGAAACTAGATTCATTTTTTCTAAATCAATTATATATTGAAGATATCCATAACTTAACCTTTTTTGACTAAGAAGACAAAAAGAATGTTATAAAAGAACGAATAAGAAAAAAAATTGGCAAATCATTTTCATACCCTTGAAATTCTTTTTCTACTTCTTTCTTTATCTTTTCTATGACAGGATCTCTTATTATATGATCAACTTAACCAAAATTTCTTAAAACAAACCCTTGAAAATTTTCAGGAGTACTTTGAAAAAGCATTTTAGGGCAATAAGAAAATAATTTTTCCATGCATTTGTAAACCAAAAATGAGGCAGAGTCTTGATGCAATGATTATGTCATCCGCATGGTGATCTAGGCGCCTAGGTTCGAGTTCAAAAATAGACTCTTTCGCAATGCAAGGGAAATACTGCGTATATTATCGACCTCTTCAGAGCTCGCTATCGTGTAGGAGGCTCGTACATTTGGTTCCACCTTTTTGATTGGTAAAAAAAATTGAAAATAATATCTTTTGTTGTTATTTTTAACCTTTTTCCCATATTGAAGCACTCTTCTTCTACATGATAACAATTTGTCAAATCATCCAAGTTTTTAAACATTTCCTAGCATTTTTAGTTCCTATATTATCCTAAAAAAACTGTAATAAAGTTTTTGAAAGGGTTTGTTTTAAAAGAAATAATTGATTTTCAGTAAACCCTTCTCCTTTTATTACCTTTTCAATCATTTAACCAAGGCTATCGAGCTACATCTGTATTGAATGTTTCCCATATCCTTCTTTTTTAGTTGTTTCTTTTCTTTTGTGTTTTCTGTTCTCCTTTGGAGATAGCGAACACTTTGCTGTATCCTACAAAAATAATGAAAAAATTCAAGTATGTTTATGCTAGATGATTTTTCAGACTCATAAAGTGGATAAACCATGATGCTACAATTGTTTAACATCTTCTAAAAGTGAAATATATTTACTAAATGCAATTACATTAATAACTACACTTAGAATTTCTACTAAATGGTTTATTGCTAAAATCTAATGCAAATACAATCTAGCATTTAATAGATATTTAACTTTTATTGATGAATAAAAGAGGTATAACAGTCATTCGATCAATGTTAGAAGCATTGCTTTTTCATGAATTTGTAGACAAACAGATAAATATGGAATAACACTTCTACATATGTACAAACTAGATTCATGATTTCACTTTCTTTCTACACTTTTAACAATTCATAAACAATTAATATATCATTACATAATAAATTTGAAATGAATACATGTCCTGTATATTTCTGTTGACTAACAGTAAAAGCAAGTTTGTTTATGCTATGAAAATATCCTTTGGAATATATACTTACAAGTCAAGCTCTTATTATGTGCATTCACCATAAATTCTCTTTTTGAATACAAAATATCAATATTTGAACTAAAGAAATATTACATAAAAAATAATGTACTAAAACACCACATAAAAACAAATACAAAATGAATTTGTATTGCAGTAAAATATGTATAGTGGTTATAAAATGCTAAATTGTACTAGCATTATGGTATTTGAATTATAACAACACACCACTTGTATGAAAATACATTTTCTGGGTAAGAATGGTATCAATAAGCACTATTGTCCTAGCGGTTAAGTAATTTGACTTTGGTGCGAGAGGTCATAAGTTCGAAACTTGCGTAGCGTGATTAAAATATTTATTGACATATGATTTGTGGTTTGTTGTCTTAGTGACATGTTGTATCTAAGAACCGTTTCAAAAAAAAGAACAGTATCAAGAAATTTTTTAATAGCAACCATATAATATTAGTCTTAAAGTATAAAATGCATATGAATATTTGATTATGCAGTATACCTTTATAAGTTGCTAACTTGTCCTAGCATTATGTAGAATTATTAGATGATGTCAGCATATATCTATCATAGTGTGTGTGTGTGTGTATATCTCTTCTAGTGTATGATTATTATAAAATGCATATAAAAATTCAATTGTTATAAAATGCTAAAATATTCAAGAATTTTTAATATTCATGGTAGCATATATCTCTTATAATATAGAATACACAAATATTGAATTATGCAATATAATATTGACATGACAAATTTATGCACTAGCATTTTTCCTTCTCAGGTTATACATACCAATATCAACCATGGATAATGACAATGTAACTTGCGATATTCATACCAATATCAACCATGGATAATGACAATGTAACTTGCGATATTTTTCAATCAGCATTTATACATGTCAAATTTTCAATATTAGTATCGTGACTAGCATTCCCAAATCAAATATGTGACGACCCGCAAATCCGTACCTTTTGAATCGACAATAATCCACGTATATCCGACCCAAAAAAGCATAGGCTGAGGAAAGTCATGAGAAAGAAAAGAAGAGAGAAGAAGAGAAGAGAAGAAAGAGAGAAGATAGAACCAACAGAACAATACAGAATCTTACATCACAGCGGAAAACATATAATATCAAATTAATTATCGTTACAAAACAAAAACTGTATATACATACATCAATTAGAGTTCAACAATCAATCACTAGTTATCAGCTTGGACGGTTATAATAACATGTTGTAACAATCCCGATTTAAAAGATGAATTTGTAATTAAATTTAATTTTTGGGTTAAATTGTGTATTTATTTGAATTTTTCAAATTTAATAAGATGTATATACTAACTTATTTTATAAATTGGAATTGAAGCTCAAAATAAATATTTTCAGTTGGATTGAATCATAAATAAATTTTGATTTGGAAATTCAAAATGAATACAAAAGAATGAATTGAATTTAAATATTATACTTTGGAAAAAATATTATATATTGAATGCAATATAGACACTAAGGTTTAAAATAAAATTTATCTTATCAAAAATTAATATAAGTATACAAATATGAGGATATAAATTAATAATTGAAAGTTAAGATTTAAATAGAAATAAAATTCAAGAATTTATGTTAATAATAGAATTTTATGGTTATAAGACAGCATATAACAAAATCAAACTACAAGATAATACATGTAATTCATTTGATATGTATGTAAACTTGAAAATAAACTTTGTAAAATACAAAGTGAATACATAAGACAAAAGACAAGTAACAAGAAGAGAAAAAAATATACTCAAGTATTCAAACAAATAAAAGACAAGTATGTAGACATGATGAAACAACACAATAACAATTAAAAAAATATCTTCAGCATATCAGCCACTAGAAAGAAGGAAGAAGCAAAGAAATAAAAAGACAAATGATAATTAATTCATGAGGTCCTTAGCACACAACTTCTCATTAATGCAGCCCACAATACAGGTATCATCAGCCACCATAAAAGAAAACAAAATATCTACCTATTGTACAACAAGATTTCAATCACCTGTAAGCTTCATTCCTTTTATGTCCATCACACTCTTCATAATTTCATCCATTCCAAGCAAAAGAAAAAGAAACATTTCTATCTACAAAACTCAAAACATTTTTTTCAAAGAAAACCAAGCAGGTTTAAAACAGGATTCAACTGCAGTTCTCTGTCAGCAAGTGTTCTCTGTTCTTCAGACTTAACTATGAGTAAACATAATTTTACAAAGGCTTGAGTATATTTGAATCTGAAATGTTCATAAATCATGTTATGTTACATATGTAAATATATATATATAGCCCTGTATATATGAATGGTTCTGTGAAATCTTGTCTACTGTTCTTTGCTGTTTGGATTTACAGGGTATCATAATTATTCAAAAAAAATTCAAACTTCTTCATCAAATCATTTATAGCCTATAGTTTAAAATAAAAGAAGTTGTTCAAACATAAAAAAAGCCTTTAAAATTTGTTTTAAACATATTAGTGAAGATATATCAACTGGGAATCTGTTTTATAGTCAATATGCATCATTATGTCAAAATTTGAATATGATAAATTGTTGATTCAATTATATAATTTGAATCTACCTTCGAAAATAAGATTTTTAAAACAAAAATGGGACTTTTTAGTTAAGTATTTCACTAGCAATTTGTAGTTGGTTAGTTAAAAAAATAAGATTTTTAAAACAAAAATGGGACTTTTTAGTTAAGTATTTCACTAGCAATTTGTATTAAGATGATTAATTAAATTTAAAATTGTAATTAATTAAATGACCAGAAATTAGTCGATTTGAAATTAAAGATTTGATTAAATTCACGATTAAGTGTTTAATCTAATTGTAATTACAAATTGTTAATTAGATAATTAAAGTAAACTAATTTACAATTAGTAGTTAATTAAGGTAATTGATTAAGGAATGATTAATAAAATTTTAATCATTAACAATAGTTAATCATCGATTTAAATAAATCAATAAAAATAGTCGTATGGTTAATTCTTTTGAATCATTTTCTCCTTAAATAGAAGATGATTATCATCAAATGTTGTGTGCTGGATTGATATGTCTGTTTGTGGTGATGATACTGTGTGATGTGAATTGCCTTATGTTGTATCATGATTTGTGATTTGTTTCTGGATGTATATGAAAACCCCTTTGCCTGTAAAACAGCACTTGAATTTCGATGCGATAGGGAGTCGGATTCCAGTTGGTTATCGAAACCCACATCGAATTGTAATAGTAATCTTTGTGATCGATAAATTTACTTTATCCGTGAATCTGCGAATAAAGATAAGCGTTATGGGTTATATCGCTTATCGATTGAATCTGTGATGATTGATGTTGTGCATTATTGTGTAAAACCCCTGAACTACACTTGTACACACACAAATATGGATTGCACGTGGAAATCGATTAAGTCACAGATATTTGAATTTAATTCAAAATAGCTTTTAAAGGTTGAATTTTAAATCCAAACCTTTTTGGAAATGGATTGGGTTTAAATTGAAAGGCTTTTGAAACAAGTGTTTTAAAAATGTAAGCTATTTTGAATAACTTAATAAAGATTTGAAATTTGAATAATTTGACTTAAATTGGAATTCAATATCTGAAATTGAATTCTATATTCAGCATTTATGATTTAAAAAGAATTATATAAGTTATACGGGTTTTAAACCATTTTTAAAGTATTGTTTTGAGAAGTTGAATTTACCCAAAGATCTTAACTTGTATAAATGAAATCGGATTTTCTCGAAATAAAACTGTGGTTTCCAAATGATAAAAAAACTTTCCTATAAGATATGAATTTCCAATTTGTATTAAAGAGATTTCAAATTTGAATTGAAATGGTTTTCCAAAGTATGGGTGAATCTTTGGAAACGATTTGAAAGCTATAAGTTAAATCTTTGATTTAACGATTTAAGTGAATTAATCCAATTGAAATGGAAATTATTTTGAAATCCGTGAATAGATCTTTGTGAAATTGAGTGAACTTTGTGAAATAAATTTTTTTGTTTAGAAAGATTTGAAATGGTGATTGGTTTAAACCATTTGAAAGAAAGTTTGGAATCATTAAGTTGTGACTTAATTGAAATCCTATATCCATATGTTTTTAAATATTGCGCTCATTATTCGGTTTAACCGGGAGAGGACTTTGTGTCATATAACCCATTCCGAATAATGATACGTCGTTATGGATAGCACTGAAGACCGGTGGTGAAGACCGGGTATTTGCGAGAACGATAGGATGACCTATCGATTGTCTCTGCACTGAGTAGCTACGGTATAGAGATTTCCTAAGTGATGGGAAGTCCGATCGGGATTGTGGATACCCGGATTTGCAAGGGCTTCTTCGGAAGTGCCTTCGGTTCTGTTCGAACCCGGAACAGACTTTGTATGGTTGTATGTCTGACACTACACTTTGAGATATAAGGCAGATTTCTTTCGAATACATATCTGTTGGTGGCGGGGAATTTATTCTCTTAGCTTACATACGAGCTCAAAGGTTATGTAATTGGAGGTTATCAGCGATATACTCCCAATTTGGTAGTGTGGCATGCTAAGTGTTGTTGTGTGTTGATGATCATTGGTTGATCATTTGTGATCAAAGCATAGCTTTAGTGCAAAGCGTAGCTTTGTGGACAAAACCTCATCGAGCCTCACAGACCGGTAATGGTCGAAACAGGAAAGATGCGGCAAGGTTTCAGGGGTAGCTCCTCTAGGGTTTGACCATTCCTTCTGGAAGAGGGTAGTGTCATGATATGGAGCTCAGATACTTACTCATGTGGGCACTGTAATATATTCATTACTGTGTGATGTTGTTGGTGTAGAGGTACCTCGTATAAAGGTCCCAAAGGACCGAGGGTGGCATATCTGAGGTTTTATTCCCTGGGAAGGGGGTAGCCGGCCATGTTGGCAAAGAGCCAGTTAGGTTCTCGGGGCGTCCCGCTAGAGGCGTTCCCATGTGACAATAGGAAGTTCCTTGGCCTGACCATTTGTTGGAAATCCATTCATCCAAATACGCGCCCTGTACGGTTTTAGTTGTATTACCTGCCATCTACTTATGGTGGCGCCCCGCTGTTTGGATGGTAGCTATCGTAGGCATAGTTCGAAATGTCTTGCTGGCTAAGATTGATGTTATACTTTCAGAATGTTTTCCACTATGCACTAATAATAATATCAAAATGGTTTTCGCGTATCAAGCATGTTTGGCTATCATAAGGAGAATCTCCTCCAATTCTGCGTTTGCATGGTGTGTGTGGCAGAAGGCCTTATGGTAGTTTCATTTTCCTAAAGCATTGCGAATTTCAAATTTAAAAATCTTTTGAATGTTTTAAAAGGCCAAATGTTTTTGTTTACTCACACCAGTCTCATGACTGACTCGGAGTTTATTGTTCCTTTCCTAAACTCTGGGTGCTATAATTTTCCACACGGGTAGTCTAGAGTTTGGTTTTGTTTTCAGATAGTCAGGTTTATAGTTTATCTGGAGCTAGTTCAGTCCGTGGACGACTGAACTTGCTTATCTTGATGCAACGGTGATGGTGGATCGAGCTTGAAGTTTTGGAATTTTAGCTTTGGAACTTTTGGATCAGAGTTGCAGTATTGGATTCTGTGAAGACTTATCTCATGTTGTATCGTGTTCCGCTGTATTCTGTATGGTATATTCCCTGATATTGATGATTATCATCGTATCAAACTGATGTATTGGACATTGTATTCATGTTGTATCGGTGATATCATCTTTTATTTTCCCGCCGTGTTATTTATCATCTAATGGGTGTTGCAAGCTCCCGCGATACGAATTTGATGTTGTTTGTCGAACATCGAGTTCGGGTCGTGACACATGTCCTTAAAATTGCCGATGATATAAACAACAACAATGTGCAAAGCGGATAATCAAAAATGATACGTGTATACGAAAATGAAGATCTTCAGCTCTCTTGCTGAAGCTCCAAAAGCACCAAATCTGAACCTGTAAATATACTCGGTCTGATCCGAGCATTGAAGGGAGAGAATGCCCGGATCAGTGTGGTAAACCAAGGTAAGAACACACTCAACTGAATTTAATAAATTACCAAACTTTTCCTTTATCAAACAAAGTATCTCGTAAGACACGCCCACACATAAACACGGACATGTTTTTACCTTACGAGAACTAAAACATTTCATATCCAATCCTCCTTTATTATACTAGTGTCTAGTATACAAATAATATTAATCATAGCCGAAATGGTTACCCATATAGAGTTTCGGGGCTATTCATTACGCCATTACAAACAAAACCGCAAGCACGTAGTGGAGTTTGGATTTCCATACAAAGGACCAGGTGAAGGGACTACCCTCTGATGGGTGCACCTCTAGATGGACGTCTCGAGAAACCATCACAAAGCTTCTCTACCAACACAAGACCAACCTACCTCTATAACTCAATAGTACCGAATATGCCATCCTCCAATCGTTACCGACCTTTTCCGAGAGCCCTCATAGCATACAAACCATAACAATTTACATCCTGAACGTCATAGCGGGAAGAAATATATCTAGAAGAGGATGATCATATCCTACTTAGGAATGACCTACCTAGCCTTTCCGTGTCTAACCCTGTTTTGGTCATTTTCGGCTGAGCCTGAGGTAACGATTACTTTTTACATATCACAATCACGTCACTTTGAATGCCACACCACCATTTTCGTTGACTACTAATTGCCTTCCACAAAAATACAACCCTTAAGCTCGCATGTCTCAAGAAAAGTGTTAAGCTAAGAGAAGTTGCCTTCTCCGCCACCACTGATGTACATTTGTAAAAACCAATGTATGTAACCTTAGAAATGCAATATCAGACAAACATCCATACAAGTTATCTAAGAACAGGACAAACCGAAGGTACTTTCCTACCACATCGTGTCAGGAAATCCCTAAGATTAGTAGCGAATAATCTTTGCATTGGATAATTCATAATGAAGAGACCACTACTACTATATGTATATTGGGATTTTAAGCCCAAACGATCAACAAGCAATCCTCCACTATGTAAATCTTGAATATCAATATCATCATAACCGGCACAATCGAACGCATAAATGTTGGTCCAAAGTGGTTTTGAGATAAACCGATCCCGATCTCTTCGCACCAACAATGCAAAAGCGTTTCTCAACCTCACATAGGAACTAAGTCTCATAGACTTATCACGTCTCCAACTTTCAATCCTTCGGTGAATGGCCCATAATTTTTTATTCCGAAAAATTCCAGATGGTTAGGAAAAAGAAGAAAGAGATAGAAGAAGAAGAAGAAGATCAGAAACATCAACATCTCACATTCGCAGCGGATGAAATATAATAATAAATAATAATAGTTTACAAAAAATTCTGTATCTGTCAAAATACCTTTATAATACATCAGAGTTACACATATACACAGACACTGAATATACACAATTATCATGTCACAGATATACAGCAATATAATACAGCAGAAACACTCCATACGTTCTTACCACCCAGCTCGCCTCTTGAGCTCCAGAACGTCCTTACCTAAAAATTTATAATACTTGGTCTGACCCGAGCATTACAGCAAAGTAACACCTGGGTCAGGCTAGAAACCAGCGTGAGTAAATCCATCTAACATGGAATACAAAAGCATACCACTTATATAAACCCGGGGTAACTTATTTCAATTTGCAACTTCACAAGTTGTTATAGACATCACTTATTTCACACATCAATTTTCTTAAGTACCAAAACTTAGATTAAATGGTCCCATTTACTTGAATCATTCCATTCCAGCCTATTGACTTCACATATCAATCTATAAAGAATCGAAGTGGTTTCGGGTATTTACTAATACCCCACTTCGGTCTCTTCGAATTCAATAACATCTTAACCCAAGTTATTCAAGTGAAATACAATTCAACTTTAAATACAAGATATCAATTTTACAAGACAATTCATCCTCGATAGATAACCATAATATCACTATCTACCCAAACATATCATATCACATAACATTTCATATCAGAGATATCAGCCAATTCAAGGCGTTGAACATCATTCAATCATTCATAAGCAAGATTGGTAACTTCCAAAATTAATTTAATTTATTTCTAATTAAATTAATTACAAACTTTAATCACTTAGATTACCTTTACTTAACATTTATTAATTACAAACCAATTAATTAATTATCTTTTAATTAACCACCCTTGATTAATTATCCTTTAATTAAATTAAGTAATTAATCGTTAATTAATTACACAAATTAATTAACCTCACATTCATATTAATTACATTGATTCTAATTAATTACTCAAATCAATTATTCTATAATCACTTATATCGATTAATCATCCTATAATTAATCACTCATTTATTAACTATTCCTAAATTACGTCCCTAATTAATCAATCCTTTAATTAACTACATTAAGTAATTAATCCTTAATTACTACCATTAAGTAATTTCCCTATAATTAATTAAGCTAACAAAATTTATTCAAATCCAACAAATCAAATTTGACTCTATAAGAACCATCCAATATTTAACACTTTATTTTGTGTGAACTATAAATAATTATTATAAATATAATATTAGTTAAGAATTCGAATTCATTTCAATGTATAAGCATTTATTTCCCTTAATTATTCAATTATACTTTACTTAAATAAAACTCAAGGATTTATACATAAAATATTTTTAAAACTTGATTTCTTAATGATAAAATAACTTATTTAAATATCCAAATTTAAAATTAAAAATCCCAAAGCAAATCAAGTTTATTTTCCAATTTTCTTTGACTATTCAAATAAACAATTTCATTTAAGTAAATTGGCCCTTAAAATACTTATTTTATAACAACATGTTTATTATAAATTTTAGGAAAGTAAATTGATTCGGATTTTTTTTAATTTCAAATTCCTTCATTAACAAAATTTAGCTTTATGATAGCAAAACCCCTTTGGATTAAATCCCACGACCTAAAATAAACACCCTGTACTAGAATGCACTAGCCAAATGGGCCGAAGCCCAGATCCACGAAATCATCTTTCCCAAAAACTCCACCTATCTCACTGATTCCAATTCCAATCCAAGAACAACCCAACACACACTCGAACGACAGCAACCAGCTGGAACACGATCAATTCAAAAATCTGGGGTGCCAAGCCAACCCCAAACGCATGCATGCGCATCCACCACAACTATCAATCCACTCGCCTGAACCCAATCGTCCACGATGCCACTCGTGCACGTGCTCACCCTCACCTCTGGCCAACTCGCCATCGCAACACCACCGTTCAGTTTCTTCACCACCCCAGACCCACATGCCACAACGTTGAACATCCACAACCCTCCGATCGCCAATTTGTTCGACAGCTCGAATTCCCTGACCAAAAAACCCCAACATACCTCCACGAATCGACCTACCTTAATGTCGACCAGTCACTACTACGCACGCCATCCATCTCAGATGATAGCTTACCTCAGCAGCTACCTTCGGCCCAAAATTTGCACACTCCGGTCATGCCATCGGCTTTCAATTTACCGCGATTCCCACTCATGCAGAGACCAAGCTTAAACCCTAAAATCAACTTGCACGACCAAATCAAACCCAATTCCAAAATTCTGCCACGATCGTCCTCTTCCCTAACACCATCCGCCACTTCCAAAACAAGTCGCAACATCTCTCGTTGACGAAGATGGCCGAAATAAATTTTTGAACGTAAATAAGTCCTTCAACCATTTCTCGAGCTAAAGTACATTAGAAATCATAATTTTACTTCTAAAATCCGTATTTCTACATAAGAAATCAGATTGCATGCTCGAATTCATAATTTAAACATATCAATTTTTCACTAAAATCCGTTTGATCATTGTAAATTGGAACTCTGCTGAACTACACAACATGATTTTCATCCAGACTATTTTTAACACAAGTTATACCCAAAATTAAACACTTCTCTAGTTTATAGCATCCAAAATCATCAACTAGATAATGAGATAAGGGATTTACCGGAATGAGCAGACATTTCACAGTTTAACAGATAATAGAACAAATATATTTTCTAGATTAAATCTAAGGTTTCACACAATCATACTTAAATTTTGTCATAAGAAGTCAAGATTTAACTAATTTATGCTCTTAAGTTTGTTTTCTCACAGATATGATAAGCGGAGAAGCTAAAGCAGTTTTGAACAGAGCTTGGAAAACTGGGAGCTTTCGAATTGAAATTGCCTTCATTCTTTAAAGACTAGAGAGCTTGCTTTGATATATTTTTTTTGAACGCAAGAATATGGACAAGGCATTGATGGATTTATCTATTATACATAGTGAAAGCGTGCAGTGTAAGCCTAAGGCCTTTGTACAGGCTATATACTTTACATCTTTATTTTTTAATTTTTTTTGAGTGATTTGATTTTTTTATCTGACCTGATTCGATTAAATATGTACTTGACTAGATGTTTTCTTTTTGATGATGTCTCCTACAATGTTTACACGTATTACTACCTGAATTGATATACAGATATGAATACATATTCTTTCGTATGTGTATATACATAGTTACAAACTTATCCTTTTATTCTTGCATCACATATATGTTTGTGTTCATATCTATTTCATTTACATAGACATGGTTATATATACATGTATATTTTATCTTAATTTAAACGATGGAGTTTATTATTTATTTTATATGAGATTTTCATATCCAGGAATTTAATATTTATTATAGTTTTCAAATTAACTATATATTCAAATATCTTTATTAATCAGAAATTCATTTTTTTGATTAGTCAACATTAATATTCCAAAAAAAATCAGTTAATTTCCCAATTAACAGACGTTAAAAAATCCGGTCGTCGCATTCCTCCTCCTTTAGAATTTTTCGTCCTCGAAAAGGAACGAAGTGAAAATTTTAATTTACTATGAATTTTGATTGAATTATTCTTTAACATTTATAACTCCTTTTATTTTAAAATTTTAAAACACTTTAAAATCTACATAATAATACCAAAATAGTTTTATAAAAGTACTTTTTATAACTCAATGTCTCGACAAGTCCATCCTTGTTCTCATAGAAATTCGGTCATACGTTGATTAGATGTAGGACTGAAAATCTATAAGCACTCGGTAAGCCCGTTTCCAACACCCAGTGAAAATACTTTGGAAAATAATTTTATTGAAAATATAGAAAACAGTTTTTGAAAATAGAGGAAGTATCTTTGGTGAGAATGCTCTGGAAATCATCACCCCCATCCATGGTCGCAGTTGCATTCCAGGGTTACGTTGCCATCGCAGCAAAAGTCCATGTAACTGTAGGCACTCCGCGCCCCTCGATTACGCCATGGAACCCACAATATATCGCAGTTACATTACAGGGTTACGTTGCCATCGCAGCAAAAGTCCATGTAACTGTAGGCATCAGCGCCCTCGATTTTCGCTGTCAAAATGAAACTTCTCCACTCCTACATAGGTCGCAGTCTACCGATATAAAATAAAACGCAGACTGTTGGCTCTCAACGGCACACACGACTTTCGCTATGTTACCATAGGTCGCAGTCTACTGATATAAAATCAAACGCAGACTGTTGGCTCTCAGCGGCACACACGACTTTCGCTATGGTCTGCAGTAGATCGCAGTGACATCAAGTTACACTATCGTCACATCATAACCCAAATGCCTCTGTAGGCGTCAGCGCCCCTCGACTTTCGTTACACACTACTCATAATCCTTAGGAACTAGTTTTATCCGGACTCCTCACAGGATCAACTTTAGAAACTCCCCCTTAGAGGCTCAAGGTAGTACCAACCTATGGTACTCCTGAGAAGTTCATTTCAAGGGAGCGCCTTTTTCTCCAGAGCCATTTCCAAAACACTTTATACTATACACATATAGTATCTTCCAAATCATACACCTAGTATGAATCTCATATAAAGCTCCTCTACACAAAATCGATTGTCCCAAAATCGATAATTCTAAAACTAGGCTTTTCGAATTCCAATATTGATTTTACTCAAAAATCAAAAGCCTTTCCAAATCCAAAGGTTTCCAAAACCTTTTTCCACAATCCTCATAAGATCCTTTATTTATATATATATAATATATATATAATATATATAATTTCGAAAAATCTTTGGATCATTTCAAACTTGTATAGAACTTCTTTTATACTTCAAACACTTTCAAAATCCTTTTCTTCCGGCAAAAGATTCAACAAGGGGAGATTTATCTTATATAACAAAGATATATAACTTTGTTTATTCAAAATCAAATATTCAAATTTGATTACTCTATAAAGTCACTTACCATTTTACTTACTTCCACAAAGTAAATTTTACCATAAAAATATCCAATTTCCACGTTACTTCATCAAATATTTCACAAAATACACCTTTCATTTCAAAAACCATTTCACAATTATTATCCACAATTTCCCAGTAATAATTTCATTCAACCCGTACGATGCACATATCATCCGTACGCTACCAATCTGATCGCTTGCTCAGTCACACAATTTCACTTTCGAACTAGTATCGTCCAACCGACTTCCTAGTGCGGACTCAAATCTGGTTTCTTGATCAAAAACCGTCATTCTCCTTGCATAGTCGCAACTATGATAGAGAATATCCAAAACTAATCAAAAATCCATATCCAGGTTCGCTGTCGAAAATCGAGTGAAAAATCCAAACTCGGATCGATATGATGATCTCGAAATTCTGTGCTCGAATCTGGATCAAATCACTATGCGAATAGAATAACATACGTACATCCTACGTATTTATCTTTATTGGTTATTAGCCAAATCAATTCCATTTCTATTCACATTTATTTTTATTTTCATTCACTTACTCACAATTGCATAGATCCTTATTTGGATTATCACTTCAATTCTTATCTTATTTGGGTATTAAAACAATAACAGTTTGAACTCCGACCAATTTATATTTAGAAAATAGCTTGAAAATTTTAAAAATAGATAAGTAGTTGAAAAATAATTATTAGCTTGCAAAATAGATGTAAAATAGTTAACTAATTGTAAAATAGTTGAAAATTAGTCGAATAGTTTCAGAAATTTTAGATAATTGCAAAATAGTTGTAAAATAGTAATTAATCTGTAAAATAGTTGAAAAACAGTAATTGGTTTATAAAACAGTTGTAAAATAGTTAAATAGTTCCAAAAGTAGTCACAAAACATGTATAAGATAGTTTGGGTTTTTTTTTAAAAAGAAAGTTGTATAGTAAATAGATAGGAAAATAGATTTAAAACTGTTTATATTAAAATATTTTATTTGGAAAAATAGTTCAGAGCCAAACTTTTCAATTCCCAATCTCCATTTCCAATCAATTCAATTCAAATTTCCACATCTATTTAAATTGACTCAATTCCAATTTAAATAATCTTCAATGTCCATTGAAATTGATTTAATCCCAATTCAAGTTGAATTAACTCAATTTCTTTCCAAATTCGAATCGAATTCCATTCAATTTCAAACCTATTCAATGTTAATTTCAATTCCAAATTATTCAAATAAATTTCAAATTGAACTAATTTCAATTCATTCCAATTTTAATTAATCCCAACTCCCATTTGAATTTGAACTCATTCAACTTCAATTTCATTTCAAATTAATCTAATTCAAATTTTCCATTTGAATTTTAAACCTATCCATCTTCAATCATAATTCCAATTAATTCAAATCAAATTCCATCTGAACTAATTCAATTCAAATATAAACCATCTTGAATTATATAAATTCGAGTTAAATCTTTAAATGTTGATTTAGTACTTTAAATCAAATCAACTTATATCTTTAAACCATTTAATTCTGAATCCAAATTCCATTTTATCTTAATAATGGATATATTACCATACCCCATTTCTTCATTTATTTAAGCAAATCCAATTTCATCTTAAAGATAATTAATAACAACGGGATGGTATCATTATTTTAAAACATCCATCCATTTTCAATTTCTAGATCTCAAACCCATTATGAGATCACACAAACTCCCAATTCAAATTAACCATTTAACTTTCCAAGTTAAATCCCAATTTCATCTTGAAATTTCCAATTCAGGTTTCTTATTAAATTATTTAACTTTCCTAAAGTTAAATTCAATTTACTTAATCCAGTCAAATTTACACAATTTGAATTCCCATTCAAATTTTAAACTTCACATTAATAATCTTCCCACTTATAAGTTCAAAAACTTATCCTTTTGGGTATCACGTCTCTTTCCAAATTTAAAACACAACACTTAGAGCTTATTTCAAACCATCTTTTATGTTATGTATATCCATAAATATATATATTAATTTCTTTACACACCAAGTTATACTTCAAATTTTAAACCACCGTGGTTTCAATTCAAAACAAATTCCTATAAATTTTCAAACAACTCTTGTTTGAATCAAGCTCTTTTATTCAAATAATACTATTTATATTTTATTTTTATTTTTTTAAAACACTTGGAACAAATTTCCCAAATCTTCTGGACTTAGATTTAATACTTCACCATTTAAACCCTTTTTCAATTTCAATTCATAAGTCATACTTACCTAAATGTTTACTTCCTTATTATTAAAAATCATTTCATCATTTTAGGAAAATAATTAATGTTATTACAACTGGAAACCAATTCCTATTATCTTATTTTGAAAATTCTTCTTCGAATTCAAGATTTTAATCTCAGTTTGAATCCATTTCAAACTTATCTTAATTTAAATTTGGTTGTATTACTATTACCGCTTAAATTTCATTCCAAAAATTTAACAACCAATTACCTTGATATTTATTGGTTAAGGAATATTGCTTTATATATATCAAAATATATTCTTATATATAATCATTTAAAATCTTTACATAAGAAAATAACAAGTACGCTCTCATATATGTATATACACTCAACTCATTCTAGGGTATTATTGACCCTATCCTTAATGAGTACATCCACCAGAGCCAAGGTTCTCGCTTAACCTTCAGCTCTGATACCAACTATAACGACCCAGAATTTTCGATCCTAAAAAATTCTAGATAGTTAGGAAAAAGGAGAAAGAGATAGAAGAAGAAGAAGATCGGAAACATCAACATCTCACATTCGCAGCGGATGAAATATAATAATAAATAATAACAGTTTACAAAAGAATTCTGTATCTGTCAAAATACTTTTATAATACATCAGGGTTACATATATACACAGACACTGAATATACACAATTATCATGTCACAGATATACAGCAATATAATACAGCGGAAACACTCCATACGTTCTTGCCACCCAGCTCGCCTCCTGAGCTCCAGAACGTCCTTACCTGAAAATCTGTAATACTCGGTCTGACCCGAGCATTACATCAAAGTAACACCCAGGTCAGGCTGGAAACAAGCATGAGTAAACCCATCTAACATGGAATACAAAGGCATACCACTTATATAAACCCGAGGTAACTTATTTCAATTTGCAACTTCATAAGTTGTTATAGACACTACTTATTTCACACATCAATTTTCTAAGTACCAAAACTTAGATTAAATTGTCCCATTTACTTGAATCATTCCATTCCAGCCTATTGATTTCACATATCAATCTATAAAGAATCGAAGTGGTTTCGGGTATTTACTAATACCCGACTCCGGTCTCTCCGAATTCAATACCATCTTAACCCAAGTTATTCAAGTGAAATACAATTCAAATTTAAATACAAGATATCAATTTTACAAGATAATTTATCCTCGATAAATAACCATAATATCACTATCCACCTAAACATATCATATCACATAACATTTCATATCAGAGATATCGGCCAATTCAAGGCGTTGAACATCATTCAATCATTCATAAGCAAGATTGGTAACTTCCAAAATTAATTTAATTTATCTCTAATTAAATTAATTACTAACTTTAATCACTTAGATTACCTTTACTTAACATTTATTAATTACAAACCAATTAATTAATTATCTTTTAATTAATCACCCTTGATTAATTATCCTTCAATTACATTAAGTAATTAATCGTTAATTAATTACATAAATTAATTAACCTCACATTCATATTATTTACATTGATTCTAATTAATTACTCAAATCAATTATTCTATAATCACTTATATCGACTAATCATCCTATAATTAATCACTCATTTATTGACTATTCCTAAATTACATCCCTAATTAATCAATCCTTTAATTAGCTATATTAAGTAATTAATCCTTAATTACTACCATTAAGTAGTTTCCCTATAATTAATTAACCGAACAAAATCTATTCAAATCCAATAAATCAAATTTGACTCTATAAGAACCATCCATTACTTAACACTTTATTTTATGTGAACTATAAATAATTATTATAAATATAATATCACTTAAGAATTCGAATTCATTTCAAAGTATAAGCATTTATTTTCCTTTAATTATTCAATTATACTTTACTTAAATAAAACTCAAGGATTTGTACATAAAATATTTTTAAAACTTGATTTCTTAATGATAAAATAACTTATTTAAATATCCAAATTTAAAATTAAAAATCCCAATGCAAATCAAGTTTATTTTCTAATTTTCTTTGACTATTTAAATAAACATTTTCATTAAAGTAAATTGGCCCTTAAAATACTTATTTTATAACAACATGTTTATTATAAATTTTAGGAAAGTAAATTGATTTTGGATTTTGTTTAATTTCAAATTCAAATTCCTTCATCAACAAAATATAGCTTTATTATAGCGAAACCCCTTTGGATTAAAGCCCGCGACCTAAAATAAACACACTGTACTAGAATGCACTAGCCAAACGGGCTAAAGCCCAGATCCACAAAATCATCTTTCCCAAAAACTCCCCCTTTCTCACCGATTCCAGTTCTAATCCAAGAACAATCCAACACACACTCGAACGACAACAACCAGCTGGAACACGATCAATTCGAAAATCTGGGGTACCAAGCCAACCCCAAACGCATGCATGCGCATCCACCACAACTATTAATCCACTCGCCTAAACCCAATCGTGCACGATGCCACTCGTGCACGTGCTCACCCTCACCTCTGGCCAACTCGCCATCGCAACACCACCGTTCAGTTCCTTCACCACTCCAGACCCACATGCCACGACGTCGAACATCCACAACCCTCCGATCGCCAATTCGTTCGACAGCTCGAATTCCCTGACCAGAAAACCCCAACATACCTCCACGAATCGACCTACCTCAACGTCGACCAGTCACTACTACGCATGCCATCCATCTCAGATGATAGCTTACCTCAGCAGCTACCTTCGGCCCAAAATTTGCGCACACTGGCCATGCCATCGGCTTCCAATTTACCGCGATTCCCACTTATGCCGAGACCAACCTTAAATCCTAAAATCAACTTGCACGACCAAATCAAACCCAATTCCAAAATTTTGCCACGGTCGTCCTCTTCCCTACGACCATCCGCCACTTCCAGAACAAGTCTTTCAACATCTCTCGTTGACGAAGATGGCCGGAGTAAATTTTTGAACGTAAATAAGTCCTTCAACCATTTCTCGAGCTAAAGTACATTAGAAATCGTAATTTTACTTCTAAAATTCGTATTTCTACATAAGAAATCGGATTGCATGCTCGAATTCATAATTTAAACATCTCAATTTTTCACTAAAATCTGTTTGTTCACTGTAAACTGGAACTCTGCTGAACTATACAACATGGTTTTCATCCAAACTATTTTTAACATGAGCTATACCTAAAATTAAACACTTCCCTAGTTTATAGCATCCAAAATCATCAACTAGATAATGAGATAAGAGATTTTGATTACTGGAATGAGCAGACATTTCACAGTTTAACAGATAACAGAACAAACATATTTTCTAGATTAAATCTAAGGTTTCACACAATCATACTTAAATTTTATTATAAGAAGTCAAGATTTAACTAATTTACGCTTCTTAAGTTTGTTTACTCCCAGATATGATAAGCAGAGAAGCTAAAGCAGTTTTGAACCGAGCTTGGAAAACTAGAAGCTGTGGAACTAAAATTGCTTTCATTCTTTAAAAACTGGAGGACTTGCTTTGAATTTTTTTTGAATGCAAGAATATAGACAAGGCAGTGATGGATGTATCTATTATACATAGTGAAAGCGTGCAGTGTAAGCCTAAAGCCTTTGTACAGGCTATACACTTTACATCTTTATTTCTTTATTTTTATTTTTGAGTGATTTGATTTTTTATCTGACCTGATTTGATTAAATATGTACTTGACTAGATATTTTCCTTTTAATGATGTCTCCTACCATGTTTACACGTGTTACTACCTGAATTGATATATAGATATGCATACATATTCTTGCGTATGTGTATATACATAGTTATGAACTTATCCTTTTATTCTTGCATCACATATATGTTTGTGTTCAAACCTATTTCATTTACTTAGATATGGTTATATATACATGTATATTTTATCTTAATTTAAACGATGGAGTTTATTATTTATTTTCTATGAGATTTTCATATCCAGGTATTTAATATTTATTATAGTTTTCAAATCAATTATATATTCAAATATCTTTATTAATCAGAAATTCATTTATTTGATTAGTCAATATTAATATTCCAAAAAAAAATCAGTTAATTTCCCAATTAACAGACGTTAAAAAAATCCGGTCGTCACATTCGGTCAAGAAGGAAGCTCGATAGATTAGAGTAATAATCCACACTACACGAATCAATATCCTCAAATAAACGATAATCAAGCCGACATAGAAGGCTACATACTAAGTGTACGGCTAAATAGTTCCCACATCAAGTCGAGGAACTAATATGGCCAAATTTAATAGTCGATTATTTAACTATCAAAGCAAACAAACAAATATTTGGCACCATAAACAATCACTAGTCCCTTTTGATTAATCTTTTATTAATTAAATCACTTGCCAAAAATTCACTTCAAATTATCTTTAAAAAGATATAATCTCAAAACCATTCAACTTTCTATATTGGAAAATATTTTCATATACTTATTTAATAATAAATTTTTCAAGAATCAATTTATTTTTCAATACTTAGAAAATATTACATATACTCAAATAACGATTAAGTACATATTTTATTCTTTAAGGAAAACATTCTCTTAACATATTTATTTGGATCAAAACGAATGTTGCGTAAAACATCATTATGACAACCCAAAATCACTAGTAAAGGGATTCAAAAATTAGATAGATATATAATCCCCGTATACTATATAAATCATCTCCTTCCAAATATAATTTACTATAACAACAGTGTTTTAGTCCATCATTTCCTTACTTCTCGAAAACGTCTATTTCAACAATGAATGTTGAAATCTATGTATTCGATACTTAACACATTTTAAAACATCTTCAAACCATTTAACTCCTTTTAAAATATCATCTTTCAAACAATTCATTTAATTTTAAAATATTATTCACCGTCCAAAATCGTGAATATAATTATCTAACCAAATTCATTACTTTTTTTTTTGAAAACCCGGAAGAACCTGGCGGGCCCGTAAACTCCTGAGGAGGGTATAGTAAAGTCGTTCGCTGATCCAAGCCCCTATACCTCCGGGTGAATTTATTTAGGATATGGAAGTGCATGGTAGGAATCGAACCTGGGTCTTTTTACTAGAACTCAAGCTTCCTTTCCACTGCACCGCACTTGCGGACTTCCAAATTCATTTCTTCTACACATTAAATTTAAAGGATTATCCACTGTCCAAAATGAATATATTTCCTTTAATAAACTTTCATATTTACTTATCAAATTCAATTGATTTCGAATTTATAAAACAATGTTTATAAATTCACATTTCTATTTTATAAAAATTTCAATTTATAAAATTATCTTACTAATAAATTCCATTTATATCTCAATTATACGCCAAAATTCGATTATAAGTTAATTCACTTATAAATCTCTTTATTTACAAATTCATTCCTTCTATAACTTCAAAGATTCATAAATCTTATTTACTTATAAGACTCCATTTTATACTTCATTTTAATACTTACAAAACTTGTTTATAATTCATCACTTCGATTTATAAATAACAATTTTATAAATCTGATATATAAACCGTTTACAATAATTCAAAAATCTCAATTTAATTTTTTTTTTCAAAATAGTTAACTCTCTATTTCAAAAATCACATTCTGGTTATATTTCCCAAAAATCATAATTTTATAATATAAAAATTATAACTTTTATTTATTTAAAATCAATCTATTTCCTTTAACAATTCAAAATTTAAAAGAACATATCACTTTGAATTCCTTTTAAATTGAAATCATCACTTAAACATTTTTAAATTTTCAAAAATAGATCCAATGCTGCAACAGCACTAAATACATCAATCACAGCATCCAAACCATCAAATATCATATGATAACAGCATATATACAATATTTGTAAATAAAACCAATACCCGTGAGGAATCCAGTTGGATCCCTCCAACCTATCATCTACAACAAATATACATATAATATATATATATATATATACAATGTCTTCTTTGAGATAGACGCGCGTACAAAAGGTCGTCCGCTCATACACGGGAACGTATAGGGTCTCATCTGCTCCAATAGGCAGAAATATATCCAAATACCAATAAATATATAGATAATATGTAACGACCCGCCTTTTTGGACAGTTTAAACCGACGATCAAATACCCATGTCGATTCCAAACCATTAAAAGGGCAGATAGTTATTGGGGTAATTAAGAAAAGAAAAGGAAGGGAAATAAAGGAAATGAAACAACACAGAATCTCACAGCGGAAGGCTAAAGTATAATAATAAAATAACAGTTCATGAAGCTGTTAATTAAATGAATACATTTGAAATGAATACATTTGATTATTATTATACAACATTTATCAGAGTTACATACACAGCAAATATCATACAACAATGCAGCGGAATGGAATGAATATAATAGTAGTACATAATATACCAAATCTTCGTCTTCATCCTCCAGAAATAGATCCTCAAAAATCTGAAAACTCAGGACTGACCCGAGCGTAATGAAAAGACAAACACTCGAGTCAGGACTAAATATCCTCATGTAAGTTAAGTCAATCGTAAATAAATATGAGTGTAACGGCGTCAGAGATGTTTACGGGGTTTGACATCTCCTATCCAGTGTCAACGTGCGTGCAATAACTCAAGAGATGTTACGGGATTTTCCATCTCTCAAGGATCCGTGAAACTATATACTATGTAGTAATATACGCTAAGTAGATAATGCCTATCAGTAATATAAAGTATCAAAATAGCGTTAAGGCGTTACCATAATCCCCCTTAACACATTTTTATATTCCCAAAAGCATATACAAGACCGTAGTTTCCCCAAAACCGGAAGTCACCAGAGGGCAATCCATATACTCAAGGTACAAATCAAAACGTAGTGGTCGCGAATAGGATAATCAGTATGACAAGGTACATGAGGCAATACCAACTAGGATACTAGTAGTTGCGTGATCCGGACTGATGTTGGGCATAGCCAGCAGCTACCCCAACACCGCGAAACAACACTCCCAAATCAAGGGGTGCACCCAAATCGCATCACAAATGTAATAGATATGGTATCGAAGAAGTGTGTCCGCTAGAGGTGGCGAACCTCAATGGCCCGGTGCGGCTCCTGTTTTAGTCATGTCAGGGGTCATCCAATAATCGTTCTCTTTCTTCAGTCAACGCGTTCACCAAACCATCCACTTCATTCTGGATCAACACTCCGCGTATAATAGTTATTAAAGTGGTTTTCGGTATCGACAGAGAGTATGTCCATATCCGATCCCGGTCTCTTTAATAACTACGTATTATTACACCGTTGGCTCTTTTACATTTCAAATCGATTCATAATTGATATCAAAATATCATGTTCGCTTTAAAAATCAAATCCATTTCAAATATCATCGTATCTATTCAAATGTAAGATTCCGTTGCAAAATCATTTTCGCATCAATATCCCATTTCGTTTCAAAATCATTTCGAATTTCAAATTTAGGTTGCAACTTCATTTAACTCAATTCGTCTTTAGATTCAAGATTTTAAATATAAACATTCACCTTATTGACTAGTTTGGAATTTTAAAAAAATAGTTTTAAGTAGTTTAAAGTATTTTTTTAATAATTAAAATAGTTAAAAATACTTAAAATCTTAAAATGGATTTCAAATAGATAAATTAGTTTAAAATAATTTAAATCGGGTTAAGTAGATTTAAAATAGATTAAAAATAGTTTAAGTATTCAAAAATGGTTTATATAACCGAGAAATTTGGAAAACAAAATAAACAGCTTCAAAACCAAACCATTTCAATTATAACTTCCCAATTCAAATCAATTTCAATTTCCATTCTACCGATTCAATTTCGATTTCAATTCAAAACAATATCAACTTTTACTTCAAATCAATTCAATTCTACATTCACCTTTAATTAATTCAATTTCAATTTATATCGATTTGGAGCTTGCTTTCTCAAAATATCAATTTATAACACTTAACAAAATTTCCAACAATATTCAAGTTTAAATCCAAATTCCAAATATGATTCAATTCCAAACTCGATTTCAAAATATCATTTTCATATCACTTTTACTTAGTAATATTCAAAGCTCGAAATAATGTTCAATCTTTAAAATAAATAGATTTTTGAAATTCAATCATATCCAAATTTTTATTTTTACTTTAAAGTCACAACTTAAATTATTTACCAATTTCTTTTAACCAAAATTTATTTCAACATTCCAACTCAATTTTTCGACAAATTCGATTTCTATAAATTGATTTCTATTTATAACTTTTAAATCAAAACATTTAAATAAATTTTAAATCGACGATTTCAAAAATTATTTATTTAGCCAATTCGGTGTCCGTATATAATTTTCTATCCTATGGCCAAGTAATTTTTTTATTTCAATTAAATGTCAGGAATGAGTATACATTACTTAAATTAATCTCAGTATCATATGTATGCATAACAGGATCTATATAAGCAAATAAACATCCAAACATTCAATTATCAACCAATAGCATCCATCAAAATACATCATCCAATAAACAATACAATTCATGGCAGTTTCATAGTTATCAATGTCAGGTAATTTAATCGCAATTCAATTTTAATTTCAATTTAACTGTCAATTTAATTTTTCAACGGTTAATGCAAATGAGAAGCTATATGACAATTAAATTTTTACCAAACAACGACAAATAAAATCATAACACTTCATAATATCAAATTTAACTAGCATAAAAATATTTAGTACGGTGTGAGCGTTATAAAACACTCACCTTGATTTTACGATTTCAAATCAAATCGAACGACGTTCGATTTAATCCAAAATTTTCTCAAGCTCTAAATGATTCCAATCCAGTTGCAATGCGAAGAGCTCGTCGATACGATTCCAACGCAAAAAGTTTCGCGCGTTTTCGACCTCGTATGAAAAAGTTAGAGCATTTTAAAGATAAGTGAATCTTAAATATAAACAATTTACAAATCTTTTTTTTTTTTTTTTTTTTACCAAACAGATCTGGACCGCTGATTTCCACTTGCACACATCAGGCCGCACGTCTTTGCTTCTCCGTCTTCCTCCTTTACGTGAAAATCACGTTCCTAGAACTCATAGCCGCCACATTAGGGTTAAAATTTACGACCACCACGCTCGACGAGAACACGATCAGGTTACACCACTTCGAAGCCACCGCCTAACTCCACCTTCACCATCAATAGCCTGAAGCTCGGCCATCCCCTCTGCCTCGAATTGCGTGAAAAACGCAGCCCCTTCCTACACGATTTCCCGTTGATCCGTGGCTCCGTTTCCGATCATCTCCGTATGGATTTGAAGCTTTCATCGTGCTCTACAACTTTGCTTTTGGAATTTTTTGATTTCGTTGAACGGATTGAGAGATATTAACGAAAGAAGTTCGAGCAATTCTGACCTTCGAAAATAGGTGGCGGCCATGATTTAGAATTAGGGTTTCTGGATTATAATAATAATAAAACTGCCTCGGTTTGCGTGCGTATTTATATAGGTAGGTCCAAAATCATCCGAACTCCAATCGAGACGTGCCGCCAGGCGTTTATAAGGTTTTACCCCCATTCCGGACGCAATGGAACTAGTTTCAAGGCCTAATTCGATCATATGTGAGAGTTACGGAAATAAACGATCAATTTTAAATTAAACCGATTAAACGATTTTCTATGCGTTTTGGCTTGCCCCGGACAAACGGTAAATCCGATTGACACGAAATTTGAAACCTTACAATAATATCATATTACGGATCCAATGAAACTAGTTTCGTCGAAATCCGAGACCGTTTGAAAAATGACTATTTTAACTCGCCAAATTAATATTAAAACAATTTCAACGCGTTTCGAGCTGCCACGGTCAAACGACAACTCCGATTGCTACGAAAATTGAAATCCGATAATAACTAACTATTACGGATCCAATAGAACTAGTTTCGTCCAATTCTGAGACTGTTCAAAAATTGGCTATTTTTCAGGCGATAATTAAATATTAAAATATTCAATTTTCACAAATAAATTTTAAATTCAGTTTTAAAAGTTCTATAACATCACTATAACTCCAATATGATAAAATAAAATTTTACAAATCATTTTTAATCATATTAAACCCGTTATTTTATTTATCCAATAAATTCCAAATATTTAATTTAGACAATTTCGCTTATCCAATAATTCATTATCTTTTGAAATATTGAAATTGAACTTATAAGATTCAACTTTTAAAACCATTTCAAAATTTAGAACACTATTTTCATTTTACAGTTATTCAATTATTCAATAAGTTTTAAATATTTAATTTAAACAATTACGTGTTCAATATTCAATATTTGATTTCAAATAGATTTTACTTATCAATCAATTACTCTATCATACCCAATGAATTCAACATTTAATATCCTATTCAACTATTGATTGCAAAGGCATTCACTAAGTAGCTTTTTTTTCATTACTTGGATAATTATTGCAATTCATTCCAGTTATTATTATTCCAAATGAATTACAAATTTTTTTCTAACATTAAATCACGAAATCTTATTAAATTAGCTAATTTAATTATCGAAAATTTACGGGTCGTTACACTCTCCCCCACTCAAAACTTTTCGTCCTCGAAAAGGAAAAGAAGGGAAAAGAAAGGAAAAGAAACTAAGTATAGAATTCAACATTAGATATATTTTATTCAAAGTTACCAACTTATAAAACAATGAAATTCCATTTATAAAGTCATAACTACGCTTCCACTAACTTACTCCGAACGGCTTCCTAACTTTAAAAGTTAGTAATCAAAACAAGTTATAAAAAAAATTAAAACTTGAAAAAATTTCTAACACCCGGATTTTACGGAAAATTTCGGCAGAGTCTCCTTTGCGCGGCTCGATCGGAAAAAATATAATAGCATATATATCATAAATATACATCTCATCTCAATGATGAGGCATCCCATATGTGGGGAAACAACATATAAATATCACCAATATCATATAAAACCGTAAGCGTACCTTTTATTTAGCATTTATTAGCATTTTACTTACATTATGCGTTTAGCGTAGAAGCGAACTCCACAACGAAGCGCAACCCCTTTGCTACCTACTAAAATGCTCAATAACTAAGTTAGAACCATGCATATAAAGATAGATCGATATATTTAGCCTACACAACATATATATAACATATTTAGCTTCAAAACTGAGATTTCAATTTCTGGATAGCAAACAAATCTTAGCTTTAGGTCACCTAAACGGTAAAATTTGACAACAGAATCTAAACAAAAGTTGTTGCATTCATTTCAGGTTTTCCGGAATGTCCAAAACCATTGAATTCGGATCATCCGTTCAAAAGTTATGGCCGTTTTACTTAGGGGATACGCTTCAGCCTGGGCAGTGTTTGCGCAGGTCCGCGACGTTCACCCACATTTCCGACCTTCTAAACCACATCAAAACACAAAACACTTAAAACAAAAGTTTTAGCTTAAGTTCTTAGCTTTCCATAAAGGGCAAGATCATCAAAATCCGATAAACCAGTCAAAAGATATGGGGAAAATACTAAGGTTGTATGCTTCAGATTTTTCTTATTTTTTTACACAGGACAGCGAGTAACATTCAAGTTTTTAACCTAGTAGACGAAGGAATTTCTCAAGACACTCTAAATAAAAGTTGTGCTATAGTTTCTAAGCTTTTCGGAAAGTCCAAAATCGTCGAATTCCGTTCAGCCATTTAAAAGTTATGGTTGTTTTCATTTCAGCATGTATTGGACCATTTTGGATTTTTTTTTTTTCTTCCAAAATTTTGCTTTTATTATTTCAAAGTACAAACCATCAAAACATCAAATTTTCTAAAGAACAATCATAAACACAAAGCTATTTATTTTCTTATTCATCCACACAATAGGTTTACATTCAATTTGTTTCCGATTTATTCAAGTTTGTTTCATTCATATTTTAAATTAAAGTCAATTTGCTTCAATTTAAATTGAATTCCATTATATTTAATTTCACTTTGCTTCGAATTTGAATTTTATTATTTTAAAATTTTATTCCCTTTATTCAATTCCATTAACACTAATGAATTCTACTTAATCAATTATCATCCATCTAACAACCAATGCATATCAAACATTAACATCCATCCAAAATCTACACTAAATCAATTATACATTTCCAAGTCAACTTTAATTTCATACACTTCCAAGCTTATAAACATTTAGTTATATTCAAATTTAATCAGTTTCCATTTACCAAATCTATATTTCATAAATTTTAAATTTTATTCATTCACTTATATATATCATTCATTTTACCGCTTAAATTTCTTTTATATTTACAACTATCAATAGATCTTCACATTTTATTTTTCACTCTCACACTGGTATATTATTACTCTACTTATCCTTATTAGCATTTTAAACCCTTTAAGTATTTGTAAGTTATAGTTATGCAAATAGAATGTAGTTAAACAACATACAACTTCTTTTCATTTAAAGTTGAATTTTCAATTTATCAATTCTTAAGTCATTACTTAAATTTCACTATAATTTAATTTCACATTTACATTCACATATAGTATTTTCATTTTATATTAACATAATTGTGAATCACCTTTAAATGTTAATTTAAATTCCAATTATTTACTAACAATTTTATTTATATTTGCAAACCATTGATTAAATGCATATTCCATTATTCAAACCTATACTTGTATATTATCCAATTAACAATTCATATAACATTTTTGAACTTCTTAAATATTTTGGTAAGTTATATCTATGCTATAGAATGAATTTTAATACTACGCGAGTTTTACAGTTTCACTTTTATTTTAAGTTCATAATTTCCTAATTCTAAGGATTTCTACCTCACTTGATATTTTCACTTAGCTCTTAGGTTCATTTCTCATTTCACAATTCAGAAGTTCCTTAATGGTTCAAGTCTAAATTCATTTCAATCCTTTAAAAAAAAATCATTAATTATTAAAGGACTTAAGAATTCCAATCCCGGTTTCATTTCAAATCAAGTTTTGAAATAATATATACTTATATAATTTATATAACAAATCATACTATAGAGAGTACAAAATAAAATAAAATTTGAATCAAAACAAAGTTTAGACAAGCTATTAAGTGGTCTCCCTCACTCGGACTCTCGAAAATAAACGCCGATGATGCGTGCACTCATCACCGAAATCATTTTCCAGCGTCAAGAGAAGGGAATATAACACTTATCATAAAAAAAAAAATCCTTCGAAAACAATTTCAACTCAATTATACTATCATATAATACTCATATTATGTTTTTCAAATTCTTGTAAGTCAATTTCAAACACCGAAATTTAAATTCCCAAATCCAAGTTAAAATTCATTTATATTCATTATCAATTGTGTCTACAAGATTTCATTTTCCTAAATCCATTGCTATTTAATCAATTGTCGTAAATATTGACTGATCAAACAATAACGATAATAATCTAATGTTATCATCTCCTAAAAATCAATTCAATCAAAATGAATAAATATTCAAATAATTCCTTTATATAAAATATATTCCAAAACGATATTGTGTTGGTTTGTCCTATTCGAGTGTTTAGAAATTCCTATCGACGCCTTGGCGTCCCAAGTATCGACCAGAATTCATAATTACTCAACGGAACAAATCAACACAATATAAAACCATTTTATATCAAATAACAAGTACGCTCTCTCATATACACTCAACTCATTCATATAGTTTACCTCTATTTCAATGAGTTATTCCCTACTAGAGCCAAGGTTTATCGCTAAACCAAAGCTCTGATACCAACTGTAACGACCCGCCTTTTTGGACAGTTTAAACCGACGATCAAATACCCATGTCGATTCCAAACCATTAAAAGGGCAGATAGTTATTGGGGTAATTAAGAAAAGAAAAGGAAGGGAAATAAAGGAAATGAAACAACACAGAATCTCACAGCGGAAGGCTAAAGTATAATAATAAAATAACAGTTCATGAAGCTGTTAATTAAATGAATACATTTGAAATGAATACATTTGATTATTATTATACAACATTTATCAGAGTTACATACACAGCAAATATCATACAACAATGCAGCGGAATGGAATGAATATAATAGTAGTACATAATATACCAAATCTTCGTCTTCATCCTCCAGAAATAGATCCTCAAAAATCTGAAAACTCAGGACTGACCCGAGCGTAATGAAAAGACAAACACTCGAGTCAGGACTAAATATCCTCATGTAAGTTAAGTCAATCGTAAATAAATATGAGTGTAACGGCGTCAGAGATGTTTACGGGGTTTGACATCTCCTATCCAGTGTCAACGTGCGTGCAATAACTCAAGAGATGTTACGGGATTTTCCATCTCTCAAGGATCCGTGAAACTATATACTATGTAGTAATATACGCTAAGTAGATAATGCCTATCAGTAATATAAAGTATCAAAATAGCGTTAAGGCGTTACCATAATCCCCCTTAACACATTTTTATATTCCCAAAAGCATATACAAGACCGTAGTTTCCCCAAAACCGGAAGTCACCAGAGGGCAATCCATATACTCAAGGTACAAATCAAAACGTAGTGGTCGCGAATAGGATAATCAGTATGACAAGGTACATGAGGCAATACCAACTAGGATACTAGTAGTTGCGTGATCCGGACTGATGTTGGGCATAGCCAGCAGCTACCCCAACACCGCGAAACAACACTCCCAAATCAAGGGGTGCACCCAAATCGCATCACAAATGTAATAGATATGGTATCGAAGAAGTGTGTCCGCTAGAGGTGGCGAACCTCAATGGCCCGGCGCGGCTCCTGTTTTAGTCATGTCAGGGGTCATCCAATAATCGTTCTCTTTCTTCAGTCAACGCGTTCACCAAACCATCCACTTCATTCTGGATCAACACTCCGCGTATAATAGTTATTAAAGCGGTTTTCGGTATCGACAGAGAGTATGTCCATATCCGATCCCGGTCTCTTTAATAACTACGTATTATTACACCGTTGGCTCTTTTACATTTCAAATCGATTCATAATTGATATCAAAATATCATGTTCGCTTTAAAAATCAAATCCATTTCAAATATCATCGTATCTATTCAAATGTAAGATTCCGTTGCAAAATCATTTTCGCATCAATATCCCATTTCGTTTCAAAATCATTTCGAATTTCAAATTTAGGTTGCAACTTCATTTAACTCAATTCGTCTTTAGATTCAAGATTTTAAATATAAACATTCACCTTATTGACTAGTTTGGAATTTTAAAAAAATAGTTTTAAGTAGTTTAAAGTATTTTTTTAATAATTAAAATAGTTAAAAATACTTAAAATCTTAAAATGGATTCCAAATAGATAAATTAGTTTAAAATAATTTAAATCGGGTTAAGTAGATTTAAAATAGATTAAAAATAGTTTAAGTATTCAAAAATGGTTTATATAACCGAGAAATTTGGAAAACAAAATAAACAGCTTCAAAACCAAACCATTTCAATTATAACTTCCCAATTCAAATCAATTTCAATTTCCATTCTACCGATTCAATTTCGATTTCAATTCAAAACAATATCAACTTTTACTTCAAATCAATTCAATTCTACATTCACCTTTAATTAATTCAATTTCAATTTATATCGATTTGGAGCTTGCTTTCTCAAAATATCAATTTATAACACTTAACAAAATTTCCAACAATATTCAAGTTTAAATCCAAATTCCAAATATGATTCAATTCCAAACTCGATTTCAAAATATCATTTTCATATCACTTTTACTTAGTAATATTCAAAGCTCGAAATAATGTTCAATCTTTAAAATAAATAGATTTTTGAAATTCAATCATATCCAAATTTTTATTTTTACTTTAAAGTCACAACTTAAATTATTTACCAATTTCTTTTAACCAAAATTTATTTCAACATTCCAACTCAATTTTTCGACAAATTCGATTTCTATAAATTGATTTCTATTTATAACTTTTAAATCAAAACATTTAAATAAATTTTAAATCGACGATTTCAAAAATTATTTATTTAGCCAATTCGGTGTCCGTATATAATTTTCTATCCTATGGCCAAGTAATTTTTTTATTTCAATTAAATGTCAGGAATGAGTATACATTACTTAAATTAATCTCAGTATCATATGTATGCATAACAGGATCTATATAAGCAAATAAACATCCAAACATTCAATTATCAACCAATAGCATCCATCAAAATACATCATCCAATAAACAATACAATTCATGGCAGTTTCATAGTTATCAATGTCAGGTAATTTAATCGCAATTCAATTTTAATTTCAATTTAACTGTCAATTTAATTTTTCAACGGTTAATGCAAATGAGAAGCTATATGACAATTAAATTTTTACCAAACAACGAAAAATAAAATCATAACACTTCATAATATCAAATTTAACTAGCATAAAAATATTTAGTACGGTGTGAGCGTTATAAAACACTCACCTTGATTTTACGATTTCAAATCAAATCGAACGACGTTCGATTTAATCCAAAATTTTCTCAAGCTCTAAATGATTCCAATCCAGTTGCAATGCGAAGAGCTCGTCGATACGATTCCAACGCAAAAGGTTTCGCGCGTTTTCGACCTCGTATGAAAATGTTAGAGCATTTTAAAGATAAGTGAATCTTAAATATAAACAATTTACAAATCTTTTTTTTTTTTTTTTACCAAACAGATCTGGACCGCTGATTTCCACTTGCACACATCAGGCCGCACGTCTTTGCTTCTCCGTCTTCCTCCTTTACGTGAAAATCACGTTCCTAGAACCCATAGCCGCCACATTAGGGTTAAAATTTACGACCACCACGCTCGACGAGAACACGATCAGGTTACACCACTTCGAAGCCACCGCCTAACTCCACCTTCACCATCAATAGCCTGAAGCTCGGCCATCCCCTCTGCCTCGAATTGCGTGAAAAACGCAGCCCCTTCCTACACGATTTCCCGTTGATCCGTGGCTCCGTTTCCGATCATCTCCGTATGGATTTGAAGCTTTCATCGTGCTCTACAACTTTGCTTTTGGAATTTTTTGATTTCGTTGAACGGATTGAGAGATATTAACGAAATAAGTTCGAGCAATTCTGACCTTCGAAAATAGGTGGCGGCCATGATTTAGAATTAGGGTTTCTGGATTATAATAATAATAAAACTGCCTCGGTTTGCGTGCGTATTTATATAGGTAGGTCCAAAATCATCCGAACTCCAATCGAGACGTGCCACCAGGCGTTTATAAGGTTTTACCCCCATTTCGGACGCAATGGAACTAGTTTCAAGGCCTAATTCGATCATATGTGAGAGTTACGGAAATAAACGATCAATTTTAAATTAAACCGATTAAACGATTTTCTATGCGTTTTGGCTTGCCCCGGACAAACGGTAAATCCGATTGACACGAAATTTGAAACCTTACAATAATATCACATTACGGATCCAATGAAACTAGTTTCGTCGAAATCCGAGACCGTTTGAAAAATGACTATTTTAACTCGCCAAATTAATATTAAAACAATTTCAACGCGTTTCGAGCTGCCACGGTCAAACGACAACTCCGATTGCTACGAAAATTGAAATCCGATAATAACTAACTATTACGGATCCAATAGAACTAGTTTCGTCCAATTCTGAGACTGTTCAAAAATTGGCTATTTTTCAGGCGATAATTAAATATTAAAATATTCAATTTTCACAAATAAATTTTAAATTCAGTTTTAAAAGTTCTATAACATCACTATAACTCCAATATGATAAAATAAAATTTTACAAATCATTTTTAATCATATTAAACCCGTTATTTTATTTATCCAATAAATTCCAAATATTTAATTTAGACAATTTCGCTTATCCAATAATTCATTATCTTTTGAAATATTGAAATTGAACTTATAAGATTCAACTTTTAAAACCATTTCAAAATTTAGAACACTATTTTCATTTTACAGTTATTCAATTATTCAATAAGTTTTAAATATTTAATTTAAACAATTACGTGTTCAATATTCAATATTTGATTTCAAATAGATTTTACTTATCAATCAATTACTCTATCATACCCAATGAATTCAACATTTAATATCCTATTCAACTATTGATTGCAAAGGCATTCACTAAGTAGCTTTTTTTTCATTACTTGGATAATTATTGCAATTCATTCCAGTTATTATTATTCCAAATGAATTACAAATTTTTTTCTAACATTAAATCACAAAATCTTATTAAATTAGCTAATTTAATTATCGAAAATTTACGGGTCATTACATAATATATCATATATCATCCAAAAAATCATCAATCATCATAAAATAAATTTATACACACTTATATAAAAATTTCAGTGAGTCAGAAAGAGTGAATTGTACTCACTTTGGTTCCAATAGCAGTTGCAGTGTTTTATTCGATTAATTAAACGAGCATTTAATTTTATCTAAAATTTACACTAGTTTCAATCAACTACAAACCAGCTGTAAGATGTAGTGCTCATTAATAAGGACCCATTGCAACTTGTTTCGTCAAATACAAACCTCGTATGAAGAAGTTACGCATTTTTAAAGTCTATACAATTTTAATATATATATATATATATATATTTACACTTTTTTTATTTTTAAAACCTTGCTTCATCGTGGTCGTTGATTTCCTTTGCACCAGATCTGGGTCGTCTTTTCTTCCCTCCCCCCCTCAAGGCTCAAGAACGCATGCGTGAAACCCATATGGTCGCCCACCTCCTTAGATCGAGACTTTGATCGGCTAGCACCATTTCGAAGCCTCCACCGCCGTGTACTACCGCCCTAAGCCTTGGAGAGCTCGCCCCCCTATTCTCCTCGAAAAACATGTGTGAACACATGGCGTTCAAACGCAAATCGTCGTCGACGCGTAGCTCTAAAATCCATCATTGCCGTATGGATTCGAAGGTCTCAATATGCTCTTCATCTTTGTAGTTGAAAGTATTTGATAATTGTTGATGGATTGAGAGAAATTGAGAATAGAATGAGAGTGATTTTCGGCCAAAGAAATGGGGGGTGGCGGCTTGCCCTAGTTGTATTAGGGTTTGTGAAAATATAAAGAAATGTGGTGCTTTTATATAAAATTCTCGCAATCTATTCATTCGAAATATTTTCAAACTCCAATCGAAGCGTTCCGCCTGTCATTTATAATATTTTACTCATATTATGAACACAATGGAATATATCGGGAAGATAGGTTTTTGAATCGACTTATTTAAATTAAAATTTACTTAAACAAATTTCTACGTGTTTCAGCTTGCCACGACTAAAGTGTAAATCTGATTGACATGAATTTTGAAATTCTATAATGATATAACATTACGGATCCAATGAAATAAGTTTCGTCGAAATCCGAGACTGTTTGAAAAATGACTATTTTTACACGTTAATTAAATATTAAAATATTTTATTTCTACAAATTAACTTTTATTTAAATTTTAAAGTTCTCTAACATTATTCTAATTCAAATAGAATTTATATCAACTTTATAAATCATTTTTATTTACATTAAATCCAAATTCCAATTATTTCCACAATTTCAAATATTAAATTAATAATTTAATTATCCAATTAAATCACTATATTCAAAATATAAGTTATTCAACTTATAAAATTAAATCATTAATATTTAAAATCAATTAAATGTACGAATTTCAAATGACTGAAATTCTGGGTCGTTATAAAATATATGTTGTATTTGATCTCTATATGTTTATTAATCGGGCATAATTTATTTAATTCAAAATCCTTTATTACTATACGCTAAACCAATATTTTATTCTAATGCATATTATAAGTTGGTTTGATGAAAATAGAGCAACCTATGAACACAATTACATATTCAGTACCATAATGATGGTAAACAATATTATTTGCTTTGAAATCATAAATATTGGAAAAACAAACTAATATCAAATCTTCATTTGTAGAATGCTCTTGATTGCACTAGACAATTAAAACGTTAATTTATTTACTATTACTAAAAATGATTTTGATTCATATGGTAACTAAGCCATGATGCTACAATCACTTAGCATTTTTTATAAGTGAAATATGTTTACACAATACAATAATACCCACACTTACAATTTCAATTGAATGATGTATTACTAACATGTAATGCTAATAGAGTCTACAATTTCTTATGGATTAAACGTGATTGCACTGTACAATAGAAATGCTAACGTCTTGTATTATTAAAAATAATTTTGACTTGTACAGTAAATAAACCATTATTATACAACCATTAACACTTTTTAGAACTAAAATATGTTTCCCAATTCATTTACAATTATGATTACATATAGTATTTATACTAAATGATGTATTATTAAAATCAAATGCTAATATAATCTAACACTTCTTACAAATTAAACATGGTTGCATTATACAATAGTAATGTCAATTTCTTTAGAACTATTAAAAATGATTTTAGTTCACATGGTAATTTAATCACAACGCTACAGTCATCTAGCATTTTTTAGAAGCAATATCTGTTTATCTGATGCAATTAAAATGGTAATTACACTTTGCATTTCAACTAAATAATATATCACTAGCATGTAATGCTCAAATAATCATGCATTTTTTACAGATTAAACATGACTGTACTATACAATACAAATGCTAATTTCTTTAACATCATTACAAATGATTTTTTAACTCATTTAAATAGCAAAACCCTGGTGCTATAATCATTTAGTATTTTTTAGAAGTGAAATATATTTACCTAATACAATTATGAGGATAACTACACTTTGCATTTCTACCGAGTAATGTATAAGTGAAATCTAATGCTAATTTAATATAGCATTTTTTATCTATAGATATAATTGCACTATAAGGTAGAAACGCTACTTTCTTTAGCATTATTACAAATGATTTTAAGTCATACAGTACCTAAAACATAATGATACAGTCATTTAGCAATTTTTTGGAAGTGAACTATATTTGCCCAATGCAATTATAATGATAACCATCCTTAGCATTTCTACTATATAATGCATGTATTGCTAAAATCTAGTGCTAATAACTAACCTGGCATTTCTTACAGATTTCTAGCAATATTGAGGAATGAAATATTTTCAAGTAATACATTTAAAATGGCAATTATAGCTAGCACTGCATTTGAATAATTTATTGCTAAAATTAAATGCTAAAATAATCTAGCATTTTTTATAAATCAAGTCTAATGGACTAATTTAGTATTCTACCGGTTCTCACTTGTTTTTCTCCATTTCTATCTTCTTTTTAATCTTCGGTGCTGCCATAGACAACTTTGAAGAAACGATTTTTAGTTTTGTTTGTGGCGACGACTTTGAAGATCAATTAGGTGTCCATAGAGAAAATTATGATCGAGTTTCCATTAGCGTGTGATCGATTTTGACGACGAGGCTAAAGATTTAGGCTTAATTTTAAATGAGTTTTCATAGGATGAAGAAGATTTGTCCATGGAGAAAGCATTGGAAACGACGACGAAGTTTCACAAAATCCAAGAGAGTGCGTGTTTTGTTTGAAAACGTGGGTCCTTCAGCCCAAATAATAAAAATTGTGGTTAAGTATTAATTTTTTTTAATCAACTTTGCCATTTTACTTAATTTTCTCTAAAAATACATCTGCAATATCATTTTAGTTTAAAAAAAAAATAACCTCTAAATCGCCTCTCCTCTGTGCCATGCCACCACTTCGCGCCGCACCCAAAGCCGATGTTGCAACCCACAATCGCGTCGCACCCAAAAGCGGTGTTGCAACCCACAATCACGTCGCACCCAAAGCCGGTGTTGCAACCCACAATCGCGTCGCACCACCTCACGCCGTACCCAAAACAACGTCGCACCACCTCACGCCGTACCCAAAACAACGTCGCAACCCATAGCTGCTGCTATCTACATTAACTTGATGACATACAGGTTTAGATCCGTGGATTTAGACACGGATTCTCAGGCTTTGCAGCAGTGCTAGCCGAATCTCAAGCGAAAAAAACTTCAGGTATATAATTCTGCATAACTCGGTACTTCTGTATTTGTGATGCAATGGCGAAATACTATATAATCAATAGAGCTCAAATTCGATGATTACTGCCTGACGTAACTTGTTGGCAAGGAAAAATGTCAAGTTGGGTACAATTTAATAAAATTCATTATAATTGTAAGATGATCAAAGCTTTTTTTGTTCTAGTGGTGCAAATGAAGATGATGCGAACATTGACTACTTATCTCCTTCAGATAATGCTAGGCAAGGAACTCATGCTGCTTCACCTGCAGCTGGTAATGTCAGTTTTAATGGTTCTGCGATTGGAATGGTTAGAGAAAGTGCCCTTAGGGTGATTGTTCTTACTCTCAAAAAATAAAACATCATTGGTAAGACATCACTGTTTATTTGTCATATACAACTTTTAGCATGGTTTGATGACATATGATGCTGCGATTGATCACTGACAATATTGGTTAGACATTTGCTTGTGCTGTAAATGTTTTCATTCAATTCTTTTAGCCAAGTGAAAAAATAAGTTACAATGCTTGTGCTGATTATCAGTCATTTTAGGCTTAATCCATATTTTACAGACCAAAAGGAAAAAAATTAAAGAGCTTTAGTTAAGAGAGAACGCAATAATATGGATAGAACTATAACAAAAAACGAGTGCTCACTTTTTACGTGGTAACTGCGACAAAATTTGACTCATATTGACATAACACGAACAGTAATGGTTTGGTATCCTCTTAGCATGTACACAAACAACCCTAATGTAGATAAACATATTGATGGGTATCTTTACATGAAGTGATGCATCTCTATGTTGAATGAATATATCATCGAACATTTTCAGCCACGAGGTTCTTCTGTAGAAGAAAGTTGAAAGCAATGAATAGTTTGCCATCCGTTATTTAACATTTAGTAAAACTAAAATGGGTATAATACACATTTCGCTATATATATTGTATATTTTATTTAATGAGATTAATAGATTAAATTAGGTAATTTGGTATTTTTGATATTTTTGGTTGTATCACCTTATAACTGCTCGAACTTCTGTCGATGCAGCTATGTTAGTGTTTGTTGGTGAGATGTCAATTGTGAATCCTTCAATATTGGGACCGATAATTGACTGTGGGTATATTCCTTTTATTGCACATGTGATAGCAGATTTTAGGGGGTCGTTTTTAATGTGAATCCAGATGCAGTGGCCAAAGAGATAACAAGAACGATTGTGGCAGAAAAGTTGATTTGAAGGGAATGCGGAGGGTGACAGGATCATAAAAGTGCATTTGCTATGTTTGGCCACTGGTACAAGATGTGAAGACTGCTAGTATTATTGATGGCAGAGTTCCACATTCAGAGTTCCACATTTGCTATGTTGGTTGATGATAACTAGATAAGATCCAGGTGAGTTCTCTTGTTAGTGTATTTTCATGATATATGTAATTGTACTTTTTATCCAGTACATGTACCATTGCTAATGGTTGATGGTCATTTCAAAATTGTTATGCAGCCTTTACAATTGATTTGTACTTAATGCGTTCATTTTCTAATTGCTGTATTTATAGTTGCACATGATTATGTTATGCATGTTGTTTGTTCATGACCCATTTATTGATAACTAGGCTTAACGACGTGATATTTTGCAAATAATTGTAAACATTTGCTTGATTTTGAATATTTTGCCCGTTGGAACCTTAAGTGAAGTCAGATTAATGAAAAGTAGACCCTTAATAAGCTAACGATTCAGCTTAGAATTAATATTGTGTACAGAACTTGAGCTTAAAGTAGATTGTTTCCCTTTGTTTTTGGATAGAGTCGATACTGTCAAGATAGGATGTATGCTGTTTCAAATATAATCAGAAACTCCTTTAGTACGTCACAGGGATGAGTTGGCTAAGTATGCTTTAACACACATTATGTACAAATTTTAATTGATTCATGGACATGGTTTTCTGGTTTAAAAATAGCTTATGGGGTTTTCATGCGTCCACTCTCGTGTTTGTCCATCGGTGACTATTAATTTTAGTCCAGCAAAGGCATTCGTGCTGCATAAAATAGTTACCATGGTTCCATTTTACGATAATTAAAGTATGTTATATTTATTTTCATAATCTATATCATATGCAACTTTCTGTTAAAATTAACACAAACATTAGTGTGCTCATTATTTACAGTTTATTGTGTGTGTTATGTTGGTGCAAACTATGTTTTCAGGAATTGGGGCAGCAGTTGAATATGCAGTTCTTCATCTCAAGGTCACTTTTCATATTAAAATACCCAAACGTTTTTCTTTTGCATATTATCGCTAATTCAATACTTGGTCATACGTATCTTAATATTATACATGGGATTTTCTTTATGAAATTTTATATTATACACGAGATGTGACTTATGGGAATCCCCTTGTGAAATTGTTTTTCTACTATAAAACTCAATCCAGAGCCCTGATGAAATCGAAGGGATGAGATGAGCTCCCCCCTAGCCTGGTCCGACCATAGACATGAGGGTTTTAAGTCTGCCCAGCTTAGAGGTTTGATACCCCATACCATTTTTAATTGGTTTTCTGAGAGCCCACCTCCATGCCTTCAATGGGAAACACGGCTCAATCTATCAGGACTCGAACCTACAACCTCAAGGAACTTCGTTCCATAGTCGCTAAGTGGCACTGATCCATGAAATTTTATTATACAAGGGATGCAGTATCATAAATTTAGTATTATGCTTCTCTTATAAGGTTCAAAATGCTATTAGTTGCATGTGTAGTCTATCATACGACTATATAAAGCGACAATTATATGGTCATCCCACCATTCTTCCACTTCACCTCATAGTATTAAATAAGACCTGGTATATTGCATAAGTCCGAAAGTTTATGTTTAGTACCATTTTTGTCATTGCTAACTTTTAATTAACAGTATGTCTTTCGTTGGTGGAGAATATAGTGGTTATTTGAGAAGTTTGTGTTTAGCAGCAAGTCTGGTATCAACAATATTAAGGCAGGTGGAGAATATAGTGGTTACTGGACATAGCTGTTATTGGGCATAGTGGTTATTGGACATAGTTGTTTGCGTTTAACATGTCTTTCGTTGGTGGAGAGTATGGTATATCTTCAATTTAACTGTCATGCTTTCAAAGATCAGATAGTGAATTGTCGAAATGTGCTTATTTAGATAATATTGCTTATATAACTGTTAAATAATAGTCAATCATGTATAGAGAAAGATAAGCTGGTTTTCAAAGCAAACCAGAGCCAATTATATTTTTGATCATACCTTTAGTCAACTCCAAAATCGCATGCATACTTGAACTACTCCATACATTTATTCGACGTCAGTTTCAATTGTTGGTAAGAACACCTGATGGAGCATGGATTTGAAATGGCATCAGTCATATGCCGGCAAATCTGGAGTTGGCATGTCAAAATGGCATCGGCCAGTCTTCAGTAAAATCCAAGGACACCGTCGGTTTTACATCTATAATTTACCCTACACATGACTTCGGTAGCTCATCGGAAAATACATTTTCGATGAGCATTTTACATACGTCATATATGGCGTCGGTAAGGAATTTACTGACGCCGGTGCGACACCGCTTTGGCATCGATAAAACGAAGTTTTCCTGGAGTGTTATAGGAGAAGGCGAGTTTAGTGCATGGGTTTTTATCGATAAAACATCGGTATTGTCTGTTTCGAATGACCAATTTGGCTTATATGATTCTATTATGATTTGTATTTGATTGAGTCAAATGCAGTAGAAACTATTCAAATTTTGCTTTAGATTGACATAAAGGTGTGGGGAAAATCCGTGTCTGCATATTAAAAAAAAGGAAGGACGTAGGGATAATCCACTTTTGCACTTCTATAAAGAAACAGGGAACACTTCAATAGTTATGATTGATACATTTATACTTGAGTTATTTGTGGCCATTAATTTTTAAGTAATATGTTAACAACTTCTTACAAACCACCATATACATTTGCAGTTTGATTAGAGAAAATATCACCCAATTCCTCTATTCCTTTTGCTCGATGCCAAAGCATGCAACTACAATTTGTGCAGGAAGAATACTGCTCTTATAATAGTTTCCGATTGTAGGCGGCTTCAGTTTCACCACAACTCTAACTCTACGAAGATAATTCATATTCACGTGGAGAGAGACAAAGAGAACACTATAATATGAATTGTTTTCTTCGTAGAGATTGGAGCTGCGACAAAACTGATGACGCTTGCAATCAAACTACTATAAGGGCTATATTTTCCCCATGGTTGCACAAATCATACCTGCATGGTTTGCCACCGAGGCAAAAGAATGGAGGGATATTTCCTTTGATCAAAATGTAAATGTGTATTATCGCTTGTAAGAAGTTGTTTAAATGTTGATTAACTATCGGTGACCACAATAATTCTATTACAGATGTATCAATTATATATACTGCAAGTGTATCATTCATTGCTGTCAAAAGATTGTTGCATAGGAATTATCTTGAACTTGATATTCTAAGGATTCATCATATTATATAGACGTGGTTATTCGCTAAGTATTGAGATTGAAACGGACCATACAAATACAGGAATATAAAAGCACCTGAATCCGATCAGCCAAATTAACAACAAAAGCATTGGGAAGAGGACGCACATGGATGCAACAATCTCCCATATGAACTCGAAGTCCCTTAACATGATCATTAGAAAGAAGTACAGTTAATCCCATTGAGTCTGAGGAGACAAGCCTAGTGTGACTGCAAGGTTAGGTTTAGGGCATTTCAGGTAATAGTTAACCCTCAAGGTGCCTTGTACCCCACCAAATTTTTTTTCCAGGAAGTTTTCGTCTGAACTTGGTTCTCTGAAAGAACCTTCATTAATGTCGAACTTAACTTCAACATTTCTTGGTTACCTAAAGGAGGAGGCAAGGTAGATCATTTGATGCAGCGGAAATACGAAAAAAACGAATGAAACGGTGAAAATGACAATCGGTGGATTGAAGATACTGAAAGGCCCAAATCCGTTGATCCAAAGATACCGGATTCTAGCAAATCTCCGACACGTTGATCGCGCACGATATAGAAAGATATACAATTATTTGAGCGTTGATCAAGCGCACTTGATTCCGCGAATTGGCTTCAACGATCGTCGATTCGAGCGCACTCGAATGTCGAAAGTGGAGATGGGAGATTACACTCAACTATCAATTTAAATGGAGGCACAAAGCTTCACAAACAAAAGTTTATTCAGAAATAACCAAGTTACAAAATGACCCAACATGCCTATTTATAGGCTACAACACACACTAGGTCGTGGACGACCTAACAACCGGCGACTTAAACCTACAGCGACTCAAAACAAGACACACGACCTAACATAAGTCGTTAGCGACCTAATCTGGCCCGACCTTACATCACGAACACAACATAACACTCGCGCGACTTAATAACAAAGCGACTCAACATATACAAGCGACTTACGACTTAAACAAACGACATAAGAAACACATTACAACAAGAGCGACTTACGACCTATACATAACACCACAAACGACTCAACACATTAACGATCCAAACAGTAGCGACCTAAGGAATGTGGCATATGTTAATAGCATGCGGTATAAGGTCGTTAGCGACTTAACTTCAAGCTTCAATAGCGACTTAAGGCTTCAACAACGGGATCTTCTTCACGCGACCTAACTAGGTCGTAGGTCGTTGGAGTTAGGTCGGAGCGACCTAAAGACTTGCTGCATAACTCGTTTCCACTGCCTTGCTCCGGTACCTTGCTAGGTCGTTTCATATAGGTCGTTCGCGACCTAAAATGCTGCGACTTACTGAATAATGCACTAAGTATTGGTTGCACTCCATCATCCATCTCGTTTGGTCGCTCGCGACCTAAGACTTCATTAGTTTATACTTGCAAGCGACCTTCACTAGGTCGTAACTCCTTACCGCGTGGCTCGTTAGGTCGTGAACGACCTAAGGCAAGTAATTGTGTTGCTTCATCATTAGGCTGGGCTGCATCATCCTCCCCTGGTTGGAAAAAATTCGTCCTCGAATTTAAAAGTTCTCTCCCATTGGATTGTTCGTCTCCATAATAAGGTATGAGTTGTTTAACATTAAACACGTCAGAAGTGTACACATCCTCCGGCAGCTTCAACCTATAAGCGTTTTCATTGATCCGTTTCACAATCTTTACAGGACCAATATTTCGAGCCTTAAGTTTATTGTATGCTCCCACTGGAAAACGATCCTTCGTTAATACAGCATATACTAAATCTCCTTCATTAAATTCAACACTTTTTCGCTTCAGATCCGCAGATCGTTTATACTTCTCATATGTCTTCTCCAATCGTTCCTGAACGATTCTATGGCATTCTGTCAACCCACCAACGAAATCAGCCGTTCGCTTAACTGTCCCCTTCGGTTGTGGTACTATCGTTGAATCCAACGGCCCCTTTGGCAAGCTTGAATATACAATCTGAAATGAACTGAAACCCGTACTACGGTTGATAGCATGATTATGAGCAAACTCTGCTTGACATAACTTCACATCCCAACTCTTCACATTATCTTTCACAAGACACCGTAATAAATTTCCCAACGAACTGTTCACAACCTCCGTCTGTCCATCTGTCTACGGATGATAAACGCTACTAAATTTCAACTTTGTTCCCACCATCTTCCACAAACTTAGCCAAAAATGACTTAGAAATCTGGTATCCCTGTCTGAAACTATAGATTCTGGTAAACCATGCAAGCGATAGATCTCTTTAAAGAACAACTGTGCCACATGAACTGCATCCGCCGTCTTTTTACAAGCAACAAAATGTACCATCTTCGAGAAACGGTCCACCACAACATAGATAGAGCCATTTCCCCGTTGTGTCCTTGGTAAGCCCAACACAAAATCCATGCTTACATCTACCCACGGTTTTGTAGGAACATGTAAAGGCATATACAAATCCGCATTTGTCGCTGTCCCTTTCGAAATTTGACAAACATGACATCTTTCCACAAATCTTCCAACTTCCCGCTTCATCGATGGCCAATAGTAAGACTGAGAAATCAACTGCAATGTGCGATCCCGTCCAACATGTCCTTCCTCATACAACTCTTTAACAATTTTCATTCTCAAGCTGCAATCTGGTACGCGTAATCGATTCCCCTTGAATAAGAATCCATCCACCAATACAAATTCATCAGTACTCCCATCCTTGACTTTCTCAACAAACTTCGTAAAGTAAGGATCTTCTTCAATCAACTCTGGCAATAGTTCAAACCCTGTCACTTCAACCTTCATTGTCATCAACAAATGAGTCCTCCTGCTCAAAGCATCAGCTACACGATTCGTCACATCTGATTTGTGTTTGACAACAAAAGTAAACTACTGTAGATATCCGACCCATGAAGCGTGCCTAGCTGAAATTTTGTCATGCCCTTGCAAATGCTTCAAAGCTTCATGATCCGTATAAAGAACAAACTCCTTCTGAAACAGATAATGTCTCCAGTGCTTCATAGCTTGAACAATCGCGTAAAACTCCACACCATAAGTGATATATCTCAACTTGGCTCCCTACAATTTCTCACTGAAATAAGCAACGGGTCTTCCATTCTGACTCAATACTCCACCAATCCCAACCTTCGAAGCATCAGTATGTAACTCAAACAACAACTGAAAATCCGGTAAAACTAGAATTGGCGCTGACGTCAATAGTGTCTTGATCTTCTCAAAAGCAACCCGTGCTTCCTCTGACCATGCAAACTTCTTTCCTTTCATGCAATCGGTTACAGGTGCCATCATACTGCTAAAATGTGGGATGAATCTTCGATAAAAAGATACCAACCCATGAAAGCTCCTCACTTCAGTAATTGTTTTGGGTTATGGCCAACTCCTGACAGCTTCCACTTTACTTTCATCCACTTGAATGCCTTCCTTCGACAGAACATATCATAGAAACAAAACACTGTGCGTCATGAACACACACTTCTTCGTTGCAGCATAAAATTTCTCCTGTCGTAGAATCAACAGTACTTCACGCAAATGCTGGACATGCTCTTCCATACTCCCACTATAGATCAAAATATCATCAAAGTAAACTACTACAAACTTCCCAATGAATGGTCTGAAAATCTGGTTCATTACTCTCATAAAAGTGCTCGGAGCATTTGATAAGCCAAACGACATAACCAGCCATTCGTATAAACCTTCCCTCGTTTTAAAAGCAGTCTTCCACTCATCACCAGATCTTATATGAATCTGATGGTATCCACTCTTTAAGTTAATCTTCGAGAACACAACAGCCCCACTCAACTGATCAATAAAATCATCGAACCTCGGTATAGGAAATCTGTATCTCACAGTGATCTTGTTTAGAGCCCGACTGTCCGTACACATCCTCCACGAACCATCCTTCTTCGGCACCAATAAAGCTGGCACTGCACATGGACTCAAACTCTCCTGAACACGCCCTTGTTCTAACAACTCCTCCACCTGCCTTCTCAGTTCCTCATGCTCCTTAGGACTCATCCTGTAATGTGGTCTGTGTGGTAATACTGCCCCTGGCACAAGATCTATCTGATGCTGAATATCCCTCAACAGTGGCAACTCCGTTGGCAACTCTTCAAGAAACACATCTTTAAACTCGTCTAGAACTGGTTTTACTTCTTCAGGAATTTCAACAGGTTCAGTAGCTTCACGTCCAATCAACAAAAATACTTCTGGACACTCTTCTACTTTTTCAACAAATTCTTTCAAAGTCAACAAAGTCTTCAGCTCCTCAATCTCTTCTCACTTGTTTTCTCCTTGTTGTCTCTTCTTTGGAACCAAAATGATCTTAACACCTTCAAACATAAAGCTGTAGCTATTGGTCCGACCGTCATGCTGCACTGCTCGATCATACTGCCATGGTCTTATCAAAAGCAAGTGACAAACATCCATCTCCACAATATCACACCAGATCTCGTCTTTATACTTCTTCCCAATAGAAAATGGAACATGTACTCGCCTGTCCATCTTCACCTTTCCTCCTTTCCTCAACCACGCTAACTTGTAAGGATTTGGATGCTTCTCCGTCTTCAATTTCAACTTCCTCACAGCTTCGGTAGAAATGATATTGTCACAACTCCCTGCGTCAATCACAAATTTACACACCTTCCTCATAATAGTGCATGTCGACTGAAAGATGTTACTCCTCAACCAACTAGCTTCCTCTTCCTGCTTCGGTGTCAAACATGCTCTCCTCAACATTAGATTACATCCTTCATCTCCTGACGCTATATCCTGTTCATCCTCCTCAGCTGGACTAGAATAACCTTCACCAACATCCTCACCTTCCACTTCAGCACTCATAGTTCACTTCTTTGGCTCTGGACGTTCATTGCTCTTGTGACCCACTTCTTGGCAATTATAGCATTTGAAACTGTTGTTGACATTTGCCTTCTCAACCTCCTTCACAACTGGTCTACTGACAGCTTTAGAAATATTGGAACTCCCACTAGCACCCTTGCTCTGAGTATTGGAACTTGGAAACACACCACCCCCTCGTCTTCCCTGCTTCTTCCAAGCCAACGCTTTCTGATGTGCTTCTGCAACAGATCTAGGATCAAACATGTTCACCATATCTTGAATCTGCATTCTCAACCCCCCCAACAAACCTAGCAGTCAATTGTTCCTCTGTCTCCATAATGTCATTTCGAGCAATCAGTCGATAAAATTCGTCAGCATAATCATTAACAGTCTTCGTCCCCTGCCTCATATTCTGCAACCTCTGATACATAAGTGATTGATAATTGTAAGGTAAAAATGTAGCTTTCATCAGTTTCTTCATCTTCTCCCATGATTCAATCTTCGACTTCCCCATCCGTTCTCGTGTAAGTTTGGTTTGCTGCCACCACGCCATAGCCCTCCCCCTCAACCTAGTAGCAACCAACTTCACTCGACGATTTTTCGGAACCTCTTTAAAATCAAAGATCTCTTCAACATTAGACAACCAGTCCAAGAATTCTTCTGCAACCATTCCACCCTTGAATTCAGGAATTTCCATCTTCATCCCCGATTCCCAACGTCGATCATCATCTATATCCCGATACTGACGTCGTACTTGATCTCGATCTCGGTAATGAACACTTCCTCTATCACCATCAAACTCCTCATCAAAATCTGATGTATGTCGATGTCGATCACGTCCACCAACATCTCTACTACCACCACTTCTACCACCAACATCCCTTCGATCTATATTCCTCCGACCACGATCATCCACATTTCTCCGGTTTCGATCATCAACATTCCTATCACGATTGTCAACAATTCTACGATCATGATCTTCTCTTCTCTCCCGATCTGAATGTGGTGAAACTCTACTTCCCCCATGGCTCGATTCAGGTGAAACCCTTCTTCTACTTTGATTCATTTCAAGCATCATTCTCTCAAATCGTCCAATTCCTTCATCAAGCTTTTCATGGATGCGTTGTTCCATTTGATCGGCTTCTTCTCTTCTATACAACGCTTCAACATTCTGATGGCGGTTAGCTCTTCTCGGCGGCATGATTGAATCAAACACAAATACTTCAACAATTCAAACACAACTTCAAATTCAAACTTCAACTCTCGGCTTGAACATAAAATAAACTTCTCAAGGCACGGCTCCAAATAGCTCGGCTCAAATACTTCAATACAAACTCGGCCTACACTTCAAACACTTTCCGGACTTTGATCCAAAACGATATGGATCGAAAACTTCCAACTTGTTGCAACTTCTCGATGAACACGATGAACACCAAACTTCAACAATGCATGGCTCCAAGTCTCGGCTTAGCTATGATTGGCTAAGTCTAGCTCTGATACCAAAATGATGCAGCAGAAATACGAAAAAAAGAATGAAACAGCGAAAATGACAATCGGTGGATTGAAGATACTGAAAGGTCCAAATCCGTTGATCCAAAGATACCGGATTCTAGCAAATCTCCGACACGTTGATCGCACACGATACCGTGAAAAAAGATCTACAATTCTTTGAGCGTTGATCAAGCGCACTTGATTCCGCGAATTGGCTTCAACGATCGTCAATTCGAGCGCACTCGAATGTCGAAAGTGGAGATAGGAGATTACACTCAACTATCAATTTAAATGGAGGCACAAAGCTTCACAAATAAAAGTTTATTCAGAAATAACCAAGTTACAAAATGACCCAACATGCCTATTTATAGGCTACAACACACACTAGGTCGTGAACGACCTAACAACCGGCGACTTAAACCAACAGTGACTCAAAACAAGACACACGACCTAACATAAGTCGTTAGCGACCTAGTCAGGCCCGACCTTACATCACAAACACAACATAACACTCACGCGACTTAATAACAACGCGACTCAACATATACAAGCGACTTACGACTTAAACAAACGACATAAGAAACACATTACAACAAGAGCGACTTACGACCTATACATAACACCATAAATGACCATAAACGACTCAACACATTAACGATCCAAACCGCAGCGACCTAAGGAATGCGACATATGTTGATAGCATGCCGTATAAGGTCGTTAGCGACTTAACTTCAAGCTTCAGTAGCGACTTAAGGCTTCAACAACGGGATCTTCTTCATGCGACCTAACTAGGTCGTAGGTCGTTGGAGTTAGGTCGGAGCGACCTAAAGACTTGCTGCATAACTCGTTTCCACTGCCTTGCTCCGGTACCTCGCTAGGTCGTTTCATATAGGTCGTTCGCGACCTAAAATGCTGCGACTTACTGAATAATGCACTAAGTATCGGTTGCACTCCATCATCCTTCTCGTTTGGTTGCTCGTGACCTAAGACTTCATTAGTTTGTACTTGCAAGCGACCTTCACTAGGTCGTAACTTCTTACCGCGTGGCTCGTTAGGTCGTGAACGACCTAAGGCAAGTAATTGTGTTGCTTCATCATTAGGCTGGGCTGCATCATCCTCCCCTGGTTGGGAAAAATTCGTTCTCGAATTTAAAAGTTCTCCCCATTGGATTGTTCGTCTCCATAATAAGGTATGAGATGTTTAACATTAAATACGTCAGAAGTGTACACATCCTCCAGCAGCTTCAACCTACAAGCGTTTTCATTGATCCGTTTCACAATCTTTACAGGACCAATCTTTTGAGCCTTAAGTTGATTGTATGCTCCCAATGGAAAACGATCCTTCGTTAATACAGCATATACTAAATCTCCTTCATTAAATTCAACACTTCTTCGCTTCAGATCCGCAGATCGTTTATACTTCTCATATGTCTTCTCCAACCGTTCCTGAACGATTATATGGCATTCTGTCAATCCATCAACGAAATCAGCCGCTCGCTTAACTGTCCCCTTCGGTTGTGGTACTATCGTTAAATCCAACGGCCCCTTTGGCAAGCTTGAATATACAATCTGAAATGGACTGAAACCCGTACTACGGTTGATAGCATGATTATGAGCAAACTCTGCTTGACATAACTTCACATCCCAACTCTTCAGATTATCTTTCACAGGACACCGCAATAAATTTCTCAACGATCTGTTCACAACCTCCGTCTGTCCATCTGTCTGCGGATGATAAGCGCTACTAAATTTCAACTTTGTTCCCACCATCTTCCACAAACTTAGCCAAAAATGACTCAGAAATCTGGTATCCCTGTCTGAAACTATAGATTCTGGTAAACCATGCAAGCGATAGATCTCTTTAAAGAACAACTGTGCCACATGAACTGCATCCGCCGTCTTTTTACAAGCAACAAATGTACCATCTTCGAGAAACGGTCCACCACAACATAGATAGATTCATTTCCCCGTTGTGTCCTTGGTAAGCCCAACACAAAATCCATGCTTACATTTACCCACGGTTTTGTAGGAACAGGTAAAGGCATATACAAATCCGCATTTGTCGCTGTCCCTTTCGAAATTTGACAAACATGACATCTTTCCACAAATCTTCCAACTTCCCACTTCATCGAGGGCCAATAGTAAGACTGAGAAATCAACTGCAATGTGCGATCCCGTCCAACATGTCCTTCCTCATGCAACTCTTTAACAAGTTTCATTCTCAAGCTGCAATCTGGTACGCATAATCGATTCCCCTTGAATAAGAATCCATCCACCAACACAAATTCATCAGTACTCCCATCCTTGACTTTCTCAACAAACTTCGTAAAGTAAGGATCTTCTTCAATCAACTCTGACAATAGTTCAAACCCTGCCACTTCAACCTTCATTGTCGTCAACAAATGAGTCCTCCTGCTCAAAAGCATTAGCTACACGATTCGTCACCCCTGATTTGTGTTTGACAACAAAAGTAAACTGCTGCAGATACGCGATCCATGAAGCGTGCCTAGCAGAAATTTTGTCCTGCCCTTGCAAATGCTTCAAAGCTTCATGATCCGTATAAAGAACAAACTCCTTCTGAAACAGATAATGTCTCCAGTGCTTCACAGCTTGAACAATCGCGTAAAACTCCACATCATAAGTGCTATATCTCAACTTGGCTCCCAACAATTTCTCACTGAAATAAGCAACTGGTCTTCCATTCTGACTTAATACTCTACCAACCCCAACCTTCGATGCATCAGTATGCAACTCAAGCAACAACTGAAAATTCGGTAAAAGTAGAATTGGCGCTGACGTCAATAGTGTCTTGATCTTCTCAAAAGCAACCCCTGCTTCCTCTGACCATGCAAACTTATTTCCTTTCATGCAATCGGTTATAGGTGTCATCACACTGCTAAAATGTGGGATGAATCTTCGATAAAAAGATACCAACCCATGAAAGCTCCTCACTTCAGTAATTGTTTTGGGTTGTGGCCAACTCCTGACAGCTTCCACTTTACTTTCATCCACTTGAATGCCTTCCTTCGACAGAACATATCCCAGAAACAAAACACTGTGCGTCATGAACACACACTTATTCGTTGCAGCATAAAATTTCTCCTGTCGTAGAATCAACAATATTTCACACAAATGCTGGACATGCTCTTCCATACTCCCACTATAGATCAAAATATCATCAAAGTAAACTATTACAAACTTCCCAATGAATGGTCTGAAAATTTGGTTCATTACTCTCATAAAAGTACTCGGAGCATTTGATAAGCCAAACGGCATTACCAGCCATTCGTATAAACCTTCCCTCGTTTTAAAAGCAGTCTTCCACTCATCACCCGGCCTTATACGAATCTGGTGGTATCCACTCTTCAAGTCAATCTTCGTGAACACAACAGCCCCACTCAACTGATCAATCAAATCATCGAACCTCGGTATAGGAAACCTGTATCTCACAGTGATCTTGTTTAGAGTCCGACTGTCCATACACACCCTCCACGAACCATCCTTCTTCGGCACCAATAAAGCTGGCACTGCACATGGACTCAAACTCTCCTGAACACGCCCCTGTTTTAACAACTCCTCCATCTGCCTTCTCGGTTCCTCATGCTCCTTAGGACTCATCCTGTAATGTGGTCTGTGTGGTAATACTGCCCCTGGCACAAGATCTATCTGATGCAGAATATCCCTCGACGGTGGCAACTCTTCAGGAAACACATCTTTAAACTCGTCCAGAACTGGTTTTACTTCTTCAGGAATTTCAACAGATTCAGTAGCTTCACGTCCAATCAACAAAAATACTTCTAGACTCTCTTCTACTTCTTCAACAAATTCTTTCAAAGTCAACTAAGTCTTCAGCTCCTCAATCTCTTCTGACTTGCTTTCTCCTTGTTGTCTCTTCTTTGGAACCAAATGATCTTAACACCTTCAAACATAAAGCTGTAGCTATTGGTCCGACCGTCATGCTGCACTGCTCGATCGTAATGCCATGGTCTTCCCAAAAGCAAGTGACAAACATCCATCTCCACAACATCACACCAGATCTCGTCTTTATACTTCTTCCCAATAGAAAATGGAACATGTACTCGCCTGTCCACCTTCACTTTTCCTCCTTTCCTCAACCATGCTAACTTGTAAGGATTTGGATGCTTCTCCGTCTTCAATTTCAACTTCCTCACAGCTTCGGTTGAAATGATATTGTCACAACTCCCTGCGTCAATCACAAATTTACACACCTTCCTCATAATAGTGCATGTCGACTGAAAGATGTTACTCCTCAACCAACTAGCTTTCTCTTCCTGCTTCGTTGTCAAACATGCTCTCCTCAACCTTAGATTACATCCTTCATCTCCTGACGCTATATCCTGTTCATCCTCCTCAGCTGGACTAGAATAACCTTCACCAACATCCTCACCTTCCACTTCAGCAATCATAATTCGCTTCTTTGGCTCTGGACATTCATTGCTCTTGTGACCCACTTCTTGGCAATTATAGCATTTGAAACTGTTGTTGACATTTGCCTTCTCAACCTCCTTCACTACTGGCCTACTGACAGCTTTAGAAACATTGGAACTCCCACTAGCACCCTTGCTCTGAGTATTGGAACTTGGAAACACACCACCCCCTCGTCTTCCCTGCTTCTCCCAAGCCAACGCTTTCTGATGTGCTTCTGCAACAGATCTAGGATCAAACATGTTCACCATATCTTGAATCTGCATTCTCAACCCCCCAACAAACCTAGCAGTCAATTGTTCCTCTGTCTTCATAATGTCATTTCGAGCAATCAGTCGATAAAATTCGTCAGCATAATCATTAACAGTCTTCGTCCCCTGCCTCATATTCTGCAACCTCTGATACATAAGTGATTGATAATTGTAAGGTAAAAATGTAGCTTTCATCAGTTTCTTTATCTTCTCCCATGATTCAATCTTCGACTTCCCCATCCGTTCTCGTGTAAGTTTTGTTTGCTACCACCACGCCATAGCTCTCCCCCTCAACCTAGTAGCAACCAACTTCACTCGACGATTTTCCGGAACCTCTTTGAAATCAAAGATTTCTTCAACATTAGACAACCAGTCCAAGAATTCTTCTGCAACCATTCCACCCTTGAATTCAGGAATTTCCGTCTTCATCCCCGATTCCCAATGTCGATCATCATCTATATCCCGATACTGACGTCGTACTTGATCTCGATCTCGGTAATGAACACTTCCTCTATCACCATCAAACTCCTCATCAAAATCTGATGTATATCGATGTCGATCACGTCCACCAACATCTCTACTACCACCACTTCTACCACCAACATCCCTTCGATCTACATTTCTCCGACCACGATCATCCACATTTCTCCGGTTTCGATCATCAACATTCCTATCACGATTGTCAACACTTCTACGATCAAGATCTTCTCTTCTCTCCCGGTCTGAATGTGGTGAAACTCTACTATCCCCATGGCTCGATTCAGGTGAAACCCTTCTTCTACTTTGATTCATTTCAAGCATCATTCTCTCTAATCGTCCAATTCCTTCATCAAGCTTTTCATGGATGCGTTGTTCCATTTGATCGGCTTCTTCTCTACTATACAACGCTTCAACATTCTGATGGCGGTTAGCTCTTGTCGGCGGCATGATTGAATCAAACACAAATACTTCAACAATTCAAACACAACTTCAAATTCAAACTTCAACTCTCGGCTTGAACACAAAATGAACTTCTCAAGGCATGGCTCCAAATAGCTCGGCTCAAACACTTCAATACAAACTCGGCCTACACTTCAAACACTTTCCAGACTTTGATCCAAAATGACATCGATTGAAAACTCCCAACTTGTTGCAACTTCTCGATGAACACAATGAACACCAAACTTCAACAATGTACGGCTTCAAGTCTCGGCTTAGCTCTGATTGGCTAAGTCTAGCTCTGATACCAAAATGATGCGGCGGAAATACAAAAAAACGAATGAAACGGTGTAAATGACAATCGGTGGATTGTGGATACTGAAAGGCCCAAATCCGTTGATCCAAAGATACCGGATTCTAGCAAATCTCCGACACGTTGATCGCGCACGATACCGTGAAGAAAGATCTACAATTCTTTGAGCTTTGATCAAGCGCACTTGATTCCGCGAATTGGCTTCAACGACCGTCGATTCGAGCGCACTCGAATGTCGAAAGTGGAGATAGGAGATTACACTCAACTATCAATTTAAATGGAGACACAAAGCTTCACAAACAAAAGTTTATTCACTGAGCTTTGTTTTCAAGAGTTCGTGTAGCAACATCTCGTCACAATATCGTTGCAACTCCTCCTGAACGGCGGTCTTTTCTTCCTTTTCTTTGAAAATTAGCTCTTCTAACTCTCTGACTCGTTGAGCGAGCATGTCTCTCTCCTTTTGAATGGAGTCTTTCTCTAAAGTTAAGGCTCCACAGCATTGAACCGCTTCATTAATCTCCTTTTTGTGTGCAGCTTCCAGACGATTAACTGCCTCTGCTGTGTCTTTTGCATTTTTCTGAGCAACTTCAAGCCGAGTCTTATATGAGGAAAGCCCTTCATCTTGGACTTTAATAATGTTTTTGTCGTGGATGGCTTCAAGTTTCAGACGATCGATTTCATGCTGGCGTTCGATAGAAACTTTCGAAACTTTTTCTGCCGAATGAACAAATGCGTCGTGTTGGATGTAGACATCATTGTTGCAAGCAATGACACTCTGTTTAACATGCCCTGGAATATGATGAATTGCTAAAAGAAACTTCAGACCGTCAAAATATATTTTTGGGAACGTGGCCTTAAGCTCGGTTAGCTTTTCCACCATCGACGGATCATGTGCAGTAGCAGAAGAAGTTTGTCTAGAGACTACAAATTTTTTGTGAGGTTTCTATGATTGCCTGGTACTCGATGAACCAGAGTGTTGCTCGTGGTGAGTCTCATACCAGGACCCTTTATGAGCAGATTTCTTCCTGCTTTGCTCTGGTTGAGAGGGAGGATCATAGGGGTATGAAGAGTGATTGTAAATTTTTCTTCGAGAGGATGAATCCTGTGGGCGATAGTCTCTATTGCTGTCGTTGTCTCTATCTCGGCGTTTGCTGGACCCTGAATCCCGGCTGGAATGATGGAAAATAGAGGACCTACGGAGGCGGCCGAATCCATGAGAGCGTCCCATATCACCTGCACAGAAATTAAGTGAGCTTGAGTTAGTAAGAATAACACGATGGTTGAAGTTTAAGTGCAAGGTGAGTTGTAAGTGTTAGTGTGTGTCCTACTGTTTCCCCCTCCCTCCCCCCTCCCGACGGACCTGTATCTTAGCTTTACTTATCGGAGGTTTTTCTCCTTGATTATGGGCTTGAACGCCTTCATTGCCTCTCGCAGGCGAATGGAGTTTTAGAGCTTCTGGATCGTTGAAGCCATAATTAATCAAGTCATCGGGAATAGTGAGGTCGGATAAGTCTTTCAGTGAACACTTTAAGTATTGTGGAGACGGCTCTTTCTCCATTGGAGTGATCGTCACTTTCGAGGTTCCGCCTATTGTCTTCTTCCTCGGCTTGTAAGCTAGCTTCTTTTTCCCCTTTGAAGGGGGAGGTGGTTCATTAATGCCATGTGTCTCAACCACATGTTCCGGAGCAGGACTTGCATTCTCGCCCGGTGCTTCTGACACCCCAGTTTCTCTAATCTCGCCCTCTTTGGGTGTTTCGGGGGCACCATGTGTCGAAGGCATCAAAGGTCCAGCTTGCATTTTGCATTTGTTCAAGGCAGGTTCGGTTGTAGTGGCGCTGTGAGGGAGACTTATTCGACGACCTTCTGCCAACAACCCAAATTTTGAGAGCGATTCATTGAAAATAATGGATCTGATGTCCCAGTCTCCCGCTGGAACAGCTCGGATAGCTTCGACGGCCTTAGAGTACCCGGAGCCTTCGGAACGTGGGCTGATACCTGTAGAAGTCAAGAAAAGGTTTAAATAATGCACTTTCTATCGCATACAAATGTTGATCCAAAAAAGAAACTTACTCCCTTCTAGTCATCTCCTCGCAAAGCCAGAGGGACAGCGCACGTAAAACCATTCCTGCTTATATTGGGAGAATTTGCTCCGCGCCCCCGTCAGGATTTGGCACTTGTTATGTGACTCAAGAAATATGAAAGATGGGTTGTCGGACCATCTCGTGAAACGATAGATACACTGGATATCACGGGGAGTGGGTAGCCTGAATAGAATGCTCATAAAAAGAATACACTTGCCATATTTGAACGCATGACTATTGCGGTGTAACTGTGTTGGGGCGATCTCAATATACTGTAACACATCACGAAGGAAGGAGTTAAATGGTGGCACGCTATCGACCTAGCACATGAATTTGCTGCAGGCAGTATATCCAGCTGGGGGCAGGTGAGGACGATCTTGTCCCGATGGAGGATCGTCAAAAGGAATTCCGTGGATTGAGTATAGTCGGCGAAAAGCGTTTTCATTAATTCTCGAAGCTTGAGAATCAACCGGATTGTCCAGGATAATTGCTTCATCTATGGCATCAGGAGCCAAGTCAATAGTCGCAGTCGTTGGACTCGGGATATTCTGGGCAGGAGTTGCCGATGGATTCGAAGTTCCTATTACTTCATGTTGAGAACTTGGCTCAGGCTTATCTGAGACTGTGACGGAGCTCGACTTTGTAGACATCTTCAATGGGCGTCGAATTTGGATAAACACCTGTTTAAACTGTACTTGAAAGACAATCAATATTAGACATAGCAACAAAAATGTTCCCCCTGTGTGGTGTATGGACTACTGCAGTCGTTCAAGTAGGAGTGTGAAAGAATTAAAGACTTAAAGACTGATAAAGTATGGTTAAGCATTGAACTGTCATCTTCGAAGACCGTCATCGCTGTCCCTCTCCGAGAGTTAGCCCTATGACGATTTTTGTCTTGAACTCGGACATTAACACTATATGTTGAAGGCTATTATTTGTTTTTATCTAGTTGAACTTGGGTTTATAGTTGTGGTAATTGGAGAGTTATCAGTCAAAATCAGTTCAATATGCTTGTATGCCTAAATTGTTGTCGTTGTTCATTGTTCCGTGGTAAGGCATGGAAGTATGCAGTTTTGATATGCACGGTACTTAGGTGGAGACAGTCATGATTATTAACACCGACCCTAGGACCTGAAGCCGAGCAACTCATTATACCGACACAAAGAATCACTCACTCTCTTCTCCGACGCTCTCTCTTTGCCTAACGGTCTTCGAAGGGTATACCGAACCGCACTCGCTTGGTATATCAAAACCACCTTGTGGTCTCTAGCCGGGCCAACACAACCCTTAACTGGTTATGCCATACTCTCTCCCTCAACACCGAACAACACTAGGCCACTGTCCCTTATTCCAGAAACCGTTCATATCAATTGACCCACACGCTTCCTGTCATTTCCTAACAACCAAACGGACTCCCTCCATCAGACTTTGGCTTACACATGACATCATTGAACGACGCTCTCTCTAGACCGAATGACACCACATTCCTCTACCTTCCATGCATTACTCTCACAAGAAGTCCACCGAGCAACCGACTTCCATCCAAAATACAAATGCCAACCTGTTCACACTCTCTTCTCTCTCGCTCCTTGATCATCGAACGATCTCAACCACCAATCTAGCCCTATCTCATTAACCTGACAGCCACTCTTCCTTACTCAGTGGCCTAACAAGAACTTGTCTCCAAGTAACCACCGATATTCTTTTCTCATTTCTCTCCCCGCCTCACATCTGTTCGAGCCCTATCAAACTCCTAACCTAATACATGTCGTTATTTCCAATTCGACCTCCCTCATCTATAATAACTCCTACTAAAAAGAAAAAGAAAAACGTACTCGTGAACGTGAGCTTCATGCAAAATTCCCGATTTGGGAATATGGGTCGAATAAGAGATTCATACCTATAGGAATGATTCGGAGATTGTAGGGGACGCGAATTTGAGAGCGAAATTCGAACTGGTTTATTAAATGAGGCAGTTACGAAACGTACGTTTTGAAGTGGGGGAGGAAGGAGAACTAGAGTGATAGTTGAGGTTCGGAGGAAGGTAATTTGGTAAATCTCAGAAAAATAAAGTAAAGGTGAGGAGAATAAGAAAGAGAAAGCTCTTATATATGGGGGAGGGGAGGTGAACAGACTATCTCCTGTTGGACCGGTCAGTTTGGTTTGAGAACTCAGTTGTTGGATGTGTACGGCCTAGTTCGAGTAAGTCGATTGTGTGGGTCGGTCTCTATATGCCGAACGACCCCTTTTTGGAAAAAGAGAGGAGAAAATAGACTCAAAATTGTACAAAATACTAAGGAAGAAGGCCATGTTTCAACCTTCATTGAACACATTCGCTTTTGGACAATAAGAATTGATTACTGACTCAAAGTGTATCGTGTTGACTCACACGACACATTTTGGAGGACAAATGTTACCCGGCACCTTGGCCGGGTAACAAGGCGACAGTTAAAGGCATTATCATGAGCATGAGACAAGGTTCTGACCAAGAGGAGCCTGGTGATATACGGGTTTGATGCAGTCGACATGTTTTGGCATTTAGGTACGGCTCGGCACACGTCGCTCGGTCCAGATGGCTCTGCAAGCCTCGTTCGGTCAGTTGAGTCATCGTCGCCCGACATGTACCGCTCGGCCAAACAATGGAGTAACACATGGCTCGGTCAAAGGAAGGGATACCTAATTCAGTCTGAATTATTCAAGATGCCTTGTTTGGTCGAGACGACTCGACATTTCTCCTTCGATCTCGGGGAGTCCTATTCAAAAGCAGCTCAATCCGGGAGGACCAATAAGTGTCGTTCGGCCAGTTTAAGGGTACGAAATGGCTACGTCTGGATGGTTCACTAAACGTCGTTCGGTTAGGATTGAGGAGCCATTGTCGTTTGGTCAGGGCTGGTTCGGCGAGAGCGTTCAGCATGTCTGCTTCAGTGCAAGATGAGGGAGATAGCTTATCTGTGGAAACCCACATCGAGGTGAAGGATCCGACATTGCTCCACCTCCGAGGCCCATTATGAGTTGCTCCAAGTATTTTGAGGTCTTACTTCGAGTCACTTGCCAAGATGACCACCGGTCGGCCACGATGTTTCGGAGTTCCTGGATCGGTCGATTGTCGTTCGGCAAGCATGGCCCGGCCAGCTCGAGATCGTCCTATATAGGCCGAGTCACCTCGGCCTTGAGCCTGCGAAGGAAGTCGAGCCTATCTTCGTCAATAAATAGAGAGGCAGGGACGCAGTGAAAGAGAACCTTTTTTCGAAAACACTGGGGAGACTCTGCCATTTTCAAGACTCGTTTCTTTTCTGTTAAAACTTGTATTTACGTTGTCGGTGTATGTATTGTATCTGTACTCAATTATCTGGAAACGCAATAAAGATTAAACTCAAAGTGGACGTAGACTGTTACGCCGAACCACTATAAATCTGGTGGGTTAATTTTGCATACATTCCTCTATTTTAATTTTCTTCCTTCATTAGTCTCTCTACATAAATCTTTCCTTGGGTATTGGTGATCAATTTTGGTGCTAAAAACTTCCATAACCTTAATCGTTGATGGGATCACTGTGGAGCTACTTCTCTTCCAATGGTAACTCAAATAAATCTTTCCAAACCCTCCTCATTTTTGCGATCAAATATAAACTGACTCTACAATTGATGATTTGATAGAAGCCCCATTCTTGGCATGCACTCGATAACTCTTTCATAGCATTTTTTGAATTTTCCAACATTTGTATAGCATTAATCACTATAATACTGTTGGATGCATTGTCCTTGGTTTTTAAGGATGTCTTTAGGAAGGGGGTTGAATGTCGTTTGCTAGGGATAGTGGCCATGTTGTTGAAGGACATCTCTAATCCTTGTTGAAGGCACCGACCCTTGTTGAAGGACATCCTCTTGTTGAAGGACATCCTATTTTTGACAGCTAGGGTTTTGTGGCATTAACCACTTTGTAAAATCTAAATAGATCATTCAAAATTCCAGAAAGATTGATATCATATTATATCATTGAACTTTGATGCCTTTTGCCATATTACAGCATCATTTAATGGGGTTTCCTTTATAAATCATCACACACTTCACTGATAGATGAAATGGCAACCAAAATATCAACTCTCAATGAAAACTAAATGGGAAAAAGGAATATAAACAACAAATAATAGCGAACATATAAATATCATATTTTGAGAAAAGGAATCCTGTTAACCGAGATTTCGGAATCTACAACTAGTTTATCATAAATCTTTTATGTGATTCGTTCACAAATCCAAATTTCAACATTAACAAATAAATAAAATAAATTTATGGATATAAATGGAAATAAATAGTTTTTTTTACAAAAAAAGTCTAAGCCGGTTTAAATGATTCTTCAAAAATAAAAAAATTAGTTACGTTCGACGAATCAGATTTCTAGAACCACAAGATTCAGAAACCAAATATGGACAAATACAATCAGTTCTGATGATGAATTAGGATTAGAGATGGAGCTTGGAGAAAAAATGTTTAGTGAGGAGTCGACATGGAATTGAGTTGAGTAGATTCTGCAAGAAGAAAAGGGGAAGGATGGAATCGACATGTGAAGGAATCGTCCTTTGTCTTCATTTTGTCTTTACTGTTAACACGAAGCAATTTTATTATATAGCTTAATCGTTTATCATCTTGTACAGGGCTATAAGCAATACTGTGTTTTGATATTTCTTAGTGGAGGATATGTAAAATCTTCATTAAAGCTGGCTTCTTTACTCAATGTCTGTTGAAAACTTATCAAACTATGTATTTGTCAATAGTGGAAATTAGGTTTGAGTGACAATATGCCTGGATGAATTAATTCTAGGACAACCCAGAGGAATTAATTTCTCAGAGATATTAAAATTAATATTGGCACATATTATTTTGGTATGCTCATGGTACGCTTGTTATATATATAAGACTAAGTTTTCTTTGATACCATGTTTATCCAGTACAAAAACAATAGATAACGCTAGTGTTACATTATTACAATGGAAAGATAATTATATTTATCATTTTGTTCAATTAAAAATTTAAATTGTTTATAGCATAGTTTACCTACACAAAGGTAAATGTTCTTTTCACTTTTTCATCAATATTTTGGTTCATATAAATATAGTAATTATATCTATTATTTATTGTTATTGCATTCTAACTTTTCAAAGTGATAAAAGAATTTATCTTGATTAAAGGAATTATAATATTTACAATTTGTCTATCACCATTAATTTTTTTCGTAAATATATTAACCTTAATCATGGTATAAAAAACAATTTCAAAGCGTAAGAAAACTAAATAATTTTTGTATGATTTTAAATAAAAAATATATATCTATATTTATCATTATAATTTAGTTTACTTTGTCTTATGAATTTTAAATAATGGATTTGTGTTTGCTTAGAAATTATTTAAAAGATTATTACATATTAAATATCATGACATATATATATATACATATACAAAATATTTGAGAACATTAAATTTTGTGTAAATAATAGTATAAAGTCTTTGCAAATTGCCTCGAACCGAAACTAAAAATTAGGATATAAATCATAATGTGTTTGGTATAAGATGTTCGCAAACCGTAAAGTGCAGACGACGCAGAATGAAAGATAACTTGATTTGTAATCTGTCACAAGTGTAAGTAATGTCGACAACTTGATCAAAATTTGAATAATTGTCGGATATGAGAATTTCATGTTCATGCGATCTTCACATGTCAGATTCCGTCGATCATTATCCATTATTCTATGATGATGAAGCGACTTTGAGCGCTCCTTTTAAAACAATGTCGTAAACCAGTATTAGACGCTGATTTCAGTTTTGGTTTGTCAATGCTTGATACATTCATGAAGTTACTAATTGCTTATTTACATTTATCACTGCCTTACGTGCCTTTTTATTATGCTTAATTACACTTTACTGTCGTGTAATTCTTACAACTTTGTTTTTCTTGGGATATATATCAATAAAAGTTTAGGATGACGAAGTGATGTATAGAATCCAAACATATATTATACTTCTTCCTACTAGAAAAGACTAGACTTTGATTATTTATTAATCTTACATGCTCGCATCATAATTCATAAAAGCTAACGTAAAGAATTACAAAACATGTAAATTACATTTTCAGTTATTTCATAACTCATTTGCATTTGGTCAAGGTCATTTTTGTACACGGAATATCGTTCCATTGATTACATGTAATCAGGTTCGGATCTTATGTCAACTGACTATTGACTACACATTAGATTTGAAATGAAGCGCTGAAAATAAGAACGAAACTATTTCTCCATCATTTTTTAAGGTACTTCCACATATAATTTAAACATGTTTGTACTATCATCTGATTTTTTTTATTTCTCTCATAATGGTCAGGATATGTTGTATTCAATATAATTTCAATCCAAGCACAATGAAATAGATCAGGATACATGTAACATAGCCATTTTTCTTGATGCAGGACGTGGAACAGGCAAGAGGAGGAATGAAACAAAACACTTGGCAAATGGATTGCTATCATAGTGAGATTAAGCAAACTGAAATGGAGCAGCTTTAAAATTGAATAGGGAACATTATGCAAACTGAATAAGTAGATGTCTGAGCTGAACTTGATAGTTAAAACTGCACACGATTGGACTGTGCAACAGTGAGCACCATGCGTGTTGCACGCTACATGTAAACTACAAGCAACTGGGAACACTGCAGTGTTTATTTTTTGGGTCACTTAAGCATGTATAAAAGGTTGTAATTACATGCAAATGTGGTTCTGTTTTATCAAATGTTTACCATTATATATGATTTTTTCCATGAAATATATGTTGCTATAATTAATACTTCGATGTTGTATGAAAAAGTACGGTTTGTGGTGTTTAAAATATGTCTAGAACTTATGCTCACTTCCCTTTGTTGAATCAAATACCTTATATACTTTCCTACTTTCATAGATCAATTTTGTTTTTTTAGGTCTGAACATTTCGAATAAAATCTATGCAAAGAGATCAGCATATAATCTGTGGCAGCAGAGTATTGCGAGGAGTCTTTGGAGGCATGGTTAAGAGAAGGAAGAAGTTGAATTGTAGAGGAAGAAGAGGAGCAGAGGAAAACGAGACGTATTGGAGGGAAAAAAAAAAAGATTGTATTCAAACAGTGAGTCTTCTTTTACATACAAAACATTACAGAATTTATACAGCACAACACATATTAATGGGCTTTACACCCGGCCCAACAACAACACACACAAGATGTTTGATTATTTGACATGGTGATTCTTAGGTCTTCTTCTTGAGAGGAAGCTTCACAACCAATGATGGGCGAGGGTCTGCAGCGGTCTGAGGGGTGTAACAGGTGCCTCCCTCATCAAAATTTGACCTTGTCTCAAGGTCAAAGGTGGGAAATCGAGCAACTAATTTCCAGTAATCTTCTCAACTTGCTTCTTCAATAGGTCGTTGTTTCCACTTGATCAATACTTCAGTGATTGTGCCTTGCCTGGAACGAGCTGGTCGACGAGCGAGAATGGTCTCTGGTTCTAGAATCAATTCAGTGTTTGCATCAGGTATATCCTTCTGAATGATTGTATTAGATCCCACTTTCTTTTTCAATTGGGAGACGTGAAACACCAGATGTATTTTCGATGATGGTGGTAGTTTAAGCTAGTATGCAACAGTACCAACTTTTTGTTCAATTTCATAAGGGCCAAAAAAATTTGATGATAATTTTGTTGTCTTTTGACTTCCTGCTGAGATTTGCCGATAAGTTGAAGTCTTAAGTATACCCAGTCACCTTCTTGAAAAACTCTTTCAGACCCGTGTGCATTTGCATATTTTGTCATCTTTCTTTTGCTTTATTGATGATATCTTTCGGTAATTGTAATGCAATATCTCTGGAGTATAACTCTTTATCAACCTGATATACTTTAGCACTCTTTGGAATATAGGAAAGTAGTGATGGTGGTTTCCTTCCATAAACTAATTCTGTAACGTCCCACATTTTCGCACACTTTAAATCGACACACATGCCAATTCAAACCATACGGAAGGGCGGATTTGTTATGGGGTAAATAAGAAAAACAAGAAAGAAATAAAAAAACACAGAATCTTACAGCGGAAGGATAAAATATAATAATCAATATATAATTCGTGAAACTGTTTACAAAACATTTGCTTCTTCTTTATACAATAAATATCAGAGTTCACATACCAAAATATCAATGCAGCGGAATTTAATGTTGTAGTGGAATAATATACTAGATAATAGTAATACAAATCTTCGTCCTCGTCCTCTAGAGCTAAATCTTCAAATCCTGAAACGCTCGGACTGAACCGAGCGAATTTGAAAAGACAAAAACACTCGAGTCAGAACTAAAAGATCTTATGTGAGTTAAATTAACAGAATAAATATGAGTGCAGTAACTCAAGAGATGCTCGGGATTTACATCTCCTAAGGATTCGTTAAACTATTTACTATGTAGTATATTGCGCTATTATAATAGTGTCTAATTGTAAAATAAACTTACTTTTAAATAGCATTAAGGCTTTATATTTTCCACCTTAACACGTAATAGTCCCAGTAGTCCATCTAATATCATGGTCCCTCCTGATCGGGAAGCCACCAGAGGATACCACACGGGCTACGGGAGAAATCCAAACTCGTACAAGGCGCGATAGGGTAGGTGACACGGCACAACTAGGCAATGCCATGGTAGATATACCAATTGCTATCCGGGCTGGTGGTAACGCGTAGCTGCTACTACCACCCACCTCGAACAACACCCCCAAATCAAAATAAAAGTGGCCATCCAATCCAAATCCAAAAGTCAGAGTATAATATCGAAGGAGTGCGTCCGATAAGAGGAATGACCTCATTGGCCCGAGAATCGCTCCTGTTTTAGCCACCTTATGCCAACTCACGGGAGTTGGGTCCACGTATTTACCTCAAAGGAAACGCCGCCACCATCCTACTTCATTCTGGAATCTCTACCGCGTACACGGTTGTTAAAGTGATTTTCGGAGTTGGCAGAGAGTATGACAACTTCCGATCCCGGTCTCTTTAACAACCAAATGTTATTATAACACCGCGGTCATTTTTAAAATAATTATACTTTTAAAACCAGAATATAATAATCCATTTCAAAACCCATAAATACGATATCATCTCCTTTTAAAACCCAAATAAATATGATATCATTTTATTTCAAATATATTTCTTTCCAAAATCATGCCACTTTTAAAATTTATAAAACCTCGAAACCAAATATTTGAATTTTAACTTTCAACATAATACTTCGAAATCCATAGTTTTAAAACCATAACTTTCAAAACTTAAATGGTTTGGATATTCAACAGTTTATAAAATAATATGGTTGAATTTAAAATTTCTTTAAAAGTAAATAATTTCCATACCTTCATAATTTTTATTCACTTAAAATTCAGTCTAAACCCATAACTTTTAGATTCACTTTCAGTTTAAATAAAACACTTCGATTTCAATATTTTTAACTTTGAGTATTTAATGAATTTCAGAACTAAGGTTGGGAATTTTTAATCAACAATCCATTTTCCTATTTTTAGTTTTGAAAGGTTTACATGATAAATCCATAACCATTTAAAATAAACTCAATTTATTAACACTAAATATTTCCTTCCATTTATTTATACTAGAATTTTCCATTAAATCCAGTTATAAATATCGTACCTTTAAAATTTTCAATTTTTAATAAGTTAACATCAACTTATGGAGTTAAATTTTAAAATAAGCTCAATCCCAATTAAATTTCCAATTAATCTTTCAATCTTAATTTATTTGAATCATTTAAAACTCTATATATACACACATACACACACACACAAGATGTTAAACCTGTATTTAATCATAAAATATAAATTATCAAATTCCATTTTTCAACTTATTCATTTTTATTTAATAGATTTATGCATAGCTTAAATTCAACAACTTAACTATATATATATATAATATATTTATATCATATCCAAATTTAATATTTATTAAACCGTATCATATCCAAACCATAAAAATCATTTCAAAATAATTATATATATATACCGCGGTGCGTGTATATAATTTTCTATCCTATGGTCAAGTGATACGGATGTTATCATTTCAATCCACAATTTAAAAATAAAAATGCGGTTGTATATCATTTCAAACCGCAATCTCGAATGAAATGAAATGCGTAACAACTTGCAGTTAATATAAATAAACATCCATTTATCCAAATATCAATCATCAACCATTCACAAATCATCATCCAATTTAAACAAACATCAATATAGAGCATATAAAATATAACAGGTAATAAATAACAGGTGTTAACTAATAGTTTATATTCAATAATAAATTTGATAACTGTTTAACTAGCAGTTTATATACAAATAAATAAATTTTAACTGTCAAATTATATGCAATAATAAAATTAATTTACAGTCAAATTAAATAAATGCGATTTAACTGAGATGATGAATAAAACATGCCAAGCAGTCATAAATAAATTTCTACTCATATCTTAAGTCAATTTAACAGACATAGGAAATTTTAGAAGTTGTGAGTGGGTTAAAACATTCACCTTTTGAATTTAAAACGAATTTAAATCCGATTTAAACCCAAAAATTCGACGGTCTCCAAATCTGTCCAAACCAGCGTCAAAGCGTCTGGAATTTTATAACAATCCTAACAAAAAAAATCTCGCGTAAAACAGATGTCGTAGTCAAAAGTTATTCGTATTAGAAGATTTGAAAACCAAATTTAAAAAAATAAAATGAATAAATAAACTCACCCAATACGATTCTTCCAAAACCCTTCCTCTTTCACTCGTTGACCGAACGTTTCCAGGCCATCACCCACGACACGCAACATCTCGATCCACGAGCCGTTCACGCGCCCCACCATCTCGAACGCCTCCAGCTGAGTTCGCCATCACCTCCCCTACCTCTCGGCCCCACGCGCACCTTCGGTCCACCAGAAAATGCCTAGGCCGCCGCAATGCACAAAACCCTAATCCAGTTATCGAGCACGATCCAACCATTGAACTCGTGAACCAAACCCACCGATGGCCTCCACAGGTTACCCTCTACCCAACGGTAACCTTGATTCCACGATCGGACGAACTTGATTTCGTCGCGATGGAAGGCCGAGAATGAACGATCAATTTCTGGACAAATGGAGGTACGAACAGAAAAACGAACCACTGATCTGTGATGCGTACATCAAGAGCTCCAACATATAATTTTTAGGAATTTTTTTGAGGACTTTAAATTTTTGACTTTTGATTTGATTTGCAATTTTGTTTGGATCTGAGATTTGCATCCATTGAGGAAGAGAAAGATTTTGAGGAAAAGAACGTGCACAAACAAATGAGAATAGAAGGAGGCTAGGGTTTATACTAGGTTTATATAGATAGGTTAGAGATAGAGTAGATGGATCCGATAAACAAACGTGCTACCGCAAACGTGGCCCAAAAAGCCCGTTCTGACCCGGAACGAAATTGGGTAAACCCATATATCAAAATAGATATTTTAAAATATTCTGAACGCGATGGAAAAAGTTTCACGTCCAAATTCCATCGTATGAAGAAGTTATGCTGAAAACAATATTTTCAAATTGATTTCAATTAAATCGATTTCAAGGCGTTTCGCGTTCGTACGATCAAACGACAAGTCCGATCGCTACGAAACTTGAAACCCTACAATAAGTCACTGTTGCATATCCGATGAAACTAGTTTCGTCGAAATCCGAGTCCGTGACGAAAATGGCTATTTTTATATTAATTAAATAAATTAAGAATTAGTAAATAAATCCAAATTTTATATTTCAGTTTCAGAATTGGAAAATTTTATCACTTATGATTCCTAAATTATTTACAATGATTTAAACAATTTTAAAAATGTAAATTTAGATGATTCATTTATATATTTCAATATTAATTCTCAATTTCATTAAATTCAAAAATATAAATTAACTTTCTAATAATTCTATTAAATTAAATGAATCAATGATTATTCCATTCATATTTCAAATAGGAGGGTTTGCCATTGGATTTAAAATTATTACATAAATAATTCCCAATATTCAACTTAATTTCCAATTAACGTAAAATTTTATATTAAATTTTAAATTAATTGCAATAAATCCAAATAAATACATAAAGCTTGATTCCCGTTTAAACATTTAACTCATTTGATTGCAATTAACCTTTTTATAGTAAATTAAATTCCAATATTAATGAAACTTTATTTCCATTCTTTTTATTCACAGATCATCATATTATGAAGAACATTTACGTTATTCCCCATTTATTACCTTAATTTATTTATCATAACATTTAATTTATATTTATTGCAATGATTTCCGATTTAATTGAAGGAACTAAGTATATAACTCATAATAGTTGTGGTAAAAACTCTTAATCCCACATTTATAAGTATATCCTTATTCGTTGTATCTATTAATTAAATAAATTCCATTTTTAATTCCGTTTAAATTTATTACTAAGTACCCATTTATTTATTTTCCAATAAATTTGAATTCCATTCATTTACCATACAATCACTTTCCCATTCACACCTTATTATCAACCCACAATTATTGCAATTCATTATCTTATATTGATTTTATACAATTACCATTAACTTTACATTCAATTACTATTCAATGCATATTTATTCATCAATCAATTCGATATTTATTTTTCTTTCCTTCTATTTGATAAATAACCTAGTATACATTTACATACATTCATTTCATTCCATTCATTTATGGGTATTGCATTGAAATTTAATTTATTAGCTAATACCAACATTATTACCATTAATTACAATTGGATTCCCAATTTATTCAATACCCTGAATAAATAACATATATATTAATCAAATCCTTACATTTGTTTTTCTCATATTCCATTTAAAATCAAATCATAACATTCAAATGATTTTATTGAATTGGAATTTCATTCAAGTCATAAATTATTAACTTGCATTAACATGATTCCTTAATTTATTCCAATTACCGTTTACATTCTTTTATTTCATTGAATCAATTTAATATTTTCATAAATTTCTCGTATTAAATTTTATATCCAGGTAAGAATCTTTTTTTCTACTTAATTCATTTGGATTTTATTCAAATTTCTATAAATAGGTTTTAAGTCACCATTTACATAATTTATTTTAGCCTTCATTTTACATTTATTTATCTCCTTTATTGTTTCTACTAAAATAAATTACAAAAATCCTATTAAATAAAGAAATTAAATTGTCGAAATTTACGGGTCGTTACAGATTCAAAAGGTGTAGAATTAATAGGTAATTTCCAAGTTGTATTGTACCAAAATTCCGCAAGACTAAGCCACTTCACCCATTCATGTGGTTTGTGACTACAAAAACACCTCAAGTAGCATTCAAGTGTTTTATTTGTAATTTCCAACTGGCCATCTGATTGTGGATGATAGGCAGAACTTAGTGCTAGTGAACAGCCTTATATTTTAAATAATTCTGTCCAAAATTTTCTTGTAAAAATTGCATCTCTATCACTCACTATTGATCTTGGAAGCCCATGCAATTTACATACTCCATCAAAGAGTACTTTAGCCACTTGAGATGCAGTAAATGGATGTGCCAAGGGAAAAAAGTGAGCATACTTACTTAACCTGTCCACTACTACATAAACCACAGTGAATTTTTTACACTTTGGCAGCCCAATAATGAAATCCATACTTATGTCTTCCCAAATTTTGTCTGGTGTAGGAAGTGGCTGTAGTAATCCAGGATATTTAACATTTTCAGATTTTGCTCTTTGGCATATATCACATGATTGAATAAATTCTTGGACATCTGATTTCTGTCCATGCCAAAAAAGAACTTGTTTAAGTCTTTTTAAAGTTTTATCAATATCAGAATGACCTCCCAAAGGAGTTGAATGATATTCATGCAATAAAGCTTACTTTAGTTGAACATCAGAAGTATTAATAATGATTTTGCCTTTGTAAAAGAACACCCCATCAACCAGTTTATATTTTGAAGGGTCAACAGAACTATTGGTTATATTGGTATGTAAGTCTGAAAAATATGGTTCTTCTTTAATTTTGCATTTGAAATCATCTAACCAAGTATTCTGAACCATAGAAATTGCTGTAAGTTGCATTACATCTTGAGTGTTATTAGTATCCACTTCATGTCTTCTGGAGAGAGAATCTGCTACAATGTTCTCCTTGCCTGCCTTATATTCAACCACATAATCAAAACCATGTAATTTTGCTAGCCATTTACTTTGAATCCCTGTTTGTAATTTCTGATCCAAGAGATATTTTAGACTCTTATGATCAGTTTTAATTATGAATTTCTTTCCCAGTAGATATTGACTCCATTTCTTTGTTGCAAGTATAAGAGCTAAAAGTTCTTTTTCATAAGTTGATAAGTGCAGAGTATTTTCCTTCAGTGCTTGGCTCAAGAAAGCAATTGGTTTTTCATTCTGAAGTAAGACAACACCAATACCTTCTCCAGAAGCATCACATTCTATGGTAAATGTCTGTGTGAAATCTGGCATAGCTAATATTGGAGGAGAAGACAAACAAGATTTCAAACAGTCAAATGCTACTTGTGCTACAATATCCCAATGAAATGCATTCTTCTTTATAAGGTCAGTGAGTAGCAGTGCTATAATACCATAATTTTTTATAAATTTTCTGTAATAACCAGATAGGCCTAAAAAACCTCTCATTGCCTTTAAAGTTTTTGGAACAGGCCATTGTTTAACTGCCATTGTTTTTCTTCATCAACTGCAATGCCTTGTTGTGAAACAATATGGCCTAAGTATGATACACTTGTTTGAGCAAAATGACATATGGATTATTTCACCACCAATTGATTCTTCTGCAAAACTTCCAAGATTAATGATATATGAAGTAAGTGGTCAGCCCATGGTTTACTGTAGATCAATATATCATCAAAAAATACAAGGATGAACTTCCTTAGATAAGGTTTGAATATTATATTCATCAAGACTTGAAAAGTAGATGGAGCATTAGTGAGACCAAATGGCATAACAATAAATTTAGAATGGCCTTCATGAGTACGAAAGGCTGTTTTATGAATATCATTCTCAAACATTCTTATTTGGTGATAACCAGATTTCAAGTCAAGTTTAGAAAAAAAAATCGACCCATAAAGTTCATCTAATAATTCATCAATTATTGGAATTGGAAACTTATCTTTAATTGTGTGCTTGTTGAGTTTCCTATAGTCGATGCACATTCTCCATGATCCATCGGATTTTTTACCATCACTACAGGCGCTGCATACGAACTAGAACTTGATCTAATAATTCCTGCTTTTAACATGTCCTAAATCCATTTTTCAATTTCATTTTTCAGATAAAAGGAACACTTGTATGGTCTCAGACATAGTGGTTTCGTATCAGGCAGCAAGGGTATCTTGTGATCACAATGCCTTGATGGAGGAAAAGAAAATTTCGAAGAGAAAACTGTAGGAAAATTATGTAAGATTGCTTGCTAATCTTCGGGTATTTGAGATGCTGAAGAAGGAGATTGCTTATGGAGTAAATTCATTGGTTTATCTTCAGCAGTAAGTGTACATATATGAACCATAAAACTCATACAGTAACAGTTAATGTCCTTAGTAATAGTATTTGCTGACACAATCGAAACTTCCTTAGGTTGAATGCCCCTCCAAATTGTAGTTTCACTATGTAGAAGAAACTGGACTTCTAATTTTTTAAAATTGAAAATATTTCAACAAGTTGTTTCATCGATTGTACACCCAAAACCATTTGACACCCTCCCATAATAAAAAGTAAAAAATCAGCATATATTTTTGTTCCTTGACAAGAGATGGGCACATTTGAACAGATACCTTGTCCTTCTAATTTCTCACCGCTAGCAACATAGACATCAAAAGTTTGTATAAGATCAATATGCAACCCCATTTTTTGGCCAATTCTTCATTCAAAAAATTATGTGTTGATCCTGAATCAACTAAGATGTAAATAGGGTGACCTTTGACAAATCCTTGAACTCAAATCGTATTATTTGCATCAACTCCACTTATAGCACTCAAAGATACTTCAGGTTGAAACTGATCCCTTGTCTCTTCTTCATAATTAACTTCAGTATGCATTAGTGAATCCGAACCTTGCAAAAACCCTTCTAACATGAACACTTGTTTCCCTTTGCATTTAAGGCTTGGAAACCATTTTTCGTCACATGTATAACATAGCTCTTGGTTTCTTCTTTGTACAATGTCATTTGAAGTGAGTTTCTTTGAAAAGTGGTTTGTAGTGGTTTTGAGTTGAATGTCAGTAGAGGTTTTAGAATTAGGTTTGGAAAATGATGGGGATGTGGATTGACTATTGTGAGGAGCATACTGATATGGTCTGAATGGTTTCCTCAAATGCATATATTTCTCTTCACTTATTTTTGCTAATATTATTGCATCTCTGAATGATTTTGGTTGGCTAGTAAGCACTTCATATTTAATATCTGATTTTAAACCCCCTACAAATCTATCTAACACATACTTTGCAGGCAATTTGTCTAATAGGCTCAAGATCTGCTCAAATTTACTAAGGTATTCTCTCACTGTTGTTGTCTGTTTCATCCTTGACAATGCTTCAAATGGTTGTTGAAAATCAAAAGTACTAAATCTTGTAAGTATTTCCTCTTTAAACACTTCCTAGACAAAGTAATTATCAACATTGATTGAAAACCAGTGATACCATTGTAAAGCTTCGTCTCTCAAATGAAATGAATATACCTGAACTTTGTCAGCATCAGGTAAATTGTAATATTTAAAAATTAACTCGGTTTACTTCAACCAGGCTAAAATATCACCAGATCCAATGTATAAAGGAAATTCTAATTTCATTGATTTTTGATGAAGAAATGGTGGTGAACGAATACCTTTAGAATGAGAATTTTTATGAGCATGTATGTTACTCTGATTTGTTCTAGCATGATCTGGTAAATCAGGATCAAGAACTGATGTGTTATTTAAAAAATTAGATCTGTTACCTTCAGTAGGATTCGCACCCAAACCTCCAGCTGAATTATTCAGTATTTGCGATTGTTTATGTGAATTATCCTTGCATTGTCTCCGATCTTTGAGTTCCTTGAAGATCAACTGTAAAGAAGATTGAAATTCTTGGATAGAGGAATTTAATCGATCATTATTAGATTGGATCTGATCTGAAAATTGAGTATTCAGTATTTCTTGTTTTTGTAGTTGAATTTCCAGTTTTTCTAAGGTAGATCGAATTGAATCTTCATCATTTGCTTGCTCAATTCCTGAATCTGATACCACCTATGGCAGCGGAGTATTGCGAGGAGTCTTTGGAGGCATGGTTAAGAGAAGGAACAAGTTGAATTGTAGAGGAAGAAGAGGAGCAGAGGAAAACGAGACGTGTTTGAGGGAAAAAAAATAAGATTCATTCAAACAGTGAGTCCTCTTTTACATACAAAACATTACAGAATTTATACAGCACAACACATATTAATGGGCTTTACACCCGGCCCAACAACAACGCACACAAGATGTTTGATTATTTGACATGGTGATTCTCAGGTCTTCTTCTTGAGAAGAAGCTTCACAACCAATGATGGGCGAGGGTTTGCAGCGGTCTGAGGAGTGTAACATAATCAGAAGCAAATCCATGTGGCCACCATTTCACTGTTTCCATCAGAAGTACACATTAAAAGGTTTTCCTTGTACAAAGTAATTTTTTACAGGTACAACATGATAACGATAGTTAATTTATAAAACTTGGTTAATTAAAAGGTTTTCCTCGTACAAAGTACATTCTTTTTGGAATGTTCCAAATCAACATAAAAGGATGCATTAAAACCATTGCTGAAATTGTTACATTAGCAAATAATTGTTAGGGACAACTAATTCTGATTAGGGGTGAATGATTGGTTGCTTTGGTTTATCCGGTTATGAAAATTGTTAAACCGAACTATAACCACTAAAAATGAAAAACAAACCAAACCAAGAAAATTAAGTTTGATCGGTTCGGTTCGTTATCCGATTTAATTGAGTAAAAAATATTTTACACTTTATTTTTGTAATATTCATTGTAATTTGAAATAAAAAATAAATATATATTAAATTATTCTTATTTATCATTCTTATGCTTTCTAGAAGTAATTTAAATACATAAATAATAAATAAAATTTATTCATATAACTAAACCAATCTAAAAAAGTTATTATAACATCGATAATTTTGAAAATATAATAACAGTTCGGTAAATTTGGTTAAACCAATAGGCAAATTAAATTTTTTTACGGACCGATTATAAACCGATCTCGTTTCAAAACCAAATCAAACAAACTAAAATGAATTGGTTTGATTGGTTCATTTGGTTTAACCAAATAATGCTCATCCCTAATTCTGATAGCTTGGATGTAGCATGCATCGGATGCAAAAGATCCCAAAGAAAAGTAACTTCCGTCCATCAATTTCCAATTTTTTTATTTTATTGTTGTTGTTGTGGAAATGGTAGAGTTTTTTAAACAAACTCAAATAAGTATTCTCATATATTTTAAATATTCCTTTTTAATTGTGATTTGAGTGACAACTTGAAGATGGATTCAAAATTGCAGAGGTTCGATTTGAAACAACATTTGAATCGTAAAACTTTCATATCATTAAAATCAATAGGAAAATATTGTCAAGGATAAAATTTCTCAGCATTTTAACCTCAAGGACAGACCTTCGGTATTTCAGTCTGAAGGACAAATTTTTTATGTATCAGTTTATAGTTATTGATAGCAGTTTTAGGTATCAGTTTATAGTTATCGGTATCAGTTTTCAGGTATCAGTTTTTAGTTCGGTAGCAGTTTTGGAAGAATGTGTTAGAACCTCAATTATTGGATTTTAATGACAACAACTATACAATTATGTCAAAGAATCTCTAAGCTAATTTTCAAGTACATGAGCATCAAAAAGAGATAATCAAATACATTCAAAATGAAGATACACAGTATAAAAGTATGTATATGGAGATACAAGAAGAGATATACACGATAGAGACAAGAAGAAGGTGGCAAACAAAGTTCTATTAGTCATAAAGTGTCGTGTCTAGAGTTTACAAATGTTGAGATCTTCTCCAAATGGTATACAGACATATACATTCATACTTTAAAATGAAAAATCAAGTTTTCAAAAATTGCATAGAGCGGGACTCGAACCCGGGTCACTAGTTCAAAAGGCAAGTGCTCTAACCATTTGAGCTATGGTAATTTTTTTTCGAGTCAAATTCAAACGTCTGAATTGACCTTTTCAGACGTCTGAATCTGTAATCAAATTTAAATTTCCATACAATGTTCAGACGTCTGAATTGGAAATTTCAGACGTCTGAATCTGGTCAAAAATGACATATTTCCTATCTGGTTTGCACGATAACAATTTCAGAAGTCTGAATTTCAATTTTCAGATGGCTGAACTGATACAACTGCTATATTTTTGAATGGACATTTCTGTTCCATGAAGAGTTACAACCTTTTATTAACAGATATGTCCATACTCTTTCATGATAACTATTCACGAATTATTACACCTCTTTATACTCTATATAAACATGTTAGAATCATTTGTTTTAATAACCTAATCGATCTAACTTTTTCTATTCTTATACTACTCTGATTCTAACACTTTTGTGCATTTATTCAAAATCATTCATTTACTTCCATATTCTTCACAAACACACACACACACACACACACACACACACACACACACACACACACACACACACATATATATATCAAAAGGAGAAGATTATATGAAGGTTGTACTATCAAGAGACAAATTCGTGTTATCAAGAACACACTGTGCCAAATACTCTCTATATAAGTTGAAGTCATGTTCTGCTGTTCAGGCGAGTGAAGTCCTCTTCGGTTATTGAGGCATCGAAATCCTGTTCTGTTGTTCAGGTGTTGTAAACATGTTCCTCCGGGTTAAGTGAGGATTGTTGTTAGTGAAATTCCAAAAGGAGTCTGGGACTGGACGTAGAACGGGAAGTTCGAACTAGTATAAAAGTTCCTGGTGTGCTAGTTTTATTTTTACTTGTTTACATTTCTATAGTATCTCAGTTTATTTTCGCACTAGTTAGTATAATTCCATACTGCACGATCCGCACCGTATTTTTCATTTGATATCAGAGCATAGTAACTTTCAATTGGTATCAGAGCATAGTAACTTTCAGAATGTTTGTCCTTATGAATAATTTTTACTAGAATGTTTGTCCTTGTGGTTAAAATATTGAGGTCATGTCCTTGATGTTAAAAATATGTAAATTTTTGTCCTTTAAATTAATTCTCCCTCAAATCAAAGGCGGAAGTAATGACAATTAAGTGATTTACTTTCCACCGTAATTGATAGATATTTTCATACCACTTCTATGCTTATAAAAAATTCTACATTGTAATATTTCAATCATGAAACATCTTAAAACACAACACCAAATAGCTCATTATATAACACTTTTCTGCTTTCAATTTGTAATGGTAATAATTATTATAAATTTCTAATGATTATTTCCGTTACGACCATTTATCACGATTACAACAGTTACTAAATCTGGTACTTTGGTAAATACTTAACAGCAATATGGATAGGAGTGTCATTTTGTTTATTATTGGTGACCTATCCCATTTCTCACGCTTCTAAAATCATTTCTCACACTTCAAATATCGTTCTGTAAATCAAAAATTCAAATCTAGGGTTTTCTCCCCCCTCCGTTATCGCCACCTCCGCCTCTAGCTTCCCCCTCCGCCTCGTTACCGTTCTAGGATTACCCACCTTTGCATCGATATTCGTTCAAGGGTTATCGCCTTCTTCGCCACTGCCTTGTTCCAACACCGCCGTTACCTGGTTGTCGCCTCCTTCTAGCAGATTCGTCTCTTTACCAAAGCGGCCAAAGCCATTGATTTGGGCCTCGTTAAAATTTAGGGCACCAAATTAAACATGCGACCATATATCATAGAAAGAAAAAAAATGAAGCTACGGCACAGCCGCACAATCATAAAACATGTGATTCTCGAACTCAGCAATGGTGGCCTGAAAATCGAAGGCCATAGAGACGGGGATGACACTACTCGATTTGCGAATGGCGACTTCTCAGCAAAGCTAGGGCAAAGCCAAGTCGCATGGTACATCACAGTGATCGACTGTTTGCTTACAATTATTGCTTGTTTTCGAAAAGGTATTTCTCTAGTCTAATTGGTTTTTGATTTTGCGTCTTCTAAGTTCTAACTTTTTTTTCCTAGTTTTTATGTAGTTGGTATTGTAATTTGCAAACAAGCTTTTACTGTCAATTCTAGTTGGATTCGAAGTAGAAAGTTTAGGCTTGGATTAAAAGTTTCATCAGGGTTTTGTGAAGAAATTCGTGTTAGCGAGGCAAAAATTGAAGCATTTACTGTCAAAGATTATAGAGGAGAATGTAAGTCTAATTTGTGTTGTCTTAAGTTTTGGCTAAAACATAAGTATTAGAAGTTAGTTTGCGATGATGTATTTTCGTTGTTGTATTTAGAGCAATTTGAGAAGTACTTCTTCATGGAACCTTTTATTTTGGTAGGTCATACTCATTACAAAATTACTTTTTGATAGGATTAAGCTCTTTTTTAAGCTCATATAAAGTATATTTTGTGAATGAAACCAATATATTCCTTGAGATTGTTTCCTGTAAAGGGATTATTTTATTTAGAAGAAAAAAAAGAGGAGATAGCAGAATATCTTCAAATGTTGTAACAAGTAGGTAGGTTGGCCATGGATGGCATTTTGTAGCCAGCATATTGATGTACTCTTTATATATTTTTAGCTATCTTATATATTTACCTTTCAGCATGTCTAAAATTTCCTAGAGTGGAAGTGTGTGGTAGTGAAGGCATAGTCATCAATCTCTACTTTATTAGAAATGGTCTTATAAGTGTATTGCAATTAAATAATAATGAAACTCCTATTGCAATCGCTGTTACTCCTATTACATCACCTCATAATCTTAATAAATTTGACATGCAAAATCCATGACCATCATCATTAAGTAGATAACATTATTTTTCTTGGATATAAGTCATTAAATAGAGGAACAATTCCAGTTTGCATAATCATGAGAAGTCATACTCTTTTCCTAGAAACTTGAAACGGTAACACCTTATTCATTTTTTTTACTGAATTGTGTTATGAGTCTTAATGCGGTTTTCCTAATTATTTATTTTCTATGTATGTAGCTAATAATTTACTAATTATTTCGGTAAATGTTATTATATGATACTAAGCAGCAAATAGGTTAGATCACCTATACTTATGCAAAAGTTTAAGATATTTTGAAACAATTTGTGTAAATCGGAATCCATGAAACAGTTTTGTTAAATCATTTAGAATGTCTAAATGCAGAATTGGCTTATAAAGTGTTATATATTCTCATAAAAGGAACCGTGTCTTTACAAAATAATATCTACGTGTTATCTAACCATTTAATATTGTTATTTTTAGATAAAATATCCTTCGTTCCTATTTTTTAAATTTATAACATTATCTTGCTAACACCGAGATAGATATTAAATTTGAGACAAAAACAATTGGTCCAGGTTTTTGTGGACACACTTTTTAAAAAGGCATATGACAACTGGATCATGTCGTAGAATGTGACGACAAAGCTCTGTTAGACTTTAAACAGAAAAATAACGCATCAAGTTCGGCGGGCAAACCTTCTTTAGTCTCACCAAGCTATTCATCTTCCTATGATCAGTAAGCTTCTCCTTCGGTTCCCTCAATGCATCCTTCTTTGGATGTTGAAGTGCTTTATAGAGGTATTTTTAGAAATTGCATTTGTGAATCATAACACAACTTTAAAATACCATTCGACACTGTTACTGAGGATTTTTTCTAATTCAATTTGGCTACTATACAAAAGTAGTAGCAACCGTATGCCAAATTTACGACGAAACTTGAGTCACTTTTTGCTTTGCTCGGGTCAAGTCAGCATTTGGTACTGCTGCGACTTCAAAACGCATCGGTGCAATACTATAATTCTTTTTCTTATAACGATTCAAAATCGCTCCAAGTAAATAATTTTAAAAAATATGCTGCTGCCATTTGAAATTGCACTACTATAAATACAAATTTTGTGTAATGCAAAATAATACGACGTCTAATGCATAATCATATCGGACCATTAGTAAAAACAAATATGTTTAAGAAGACACTATTTATATCAACACTGTTTTTTGTTGTGCATTAAGAAGCACCATATATAAATTCAAACGCTTAAAATGAAAAGAGAAAATAGCAGACTAAATTATAGATTTAAATTACGAAAGCCAAAGAAATGAAATAAAACAATAATATTTTATATAGAAATGTCTGTGATCCATAAATGTACGAAAGCATTTGAATTGAAAAATTGCATCAACAATCTTTAATGTAAAATGAGGGGAACTTCAATATTTAAGATTTTGATATTTGACTGAATGGAAATCACTTATAGCTAATATACATATCGATTAAAAAATTACGCAAAATGGTGGCGTTTAACTGAAAATTGTGTTTTGGTACGAAACAGTTCAAAATGTTGGGTGCAATGTTTAAGATCATATAAAAAGTAGTTTGAAAAGGCCAAATTAGAAGTCATGAAATGAACTAGAGTTGGATAATAAATAGTTTGAGTGCAATAAAAGATCCAAAATTCATTTATGCCATGTTCTATCTATGCACTTAAAGGTAATTTATCAATATTCCTGAAACTATTAAGGATGGAGCTTAATAAGCATTGCTTTTGTTATCTGTCATTGAGCTGAAGTTTTGGAATAAAATACGAATTAACTGAGCAATCTAATTGTTATCCCATTTTTGGTCAAAACTGGAATATTAACAAATTGGCAAGGATGGTTCGAATCGATCAGGCACTTAGGAGTTCGTATTGATGCACTTCGTACCAATGGGATGGTGAAGGTTAGAAGCATATTCGTATCAATCGGTGTTGGGCGTGTTTTCACTAGACCGGTGCTACCGCCGAACCAAGATGAAGGAGGCCACCACCGAACCAACGCCCTCTCCATGTTCCTACCGAACCAACCCACCTCCCATGCCTGCCGAACCAACTCCTAGCCGAACCACTCTCCACCGAACCATGCCACTATCGGTCCAGCTCCATCTCCATGCTCCTACCGGACCAAATCCCACTGAACCAACACTCTTCCCACGCCTACCGAACCAACTCATTCTCCATCCACTGCCGAACCAAGGCAACGCCGGACCAAAGCATTGCCGAACCAACTTTGCCAGGCCAGATTGCATCATCCCAGGCCCACCAGCAGCTATATACATTCAGAACCCCTACCCCCAGCCTCACTCTATAAATAGAGGGGCAGGGGTACAACAATGGCAGAGAAGTTTGAGAGCTCAAGCACGGATAGAACTTTCAAACAACTTTCAGTTACTTGTAACCAAAGCTTTGTACTTGTAATCTGAGGAAAAAAGGAGAATAACATATAAAGTGGATGTAGGCACGTTCTGGCCGAACCACTATAAATCTGTGTGTATTTTACAGTTTAGTCCCTGCTTTTCATATATTTGCATAAATTACCCAAATCACTAAAAACAACATAAAATCAACTAACTCATACGACTTGGAGGTGTTTGCCCATTTCTTGTGCAAACATTTTTGGGTTATTTGCTGAGATCTATAATTTGTGTTTGAATATTGCTGAGTTGTATTCATACACTGGTGCTTTCACGGTATTTGGGGTTTGTGGCCAATTTTGGCGCAAACACTTTGGTGCTTCCACTGAGAACTGAACTCAAGGAGCGTTTTAATCATTGCCTCGCAAAGATTTGTTGAGAGACTCTCTTTAAGAACCAGAAGTCTATCCGAGATTATGGCTCTTGGAAGGAAAACAAGTAGAAGACAGAGACCAGAAAGAAGTCAGCACGAAGGGAGTCAAGGGGCTTCCTCAGGAGAGAACCAAACTTCAGTCTTCATCACCAGGGATGAGATGGAGACAATGATGAAAAGACAAGAGGAGTTGATTCAGAATTTGTTTCAGCAGATTGGGCAACTTGGAGCACAGAATAGAGAAGCGGATGGAGTTCGGAATGGAGCAGGACCATCCGGCATAGCACCTGGATTAGGAGGCACACCCATGGAGAACATAGATCCAATTTCGGAGAGAGAAAGAGAAGCATTTGCACAACCTGGGAGCAGCAGAGGAGTGAACGCTCAGTCAAGTGGGCAGATCCTAGAATTCCCTCGTGGACTCGGGGGGCAGGTCGAAAGTTATGAACAAAGATTGCATCTCGGAGACAATGACAGGTTGGCAGAGATGGTTAGAAAAGCTATGAGAGGCGGTTTGGTAAACAAAGATTTGGAGGATGTTAATAAGAGTCCTTTTTCTCCAGCAATCAGACAAGCTAGGAACCCACCGGATTTCAAGTTACCATCGCTGGACATGTATGACGGGAGAACGGACCCCACGGTTCATCTAACGAAGTATATGAGGCATATGGAAGTGCTGAGGGCATCAGAGGAGGTTATGGCCCGGTGCTTTCCATTGTACTTGGCAGATATCGCAGCATTGTGGTTTAGACAATTGGAGAATGGATCCATCGGAACGTGGAATGATTTGATTGAGAGATTTATGAGGCAATTCAGGGTCCACATTACAAGACCCAAGAATGTGATGACCTTGGCAACCCTAAAGCAGAAAACTGGAGAGACTTTGAGGAGTTACCTAACGCGATTCAATGCGGCTGCAGCTTCGGTGGATCGACCAGATCCATCCATGGTTATGATAGCGGCTGTGTCCGGGATAGCTGACGGAACAGAGTTCAAAAATTCATTAACTAAGGATCCACCCGTGGATCTAGGAGAATTCTATCATGAGGCGGAAAAGTTTCTGCGATTGGAGGATGCGAACGCCGAAAGAGAAGAAGAAGAAGGAATTGATATTTATGCGATCAAAGGAGGAAATCCCCCTAAGAAAGGCGTGGAAACTAGTAGAGGTAAAAGAAAGACTGAGAATGACGAGGACAGGTCAAAGCGGCAACGGAGGGAGCCGCGATTCACCACTTACACTGAGCTGAGTGAGAGTCTGGAACGAAATTATCAGGATACCAAGGAGCAGGTTCCGTATCGTAGACCAATGCGAAGGGATCCAACCCTTGACGAAAGAAAATCAGATAAGTTTTGTGTATTCCATGAATTAAACGGTCATAACACTAATGATTGTAGGCATTTAAAGGACGAGGTGGAAGGGAATATCAGGAACGGTATGCTCCTTCAGTATGTGAGGAAGCGAACTCCAGCTGTGAAGCCAGAGCGACCACCGTCTATATCGGCTAAAGGTGACCCTAGATCGGGGCACCGTTTGATTATCCATTGATTGCTTGATTAAAATAACGATGAACAAGTTGTAAACCTCTCGCTAACACGGTTAAATCATTTACACATGTGAGCAATCGCGCACGATCCATAGGCATGCTCTGAATGACTACCAGCCGCGTTATAGTAAGAGTTTACGCTTTGACATCTTCATTCTGCTCTTTGCTTTGATTTTGATTTGAACATTTAAATTCTTCCTGTTTGGACATGTCTGCTGTAAGGTTCATATGATTATTGCTTTAACATTTACAATTCTATGGAAAAATTACTTGTATGCCCGTGGATCGCGAACGGTCCACGAGCACCTCTTGCATGGCAACGAACTGCCGAAGTCTTTGATTCGGAAACTCCCCCAAAACAATAACTCCGGCACTGATAATATTAAGTCCCCCCCGGGCACACTCATTCGCCTCGAACGACCCCCGACCTCGAACGGTCACAACTCGCCTTGAACGGCACCCGACCTCGAACGGTCACAACTCGCCTCGAACGGCACAAACCGACCTCGAATGGTCACAACTCGCCTCGAACGACACAACTCGCCCCGAATGGCACAACTCACCTTACCTCAAATGGCTCGGTCACGAACGGTCATCATTTGAGGTCCGCCACTTGACCGCGCGCGGTCGCACTTCGCCTCAAATGGCTCGATCCCGAACGATCGTCACTTGAAGTTAGGCGCTTGACCGTGAACGGTCGCACTTCATCTCAAATATCTCGATCCCGAGCGGTCGACATTTGAGGTCACATAAAACTGTAAATTCCTTTGCAGGACATCAACAGGATATGAACATCCAGCTCATGGCATTACAAAACACGCCTTCCTATCACAAGGCGTGTTTTGGGGGGGCAAAGTGTTATCCCATTTTTGGTCAAAACTGGAATATTAACAAATTGGCAAGGATGGTTCGAATCGATCAGGCACTTAGGAGTTCGTATTGATGCACTTCGTACCAATGGGATGGTGAAGGTTAGCAGCATATTCGTATCAATCGGTGTTGGGCGTGTTTTCACTAGACCGGTGCTACCGCCGAACCAAGATGAAGGAGGCCACCACAGAACCAACCCACCTCCCATGCCTGCCAAACCAACTCCTAGCCGAACCACTCTCCACCGAACCATGCCACTACCGGTCCAGCTCCATCTCCATGCTCCTACCGGACCAAATCCCACCGAACCAACACTCTTCCCACGCCTACCGAACCAACTCATTCTCCATCCACTGTCGAACCAAGGCAACGCCGGACCAAAGCATTGCCGAACCAACTTTGCCAGGCCAGATTGCATTAGCCCAGGCCCACCAGCAGCTATATACATCCAGAACCCCTACCCCCAGCCTCACTCTATAAATAGAGGGGCAGGGGTACAACAATGGCAGAGAAGTTTGAGAGCTCAAGCACGGATAGAACTTTCAAACAACTTTCAGTTACTTGTAACCAAAGCTTTGTACTTGTAATCTGAGGAAAAAAGGAGAATAACATATAAAGTGGACGTAGGCACGTTCTGGCCGAACCACTATAAATCTATGTGTATTTTACAGTTTAGTCCCTGCTTTTCATATATTTGCATAAATTACCCAAATCACTAAAAACAACATAAAATCAACTAACTCATACGACTTGGAGGTGTTTGCCCATTTCTTGTGCAAACATTTTTGGGTTATTTGCTGAGATCTGTAATTTGTGTTTGAATATTGCTGAGTTGTATTCATACACTAGTGCTTTCACGGTATTTGGGGTTTGTGGCCAATTTTGGCGCAAACACTAATGTTTTAGAATCATATCGTGGGTAAAAAATATATGAAAAGAAAACAAATCCCATTATTATAACCTAGTAATTTGTTGCTTGCAGAATTTTTCTTGTGTAAATCATGTAATAAATATGCACAGTTAATTGCGTTGTTAAAATGGCAAAAAGATACTCTTAATGTGTAAGCATCCTTATCAACAACTGAAATTTTGTTTTTAAAGATGAAAAATGTTTAAATTACTGACCGGAATACAAAGGCTTGAATTTTATTATGTTTCTAAACAAAATACCTTGTGATTCCCGAATTAAGCGATATAAATTTATAATTAATATAAAAAACATATAATACACACATACATTCTCACATGCTGGCACATACACACACACATAAACATGTGCAACTATTTTCTAGAGTGTGTTTAACGTTGTGTTCATGATATATTATTTTATCTTTTTAGCGTATCTTGCATGTGTTAGGAATAGATTGAAAATGATCAGATGGTTCTGAATTCGTAAACAATTAGATAAAAATAGATAATTACAATATGCTCATGGTATACTATATACATGACATGTTAAGTGTAAAGTTACTCTGTAAAGACCAAATAGTTTACCAATATATTCTATTGTAATGGCTAATGTTTTCCCTAGAAATTAGGAGATGATCCACATTGATTAGCTAGTAATATGCACACAGAAAACAATTTTTCAGTGGATTTCATATTGCTTGGAGTGTGTTTACGTTAGTTGATGAAATATTCAAGCAGTTTGCTTGGAGTGTGTTTACATTAGTTTGAAGTTTTGATAATAGATTTCATATTGCAGGAAACTCCTATGGAAATATAACAATTAACTAAGTGCCAAAAGTTTAAATGTAGATTACAAATTGCATTACTTACATAAACTTTTATTGAGTTTTAATAAATTACAATGTACTCCACAATTTAACAGAACTGCAAATCGTAACGCTTGGCATAATATTATTAAACTTGTAAACAAAATGCAAATACTTGATGCTAGTAATGAAATTTGGAACACAAAGATACACATTTGAATATTATTCTTGGTTTCTCACTCTCTACTTTCTCAATATTGTTCAGGCTATGCCTGTTAAGCCGTAATTTTTCTTGAATAACTTTAATGGAAAGCTTGTGGTTGCAAAGCTTAAATGGGGAATGGAATACAAAGGTACACATTTGAATATGTCAATACTAAATACCATCACATAATAGTACAAAGAGTACTTTTCCCTTATATATTGATAAAACTGGCAAAATTGTTTGTATTTGTTGCTGCATATTTTAATAGGTTTTCTTGTCTCTTTGGATTCTATATAAATGTGCTGGTAAATATTAAAAACCATTAAGTGTACAAATATAAATCATGTCTATGTATCTTGGATTTGCATTCCTTCATCTAAACTAGAATTTCATCTTTCTAGCTTGCCAACACTAAGGAATACATTGATGGGCAGTTCACAGGAAATCTGGGGGAAATTCTACATCGCATTATATAGAAAATGGCTGCAATTATGTCATGATTTGAGACCCAACCCAACACTGATTTTTGATTCTTTTCTTTCTACATTTTGTCCTAGTTTGGATTCTTGTTCTTCTTCTTTTTTAATTTTTTTTTCGCGTGTCCATAGATGTTGGTAATGATAGATATTTTATACATTGTGTGCACAAATGAGTTTAAGTTTGTCTGCCAACTTTACAAAAGGAAAGGCAACTATAACAGTACTTGGTTAAAGATGTCTTCAACCATAATTCTCGAATGTATAATACCTGGGTGTTATAATATGTATATTAGTATTTCATTCTGCCTTCTATTATGTAGATGCAACAATGTTCTATATCTTGGAGGAGTACCCGAGGACGAAAAAATATTTTATTGCCATGAAAACTGGAAGTGGTGCAGTTATAGTCAAGAAATATTCAGGATCCTCTACGGTTGAAATACAAGCGGTGCAATTGTTGTCACGAAAACTGGAAGTGGTAGCTAAAGGACATCATGGAATACAAAAGATTTGTCATGGTAGAAAGGTTGGATATGGAGAAAAGGTTGTTTGGGTGGAGGATGTTCTTAATCCGGACGATCCACTTTTGATGCACCTCAAAATGGTCGTTATACATTGTCTGAGTTGGTTGATGGTGATTTTGTAGTTTGGCCGGAGTGTCATATTCGTTGTTTGTAAGCTTCTATATATGTTGTAACAGTGAAATTTAAAGTTGTCACAATGGACTTTGTAGAATTTGATATGTTCTATTTCGTACGTTTGATGTTTTTTAATGATTTGATGATATGTTAGTTCTAAAATTTAGTATTGTGTTTACTATTGTTATAAATTCGTATAAATATAGTTGAATGAAATGCTATTAGATGTTGAATAAGATATGGTTCAGGTATACCAAATTTGTAACATTTATAAGTGTTGGTAATTTCACTATTTATTTATGCAAGGAATTCCCAACGGTTATAATCGTAACCGTTGGGAAAGATGGTTATTCCCAATGGCTATAACCGTTGAAAAGTTCCAAAATTCCCAACGGTTATAACCGTTACAAAATAAAAAAAATTATAACGTACCTACTACCAACGATTATAACCATTGGGAATTTGATTACCAACGGTTATAACTGTTACAAAATAATAGTTTTGGTGCCGTGAAAACAATTCAGCAGGAAGTAATGTCCTAGGACCTTAATGCTGGTTCTACTGTCGTTTGAGCTAAAGATTACGCATAAGGAAAGTTAATTTTGCCCTTGGTTATTTTTCTCCATTCATTTCTGCATTGAATGCATTACATTATTAATATATCTTGCCTTATTAATGATTAATAATTATTTGGTTTTTTAATCAATAAAGGACATTAAAACTAGGAGCAAAAATCTGATGAACGAAGGATGTATCAAAGTTGAAGAAGGATGTATCTAAGGTTTTTTCTCAAAAACTTATAAGAAACCGGCAATGTTTATTGTGTGATAATTTAAAATCTCTTCTTTGTTAACGATAAAATTCATTAACACCCCAAATGAATTTGCAATATAGCCTTTTAATAAAATTTCCACCAACGCTCTTGAGGTTTGTAATGAATTACAAAACTGTCTGAATTTAAATACATAGATGTAAAAGAATAAAGTAGACAAAATATAATTAGCTCAAGCCATCCTCTTTATTCATTTATTTATTTATTACAAGAGGAGCCATAGGAGAGGGAAAGAAAAATCAAGATCCCTTTTTATGAGGGGGTACATTTGTATTTGTAGAGATAGGATGGGGACAAGCTTGCTTTAACCCGCATTGTAGGACTATTAGCTCCATATAAGTTGTGAAGAAATGTGAAGGCTTTGTGAAAGAAAATGAATGAATTCCTCTTGAATTAACCGCTGTAAACAACTGCATTCTTCTATCTTTGCTGATCTTCACCGTCTTCGATTATGGACATTGTACAAAGATGGTAATCATGAAATATGATCTCGATTGATAGCTTTTGGCACGTGGCCTTCTTATCATGTTGTAAAAGTGCAATGTTGATATTGAAAAAGTGTAATGTTGTTGCATTATAGCCTCAATGGAGCATAGCATTGATTTTTATCCTACTTGGCTTGGAAAGGTTATGTTATATGTTTTTTATGTTGGTGTTTCCACAACAATTAATGCATTCATGGATGTTGAAGGTATTCACCTTCAACATCGCTTCGTAGTGATTTTGACGATGAACTAAATTTTAATGGTAAGCTCGATCGTTGAACGCTGGCAGAAGGGAGCTTTTCAACTTTTTCGAAGGGCTTGTTCTAGTGAAATCTACCCCTGTAGAAGGTTGATGATTGCGGAGGGTTGGCATGCGACTTGTTATCGCATGCGGAAGGAATGGCTTTGGGTTATTGAATCAACTCTTGTGAAAACTTTCCCTCTAACCTATATGGAAGCCCTTCTTTAATTCTATTGAAGGTGTTTCTGCAATGTATGCAGCAGCACTTATGTTGATGCATGGGGAAGCTATTTCGATGCTTTCGAAAGTTCTCTTTCAATGTTATAGCTCCTTATTTCATTTTTTTACTCTTAAGAGGATTTTATGGATAACATTTAGCCCCCTTTATATGAATTTTTTTTTGTTCTTTAGGACAAAAATCCAAAAATTTATATTCAATCCTATTTCCCTACAAAGTGTAAAGTGAATAATATTTCTTTTCGTTAATTTACATCATTAAATACTTTTTGACAATAAGAATCTAGAAGTTTAATTCTAATATTAGTAATAAATTTTTTAGAAATCTTCCTTTAGAAGTCCAGAAACTATCTCATGGAAATAATAATAGAAGACTCGAATCCTGGATTTGGATATTAATGAAAGAGGTCCAGAAATTATTTTGTGAAAGTAATGGAAGTTCAAAAATCCATAATAGAAGAATTCCCGAAACCCAGATTCGGGTATAATAAGAGAGATACATAATTCATCATTTGGGAATAATGGAGGATCGGAAATCCATAATAAAAAGACCTAAAACCCAGATTTGGGTATTGATAGGTGAAGTCCAGAAATTAATAGTAGAAGACCCAGACCTAGATTCGGGTATTAGTAAGAGGGATCCAGAAATTATCATCTGAAAATTAGTAGAAGACCAAAAGTCCATAATATAAGACTTGAAATCAATAGCAGAAGACCTGAACCCAGATTTGGGTATTAATGAGTGAAATCCAGAAATCAATTTGTAGAAATCAGCCGAAGTCTATAAATTCATATCTAATAATGAAAGTAGTCTAGAAATTATCATTCGAAATAATAGAAGACCAAAAATATATCCTGGTGATTAGGAATATTTAAAAAACGTTATTTGAATAATGCAAGTTCAAAAATTCTCATCCGAGTCTTTTGTTCTGCACCACTCTTTGGACATTGATTGTTCGAATCTTTTGCTTTGTGTTACCTTTCTGATTCCAGGTATCTGATTCTTTCAATATGGGTCATCCTTTAGGCTTCGTATATTGTTAATGCTTTGTGTGCCACTTCTTGGGCTTGGGCATCTTAGTCCATTGTTGTCTGGTGCGGTTGGTTGACTTATCCACAAGCAGGACCCAAGGACTTACCCGACCTCCCTCCAGAGTTGCTCCAGCCTGGCCTTATAGGTGGACCGAAAGCTTGTCCAGTGTCTCGACCAAACCATGGCGTGGCACGATCAAGGGCTTACTCTGTCCTCCCTTTAGGAGATGCTCCAGCAAGGCCTTATAAGTAGGACTGCAGGCTGGTAGCTGCCTTGAACCGACCATACTGTGGCGCATTTAAGGGCTAACTTCATCCTTCCTCCAAGGGGGCGCCTTGATTTGGTAATGGCATGGTGCTATTAAGGGATTGTAGATACTTTAACCTGGTAATACCGTGGGGCATATAAAGGATTAGTCTGACCTCCCTCCAAGAGGCGCTTTGACCTGGCCATCTTAGCGCAGACAAAGGCTTATAACCGCTTAAGGTAGTTTTCAAGTTTACGATGTAATGACTCAGAATTTTGGTTATTTGAAAGTGGAATATTTAATTGATTTTAAATATTAAAAGTTAATTTTTAACTTGAATTTCAAATTCAAAGATTTATTGGATAACTTTGATTATTGTATTTAATAATTGAAAATTGGTTAACATATTGTATCCTGAGTTTTAAGCTTGTTAAAAATAATTTAAAGGCTTATAAAATTTATTTTAATAATAACGAAGATAATAAAACTTTTTAAATTGAATTTAAAATTGATTTGTTCAGTTTTAAAAATATATCGTTTAAATTGACATTTAAAATAGCCTTTCGAGGCACGGTCTCAGATTTCAACAAAACCAGTTCCATTGGATCCATAATAGTGTATTTTTATTGTATTTCAAATTTTGTAATGTTTGGAGTTATCATTTGGTCGTATGGGATAGAAACGCGCTGAATTGAATATCGAAAATTCAATATAATAATTGAGTCCAAAAAGCTATCTTCTCCGTACGATCGAATTACGACATGAAACCTTTTCCATTGCATTCAAAAAATATAAAAGCCTGGCAGTATGCCTCGATCGGGGATCAAAATTTATTGCTAGATATTTGTGGATTTTAAATAATTTATTTTTTATCGAATTGACTAGGTTGTCATTTTCTTTCACTTAGGCCATGTGCCTCCAAGCCTTCTTATCAGCTTTTATCTTTTCCAACAAGTCACCTTACCTATTCCTTTTAAAATCACATTTTCCTTGTTTATTCTTTTTATAAGCATGGAGAAAAAAAATAAAAAAAAATAAAATTTAGTTTATAAAAATTCAAATACTTGTAAATATAATATCTTGTTCATTTTAGATCAAAATCCAATGCAATCGGTTGCGTTGGATTCGTATTGGCGAATCCTTCGATATGTAATTGGATCGACGGAGATCTGAACTTGAAAAATTTCATATAAATTAAAACACGTTCAACTTTATTCAAAACCGGAACGCGAAGCAACAATAAAAATCAAAGGGAGTAAATCTCACTCTTTTTGGACTGGTGGTTTAATTTGAATAGTTAAAATTAATTATTGGTTAATTGGTTGAATTGATAAAATTATTATCAGTTGAATGTGATATTATATATAGTAGTATATATATATATATATATATATATATATATATATATATGAGTATTTGGAGTGACTAATCCCGCACATTATAGAATATGAGACCCTATGCGTCCCGCATAATAGCGAATAACCCTATACACTGCGAAATCCCCCTCGAAGTTGGATTGGTACTTTATATTGTATTAACATTAGTGGATGCAGGGAAATAGGTTGGAGGGATCCAACTAGATTCCTAAAAAATGTTGAAATTATTTTCATATTCGGTGACACGATATGTTGAATAATATGTGATTGATTATAGCGTGATTTGAATTTATTTGGTGCTATGGTATTACAGGTTTATATTTTGGTATTTTAAAATACCATAAATATGTAAATTGAATTTAAAAAGAAATTAAAAGAAAATATGAAGTAAAAATATTTATAGTGAAATTTGGATTAATTAAAAGAAATGAATTTGGGAAAAAAATAGTTTGATTTTAAAATTGTATTTAATAATTTGAAAATATGGAAAATGGTGATTTGGAATAATACAAATAAAAGGATTTTAAATAGTAAAAACTTAAGCGATATTTGTTTAAGTGTAAAAGGATTTTAAATCAAGATTTAAAATAGTTTGGTAAAATTAAAAGAGGAATTTGAAAATAAAATATGAAGTTGTTATACTAGATTTAAAATAAGATCTTAAATGATGAAAAGAAAAGTGGAATATGGTTGGGTTATTTAAGAAATTAATTTAAAATGAAGTTTAATTTAGAAATCAATTTAAAATCGGTTAAGTATTCTGGAACTGTTATAAACGAGAAATGAGACTATGGGATTTATAAAAAAAGGTTTATAAATAAAGTGAAAAAATTATCAATGGATAAATTGAATTTATAAATTCACGATGAGGATTCATAAGGAGATGGGTAAATCGGCTTAAAAATAAATAATATATTTCTTTTTAAAAATGTGAAAAGGTATTTACAGAATTGGAATTTAAATCAAATGAGAAATAAATCAAGAGGGGTTTATAAATATTAGACACTATTATAATAAGTATTTCAGCTATTTGAATAAGTATTTGTACTTGGACACTATTATAATAGCAGAGGATTTGATATGAAATGTTTTGGTTATCGTAAGGTAAAAACTTATCGTGTTTATTTATGGCGTGGTCTTACGAGGTACCTTTTATTTTAAAAGGATTTTAATAAATTTAATAATTCAATTTGAGTGCGTTTCTCACGATGATTTTCCGGACTGACTCGGGTGTTATTTTATTATAATGCTCCGGTCAGACAGAGTATTACAGATACAGGATAGGATGCTATGGAGCTGAATAGACGAGCTGGATGATGAGACGTATCACACGTACTTGGTTTTATTCCACTATGTATTACAGGCTGTATATTCAGCATTTGAGAGGACAAGTTATTATAACTGTCCGGTATTGTGTTATTGATGAGTTATACTCTGATGATGAAATATGTATAACAGGTTTAGTTTCTTTTTGTATAAATACATGTTATTATCTATTATATATTGTGCCGCTACGATTAAGAGATTCTATGTTGTTATTTCTATTATCTTTTACTACCTCTTTCTTTTTTCCTTAACGATTTGGAATTTCCAGCATTCAAGATATCAACATGTAATACAATGGACGTACTGATGTCATTTTTCAAGCGTCGAAAATTCGGTTCATTGCATAAGGATAATTTTACTTCCGACCATGTAGATTCTCTTAAAGAAGCGCTTTATTCATCTAATGTTGGAAAATATGGTCGTAAACATTTTGATGTCTTTTTCTGCTTATCATGTCATCTTCTCATTAATATAGTTGGCAAATTCTCGATGGGATTATTCCAAGCATGAAGTTCGAACTTTCCAATCTCATCTTAATATAGTCTTTCTGAATTTGTGACTGTTGTGTCTCGATGTCTTCGTTAATACTTGGATTCTTACTTAACCATTTTGGTATCTTATCTTTGATGAAAGCATTGTTTATTATGCATGGAAAATTCATCTTATAGTGGCTTAATATCCAAAGTGCGAATAGTAGTTCCTGACCAATGCGCCTTTTAGCAGAATTTGGAAGTTTTTCTTTTAGTGATCCCATACTTTTTGGGGGGTAATTATTCTCACTGATCATTGGATTTCACTGTAAATTGATGCTTTTTGATAGGATCTCATAATTATCGTAGGTGCTCCATATTGAAATTACGAATGTTTTAGAATCTGGATCGAGCTGGGATGTAGTTGTGCCTCGCGATATCTTTTGATGTATGGCCTCATCATCCCTTTTTTAGATGATCCATGCAGATTTAAACTAGACCTTGTAGCTTGAGGATTACGGTTTTACTTTTGAGACTTGAGTTGCTTTCTTGTATTGTCTAAGCATATTGATCTTCCTGTTTGTGACTCTTAGTTCCTCACACTTCTTGGCTACAATGATCTATTATAACCTTTTCTTAACTCTTTATTTATTTATCTATTATGGTTGTTCGTGGTCATTGCTCTTGATGAATTCTTTGAGTGTTATTTTGAGCTTCATTATGGTTTGGATAAAAAATTCTATTCTCGCTTTTTCAAATCCAAAAGATGTTTATATGGTGTGCACATCCTTATAAGAGAAATATGATCATCGAATAGAGGGCTTAATTGTCAAGATCCTTGAATTAACGGTTCTTCAATTGAAAGTAGACTCTCTTGATTGGAACAGTTGGGTTATAAATGGACCTTGGTAAAACTAGTTTGAAAAACATAGCTTGTAACGTCCTCCATTTTAAAGCCGGAAATTAATCGCTACCGATACTACAGTCATCTATAGTGTTAATTTTTTAGGACAAAATGCAGTCACATTAATGGCATCAATAACAATATTCATTACATAATTTCCATCGTTTTCAATAGTCATAGTCCAAAGATTTAGCAATTTTTCGAAATAGATATTCATACGGATTAACCAGTATAATCATATGGAATAAGATTGTTCATCAAAATAGGGATGGGCATACATCACCATACTTTTGTAAGTTGTAACATTGTACCTCATCAGGTCTTGCCTAATGAAAAGAGATATCTTGCTTATGAATCTAAAAAGTCATGATTCATGAACTGGTAGATTCTATAGACAAGAACATACTTTTCTATAAGAAACCTATTTTGTAAAACAATCTTTTTCAGGAGAATCAATTATTGTATGAATAATTAGAACTCTATATATCAAGAAATATACTAATATTAAAAAGTTTAGGTTATAAAAATTTGAGTATATGAAATTATGTTATACAGATTTGTATACAAGAAATTAAATATTCAGGGTCATATCTATGGAGTCGTCGAATTCTTTGGAGGAGCCATCATTTTCTGACATTTTCTGATGTAGTTGAAGTTATCTATTGCTAGCAATACAAGTATGCTTTATCTCACCGATATCGCTTGTATTGCTTGACTTAACATATATTCTTAATACTTATCGCTTCACTTATCTTTGTAGCATAATTTATCTGTTCCGGAACTCCGAATCTTGAAGTTTGTATACATTTTCCTTCAACAATTAGTGTCCATTTGAAATTCATTCGTGTATGTGTAACAACCCGCATATTTATCGAGTTTGTATTTAATTATTTTATTTAAATATTAACTCGTTAATCAGATTTTGGTCCGAAAAGCTACTTTTTGCAAACGGTCAAATTAGGACTCGAGACCACTTCCATTGAGTTCGAAATGCCGTTTACAACTTTTTTAAGTATAAACATCGATAGGTTTGGAGTTAGTGAAATTTCACTAACTTTTCCCGCTTTGGACTTTGGGTTAGTTTAGCCTATTAAGCCCAAGTTCCAACCCTCTTCTCCTCACCCTTCATAAATTTCCTAACTAATCAAGCTTTGGCATTAATGGTGGAGGGAATGGGAAATTAAAATTCCAAAACTCAAATTCAATTGCAATCCATCTTTCTACTCCAAATTCAAGAAGAAGACATTGGATTCAAGCTTCTTGTGCTTAGATAGAAGAAGGATTGATTCTTGCTTGCTTAAAACTTCATTTTCATTGATATTTGGTGCAAAGGTGAGATTTTTATCTCACAATTCTAGTCTATAACTATATTGGACTGTTGGGAATGATTCCCTATCACTTTAGCATGCACATTTGCATTTGGTTTGGATTGGATTGGCGAAAAACTCCAAATTTTAGTGTTTTTGGGGAGAAACTGCTGTTAGGTCGTTCTGGCCGTTTTTGGCACGTTTGGAGTTAGGTCGCTTCAGTTGGGTCGCTCGCGAGTCAACACTAGGTCGTATGACCCTTGAATCGTTAGGTCGTATGACCCTTGAGTCGTTGGGTCGTTGGACCCTTGAGTCGTTGGGTCGTTGGACCCTTGAGTCGTTGGGTCGTTGGACCCTTGAGTCGTTCGACTCTCAGGTCGTAACACTTAGGTCGCTTGCCTCTTAAACCGATAGGTCGCATGACCTTTATACTTTTAGGTCGTTAGACCCTTGAGTCGTTAGGTCGTTAGACCCTTGAGTCGTTAGGTCGTTTGGCCATAGCTCGTTAGGTCGTATGACCCTTGAGTCGTTAGGTCGTATGACCCTTGAGTCGTTAGGTCGTTAGACCCTTGAGTCGTTAGGTCGTTAGACCCTTGAGTCGTTAGGTCGTATGACCTTATAACCCTATAGGTCGTTGGACCTTTAACTCGTAGGTCGTTGGACCTTATCCCGATAGTTCGCTTGACCCCTGAGACCCTTAGGTCGGTAGACCTCATTTTGTCTTCACTAGGTCGAACCCCGTAAGCGGTGGCGTTGCCCCCGCACCCCCACCTTGGGGGGTTGCCACCCCCCTGGACCTCCCCTCCGTAGGGGATCTTATCTGAAAAACATTCAACAGAACTTGCTTTGTTGAGATGCTGAGTTGACCATTCTTCGAGACAAACCATCTCTGGTTATCTCGGCCACGTTTTGTCCTTGGGGAACTTCCACTTTGATGCTTTTGAGCTGATTTCCTTGGATTTTATTCACATCTCCGAATGTGATCTTTGTGATGATTGTTTCTACAATCTCTTCTGTGATTTGTCATTTTAAAAATATAAAGGTTTCAATACTAGTAGTAAATATCAAAACACTTTCAACAAAATGATTTCAACTCTATTTTCCGTAACAAAGCTCTTTTCTTAAACCGTTTTCCAATCTATTAGTATATACAAACCTTTACCTCACTCGGATGAGAAATCTAATTAAACGACTTAGTAAAACAAGTGGTATGAAACGCTTGCGTTCACTTCGTCGGTTAATTCTTGGACTTGTTCGATTGAACCACTTGTGACAAATTTTATTAGTGAAGATTTACAGTTTGTTCGTAAATATTTAAGTTAAGCAAGTGGTTATGGGACATGAAGCTAAACTTCTATATTTACTAGCTTAGTGAAATTGACACTTCTCGTTGATCATGACGATCATTCTGATGATTTAGACTAGCAACTGTGCGATGTCTCTTGTTGCGAGGTTAGACTAGACACCACTTGTGTGATTCCACTCACACATACCTTTTTGCTTTTTGGTTAGTCTGGACCTTAATCTGTGTGATTCCATTCACACATGTGGGGTAGCTCCCCTTGGTCTTCGGACCGTCATGTGATAGGCCTCTTTCTCTTTTCTATGATTTCTGGACTTCTTGCATTGATTTCTAGAACTTATGTCATCGACTTGTTATGAGTACAAGTTTGGGGTATGATGCCCTTTCCGAATCTTTGAGAAGATTCTTGTGATATTGATTATCTCTTATTGATTGATCTTCTGTTGATCATTATTTACATACTTATAGTGGTATGTCATTATGGATGTTTATGTTTATGCCATATCTTTTATGTTATATCATGTCATCTGATATTTATAGCTAGACTGACCCGTTTATTATTTTCTTAAATAATACTCGGGTCAGACCGAGATGTTACAGGTGCTTCTGCTTGACTTCTTCCCAGGGATTCATCACTCTGACTTTTGGCTAACTGTTTAGATTAGCAGTTTTTGTTGTATACACTTTATATATAGACTCATAGTTGTATTCTTTTGTATAGCACGTGTTGCTATTCTTTTGTATTATCGTGGATCTTACTGACCACTACTCTGATGTACACTTTCATGTGTTAGTTATATATTCATATCTTCTTCCGCCTTTGTGATATGGATATCTGTGACTGATTTGTGATATGATTATTTCTATGTTTGTTTTCGAAGATTATTTATAGCCACCGTGTGATAAGCAATTACATGGATGGTCGCTCCTCAACAGCCTTATTCTCCGTGCTAGTTGACAGCACTACTCCGGAGTGTTCTTGGCTAGCGTGGGTATAGAGGTGGGGCGTCACAGTATGTAGCATGCGCTTTGCTTGAACCTTTCTTGAATCTATATTTAACTTTTGAAAGCCCAGTTATATGTTTGAAAAATTGATATACATATAAATCAACTTGTTATATAAAATATCATATACCTGAAACTCTTAAAAATTGGTATTCACCTGAAAATTTGACCATATGCATATTTAATATTATTACACATACAGCTTTATATATATTTGAAGACAAATTTTTCGAAGTTATACTTCTAAAATGATTATATAAAAACATAACTTTGGCACAATACATAGCTTCATGTCAAAAGCAATGTGAAATTCCATGTTTCCAAAGTTAAACACTTACTTGAAATCATATTCTTAACACCAATGTGTGTGTCTACAAATACATACATACATATATATGTACACACACACACACACACATATATATATATTACATACATAAATTACTAGAAAAGGCTATTATTCCGACAGAGCCTAGTGATAACTTTCGAAGGTTTCCGACGGCCCGTCGAAAATTCACGAATATTTTTCAGGTCGAAGCCTTTCTTCCTCATTTTATGCTCGATTTTCTTCCTCCATTAATCCCCAAATCTCCCCTCTAAGATTCCAATCAGCAATTTCGAGTTTTCGGATCCTCTCCGGACTCTAAATCAGGTATAATCTCTTATTTCCGCCAAAAATCTAATTTTTACCCTAAATCTAGACTTGATTAAGTTGACAAATTTGGACTAATTAGTGATTACAATTATTTCCACTAGCGTAATAATGGTTATAGCATCTCATGGTATACCTATTTCGTATGTTATCATGAAATTGTAAATAGTATGTATAATTTGTGATTGTGTGTGTATATGTAAATCATTGTATATATGTTGTTTCTACGACTGTATTGTGTTAATTGGAATAAGACATGAGTCGTATAACATCTTGATTTGCACAACAATAATGAATGCATGAGTCTAAAATAAATGTGATTGTATTGAAAAATGACAACAATACAAAGGCAGCCTTATTCGATGAAATATGCGGAACAAATGTGACAAATTAAAAAAAATGAACTGTATAAAATTCGTAAAAAAAATTTAATTTTTTTTTTTTACATCCCTTAGAGAGTTTTGGCCCTGTCCTACGGGTATTGGACATGGTCGTTATATAAATAGTCGTTTTTGTCACAAAATGACCATTTATAGTCATCCAGTGCAATGCTTGTTGGATTGTCCCTGTACTGGACAAGTTATAAACACAGTAAACAATTACATTTCCCATATTATTTCGTTTTAAACGATCCACAAAATTTCATCGTCACTTTTCTTTTTTGTTTCATGCGTATACGCATTTGTGTACAGTGCAAAAAACAAGAGGGAAGTGCTGCTGAAATTTTGTTGAATCGTTTAAAACGAAATAATATACAAAATGTAAGTGTTTATTGTGTTTGTAATGGGAAGTAAGATGACTGACCAAGAAAAAAAGATAACATAAATCAACACTTCTATATTGTATTCTTAAGTAGGGTAAAATTGACGCGTATAAGTTTTTGTATCGATACTTTGAGAAATAAAATGTGAATTCGTAACATGACCAATATTTGATTTTGAATTTGTGACACATTTTTTCAAATAGGAAAAATGATCGATTATTTTTTTAATTGGAGGAGATGGATGTATCAAAGAAGAGGGTTGAGAGGATCAATAAAAGTAGTTTTTTGTAATGGTATAAACATATTTGTTGAATTGCTTTAAGTAATAACGAAAATAATGCAGAAATTCATTGTCCGTGTAGTTGATGTAGACATTTGAAATATTTGTTACCCGATATCGTGAAAGTTCATTTTTGCAAAAACGGTTTTGTGCCAGAGTATTATGTATGGGATCGTCATGGAGAAGTTGTAGCAAATACTTCTGCAGAGTCTGAATTAGACATTGGTGGTAATGAAATTGTTACGATGAACCGTATAGAAGCTATGGTCGAAGATGTAGCACGATCAATGTTCCCTACGGTTTTAGTTAACGACGATGATGTAAATGCTGAAGAACCAAATATTGAAGCAAAAAAATTTATGATTTACTAGATGTTGCTAAGAGACCTCCTTGGAATGGTTGTAAAATCTGCACCAAGCTGTCAGTAACTGCATAATACATTGTGATGAAGTCAAAATACAATATAACTGAAGTCGGTTATACAACCGTTGCATAAGCCGCAAAAAGACATATGCCGCCCGATAATTTAACGTGTGAAAATCATTATGAAGTTAAAAAAGTTATGTCGGCTTTTAGTTTACCTTATTAGAAAATAGATACAAGTTTAAATGGCTGCATGTTTGTAACGACCGGAAATTTTCGACCTCGAAAATCGACACTAATACATTCATTGTACAGAGTGTCGAGCAATCAAGTGCCGAAAATTCCAGACTGTTAGGGTTAAGAAGAAAAGGAGGTAGAAGAAGAAACAGAAAACAACAGTACAGAATCTCACAGTCGCAGTGGATCAAAAATATAATATACAAATAACAGCATTTATACAAAGAAATCTATAAATGTCAATTTACATATAGTATATCAGAGTGCAATCATCAACAAATAAACGGGACAGTTGTAACGATTTGTCCCTGAGTACAATCAATACAAACTCTAATACACAGCGGAAAATATTCCATACGTCCCTGCCATCCAGCTCGCCTACTAAGCTCCAGAACGTTCTTAACTGAAAATTTGTAATACTTGGTCTGACCCCAGCATTACAATAAAGTAACACCCGAATCAAGATGGAAACCAGCGTGAGTAAACCCATATATCATTAAACACTTAAGTTATAAAGTTTCTTCGAAAACCAGGATAACTCATACATCACTATGAGTTGTTATCTCGATATAGCCAACCACTTATTACACAAATCCATTAATATTTTAAAATAATATCTAAGTACCGTTACTTAGTTTAAATGGCCAAGTTTACTTAGTTTATTTCATTCCAGCCTATTTGATTCTATAATCAAATCTATAAAGAATTTTAGTAGTTACTAATCGAAGTGGTTTCGGATATCGCTGATATCCGACCTCGATCTCTTTGAATCCAATACCATCTTTTAAGCCAAGCAGTTTAAGTAAAGACAATTCAATTTAAATTTAGAATGTCATATTTCACAGAAATTTCCATCACATATATCTATTTAAACAAATTTCTCATATTTATCAACGGTTCAATCCAGGGTATCTCATATCACAGAATATCACAATTAACATACTAGATATATTAAAGCAATTCAAACATTCAATCCAATTTTAACCATTCATAGGCAAGATTAACTAATCACACAATTTCTAATTTATTTAAAACAGAATAAATTAAATGCTTATAAATCCTACTTAATTGTCATCGACTAATTACAAGCCATTTATATTTTTATTTTATTCACTTTAAATATTTTGAATTAGAAAATTATTAACATGTAAAATCACTTTAGACTTTTCATTAATTAAAGGTTTACAACATTTTAGTTTCCTTGACCATTTACTTAATTACACTATTTTGTTTACATGTATAATTAACCTAAGGCTTTTAATTTATTAAAAGTTTAATCATCTTATTTATATTAACCACAACTAATTAATTCTCAAATTTATATTCAAATAGAGGTATTAACAAGTGGTTATTGAGTTAACAAATTTTGTTCCTACATTTACAAAATCTGAGAGTCTTAGGGTTTAAAAGTAAATAGTTTAAAGGTAATTGATATTGAAATTACTTAAAAACATTATATTAAAAAATTCAAAAGAACGTAAGTCCATCGGCCGAAAACCCATAACCCAAGTTTCCCCCTACCCATCTTCCTTTCCTCATTTCTTTCCTTCCAACTTACCTTCCTCTCTAATTCCTACCTGCACGAAACTATACGCCTGTGCATGCGCACACAGCGGCGGTGAGTCGCCAACCACTTCCAACCTCGCCTCCAAGTCAACTTCGACCCTCGTAACCCTCGTGACCCCCTAGTATTCCATGATACCCCAAAAATGAAAACGCACAAATCACCACCACCGGTAAAAACAACTGACGCCCTATCCTGTCTCGTACCACCATCTCCGACCACTGGAGGCCACGCTATTTTGCCAGAAACTCCGTCGCTCTCCTCTCCACCTATTCCCTTTGTACTGCAGCCTTCAAATCCCACTACAATGCTGCCATAGCCAAAAAAACAGCCTCGACCAAAACTCGAACCAAAACCCTATATCTGCCTCGCCGTGCCGCCATGGCTAAATAAAAAACCTCTGACAATTTTTCCCATGATCATCGACCAACGAGCAACCTCCAGCCACAACCTCGATGCCACCGAACCTCGCAACCGTCAGAATTTGAAATAAAACCCAATTCCGATCATCTCAAAATTCCCTCCCAAATACATGCTTACAAATCACAAAACTCTCACTAAAAATCATCAATTTCAAAGATGAATTCAATCATATATGAGAAACATGTAATTTGCATAATTAATTTTCGAAATGTTTTCGATTTTCACAGTAAATTCATTTTCCCAGATAAATATACTTACTATTTAACTTGAAAAACATTTGTTTAAAAATATGATTTTTTTAATACAAACGCATTTCTTATGGACATCATAACCTATAGTTGCTTAAGGGAAGAGAAATTAGATTTTTGTTTGTTTTTGGGTCTGTTGAACAAAACAGAGACATGCGCATTCACACACAGGCATGCACATAGTATCTCAACCTATATACCCAGACAACCTTTCATTTCATCCATGCAAATCATATTCAAGTTATTTCCACAATCACATTTTACATGCACAGTAATATGAAGAGAATTTGGTTTAAAAGAAATGATGTTTACTCACCTTAAAACTGAAACGACCTGCAAATCCGTATCCCTTGAGTCAACACTATTCTACCTAAATCAACTCAAGTTGTACAGAAATACGAACCATTTGGGTTAAAGAAGAAGAGGTAGAAGAAGAGAATAGAAAACAACAATAGAATCTAACCATCGCAGCGGAGTAAAATATAATAGATAATAAATAATCTTTACTCAAAATCAAATATATCTGTTTACATATTTTACATCATCAGAGTACATCAATCACAGCTCACATCAATAACATACAACTGGATACACAGCTACACAACACAGCGGAATATATATATAAAACAAGTACGAATGTACGTATCGTCATCTTGCCCGTCTCCTGAGCTCCACAGCATCATATCCTGTATCCTATAATACTCGGTCTGACCCGAGCATTACAGTTAAATAACACCCGAGTCAGTCTGAAATACCAGCGTGAGAAAATCACACCCAATTGATTATTAAAGTTTCAAAATCCTTTGAAAACAAAAGCATCTTGTAAGACCACGCCACAAATAAACATTCAGGTTTTTACCTTACGGTAGCTAAAACACTTTTATAGAAATCCTCTGATATTATAATAGGGTCTATTTACAAGTACTTATAAAATAGCCGAAATTGTTACATCTATTAAATTCCAGCTACTAGCCACAGAGTGGGTAATACAAACGAAAACTCGTTCAAGGCTCGTAGGGAGAATGGATTTCCAACTAATGACTAGGCACTGGGGTACCACCTGTCACAGTATGGGGCCTAGATCACCGTACCGAGGAGTACGCCCGCTCCCCTGCAACACAAGACCGGAACCATCCCTTACTGGATAATCCCGAGTGAGATCACCCCGCGGTTGGGATCAGCAACCGCCCACTAAGCCAAAATAAAAAGGGACATCTAGACTGGAATGACCTCACCCTGCTTGGGTGCTACCCACCTAGCCTTGCTGCATATCCCCTGATTTTCAGTCATTCCCATTTGATGAGGCTTGAGGCTAAGCGCTACCTTTATAGAACATATTCCTTAGAATGCCCATCATCCACCTGACGATGTTTCGCAAGCATTCATCCATACAAGTCCGTCCCTGGTTCGAACGGAACCGAAGGCACTATTCCTACTACATCCATTTTGGAAATATCCTCAAGATTAGTAGCGACTAGCCCTTGCACTTCACTGCTCCATGTTCGAGTCCAAAATCGTTTACACGGAACGTACAAACCGGATCGAAGTGGTTTTCGAGAAATAAATCTCGATCCCGGTCTCTTCGAAACGATTAACGCATTGTCCAATATTGATAGTCGGTTATTTAGCTATCAATTTCTATTCACAAACATCCATCAAACAATAAATAATTTCCCAAATTATTTATTAACCTCAAAATATCTTCACAAGATATATTTCTATTTTCAATCCTTTGAAAACAGTTTCAAAACCATCTTTCCTTCCCAGAATAAACTTTTCCAAATATTTTCTATCTCCTCTGAAATCACCAAGCACAAAACTAGATTTTTAAAATAATTTAAATCACTTTACTTTGAAATATAATTTAAAACATTTAAATTAAAACTACTACAAGAGTTTTTTAAAAATACATACTATATGAATACTTTGAAAATAAGGTTACTTAATAAAATATAAAACTAGATTTTCACTTTTAAAACAAAACCCCAAGTCACTTTTTTTTTAAATAATTACTATGATAATAGATTAAAAGAAAATACTTACTTTAGAATTTAAATATTTATAAATAATAAATTTTCCAAAACTTGCTTTTTAAAACAACTTTAAAACCTTTAATTTAAATTAAAAATTTACTTTGAAAACGTACTTGGTTACCCAGGGAGAAATTTCCAATCTCAATCATTTAAATCAATTTTCCAAATTGATTCCCAATTTATTCCCTTGAAATAAATTTCTTTACTTACTCAATTCATTTCAAATTTCATTTATTATGGACTTTATTGTTATTGTTACTATTTTCCGTTTGATTTTAAAATGCTTTAATTGAAATATACCAATTTCAGCTACTTCCCAATTTCTTCTTTATTCTCTTCAATAATCTAAATCTTAAATTTTAAAATAAATATTTTGTTCCTTTAAAATAATAATACTGAAGTTAAAAATTCATTAATCTCCTGATTTTCAAAATCTCCCTTTCTATACTCAAGATTTATTTATTAGAATTTTAAGGTCATTTTATTTCTTTTCCAATTCATTCTTAGATTTATTCAAATTTTCTATAATTATTTTTCTTACAAATTTACTTCTTTTATTTTCTTTCCAGAATCCAATATATATATATATTTTTGGTAATTCACTTTACCCGGTTATATCCAATCGAACCATAGCATACAATATTCTAATATAATTCATCATAGAATATCAAATAACCACAACAGAGGATATTAAAAATAAATGTTGAGGGGTCCAATTGGATCCCTCCAACCTGTTTTCCCTGCATCCACAGACATTAGCACAATATAAAATGTCAATTCCAAAATATACTATACTATCGCACATCAATCAATTTAACCGTCCAAACAATTATTTAAATTTAATCATCTAAATTTAAATTCAACTGAGTGAGATTTACTCACCTTTGATTTTATTTTTGCAATCCATTATCCCCAAACCAGCTTGTTTCTTCACAATTTTGACCTTGAATAACAATTTATAATTTTATTAACATTTGGAATAATTGAATTAATCGAACAATAAATTTCCAATTTAATAATTTTAATTTACTAAGAATTTGGGTTTAAACTAAAAATTTCTATTTTCGAAATCTTTTCTGTATATACATATTCACTGTTTAGCTATGAGTATATCCATATTTATTTTATTATTTATTTCATTTTATTTTAAATAAACTCTTCAACATTTCTAAACTTCTATACATATCTTCCAGACCTTGCCTATATATATTCGGTTTGTCTATATATATAAACTTTATCACTTTCCAACATTTAGGACTTTTCTTACTGTATAAACTTACATATATATAAATAATTTACTTAATATACCCTACTGTTATTATATTTTCCTCACTGATAAAATTATTCTAATACAGTAGTTACTCAAATTGCTCGAGTTACCTGTTAACCAAGGGTCGCGCACACACCCAGTGTAACAGTAACGGATTTTCGTTCTTCGAAAATTCGACATCGACACTCACTTTATCGACTGCCGAGAAATCGAAGGCCGGAAACACGGAATGTTATGGGTTTTTAAAAAGAATTTAAGCAAAAGAAAGAGATAGAAGAAGAGAGAAGATAGAAAATAGAGAGGAAAGAAGATAGACGATTTTTAGAAAACAGAGAATTTTGAAAAATAGAAGATAGAAGAATTTTAAAAATAGAACGGACAGAAAGGAAACAAAAAGAACAACATCAGAATCTCACAATTCGCAGCGGAACAACATATAATAATAAATGAATAATCTTTAAACAAAGAACTATCAGTTATTACATTACATTTCATTACATCATATCATATCATCAGAGTGTACAACATCATACAACAACAAACAGTGCAGCGGAAAAAAAAATACTATATAAACTAGTAATACGCCATGCCATCCAGCTTGCCTCCAGCAACTCCAGAATATCCAGAATATCCTGATAAACCTAACTCTTAACTGCCCGTGTGGAAATTGGTGGGCACCCAGAGTTTAGGAAGGAAAACAATAAACTCCAAGTCAGTCATGTGACTGGTGTGAGAACTCAAAACAGTTTATTTATCTTTGAAAACAAAATAGAGGAATATTTTTAAATCAATTCGCAATGCTTTTAAAAATGAGACTACCATAAGGCCTCCTGCCACACACACAATGCAAACGCAGACTTGGAGAAGATTTCTCCTTATGATAGTCAAACATGCTTGATACGCATTTAAAAATAGCATTTGATATTATTATTAGTGCATAGTGTAGGAAAAATTCATTTCGAAAGTAGAATATAAATCTTAGCTAGCATAGGTACCATTATATTATGCCTACTAATAGCTACCATATTAAATGGCAGGTTCTACAACTAAAACCGTACAAGTTTCGTATTGTTTCTTTGGATTTCCAACAAATGGTCAGGCCAAGGAACTTCCCATTGCCACTGAGAATGCCTCTGGAAAGACACCCCCGAGAACCAAACCGGAACTCTGCCAACACAAGGCCGGGTTACCCCTTAACTGGGTAACTACTGACACGAGCACGCCATTCCCCGGTCCTTTAGGACCTTTTCAACCGAGCGCTCGATATCCAACATCACACCATAATAAATAGAGTGTTTTCAACATGAGTAAGTATCTGGGCTCCATACCATGATACCACCCCTTTCCAGAAGGAAATGCACATACCCTAAGGGGAGCTACAGCAACCCCTAATAACCTTGCCGCATCTTTCCTGTTTTGACCATTTCCGGGATGTGAGGCTCGACGAAGTCACGTCCACAAAAACATACTTTATACAAAAGCCATGCTTTGGGTCAACAAATGATCAACACAATGATCACTAAGATAGACGATCAAATAAATGATCCTATCACAAATAATCAACACAATGATCATTTCAGCATCACTCAGCATGTCACATTACCAAAATGGGATATATCGCTGATAACTTCAACTATATAACCTTTGAGCTCGTACGTCTCAAAGAAGGGTGTTAAGCAAAGAATAAATTCTCCGCCACCAACAGAAATATATTTGAAAGAAATCGGCTTTATATCTCAAATTGTAATGTCAGGCATACAATCCATACAAGTCTGTTCCGGGATCGAACAAAACCGAAGGCACTTCTTACGAAGCCCTTGCAATACGGGTATTCACAATCCCGATCGAATTTCCCATCACTTAAGAGATCTCAATACCAGGAGCTACCCAGTGCAGAGACAATCGATAGGTCATCCTATCGCTTTCGCAAATACTCGGTCTTCAACACCGATCTTCAAATGCAATTCACAACGACGTATCACATATTCGGAGTGGGTTATACGACCCCATGGTCCTTTCCCGGTTAACCCGAATAGTGAGCGCTTATTCAAAAATAAGTGTGCATTCAAATTCAAACAAATCACATCAAATACCCATTCAAAGGGAAATATTGATAGTCGGCTATTGAACTATCAATGGATATGCATACATCACCAGATTCCAAATAATTTTCCAAATTATTTATTTTCCAAAATATCTTTACAAGATATAAAGTTTCAACACTTCAAAAATAAATCAATATTTATTTTTAACCGATTTCACTTTCACATATAAATTCCATAATGAATTTATATTTCCAAAATATTCATGCATATACAATTTCAACTATCCATTTCAATTTATCTTCAAAAAGATAAATTCTAATTATTTACTTCATTTTGGAAAACATTTCCATACTTATCAAAAATAAGTAATCGACAAATCTTTTTATTTTCAACCTTTGAAAATATTCAATATACTTAAATCGAATTAAGTATATTATTCATTCTTTAAGGGAAATCATTCTCTTAAACATTTTTATTTGGGCCAAAACGAATGTTGCGTAAAACATCGTTACAACGTCCCAAAATCACTAGTATAGGGATTCGAAATTAAAATAGATATATAAATCCCAATACTATTCAAAACATTTCCATTCGGAAATCATTTACTATAACAACAGTGTTATAGTCCACCATTTCCTTTTATTTCTCGAAAACGTCTATTTCAAAAATAAATGTTGAAATCTATGGTTTCGAATCACAACACCTTTTAAAACATCGTTAGATCGTTTTAATTATATTTAAAACATTCACATTCTAAACAATTTCTTTAACGTGTTATTCACTGTTCAAAAACGTGAATAAACTACGTTAACAAACTTCATCATTTCTATTCACTTTAACTTAAAGAATTATTCACTGTCTAAACGTGAATATAACTCCATTTATAAGTTATAACAATTAACTTATCAAAATAAGTTATTTGCGGATTTATAAAACAACGTTTATAAATTCCGTTTCTTTTTATTTATAAAAACTTCCTTTTTATAAATTCCTTTATTAACCTATTTCAGTGTATAACTCAATTATAAACTAAATGTTTATATTATAAGTTAAATACTTATAAAACGATTATTTTATAAAATCGTTCTTTAAACTTCATAATTATAAATCTTATAACTTATAAGATTCATTTATTTAACCAAATCTATTCTTCAATTAACTTCACAAATTTATAAATCTTACTATTTATAAATCTCATTTATAACTTCACAGTTTATAATTCTATAAATTTCATTCATTTATGAAATTCATTTTCACTACATTCAAACACTTATAAAAACTCGTTTTATAATGTCTATATTTCAATTTATAAATATCCATTTATAAATCTCTTAATATAAATCAGTTTATATTATTATTCTAAAACGTCTTTAAATTCCTTTATAATTTCATCATTTCGATTTATAAAATAATCAAATTTTATAAATCCTATATTTAAACTTTTATCATATATTCAAAAATCCAATCTAAATTATTTTATAAAAATCATTAGTTCATATTTCTCAAAAATCGACTTTTAATCGTATTTCTAAAAATCGGCTTTTTAACTATATTTCACAAAAACCATAATTTTTATAACTTTAAAAATTATAACGTTTATTTATTTATAATGGATCAATTCCAAAAATATAGTATATTTTCAAAATCACTTTAAAAATCATTTTAAAATCCCAAAATCTGGGTCCAATGATGCTACACATCAAATAGTCAATCACGACTAACAACGATATCATATATCGATATGATAATCCATCAAATATCAAAATATCTGAAATAAAATAAATACTGTTGAGGAATCCAGTTGGATCCCTCCAACCTGTTTTCCTGCATCCAAAAACATTAGCACAATACCAATTTCGCTCCAGTACGAAATTATCGCGGTATATGTTCTTAATAAATATTATCCGCTTACTAACGGCGTAATAGGGTCTCATCCGCTAAACAAATAAATGCGGGAAATCAACAACTGCAATATATACATATGCCAATATATATATATTGATATTATATATAATACCAATTTCACTGTTTATGAAATATTCGCGGTATATGTTTTTATTAAATAACATCCGCTTACTAACGGCGCATAATGTCTATTTTAACAATCAATATATACAATTCATCATTCAAACATGCATTCAAATATTTTAAATCTAACTATTTAAAATAAAATCGAAATCTATTCGATTGAGTGAGAAATTCTCACCTTGGTTTTAATTCCCGTTTTAGCGATTTATTTCGAATAAAATTAAACGCGCGTTTAATTTTACCCAAAATTCTCACTAACTCCAAACGACTCCAAACCAACTCCATCGCGTAGTGCTCGTCCATACGATTCCAACGCAACTGAGTTTGCATTTTTCCGACCTCGTATGAAAAAGTTATGATTTTTACAAGTTTGTACACGTTTTATATAACTTAAATCACACATAACTTTATAATTTAAACCTTCCTCAATTTCTAGCCACTGGATCCTTGCACCCCCTCATCTCCACCCTTGAACGCAACCCTTCCCTTCTTCATCTTCTACAGGCCGTCATCTCCAGGCCATCACACGCGCATAGAACCCATCACACTCAAAACTAGGGTTTGATTTTTCAACCTCAATACACAACGAAACTCGATCACAACCCCACCATGTCGAAGCTCTAAACCCTAGCTATGTTCGGCCTTAACCCCATGATGCTCGGCCTCCTCCTCTAGCGTGCGCACGTCCATGAACATCCCACGTTTTCACTCCATTTCCCATCAATCCGTGAAGCCATTCGCGATCTCCACCGTTGATCTCGTAGATCTCGTCGTGCTCTACCACTTTGTAGTTGAACTTTCTTGCTAATTCTTGATGGATTGGAAGAAATCGAGGGGGAGAGGAGAGTGATTTCTGGCCTTAGAAGGGGGGTGGCGGCTGGCATATGTAAATTAGGGTTTTGGTTTTATTTTATTTTTATTTGTGAATGGTGCTATTTATAAGAACGAACAAGCGTAAACACTATTCATTCCGGGAATTCCGAACTCCGATTTAGACGCCGTAACCAGCGTACCTAGGGTTTATCCCGCGTTCCGGACACAATGGAACAGGTTTCGGAAGCTAATTCGGAAGTATGTGCGAGTTATGGCTGAAAACGTTCAATTTAAATTAAACCGATTTAAGTCGATTTCTAGGCGTTTTAATTTGTACCGGACAAACGGTAAATCCAATCGACTTGAAATTTGAAACCTTACAATAATATCACATTACGGATCCGATGAAACTGGTTTCGTCGAAATCCGAGACTTTTTGAAAAATGGCTATTTTGACTCGCCAAATTTAAATTAAAAACGATTCGATGCGTTTCGAGCTGCCACGATCAAACGATAACTCCGATTGACACGAAAATTGAAATCCGGTAATAACTAACTATTACGGATCCAATGGAACTGGTTTCGTTCAATTCTGAGACTGTTCAAAAATTGACTATTTTACAGTCGATTATTAAATATTAAAATATTCAATTTTCACAGATTAACTTTTAATTCGATTTTAAAAGTTCTAAAATATCGTTCTAACTTCAACATGATAAAATAAAATTTTACAAATCATTTTCAATCATATTTAACTCTATTTTCAATTATTTCCATAATTTAACATATTAAATTATCGATTAAATTATCCAATTAAATCCAAAAATTCAAATAAAAATTTATTTGACTTATAAATTCACTTATTAATATTTAAAATTAATTAAATATTCAAATTTAAATTATTAAAAATTCTGGGTCGTTACAATCTTCCCCCCTTAAAAGAATTTCGTCCTCGAAATTACAAGTAAGAAAGTTACAAAATTTATTAACTTTCCAAAATTTATAATTAAATTCCTTACAATACTTTACTAAGTTTTCAAATCATACTTAGTTATCTTTTCTAAAACAATTTCTATTGTTTAACTTTCAATTCAAAAATCAAAGTTAAAATTTTCAAAATTTTCCAATTTTCTCAAAATTTTCCTAACGCCTTAAATTTTCGGAAAAATTCGCCATGTCTCCTTTGCGCGGCTCGATCCGAAAAAAAAATGACAGTATATATATCACAAATGTACATCTCATCAAGTAATGAGGCATCCCGAAGGGAAAAAAGTGTAAAAGTACGGTATGTAATCCGAGACATGTACCTTATATTTTATTAGCAAGCATATACAGCTAATATAGCGCAAAAGCGAGCTCCAAATGCGAAGCAAACGCGATCCGCACCTACTAAACTCAACAAACAACATGAGAACATGCTCATATGCAAATAATATCGATATACAACATATAGCAACATAACTATACATGTCACATAGCAAATGCAACTAAACAACAAATGCAAACATCAACCATCAACCAACTATAATCCATAACCAATAAATATTCATTTATATTCTCATTAATATTTAATGAAATGATTTTCAATTTAAATCACATTTGATTCATTAATGTTGGAATTTACTAACATTCATTCTCAATTTTAATTAGTTTGCATTCACTAATTAAATCCTATTCACTTTCAATTCTATTCAAATTTATTTACTCCTAATTTGAATTCAATTGCATAGCTTTAAATTTCACTAATTCAATTTCATTAACTCTTAATGAATTATATACAATCAATCAACAATCATATAACAACTAAAGTATATTAATTACAACCAAATTCCTTTGCTTATATTCATTCTCATTTAATTTATTCAACTTCTAATAACATTAGATTTTAATGAATTATCACTTATATTCATTATTTCATATCAATTATTCACATTCAATTGATTAACATTCAATCCATTTATTCAATTCAATTACAAAGTTGAATTCTATTACATAACTCAAGTTCACATTTCTTTTAATCCACTTGATTCATTTACAACTCATATTCATATAGTTTCACTTCTTATATATATATAAGTTTATTTCACAATTGTAAATCACTTTAATTATAATTCAATTCTTATAATTCTTTTACTTATACAATTATTCTTTAATTTAGATTATTCAAACAACCTAACAATCAACTTATATACACTTTAATAATTCTGAAAAATTATTCCTTTATATTTAAAAATATAATCAAGGTAAAATTATTTCATTTACCCAATTTAAAATCAATATTATGCCGAATTGTTCTATCCAAGTGTTTAGAAACCCCTTCGGCATAGTCTTGCGGACCACGCTGACGAAAGTTCATATGCCACTCAATAAACCAATCATCACAATATAAAACAATTTTTTATATTCGCTAACAAATACGCTCTCATAGCTATTATTACACTCAAATTCATTCTAGAGTACTACTGACTCTATCTCTAATGAATTATACCCTACAGAACCATGGTTGTCACTTAACCATCAGCTCTGATACCAAATGTAACAGTAACGGATTTTCGTTCTTCGAAAATTCGACATCGACACTCACTTTATCGACTGCCGAGAAATCGAAGGCCGGAAACACGGAATGTTATGGGTTTTTAAAAAGAATTTAAGAAAAAGAAAGAGATAGAAGAAGAGAGAAGATAGAAAATAGAGAGGAAAGAAGATAGACGATTTTTAGAAAACAGAGAATTTTGAAAAATAGAAGATAGAAGAATTTTAAAAATAGAACGGACAGAAAGGAAACAAAAAGAACAACATCAGAATCTCACAATTCGCAGCGGAACAACATATAATAATAAATGAATAATCTTTAAACAAAGAACTATCAGTTATTACATTACATTTCATTACATCATATCATATCATCAGAGTGTACAACATCATACAACAACAAACAGTGCAGCGGAAAAAAAAATACTATATAAACTAGTAATACGCCATGCCATCCAGCTTGCCTCCAGCAACTCCAGAATATCCAGAATATCCTGATAAACCTAACTCTTAACTGCCCGTGTGGAAATTGGTGGGCACCCAGAGTTTAGGAAGGAAAACAATAAACTCCAAGTCAGTCATGTGACTGGTGTGAGAACTCAAAACAGTTTATTTATCTTTGAAAACAAAATAGAGGAATATTTTTAAATCAATTCGCAATGCTTTTAAAAATGAGACTACCATAAGGCCTCCTGCCACACACACAATGCAAACGCAGACTTGGAGAAGATTTCTCCTTATGATAGTCAAACATGCTTGATACGCATTTAAAAATAGCATTTGATATTATTATTAGTGCATAGTGTAGGAAAAATTCATTTCGAAAGTAGAATATAAATCTTAGCTAGCATAGGTACCATTATATTATGCCTACTAATAGCTACCATATTAAATGGCAGGTTCTACAACTAAAACCGTACAAGTTTCGTATTGTTTCTTTGGATTTCCAACAAATGGTCAGGCCAAGGAACTTCCCATTGCCACTGAGAATGCCTCTGGAAAGACACCCCCGAGAACCAAACCGGAACTCTGCCAACACAAGGCCGGGTTACCCCTTAACTGGGTAACTACTGACACGAGCACGCCATTCCCCGGTCCTTTAGGACCTTTTCAACCGAGCGCTCGATATCCAACATCACACCATAATAAATAGAGTGTTTTCAACATGAGTAAGTATCTGGGCTCCATACCATGATACCACCCCTTTCCAGAAGGAAATGCACATACCCTAAGGGGAGCTACAGCAACCCCTAATAACCTTGCCGCATCTTTCCTGTTTTGACCATTTCCGGGATGTGAGGCTCGACGAAGTCACGTCCACAAAAACATACTTTATACAAAAGCCATGCTTTGGGTCAACAAATGATCAACACAATGATCACTAAGATAGACGATCAAATAAATGATCCTATCACAAATAATCAACACAATGATCATTTCAGCATCACTCAGCATGTCACATTACCAAAATGGGATATATCGCTGATAACTTCAACTATATAACCTTTGAGCTCGTACGTCTCAAAGAAGGGTGTTAAGCAAAGAATAAATTCTCCGCCACCAACAGAAATATATTTGAAAGAAATCGGCTTTATATCTCAAATTGTAATGTCAGGCATACAATCCATACAAGTCTGTTCCGGGATCGAACAAAACCGAAGGCACTTCTTACGAAGCCCTTGCAATACGGGTATTCACAATCCCGATCGAATTTCCCATCACTTAAGAGATCTCAATACCAGGAGCTACCCAGTGCAGAGACAATCGATAGGTCATCCTATCGCTTTCGCAAATACTCGGTCTTCAACACCGATCTTCAAATGCAATTCACAACGACGTATCACATATTCGGAGTGGGTTATACGACCCCATGGTCCTTTCCCGGTTAACCCGAATAGTGAGCGCTTATTCAAAAATAAGTGTGCATTCAAATTCAAACAAATCACATCAAATACCCATTCAAAGGGAAATATTGATAGTCGGCTATTGAACTATCAATGGATATGCATACATCACCAGATTCCAAATAATTTTCCAAATTATTTATTTTCCAAAATATCTTTACAAGATATAAAGTTTCAACACTTCAAAAATAAATCAATATTTATTTTTAACCGATTTCACTTTCACATATAAATTCCATAATGAATTTATATTTCCAAAATATTCATGCATATACAATTTCAACTATCCATTTCAATTTATCTTCAAAAAGATAAATTCTAATTATTTACTTCATTTTGGAAAACATTTCCATACTTATCAAAAATAAGTAATCGACAAATCTTTTTATTTTCAACCTTTGAAAATATTCAATATACTTAAATCGAATTAAGTATATTATTCATTCTTTAAGGGAAATCATTCTCTTAAACATTTTTATTTGGGCCAAAACGAATGTTGCGTAAAACATCGTTACAACGTCCCAAAATCACTAGTATAGGGATTCGAAATTAAAATAGATATATAAATCCCAATACTATTCAAAACATTTCCATTCGGAAATCATTTACTATAACAACAGTGTTATAGTCCACCATTTCCTTTTATTTCTCGAAAACGTCTATTTCAAAAATAAATGTTGAAATCTATGGTTTCGAATCACAACACCTTTTAAAACATCGTTAGATCGTTTTAATTATATTTAAAACATTCACATTCTAAACAATTTCTTTAACGTGTTATTCACTGTTCAAAAACGTGAATAAACTACGTTAACAAACTTCATCATTTCTATTCACTTTAACTTAAAGAATTATTCACTGTCTAAACGTGAATATAACTCCATTTATAAGTTATAACAATTAACTTATCAAAATAAGTTATTTGCGGATTTATAAAACAACGTTTATAAATTCCGTTTCTTTTTATTTATAAAAACTTCCTTTTTATAAATTCCTTTATTAACCTATTTCAGTGTATAACTCAATTATAAACTAAATGTTTATATTATAAGTTAAATACTTATAAAACGATTATTTTATAAAATCGTTCTTTAAACTTCATAATTATAAATCTTATAACTTATAAGATTCATTTATTTAACCAAATCTATTCTTCAATTAACTTCACAAATTTATAAATCTTACTATTTATAAATCTCATTTATAACTTCACAGTTTATAATTCTATAAATTTCATTCATTTATGAAATTCATTTTCACTACATTCAAACACTTATAAAAACTCGTTTTATAATGTCTATATTTCAATTTATAAATATCCATTTATAAATCTCTTAATATAAATCAGTTTATATTATTATTCTAAAACGTCTTTAAATTCCTTTATAATTTCATCATTTCGATTTATAAAATAATCAAATTTTATAAATCCTATATTTAAACTTTTATCATATATTCAAAAATCCAATCTAAATTATTTTATAAAAATCATTAGTTCATATTTCTCAAAAATCGACTTTTAATCGTATTTCTAAAAATCGGCTTTTTAACTATATTTCACAAAAACCATAATTTTTATAACTTTAAAAATTATAACGTTTATTTATTTATAATGGATCAATTCCAAAAATATAGTATATTTTCAAAATCACTTTAAAAATCATTTTAAAATCCCAAAATCTGGGTCCAATGATGCTACACATCAAATAGTCAATCACGACTAACAACGATATCATATATCGATATGATAATCCATCAAATATCAAAATATCTGAAATAAAATAAATACTGTTGAGGAATCCAGTTGGATCCCTCCAACCTGTTTTCCTGCATCCAAAAACATTAGCACAATACCAATTTCGCTCCAGTACGAAATTATCGCGGTATATGTTCTTAATAAATATTATCCGCTTACTAACGGCGTAATAGGGTCTCATCCGCTAAACAAATAAATGCGGGAAATCAACAACTGCAATTATACATATGCCAATATATATATATTGATATTATATATAATACCAATTTCACTGTTTATGAAATATTCGCGGTATATGTTTTTATTAAATAACATCCGCTTACTAACGGCGCATAATGTCTATTTTAACAATCAATATATACAATTCATCATTCAAACATGCATTCAAATATTTTAAATCTAACTATTTAAAATAAAATCGAAATCTATTCGATTGAGTGAGAAATTCTCACCTTGGTTTTAATTCCCGTTTTAGCGATTTATTTCGAATAAAATTAAACGCGCGTTTAATTTTACCCAAAATTCTCACTAACTCCAAACGACTCCAAACCAACTCCATCGCGTAGTGCTCGTCCATACGATTCCAACGCAACTGAGTTTGCATTTTTCCGACCTCGTATGAAAAAGTTATGATTTTTACAAGTTTGTACACGTTTTATATAACTTAAATCACACATAACTTTATAATTTAAACCTTCCTCAATTTCTAGCCACTGGATCCTTGCACCCCCTCATCTCCACCCTTGAACGCAACCCTTCCCTTCTTCATCTTCTACAGGCCGTCATCTCCAGGCCATCACACGCGCATAGAACCCATCACACTCAAAACTAGGGTTTGATTTTTCAACCTCAATACACAACGAAACTCGATCACAACCCCACCATGTCGAAGCTCTAAACCCTAGCTATGTTCGGCCTTAACCCCATGATGCTCGGCCTCCTCCTCTAGCGTGCGCACGTCCATGAACATCCCACGTTTTCACTCCATTTCCCATCAATCCGTGAAGCCATTCGCGATCTCCACCGTTGATCTCGTAGATCTCGTCGTGCTCTACCACTTTGTAGTTGAACTTTCTTGCTAATTCTTGATGGATTGGAAGAAATCGAGGGGGAGAGGAGAGTGATTTCTGGCCTTAGAAGGGGGGTGGCGGCTGGCATATGTAAATTAGGGTTTTGGTTTTATTTTATTTTTATTTGTGAATGGTGCTATTTATAAGAACGAGCAAGCGTAAACACTATTCATTCCGGGAATTCCGAACTCCGATTTAGACGCCGTAACCAGCGTACCTAGGGTTTATCCCGCGTTCCGGACACAATGGAACAGGTTTCGGAAGCTAATTCGGAAGTATGTGCGAGTTATGGCTGAAAACGTTCAATTTAAATTAAACCGATTTAAGTCGATTTCTAGGCGTTTTAATTTGTACCGGACAAACGGTAAATCCAATCGACTTGAAATTTGAAACCTTACAATAATATCACATTACGGATCCGATGAAACTTGTTTCGTCGAAATCCGAGACTTTTTGAAAAATGGCTATTTTGACTCGCCAAATTTAAATTAAAAACGATTCGATGCGTTTCGAGCTGCCACGATCAAACGATAACTCCGATTGACACAAAAATTGAAATCCGGTAATAACTAACTATTACGGATCCAATGGAACTGGTTTCGTTCAATTCTGAGACTGTTCAAAAATTGACTATTTTACAGTCGATTATTAAATATTAAAATATTCAATTTTCACAGATTAACTTTTAATTCGATTTTAAAAGTTCTAAAATATCGTTCTAACTTCAACATGATAAAATAAAATTTTACAAATCATTTTCAATCATATTTAACTCTATTTTCAATTATTTCCATAATTTAACATATTAAATTATCGATTAAATTATCCAATTAAATCCAAAAATTCAAATAAAAATTTATTTGACTTATAAATTCACTTATTAATATTTAAAATTAATTAAATATTCAAATTTAAATTATTAAAAATTCTGGGTCGTTACACCCAGGCCTACGAACCAAACCCTAAACAGTGACCCCTGCTTACCACGGCCTTGTCTACGTCTCCACCATCAAGCTCCGAGCACCCCCAGACTCCATGCGTCACTCGCAACGGTAGCCTTCCTTACACGAGGCTCTGCATCCCACTTGCTCGAGTTGAATCGCTCGACTCCTTGCTTCCCTGATTGATATTGCGAGCCCTTCCTTCAATCGATGACCAACTCGTGGCATTGATTTTCACTTTTTCCATGTCGCGACTTCTATCACGTTCCCCCATGAGTCTCGGCGTTGCTGATATCAAGTTGTGCTTATGATTTTTCTTTTATATGAAGTCGCGAATTTTGATTTTTAGGAGATTAGGGCTGAAATAGGTAACGGATATGGGTTTGAAGAGAAGAGAAAGGGGATTTCGTCTTCGAACTGGAGGAGGAAAGAAAAACAATCTAAGTCGCCTCTGATGTCGGCCATTTTTATAAAAAAAAAATCTCGTTTGATAATGCCTGAAATTGAATTGAATCAACGATGAAGGAGCTAGCAATATTAGAAGGAACGAGAAGTGTACGATGGAAGATAAGGGTAGCGTGATATTATTAAAAGAGGGAACACGGAAATGATAGAAAATTGGCGTGCTGTCTTGGCTGCTACAGTACCTTTGAGATGAAAGAAAACGACGATGTGAAATTATTTCAAACGGTTCTTCAATTAAAGTTTTATTTAGTTTTCAACGCGTTTACTCATCGTATGCTCTCACAACAACTCCGATCAACACGAAATTTGAAATCCGATAATAACACAATATTACGGATCCAATGGAACTGGTTTCGTCGAATTCCGAGACTGTGCCTCGGAAGGCTATTTTTAAATTCAACTTAAACTATAAAATTTTAAAACTGAACAAACCACTGTTAATTTCAATTTTACAACTTCTATTATCTTCAGTACTATCAATATAAATTTTATAAGCCTTCAAATTATTTTTAACAAGCTTAAAATCCCAGATTGAATATTTTATCCAACTTTAAATTATTTAATTTAATACTTCAATTATCAAAGAAATTGTGATATTCGTAATTCAAGTTAAAATTACTCTATTGAATATTTAAAATCAATTAAATATTCCAATTTTAAGTGCTCGAAAATTACGGGTCGTCACAAAAACGTTTGAACAGAGAATGATTTTAAAAAATGGGAACAGCTAATCTTGATTTTGAACTGGAAGCTTGATCTACTTTTGAGTTGAGATGAAATTGAATTTCTTTTTCTTTGTTTTATATGCAAAAATGATAGAGTTTTTGTTTAATTTCTAGTTTGTTTGTTTTCTTTTCTCAGGTTTTGGTTTTGGGTTTTGAAAGAAAAATAAGGGAAGAAAGAAATTGAGAAATATATGTAAAAGAATGCTCCTATACACAGCCTTTAGTTTTGCTATTAAATCCTTTTTTTAAAGAAGAAAACCATAAATTTTGATACTTGTGAACTTTGGAATTTTCATGTTCTTCTTAAGCCTACAAATGTCTATTTATACATATTTTATATTTCCTATGTTTTATATTTTTGTGCTTATATTTTTATTTACCATGTTTACTTAAAGAAGTATTATAAAACCTTTTATTTGTTCTTATTTCATTTTAAACTTAGGTTATTACCACTTTAACCAATAACTAAATATATATACTATTGTTTAAAATGTAGAGTTTTAAATATAAATTATTTTTAAGATGTTTACTTTGAATTTCAAACCATAGTTTTATTCACAAACCATATATATGAATAATAGTAAAGGGATAGCATATTTTATTTTCTTTGAAATGATAAGTTTTGCAAATTTAAATAATTATATTAGAAGATTATCAAATTAATATTGCCAAAATCCTGGGTCATCACATTCCTTCCCCTTTAAATCTTTTCATCCCCGAAAAGGAACAAAGAAAGAATTTTAAATTATACTGTGAATTATCTGTTAAATTATCCTTTAAACATTCTTAACTCTCTACTCTTTTTATTCTAAAGTTTCTAAACACTCTAAAATATACATAATATTATCACATTTTCTTTTATATAACTCGATGTCTCAACAAGTCCATCCTTGTTCTCACAGAAATTCGGTCATACTTTGATTAGGCGTAGGACTGAAAATCAATAAGTACTTAGCAGACCAGTTTTCAACACCCAGTGAAAATACTTAGAAAACTTTTGTGAAAATATAGAAAACATTTTTGGTGAGAATGCTCTGGAAATCATCATCCTCCATGGTCGCAGTTAGCTTGATGATTTCGTCGCTATCCCAGCGAAACCATAGAAAACTGTAGGCCTCCACGCCCCTCAATTACACCATGGAACCGCTACGGATCGTAGCTACACTCAGGGTAACGTTGCTATCATGGCAAAAACCATGTAACCGTAGGCATCGACGCCCTCGAATTTCGCTGCCAAATGAAACTTCACCACATAGACCAAATAGATCGCAGACTACATCAGTCGAGTCCAAGTGTAGCCTGTGGGCACTCATTGCCACATAGTGTTCGCTATGTCTTTATAGATCGCATTCTACCGATGTTACGTCGCTCTCCCAGCGAAATCAAACGTAGACCTTAGGCAATCACTACCCCTCGATATTCGCTATGGAACGCAGTAGATCGTAGTTACATCGAGTTACGCTATCGTCACAGCATAACCCCAATGTCTTTGTAGGCCTTAGCGCCCTCGACTTTCGCTACCCTAGCCACAATCCTTAGGAACTATAGTTTAGTCCGGACGTCCTCAGGGATCAATATTTAGAACCCCCCTTAGGGCTCAAGGAAAAACAACCCCGTGGATCTCCTATTATAAGTTTCAATTCTAAATGGGAGCGCCTTTTGCCCCACAGCACTCTCAAAACATTTTATACTATACACATATAGTATCTTTCAAATCATAGTCCTATATATATCACATATAAACCCATTTACTCAAAATCGATATCTCAGAATCGATATTTCCAAAACTTGGCGTTTCAAATTCCTAAAATTTGCTTTTGCCTAAAATCAAAAGCCTTTTAAAATTAATGGGTTCCAAAAAAAAATTCATTTCCATTCTCAAAATTCATTTATATATATTTAGATTATATATAAGTTTTTTCCTTCCGACTTGAAAAATCCTTGGATCACTCACACTTATAAAAATTCTACTTTATACTTCAAAAAAATTCCAAAGATCTTTTCTTCTGGTTATAGATTCAAATGGGGAGTTTATCATATATAAAAAACATATATACATTCTTCATTTATGCCAAATCAAATATTCAAGTTTGATTTCTTTTATAAAGTTATTTACTAACTTACTTACTCTTCATAAAGTGAATTTCAATTATAGAGATATCCAATTTCCACTTTTATTCATCATATCTCAAAATATACTTTTCCTTTTAAAAATCATTTTTACATTTCTTTTCAAAAATTTCAATATCTATTTCATTCAAGTACGTACGATGTACATATATCATCCGTATGCAATATCAAATCCGATCGCTCACTCGATCATACAATTTCACTTCCAAACAAGTATCATCCATCTGACTTCCTTGTGTGGACTCAGATTTGTTTCCTTGATCCGAAACAGTCATTTTCCTTGCATAGCCATAGTCATTATCCTTGATCCAAAACAGTCATTTATTTCCATTTAATTTCAGCAATGGATATATATTATCTCAATCCACTTCTTAATTCATTCAAAACAATCCAATTTACTGTTTCATAGATTATTAATAACAACAGAATGATATCAGGTTAAGTCAAAGTAAATAAGCATCAAAATTATCTAAACATCCATCAATAGCATCCATTACCAATTTCCAGAACTCAAACCCATTTTGAGATCGCACATATCTCCCTTTTCAATTCAACCCATTTAGCTTCCCTAAGTTAAATTCAGTTCACTTAATCCAGTCAACCTTACTAAATTTGAATTTTTCATTTCAAATTTTAAACTTCTTATCACTAACCTTTCCCACTTATAAGTTCCAAAACTTATTTCACTTTGGGTTATACTCTTAATTTAGGGAAATTCAGAATATAACACTTAGTGTTTACTTCCAATCAACTATGTTATTGTGTATATCCACATATATATATGTATATATTTATTTTATTTGCTCACCAAGTTATACTTTCAATTTAAAACCATTCTTGGTTTTTAATTCAAATTAAAAAAAAACAAATCTTGTTTTTAAAACAAGATTCCTACACTTAAAAAAATATTCTGAATAATATTATTTATTATATCTTTTAACACTTTGAAACAATTTCCAATTCCAAATTTCTCTGGGTCTAGATTTAAAACTTCACAATTTAAATCCATTTCAATTTATAACTCATATTTATCTAAGTTGTTACTTCCTTAAAAAATTTCATTCTGCTTTATCATTATTTATTTTAGAAAAATAAACATCCCTTTATTAAGATACAATAACCAAATTTATAATACTTATCATATCTAGTAATCATTCACACCATATATTCCAGAATCATTTGTTGGAAAATCAAATCAACGTAACTTATTTCAATACTCTGAAAATTCTTTTAAATTTTCTGGGATTTAAATTCAGTTTTGAATCCATTTTTTTTACTCAACTTATCTTCATAGTTAATCCTTATCCAAATTTCTATTTGGTTGTATATCTATTACCACTTAATTCTTATTATTATATTTAATTCCAATAACCAACAACCAGTTACTTTTATATATATAATAATTAGAGAAAATTATTGCTTTATATATTAAAATATAAGCTTATATAAAAATCATTCATTTTTGAAACCATTTTTAAAATCATTATATAAGAAAATAACAAGTACGCCCTCATATATAATACACTCAACTCATTCTAGGGCACTACTGACCCTATTTCTAATGAGTAACCCCCATCAGAGTCAGGGCTATTGCTTAACCTTCCGCTCTGATACCAAATGTAACGACAAGAAATTTTCGACCTCGAAAATCGACACTAATACGTTCACTGTATAAAGTGCTGAGCAATCGAGTGTCGGAAATTCCAGACTGTTAGGGTTAAGAAGAAAAGTAGGTAGAAGAAGAAACAGAAAACAACATCACAGAATCTCACAATCGCAGCGGATCAAAAATATAATATACAAATAATAGCATTTACACAAAGAAAGCTATAAATGTCAATTTACATATAGTATATCAGAGTGAAATCGTCAACAAATAAACTGGATAGTCGTAATAACTTGTCCTTTAATACAATCAATACAAACACTAATACACTGTGAAAAATACTCCATATGTTCCTGCCATCCAGCTCGCCTCCTGAGCTCCAGAACATCCTAACCTGAAAATTTATAATACTCGGTTTGAACCGAGCGTTACAATAAAGTAACACCCGAGTTAGGCGGAAAACCAGCGTGAGTGAACCTATACATCATGAAAAACTTAAGCTATAAAGTTTCTTTGAAAACTAGGGTAACTCGTACATCACTGCGAGTTCTTACCTTGATATAGCCAACCACTTGTTATACAAATCCATTGATATTTTAAAATAATACCTAAGTACCGTTACTTAGTTTAAATGGCCAAGTTTACTTAGTTTATATCATTCCAGCCTATTTAATTCTATAATCAAATCTATAAAGAATTTAAGTAGTTACTAATCGAAGTGGTTCTGGATATCGTTGATATCCGACCCCGATCTCTTCAAATCCAGTACCATCTTTCAAGCCAAGTTGTTTAAGTAAAGACAATTCAATTTAAAATCAGAATGTCATATTTCATAGAAATTTCCATCACAATATCTATTTAAACAAATGTCTCACATTTACCAACAGTTCAATCCAGGGTATCTCATACCGCAGAATATCACAATTAACATACTAGATATATTAAAGCAATTCAAACATTCAATCCAATTTTAACCATTCATAGGAGAGATTAACTGGTCACACAATTTCTAATTTATTTAAAACAGAATAAATTAATTACTTATAAATCCTACTTAATTGTCATTGATTACAAGCCATTTATATATTTATTTTACTCACTTTAAATATTTGGAATTAAAAAATTATTAACATGTAAAATCATTTAAGACTCTTCATTAATTAAAGGTTTACAACATTTTATTTTCCTTGACCATTTACTTAATTACACTATTTTATTTACATCTATAATTAACCTAAGGCTTTTAATTTATTAAAAGTTCAATCATCTTATTAATATTAACCACAACTAGTTAATTCTCAAATTTATATTCAAATAGGGGTATTAACAAGTGGTTATTGAGTTAACAAATTTGGTTCCTACATTTACAAAATTAGAGAGTCTTAGGGTTTAAAAGTAAATAGTTTAAAGGTAACTGATTTTGAAATTACTTAAAAATATTATATAAATTGTTTTTCAAAAGAACGTAAGTCCATAGGCCTAAAACCCATAACCCAGATTTCCCATACACTTCTTCCTTTCCTCATTTCTTTCCTTCCAATTTACCTTCCTCTCTAATTCCTACCTGCATGAAACTATTCGCCTGTGCACGTGCACACATTGGCTGTGGGTCGCCGACCACTTCCGACCTCGCCTCCAAGTCATCTTTGACCCGCATAACCCTTGTGACCCCCTAGTTTTCCATGATACCCCCTAAAAAGAAAACGCACAAATCACCACCACCAATAAAAACAACCAATAGCCTACCCTATCTCGTACCACCATCTTCGACCACCGATGGCCATGCCATTTCTCTAGAAACACCGCCGTTCTCCTCTCCGCCTATTGCCCTTGTACCGTAGCCTTCAAATCCCACCACGACGCCGCCATTGCCAGAAAAACTGCCTCGACCAAAACTTGAACCAAAACCCTATATCTGCCTCGTCGTGCCACCACGGCGAACTAAAAAAAAACTCTGACCATTTTTCCATGATTATTGACCAACAAGCAACCTCCGGCCATAACTCCGATGCCACCGAACCTCGCAATCGTCGGAATTAGAAATAAGTCCAAATTCCAATCACCTCAAAATTCCCTCCCAAATATATATTTAAAAATCACAAAACTCTCACTAAAAATATCAATTTCAAAGGCGAATTCAATCATGTATGAGAATCATGTAATTTACACAACTAATTTCTGACATGTTTTTTATTTTCATTGTGAATTCATTTTTCCAAATAAACATACTTACTAGTTTCACTTGAAAATATTTAAAAAAAATAAGATTTGGTTAATACAAACACATTTCTTATAGATATCATAACCTATAGTTGCTTAAGTGAAGAGAAATTAAATTTTGGTTTGTTTTTAGGTCTGTTGAACAAAACAGAGACATGCATATTCACACACAGGCATGCACATAGTATCTCAACCTATATACCTAGACAATCCTTGATTTCATCCATGCAAATCATATTCAAGTTATTTCCACAACCATATTTTACATGCACAGTGATATAAAGAGAATTTGGTTTAAAAGAAATAATGTTTACTCACCTTAAAATGTTTGAACAGAGAATGAATTGAAAAACTGGGAACAGCTAATCTTGATTTTGAACTGAAAGCTTGATCTACTTTTGAGTTGAAATGAACTTGAATTTCTTTGGCTTTGTTTCAGATGTAAAAATGATAGAGTTTTTTTATTTTAAGTTTGTTTGTTTTCTTTTCTTAGGTTTTGGTTTTTGGTTTTGAAAGAAAAATAAAGGAAGAAGGAAATTGAGATGTAAATGTAAGAGAATGCTCCTGTACACAGCCTTTAGTTTTTCTATTAAATCATTTTTTTTAAAAAGAAAACCATAAATTTTGACACTTGTGAACTTGCATGTTCTTCTTAAGCCTACAAATGTCTATTTATAAATATTTTATATTTCCTATGTTTTATATTTTATTTTTATATTTTTATTTACCATGTTTACTTAAAGAAATATTATAAAACCCTTTTATTTATTCTTATTCCACTTTAAACTTAGGTTATTACCACTTTAATCAATAACTAAATATATATACACTAGTGTTTAAAATGTAGAGTTTTAAATCTAAATTATTTTTAAGATGTTTTCTTTGAATTTCAAATCACAGTTTTATTCACAAACCATATATATATGAATAATAGTAAAGAGATAGCATATTTTATTTTCTTTGAAATGATAAGTTTTGCAAATTTAAATAATTATATTAGAAGATTATCAAATTAATATTGCCAAAATCATGGGTCATTACAATGTTGTTTTGGAAAGAAGACATAAATATTTGGAATTTTAAAATATATAATCAGGAAAGATACAAACCAAGAAAAAAGAAAGGAAAGGAAGTTCTGTACAAGTGTATGCATTACTTACCCATCACTCTTAGTCTTCAAAGATTATATGCATCTTCAATAACTGCATCTCATATGAGATGGCATGGTGTGAGAATGGAGGAAGAGACACATCCAACCAACGGAGAAGCGTGGAAGCATTTTGACAAAACTAATTCTGATTTTGCACCGGAGAGTCGTAATGCTAAACTTAGATTATGTACGGATGGTTTTTCACCATTTTCTCAATTTGGTGCTAAATATTCATCTTGGCCCATTATCATCACACCTTATAATTTACCTCCGTGAATGTGTATGAAAATGCAATATATGTTTCTTACTGTTGTCATTCCTGTCCTCGACGATCCGACAGAAGGAATCGATTTTTATTTACAACTGTTGATTGAGGAGTTAAAAATACCATGGAATGAAGGAGTAGAAACCTGCGACTTTTCAAAGAACAAAAAAAATAAATATGTTTGCTTCTTTCTTGTGGACTCTAAGTGATTTTCCGGCCTATGCGATGCTTTCGGGATGGAGTACATCCATTCGTTTAGCATGCCCATATTGCATGGAAGAAACACGCGCGTTTTCTTTACTAAATGGTAAGAAAATTTCATGATTTGACTGCCATCGATGTTTTCTTCATGACAATCATCCCTTCAAAGGAGACAAGAAAAAAATTATCTAATAGAGTTGAAACCAGGCAACCACCAACGATATGGTCAAACGAAGACATATACGAACTTGTAAGGGACTATCCAAAGATATATGAAACTGAAGTGCAAATAAAAATTGAAGGCAATTCGACCATTTATAATTGGTGCAAACAAAGTATATTTTGAAAGTTTCCATATTGGAAATATCTTCTACTTCGTCATAATATTGATGTGATGCACAACGAGAAAAATGTCTTTGATAATGTTTTTAAGACAATTTTGAATGTTAAGAGGAAGATTAAGGACGATTTGAAATCAAGACGCGATATACAAGAATTATGTGAATGTCCTGAGCTTCATATGAAACTAAATGACAGTAAAAAAACCCAAAGCATTATACGAGTTTAATAATAAGCAAGTTAAAGTTGCATCAAAAATGGGCGGAAGGTTTAAGGTTTTCTGATAGGATTTCATCAAATCTTCGTAGATGTGCTGAATTTAAAAACGGTAGATTGAGCAGAACAAAAATCCATGACTGTCACATAATGATCGAAAATTTATTACGTATTCTATTCAAAGAACCAATGCCATTAAAAGTAATTTGGAAGGTAGTATCGGAGCTTACTCTATTTTGCAAAGAGCTTTGTTCGACTACTAAAAAGAGCAACGTTTAGGTAAACTTAAAGTAGATATTCCTATATTACTCTACAAATTGGAGAAAATATTTCTGCCAGGTTTTTTTGATGTAATGGAACATTTATCTATTCCTCTCCCATCTGAAGCACGATTTCGAGGTCCTATGCGATATAGATGGATGTATCCATTTGAGAGATATGTAATATGTTACAAGTCAATTTAATTACATTCTAAAGTTAAATTTAATGTAAATTAATTTTGCATAGAACTTGAATCGTCTGGAAAAAAAAATGAGGCAAAAAGAACGAGTTGAAGGTTCGATTTGTAAATCTTACATCAAAAAAGAAGCTTCGTTCTTTTTCGCTCACTATTTCAGCGACCATGTGAACATATCATTTGAAAGTGTTCCTCGCAATGATGAAGGCGATGAAAAAGAGTCCTCTCAAAAAATGTTATCTATTTTTAGATAACATGGTCGACCTTTTGGGAAATGTGCAGAAGTACGGCTAGACGATAGAGATCTTCATGTAGTACACACTTATATTCATCTAAATTGTGCTGAGGTTGCACCATTTGTTAGGTAATCTGAAATAATAATTTATGATTTATTCATTTCAATAATGCATGTGCATGTAGAATTTAATGCAATATTTATGAAATGAACATCTGCACGGAGATCTTAGGAAAGAATTTTCTGAATGGTTTTCAAAGTACGTTTATGAACAGAAATTTTTTATGGTTGACGAAGGTTTGAATCATCTTACGTTGGGACCAAAAAGAAATGTCAAGACATATCCAGTATATTTTGTCAATGGATACAAATTTAACACCAAAGAATATGGTGTAGAAAAATTAAATAATAATACAGGTGTATTTGCTAAAGGTAGTGATGATCCAGAAAATCACATAAATGATTTTTATAGGGTTTTAACACAAATTTTGCAACTGATATATTTCTCACGACCCACGGAGGAGGTGTTTCTGTTAAGATGCAATTACAATGTTCTAGGTTCTTGAATTAATGTGCACAAGGATTATAATCTTATTGAAATAAAGCATACATCACATTATCACAAGTAAGATCCTTTTGTACTAGTCAAACAAGCATTGCAAGTTTATTATGCTTATTATCCGTCTCTAAACTGAGGCGTTTTAAAACAAAGCCAGATTTATGTTCGATGGGAAGAATATTCCAGATGAAAAAACTTACCAGGTTGATCTTGAGTAAAGCAACGAAATAATAATTACATACGATAGTACGAATTTTGGACCTCTATACGATGAATCAAATATTTTGGTAGAAGCATTCGAAAGTATGGAGGAAAATGACGTAGAATATAAGACCGAATCAGAATCAGATGATGATGATGATTGATGTAAATGATGAGCTTTATTTTGGTAGTTATGTAATTATGCAATTGACGTAATTGATGAGATTATGCAGTTGATGTAATTATGCAATTGATGTAATTATGTTGAATTCTTGGTGTATTACAAAACTGATGTAATTGATAAGATTTATTTTGTTAGTTATGTAATTTAGGTCATTTATGAAACTCAATCTGTTTATCATTATTTGCATCTTTTATGGCACTTCCATTTCCATCATTTATTTAGCAATTTATGTTAAAAATGCAATGTATTCTACTTATTGTCGGAATATGAGACCCAATCTGAATCAGGTATACTTTGCACTTTATGTACTTTATATCATTTTGTGTCATTTAACTATAAAATATATTTCATTATCATGTTATCGTTCTCTTTTAAAATGGTGTGTCTGTGAAAGGTATATATCATGCCTTCCAGAAGGAGGAATTCTTTCCACTTTTCAGGAGGTGGTGGCAGTGGTCCATCGCAACCGCCACAATGACCAGTCGTAACTCTAGTACTTAGAGCCGAGGGTTAAGTATTAAACTTTTTTCAGCATCTTAAATATTTTATGTAAGATATACTAATCTGTATCATATTTAGCACAGGGGGTTTGAGCTACAGCCATCAGCTGTAGTTATATCGATTTCGAGGGAGGCGTACAAGAGTAGGATGTTAGCTTACTAGCAAAAGTGAGATAACATTCCTCCCTACATCCTCGAGTGTATTTAGCAGGATTTAATTGTAAGTATGTTCTTTTGTTTTCCATTCTTATTTTTTTGTCGTTTATTTATTGTTCACCTTTTATTGTTTAATTTTTGGTTGCTTGTTTATCATGAAACAAAGGCTACCATAGACATACATTCAGGGGACCAGTAGCTAGTACAACGTTACTACATGCAGAAGATTAGGAAGAACTGCAGGGATTCCATGTCGACGGTGAAGCATAAAGGGAAGAAGCCAAACTGGATTGGAAAGAGTGCATGGGAAAGGTGGCTGAAACATTGGATAGTGACGAGGTGATTGTAAGTGTACTAAACTTTTATTAATTATTTGATTGATACGTAAATATCTAAAAATATTTGGTCGATAAATAATGTATTAAATTCAAATGTATAGGCAGAGTCGGAAAGAAACTCCGCAAATATGAACAAAAATCCCATCACTCATCGAGGAGGGTCAAAGTCGTTTCAGCAGTATCGCCAGGAGTTGGTAAATTTAATAAATGCAAATTGTAAATAGTTATTATGCTATATAATTTTAAATATACAATAATAGTATATAATAATCAATTTCAGGAAGGTGAGGCGTGGGGTCCTACGTCGTATATGGATATGTTTATCCGTACGCATGCCGTCGAGCATGTAAATCCAGATGGGACAGTTTCATATACATGGCACGCCGATAAATCTAGCAAAAGCCATGTAAGCATATTTTATTTTATGTACTATTAGTAACTTTTTTAATTGTTAAATTATAATAAATATATCATGATATTAATTTTAATTGCATTTTTATTGTTCATGCAGGCAAGACTTATGTAACAACGCCAGAAACTTATGGAGGATACCGGTCGAGATTAGCTCATGACAGATGAGGATATTATTTTTGAGGCAGTCATGGATCCACCATCACGGCACAGGCGCTACATCTTTGGCTATCAAGTGGTAATGAATAATATATTAAGATATAACAATTTAATAATCTTTTAATTTTTGGTGCATTGCTTTAGTTTCAGTCATAAGTTTATAGATATAACAATCAACACATTGTGTTGTAACTTTGATATTATGATTATAGACTAAATTAAACAAGTGTTGCAGGCTAGAAAACAGAGGCGAGCCAGCCAACCGACCAAAGCTGATATCGATCTAGCAGAGATCGAAGAGTTGAGAGCTAGGGGGCACTAATGGAAGATCAAAACCGTCGCCAGACCATCAAGATGACACAGCTGCTGGATCGACATATTGCTGAGTACATGCAGCACTGTTATGTACACTGTTTGATGATACACTTGGTAGTAGTGATTCTGACATTTGGGAGTTGATTGTGAGGGATTGGTGAAGCATTTATGTATATATTATACAATTAGATGTATGAGAATTATGGTAGTGAAGTTTGATTTGATTTTATATGATTTGTGTTGGATTTTATATGAATTTGTTTTGATTTATGTTTTTTTGATATTTAGTTACCTTTCTATGGTTTGATTTCATGTTGGACATCTGAATTGGATATATTGAGTTTGTTGAAAGATATTGTATTTATGAATTGCGGATGGAAGGATAAATTGAAGCTGAAATCCAAAAAAAATTTGCAGGTTTTTCGACGGCTTCCTACGGCCTGTAGGTCAAATTTCACTGACACGTTCAAACGACTGTCGATGGCTAAATTCCGACGACTTCCAACGGCTCCCGATGGCTTTCAGTAACAAACATAATTATCCACGTGTCTTCCGATGGTCGTCGGAAGCCGTCGGAAATACAGTCGACGACCGCTGTTGGGAGCCGTTGGAAAAACTATTCACCGACGACTTAATTTGCGGCGACATTTGACGGCTCCCGATAGCTTCCGTCGGACGCCGACGGTCGGGAGCCGTCGAAAAATGCTTTGTTCCTTATAGTGTATTATATAATAAAAAAATTACGCAACTAATTTTGGGATCATTTTGCAATCTATATTTTTTGAAATGACCAAACATCCCAAAAAATTAATATAATAAAAGCCTAGGATATTGAATCTGATTCTGGTGCAGATTTTTTAGAGTTGATGTCTCTGTTCGTCAAATATTTTAACTTCTTACTTAATTTAGATCACAAATCATAGATACATATTATAGATAATAGAAAGTAAAGTACAAAAAGAGAAAACGACAAATAGAATTTTTTTATAATGGTTCTGTAATATCTAGTGTACGTTTTATTTTATATCTGTTATTATATTCCTCAATTTACAATTTCTACTGTAACGATCGGGGTTTTTTCGTTGCCGAAAAACCGAAATGTTATGGGTTTAAGAAAGAAGAAAAGAAAAAGAAAGAGGTAGAAGAGAGAAAATAGAGAGAAAAGAAAACAGAACATAGAACAATATCAAAATCTCACAATTCGCAGCGGAACAACATATAATAGATAAATGAATAATCTTTAAACAAAGAACTATATCAGTTATTACATTACATTTAATTACATCATATCATCAGAGTGTACAACAACAAACAAACAGCGGAAAAAGAATACTATATACTAGTAATACGCCATGCCATCCAGCTTGCCTCCTGCAACTTCTGAATTCCAGAATATCCTGATAAACCTAACTCTTGACTGCCCGTGTGGAAATTGGTGGGCACCCAGAGTTTAGGAAGGAAAACAATAAACTCCGAGTCAGTCATGAGACTGGTGTGAGAACTAAAACAGTTTATTTTTCTTTAAAATCAAAATAGAGGAATATTTTAAAAATCAATTCGCAATGCTTTTAAAAATGAGACTACCATAAGACCTCCTGCCACACACACAATGCAAACGCAGACTTGGAGGAGATTTCTTCTTATGTTAGTCAAAGATGCTTGATACGCATTAAAATCAAATCAATTTTGATATTATTATTAGTGCATAGTGTAGAAGATATTTCGAAAGTAGAATATAAATCTTAGCCAGCATAGGTACCATTATATTATGCCTACTATAGCTACTTCCTGAGGAAGCAGGTTCTACAACTAAAACCGTACAAGATCGTATTGTTTCTTTGGATTTCCAACGAATGATCAGGCCAAGGAACTTCCCATTGCCACATGAGAATGCCTCTGGATGGACATCCCCGAGAACCAAACCGGATCTCTACCAACACAAGGCCGGGTTACCCCTAACTGAGTAACAACTGACCGAATATGCCATCCCCCGGTCCTTTGGGACCTTTCACCGAGCGCTCGCAATCAATTCACACAATCATAAAGTGTTTTCAACATGAGTAAGTATCTGGGCTCCATACCATGATACCACCCTTTTCCAGAAGGAAATGCACATATCCTAAAGGGCGCTACCCCTCATAACCTTGCTGCTTCTTTCCTGTTTTGACCATTCCGGGGTGTGAGGCTCGACGAAGTTTCGTCCACAAAAACATACTTTATACAAAAGCCATGCTTTGGGTCAACAAATGATCATAGAAATGATCACCAAGATAGACGATCAAATAAATGATCCTATCATAAATAATCAACACAATGATCATTTACAGCAACACTCAGTATGTCACATTACCAAATTGGGAATATATTGCTGATAACTTCAACTATATAACCTCTGAGCTCGTATGTCTCAGAGAAGGGTGTTAAGCTAAGAGAATAAATTCTCCGCCACCAACAGAAATATATTTGAAAGAAATCGGCTTTATATCCCAATTTGTAATGTCAGACATACTATCCATACAAGTCTGTTCCGGGCTCGAACAGAACCGAAGGCACTTACAAAGAAGTCCTTGCAATCCGAATAATCTCTAATCACGTTCGGATTTCCCATCACATATGGAGATCTCAATACCGGGGATCAGCCAGTGCAGAGACAATCAACAAGAAACCCTTACGTTTTTGAAAATATCCGGTCTTCAACACCGATCTTCAAATGCAATTCATAACGACGTATCACATATTCGGAATGGGTTATACGACCCCAAGGTCCTTTCCCGGTTAACCCGAATAGTGAGCGCTTATTTTAAAAAAAATAAGTGTGGCATTCAATTTCAAACAAATCACAACAAATACCTATTTAAAGGTAAATATTGATAGTCAGTTATTGAACTATCAATAGATATGCCAACATCACCAGATTCCAAATAATTTTCCAAATTATTTATTTTCCAAAAATATCTTTAGAAGATATAAACTTCCCTTACTTCAAAAATAAATCAATATTTATTTTTAAACCCATTCTCCCAATTCCATTTATAAATTCCATATTGAATTTATATTCCAAAATATTTATGAATATACGATTTTTAATTATTCATTTTTCGATTTATCTTCAAAAAGATAATTTTCTCTAAACTTTCCATTTCACATTGGAAAAACAATTTCCATACTTATTTATTTTATAAGTATTTCACAAATCTTATTTATTTTCAACCTTTGGAAAATATTCAATATACTTAAATCAAAATTAAGCATATATTTCATTCTTTAAGGAAATCATTCTCTTAAACATATTTATTTGGGCCAAAACGAATGTTGCGTAAAACACCGTTACGACAACCCAAAATCACTAGTATAGGGATTCAGAATTAAAATAGATATATAAATCCCGATACCATACAAAAACATTTCCTTTCGGAAATCATCTATTATAACAACAGTGTTATAATCTACTATTTCCTTCCATTTCTCGAAAACGTCTATTTCAACAATAAATGTTGAAATCTATGGTTTCGATAGTTAATATATTTTAAAACATCTTTAGATCGTTTTAATTCTATTTAAAACATCCCATTCAAAACATTTCTTTAACATATTATTCACTATTCAAAAACGTGAATATATTTGTTAACCAATTTCATCCCTTCTATTCAATTTGTTTTAAAGGATTATTCACTGTCTAAAACGTGAATATAACTCCATTAATAAATTACAACAATTTACTTATCAAAATAAGTCGTTGCGAATTTATAAAACAATGTTTATAAATTCCATTTCTATTTATTTTATAACCGCTTCCTCTTATAAATTTCCTTTATTAACTTATTCGATTTATAACTCAATTATATACCGAAAGTCCATATTATAAGTTAAATGCTTATAATTTATTTGTTTACAAAATCGTTCCTTTAAACTTCATAATTATAAATCTTATAACTTATAAGATTCATTTATTTATCCAAAATCTATTCTTTTAAATAGCTTTACAAACTTTATAAACCTAGTGTTTATAAAATTCCATTTATAACTTCACCGTTATAATTCTATAAATTTCATTCATTTATGAAATTCGTTCACAATTCATTCTAACACTTATAAAAGCTCGTTTTATAATTCCAATATTTTTAATTCATAAATATCAATTTATAAATCTTTTTAATATAAAACAATTTATATTACTATTTTAAAACGTCTTTCAACTCCTTTATAATTTATCATTTTGATTTATAAAATAATCAAATTTTTATAAATCTTATTTTTTTAACTTTTTAGAATAAATTCAGAAATCCCAGTTTAAACTATTTTATAAAATCATTAATCCCATATTTTCAAAAATCAACTTTTCACTGTATTTCTCAAAAATCATAATTTTTATAACATTAAAATTATAACGTTTATTCATTTAAGATGAATCAATTCCAAAAACATTTTATAAACGTATACTTTCAAAAATTATTTTAGAATCCCTTAAAAATCAAAATCGTTATTTTTAAACTTTCAAAATTGGATCCAATGATGCAACACATCAAATAGTCAATCACGACTTTCCAATATCATATATCGATATGATAAACAATCAAACATCACAATATCTAAAATCAAATAAATATTTGTGAGGAATCCAGTTGGATCCCTCCAACCTGTTTCCCTGCATCCACAGACATTAGCACAATACCCATTCCACTTCGAGGTGGAATATCGCGGTATATGGGATTTTATAAATATTATCCACTTACTAACGGCGCAATAGGGTCTCATCCGCTAAAAAAATGCGGGAAATCAATCAACTGCAATATATACATATGCCAATATATATATATTGCTATATATAATATATAATACCAATTCCACTTCAAGGTGGAATATCGCGGTATATGTGTGTAATAAATAACCTCCGCTTACTAACGGCGTATAGGGTCTATTCACATTCAATATATATATAACAATCATCATTCAAGCATTCAATCATTCAATCAACAAATTTTAAATCTAACTATTTAAAATTTAAATAAATCCTTTTGAGTGAGAAGTTCTCACCTTTGCTTTTATTAGCAATCCTTTTCCTTCTTGACTCGATTTTCTTGATTTATACCTTGTATAAATATTTACACAATTTATTAATATTCGAATCAATCGAATAAATTAAATTTCATTTGATAAGTGTAAATTTCCCAGGGGTTTTATTTTGAACAAATTTTCCTTTTAATAAATTTAATTTTTCCAATTATTAAATTTTAAACCAATTTTCTCCTTAAAAATATTTAGAAATCAAAATAATTCCCTAAGTTAACTAAACAATTCAATTTTAACCAACGATACACTTTTAAATTAATGATATCAAAGAATTAATTTTAAACTAATACCTTTTTGGTTTTAAACCAATACGTTTAATTTTTTTTTTTCATTTGAAACTAAATTCCCTTTAAATAAATCTTTCACTTAATAAATTGAATTTCCATTTGATAAATATTCTTAACAAAATATTAAATTTCTTTTAATGATTGAATTAACAAAGGTTCAATAAAAAATGAATTTCTTTTTAACTATAATTAAATTTATCGAACTAATGATTAAATTCTTCCTTTTATTTTAATAAATTTGATTAACTAAAAATTTAAATTTAAAAACTAAATTCCTTTATTGTATTAATTCTATTCATTTCCTTAATTGTAAAATTCTTTTATTTTAAATCTAAATATATTTTATTTAAATTCAATTAAACAAAATTGATACCTCTAATCATATCCACTGCCTGCCTTATCTCCACGCGACTCGCGCTCGACTTCCCTGCGCTCGCGATTTGTTGATTCGCGATCCTCCAATACTCCAAGCACCACGCCTCCTCCCACGCACGAGCACGTGCGCGTGCGTCAGCGTCCCCCCCCTTGAATCGCCGCCTTCACCTCGCCTACGCGCGCGCCCTCTGCCGCAACCCACATCAGCAACCACGGCCTACGTGCTTGTGCCTCGAGCCTGCGCACGCGATCATCTGTACGTGGCCGCCGCCGTCGCGATGATTCTTGCGACTCCCAATCGAATCGATCACGATTCGATTCAATGCCCAAGCACGAGCCGCCGTTGATTGCACGCCGCGATCATCTGTCCGTGATTCCCCCTTTTCCCTTTTTTTTTATTTTTTTATTTGCAGACTTCGGCCATTTATATTTTGATGTGAATCGAACAACAGAAGAGAGGGGACGATCGCGAACTGCATTCGCCATTTTTTTATTTTATCTGAGTCGAATAGGGCTTCGGCCATTACTAGCCTCGTTTGATTTGAACGAGATGGGGACGAAAATGAAATCTCTTTGATTTTTTTGAACGAGAGGGGAGGGATGTCTTTAAGGTTGAACGAACATGCTCAGCACGATTTCTTCAGTGATTCTCGGCATGATTTTAGGCGTGAGAAACGGGAGAACGTGGTGTTTGACTAAATTTAAAAATTAAAATTCAAATTGAATTCGATTAAATTCCAATGCGTTTACGTGTCGTATGCTCACATATTAACTCCGAAAAATACGAAATTTGAAATTCGGTAATAATTCAATATTACGGACCCAATGAAACTGGTTTCGTCGAATTCCGAGACTGTGCCTCGGACGGCTATTTTTAAATATCGATTCAAACGATTAAAATTTCAAAACTGTACAATTCACTTTCAAATTCAATTCTGAAGCTTCTATTATCTTCAGTATTATCAATATAAATTTTACAAGCCTTTGAAATAATTTTAATCGGCTTAAAATTGAAGATTCAAATTTTTATTCAACTTTCTATAGATTAAATTCTAAAATTTAATCGTCAAATTCAAAGTTATATTGAAAATTCAATCCAAACCATCATTCAAATATTTAAAATTAATTAAATATTTTCAAATTAAATTGTTCAAAATTCTGGGTCGTTACATCTACAATATGTTTACTGAATCTTTCTGAATTGGCTACAACAATAACAAATAGTCAGCTCCTTCAGTTCACAAGGCTCAGGCTTTCCTAGACCTTAAAAGAGACCGATCCAATCTCCGGTAGTTGTTGGTGGATGATAGACATGATCAGTTAATATTTGTAATAGTGTTGTTGGATGTCTCCTTGCTATCCAAAATTGCTCCAGAAGCTTCTTCCTTGATCTATGGAGTCTATGTGCTCTTGGATTTCTCTTCATAAAATGATGGAGCTATTGGGTATTTGTGAGTGTATTAGGAAGGCTATAACATTTCCGGATTTTAGCCAAGTTTAATTTGATAATTAATTTAATTTTTGGAATAAAATTATGAATTTATTTATGAATTAATTAGGAAAATTCCAGAATAAATAAAAAATATGTGTTCGTAAATAGAATTTTGATTTGGAATTCAAAAGTAAATATTTTTTAGATAAATTGAAGTTAAAAATCTTTACATTTGAAAGAACTAATAAAATATATACATTTATAAAAGATATTTGTTTGTTTATTCATTTATAAATATAAATTGATTGTATATTAATTTTTGAATTTAAAATTTAAAAAAATAAATATTTTTTAATAATATATTGGATTTGGAAACTCTAAAAATTTAATACTAATAGGAAAATTTGTTTTGTATTTATAATATGATGATTTGAAAATTTTATTTTGAAATTGATTTACAAAAGCTATTTACAAAGTTAAATTCAAATATATACATATTATACACTTATTTATTAATGCTTAATTAATTTTAGATTGTATTCTTTAAAGATATACATATGTATGTAAAAGGAAGTGGATTATTTAAATTTAAAATATGGTATAAAATTTTATTTAAAACATAAATACGTGTAAAAGACATGTGTAAATATTTTAAAATGTGAATGAACAAACGTAGATTTTAATAACATAAGGGTTTAGATAAAATTTATAAATTAAATAAAATAATTTTTTTTACATATAGACACAAATCTCTTATATTTAAACATTTAATTAATGCATGAAAGATTAATGTGTAACCATTGTAACAAGCAAATAAACAAGTGTAAGGTATTAAAAGCATGAGATTAACAAGTGTCATGCTTGTTTTTATTTTTCTTTTATTTTTGAAATTAATGAATAAAAAGGAAAATAAGATACATACATACATCCATACCCTTTCTATTCTTTTTTGTCCATGTATTCAAACAAAGAAAAACCCAACCCAGATAAAATAAATCTAAATCAAAACTAAAAAAAAGAATCAGTAACAGTTTTCTCAAAAACAATAAAACCTGGAAAAAAAAATAAAACAAAACGGATCCAGGGAATTAAATTCAAAGCAAAATTCAGAGCCTGGAAATCAAATGCAAGTCAAAGCAACCCAAACAAATTCAAGTATAGATCAAATTCATCAGGGTCCAGATCAGATTCAAAATTGAAAACAAGTTCTCAAATCTAATAAATTGGACCAGAAACCATCTTCAACCTGAGGATAAAATCAACAGCATCAAAACAGAGTTCCAGATTTAAAAGCTAAAACTGCTGCACTGTTCCAAACTATAAGGTGGGCAAACTTGACCTTATTATATCTTTTGATGTTGGATTTGTATGTGAAATATGTGTTGGTATAATTGTATAAATATTTCTGCATATATAAGTGTATATATATATATGGATGTACGTATGTGTATACATGTAGATTTGTCTCTGTTAGCAATAGGATAACAGAAAAATTCAAAAAATTTATATCTCAAAATCTAAAAATAATTAAGAAATGATATTCAAATGAAATATGTTTTAACAGACCAGGTTTTAATTGAAAAAATATTTTTGAGGAGAATTTATTTAAGTTTATCTGGAAATTTAAAAATATAGTAAAAAATTTCAAAACATGATTAATTCGAATGATATAATTGCTTGATTCACTTATACCATTCATCTTGTCTACTAAAATCATGATTTTTAAAAGTAATTTCATGATTTTTAAGTTCGTGAAGGTTGAAAATGTTTGAGTTAAACGAATAATGGAGTTTCGACAATTGCCGATGATCAGTGAATCTATCTGGGTCGGGCGTGCTTGTGGAGATAGCTGGAAGAATGGAGGCTATGGGAAAAATATTGGATGAGCTTATAGATCATCGTGGCGGCAGGAGTTCGTCGAACATGGGTTCGATGTCAGGATTTGAACGACGATAGATTGGAGGCTAATATGTGGTCATCGATGCATCGAGTTGAGCCAGACCTAAGGGGATCGAAGTAGGGGAGTTTGACGAAGCTCCTGTTGGGATAGTGTGGATGATCGTGGTTGAGATCGTCGATGATGATGGGTATTGCTGATCGAAGTTTGGGTTCTGGGTGCATCGTCTTACTCGATTTCGAGTTCCAGGCGAGTTTGTGGTTCTAGGTGACTGATTGGTTTGGGATGGTCATCGATGACGTGTCAGTGGCCGTAGTGTCGATTGGAGTGGTGGCAAACGTTGGTGCACGTGCACGAGCATAGGGTGGTGTCAGGGTTGACGTAGGAAGAAGAAAGGGGTAACTTGGCGATTATCTTGGGAAAATTGTGTTTGGCTCGAGTAGATTTGAGTGTTGCCTCGGGGATTTTTACTTTGGGACTGGGTATTTTGTTTTGGTTAAGTACCAGGTTTAAAAAAATTTGGGAAGAAAACAAGTTTCTGATTTATTTTGTTAAAACTCAACCAAGTTTAAAAATTAGTTAACCACTTCTTTAAAAATAAGTAATGTTATTTAAGTTGGAATTTATTAAAGGTTTGGAAATAAATTTTCTTTGATTTTAAAGTGATTTACTGTATATAACCTTTATTTTAAAAAAAGTTTATTTTAAATAAACTTAATATTGGAATTTATTTAAGATGAAATGTTTTTGCTATATAAAACATTAATTTAGTTTAAAGTTAATTACGTAATAAAAGTAATCAAGGATAATTAGTTTATGATTAAAGATTAATTAATGAAAAGGATGATTACTTAGTGGAAGTATTTAAAAGGTTAATTACTTTGTGTAGTTTATTAAGGCAATTTATTAATGGAAAATTATTGAATGGAATTAAAGTGATTAATTAGTCAAAGGTTAATTAATTTGGGCAATTAATTTAAAAAATTGACTTATTAATGTGATTAACTAAAAGTTAATTAACATAAGTAATTAAAGGTAATTAATTACTTAAGGATAATTACTTGATTAAAAGTAATTAATTAATGATTAAATTTAATTAATCAAGTGATTAAAGAAGAATTGCTGAAAGTAATTAAATTGTGATTTATTAATATAAGTAATTAAGATAATCACTTATTGTAATTAACTAAGGATAATTGATTTAATGGTAATTAATTAAGGGTTAATTAATTTATTAATTAAGGGAAATTAATTTAAAGGATAATTAAGTAACTAAAGGTTAATTATTTAATGATTAATGGTTGATTGAGTTATTAATTAACATTGATTAATTAATGATTAGGGGTTAATTAATTTATTATCAAAGGATAATTAATTAAAATGGTTTGTAATTAACTAATGTTAATCAACCAGCATTAGTAATTTATGCATGAGTAATTAATATGATTTAAATTAATCAGATAATTAATTGATCTTACTTATGGATGTTTATATTCTACTGAATGTTGAATTGTTTGATATCCCTGATGTGTGCTGCTTTGTAATATGAATTGAATTAATTTGAGCTATGATGAATGTAATTTATTTATCTATGAGGAATGTAATTTATTTATCTGTGATAAATTTACATTATTTATCAGTGAATCTGTGAATAAAGATGAGCATTATAGGATTATACTGCTTATCGATATTGCTGTGCTTGAATCTGTGATGATTGATGATGCCGCACCATTGTGCAAAACCCCTGGACTACAACATACACATACAAATATGGATTGCATTAGGAAATCAGTTAAGTCACAGACATTTCGAATTTAATATTATTTTATTCAAAATAGTTTGAAAGTTGAATTTTGAATCTAAATGGTTTCGGAAATGGAATTGAATTAAATATGAAAAGCCTTTGAAAAGGAAGTTTTGGAAATTGAGATTTAATTTTAAATAGACTATATCTTGTTAAATATTATTTGAAAATATTTTGGAAATTATAGTTTGAAAGGTTTATATGAATTCTATATATATGGATTTTAAAACTATTTCAAATAAATTATTTAGGATTTCAATTTAATTCAAATTAGAACTTACCGATCATACGGTAGTTCAATGATTTTCTGAGTTATATTTTTTTAAAGGCTATAACTTGTATGTATGTGATTGGATTCTTCCGAAACAAGAAGTATTTTCTTTCAAATGATAATAGCTTTCAAATATAGGAAGGATTTCCAGTTTTTGTTGAAAAGGTTTCAAATTTGAAATGGAATTGTTTTGAAAGCTATAAACGAATCCTTGCTAAGATTAGTGAACTTTGTTTCAGAATAAGAGGATCCTAAAGGTGTAACTTTTTGAATTGTAGTTAATGTAACGACGGGGATTTTGCCCGCTCGAAAATCGACATCCATACTTCAAATCGTATTCGAATGTCATAGATTCGACCGTTCAAATCCGATTCGCCGGAGCTTATAACAACATTAAGTAAATAACACAGCGGAAAAAAAAAATATACATTGATATACAGCTTTGATACAATATCTGATACAACAGATGATCCAATAGATATCAATATACATCAGAGATATGATACAATTAATAGCAGCGGAAAAGAAAACGATAGATAACATCTAGCAGCGGAACAAATAACTCTAAGATAGTCTTCAAGGAAGAACTCCAGAAATAACTGCAACTCCATTTCCAAGAACTAATCCAGCAATAGCTCGAACTCCCAATAACGATGCACCAAGCTAAGCAAGATTGGTGTGATCCAAAGACTGAACTAACTCCAGATAATCCACTATATCCAACTATCTGAAAACCCAACTCTAGACTGCTCGTGTAGAAATATAATGAGCACCCAGAGTTTAGGAAAGAAAACAATAAACTCCAGATCAGTCGTGGGACTGGTGTGAGCAACAAAAACAGTTTATCTTTTAAAACATTCAAAAAAAGATTTTCAAAGTCAATTCGCAATGCTTTTTAAAAATGAGACTACCATAAGGCCTCCCGCACACACACACAATGCAAACGCAGAATCGGAGGAGATTTCTCCTTATGATAGTCAAAGATGCTTGATACGCATTAAGAAGAAACATTTGATATTATTACTAGTGCATAGTGTAGAAGAATCATTTCAAAAGTAAAGATATAAATCTTAGCCAGCATAGGCATTTCGCATTTATGCCTACTATAGCTACCATCCAAACAGTGGGGCGCCACCATAAGTGAATGATAGGTTCTACAACTAATACCGTACAAGGTTTCGTATTGTTTCTTTGGATTTCCAACAAATGGTCAGGCCAAGGAACTTCCCATTACCACATGAGAATGCCTCTGGAAGGACATTCCCGAGAACCAAACCGGAACTCTGCCAACACAAGGCCGGGTTACCCCTAACTGGGTAACTACTGACACGAGCACGCCATTCCCCGATCGTAAACGACCTTTCTCACGGGATCCCGATAACCAACAACCACAAAGTAATAAATTCGCGGTAACCACATAGGTTAAATATCTGGGCTCCATACCATGATACCACCTCTATCCAGAAGGAAATGCACATACCCTAAAGGGAGCTACCCCTCATAACCTTGCCGCATCTTTCCTGTTTTGACCATTTCCGGGGTGTGAGGCTCGACGAAGTCACGTCCACAAAAACACACTTTATACAAAAGCCGTGCTTTGGGTCAACAAATGATCATAGAAATGATCACAAAGATAGACGATCAAACAAATGATCCTATCACAAATAATCAACACAATGATCATTTCACAGCAACACTCATCATGTCACATTACCAAATTGGGAATATATCGCTGATAACCTTCAACTATATAACCTCTGAGCTCGTACGTCTCAGAGAAGGGTGTTAAGCTAAGAGAATAAATTCTCCGCCACCAACAGAAATATATTTGAAAGAAATCGGCTTTATATCTCAATTTGTAATGTCAGACATACAATCCATACAAGTCTGTTCCGGGCTCGAACAGAACCGAAGGCACTTACAAAGAAGTCCTTGCAACCCGGATATTCACAATCCCGATCGGATTTCCCATCACATATGGAGTCTCTATACCAGGAGCTACTCAGTGCAGAGACAATCGATAGGTCATCCTATCGCTTTCGCAAATACTCGGTCTTCAACACCGATCTTCAAATGCTATCCATAACGTCGAATCACATATTCAGAATGGGTTATACGACAGAAAGGTCCTTTCCCGGCTAAACCGAATAGTGAGCACGATATTTCAAAAACAAATGGATAATGGGATTTCAATTAAGTCACAACTTAATAATTCAAAACTTTCTTTCAAATGGTTTAAACCGATTACCATCTCAAATCTCTTAAACAAAAAGATTCATTTTCACAACCTTTAATGGTTTAAACAGCTTTCACATTTTAATCTTTTAAATAAAAGATTCATTCACAGATTTTGCGAATCAATTTTCATTTCAATTTGATTAACTCGTTAAATCTTTAAATCAAAGATTTAACTTATAGCCCTCAAAACAATTTCATTTCAATTTGATTAACTCGTTAAATCTTTAAATCAAAGATTTAACTTATAGCCTTCAAAACAATTTCATTTCAATTTGATTTAAACAAATCATCAATTTAAATCTGTTAAAAATAAACATATTTAATTCATAGCTTTCAAAAAGAATTCATTCATAACTTGGAAAAATCAATTCTCTATTCAATCTTGAATTTCCCCTAATTAACTGGAATCTCAGTTCTTATCTAAAAGTGTTTATCATTTGAAAACAACAGTTTTCATTTTGGAAATCTGATTCATTTATACGAGTTGAAATCCTTGGGTTAAATTCAAATTCCCAAAAACAATACTTAAAAGTGGTTTAATCCTTATATAACCAATATAACATCTTTAATCCCTAATTTCAAATCATAGAATTCAATTTCAAGTATTGAATTTAAATTTAAATCAAATTATTTAAATTCCAAAACTTAATCAAGTAATTTTAAAAATAATAAATTTTATTTTGAAATTTCATTCTAAAAGATTTTCACATTTATTCCGATTCCATTTCCAAAACATTTGAATTTAAAAATTCAAATATAACTATTTCAAAAATCTGCGACTTAATCGATTTCCTCGTGAAATCCATAATTGTGTGTGTATAAGTGTGGTCCAGGGGTTATACACAGTAGTGCAACAGCATACAATCATCACAGATCAGAATACAGGAATATAGTTGATAAGCGATATAACTATAACGCTCATCGTCCATTCACAGATAATATACAAATATAAATAAATGAATGAATCATACACAGCTCAATCCATAGAACAAAATATCACAGATCAGATAGGACAATCAATTCAAGATATCTCATACAATACAATCATTCATAAGTAAGGTCAAGCATTTAATAATCATTTATAAGCAGGATTAATTAATTGTTTTAATCCTAATTAATTCAATTTATTTCCATGTAAATAAAATTAAATTACTTATGAATTTATCATCCCATTCTGGTTTCTTAATTCAAATTATTTGATATAAACTAATTTATCAAACACTTTAATTAATTAAATTATTCTCAATCAATCATATTAATTAAATCGACTCTTGAACCAATTATATAATTAATTTACTTCTTAATTCATTATTTCAAGAAATTTACTCTTTAATTACTTATCATTAAGCAATCATCTCAAAATAACAAATCATGAATTACCAATTTATCTTTATCATTAATTTAATCAAAATATTCAAGTTTAATTACAATTAGTGATTAACCCCTTAATTTCTTTCATTAAGTAATTAACAATTTACAATTGATTATCTTAATTAATTTAATCTAATAAATCATCAAAATTAATCACATTAATTTAATTACTTAATAATTCCTAGTTAATTATCTTCATTAACTAATAAAATTTCTTAATTACATTTAAATTAATCTCTAATTATAAATTAATCTAAATCATTAATTTATAAATTCGATAAATAAATCATTCCTTAATTATCTTATTTAATCGAATCGTTTAATACTTTAATTATCTCTAAGGTAATTTATTTATTTCTTTATTAATGATTAAATACATATTAATGTGTAGAACATTACCCTTTTTAAATTTAAATTTAAATCACATTTTGAATATAAGATTCAAAATAATTTACCATTTAGAACTTTAACCAAATTTAAATTGAATTTAAACTTGTTTAAAACACCTTCAGATTTTAAAACTGAATTTATTTCAACTTGTATTTAAATTTCACTTTTAGTCCAGGTTTTAAAATCTCGATTTAAACTTAAGTTTAAGTCTTACTTAATTTAACAAACCCAGGCTTGAATTCAATCAGAAGAACAGGCCTCTGTTTTTAAAATGCCTGGAACTAACAAACTCAAGACAGCACACTACTTCGAGTCGCCTACCTCTTTACTTCGAGAGTTACCCGAGAAAAATGCCTGAGTGCTTCGAGTTTTTCCCCAAACCAACCCGTGTGAGTATTTTTTTCAAAATTTTGTTTAAGTGTTGATCTGACCCGGCGCACAACTGAATGCACTCGAGTTAAGACTCGAGCCAAAACCAATATTACTCGATACTTCCTTCGAGTTATCTTCATCTTCCCAACTATAACCACCCAAACATAATCACTGATACACGCAAACACGTGTGTACCTGCACCATCCACCGCCGATGTCCTGGCCACCACTTCCATCGCCATCTAGTCATCGTTGACCCCCTCAACTCAATCCATCACCCAGCACCCATCACGACAACACGAATCAAAATCGAGTTAAATTTCCAAACCTGGAAACATGCTAGCTTCAACACCCCAAACCTGTCAACATCGCCTCGTCCACGCCGTGCCGACCATCAGCGAGCTTCCACCTCCGGCCTCGACTTCGACATCACCCAAACTTCTACCACCCGAAGTATCAAAACACTCGATCCATCATTGAGGCCGAGGTGATCAAAATTCCATCATAGCTAAAAATTAGGTTTACAGATTTTAAATCCAAATCCCAAAATCCACATAGCTTAAATTCTTGATCCAATATTTTTCCTAGCTTCAATGATCCCTCCTCTAACCACCGAACAAATTCCGACCTCCCCAGGTTCAAAGAACTGCAGATATACCCAAAAATCCCATTTCTGTACAACACAGAAATGCACATTGCACTCTCCACTAAAAATTCCCATTTTAGTTTTAAAAATCAAATTTTGATTTCAGTATTTGATTCTTAAACCTGAATCCATCAAACATGATAATTGATTTTTAACTTTGTTTAAGTTTCACTGTTATTTTATATTTTTCCAAAGGCAAAACAATTTAGTTTAACCCAACAAATTTTTAAACCTAAAACTATGATGTAACTAACATATTTTGTTCAACATTTCGATCTTAACAAAACTTGGATTAAGAGCAAGTAATTTTTGATTTACTTTTGAGCCTAGAATTAAGCATCAGAGAAACAGAGACCAAACACATCTCATTCCTACATTACACATACATATAGAAACAGGCACTTATACATATATTCACATCTCAAACTCAATCAGATAAAATCAAGCAACTTGATTGAACTTATATATGTTGTTACTCACCCTTTAGAAACAGAGCAGTCATTTGATTGTAACAGTTTTGAAAATGAAAACTGTAATGCCTTTGCTTATTTATTTATTTTTCTTTGAAAATGATTTGTAGTCTTGCTTAAAAGAAAAATGAGTTACAGGCATTATCACAGATATACACCCAATTTAAACTTCATTCAGTCAAACTAGCATGCAACCCTAAATGAATATACTTAGGCATTTTTAGAAAAGGAGTTACTCACAGATTCACAGCATTGAATTCAAGAACTGGTTTTAAAACTTAAAGTTGCTCACCTGCGGGATGAAGGCAGAGGACGAGCTTTCAAACTGGAGCTTGTATTTTTGCTTACTGAGATCTTCTCTGGTTTTCATTAATTAATGTTTAAACTGAGTTGAGCCTTATTTGCTTGGAGTTCCAGGTTGCCTTGTTTCACCTTAAAACTAAATCTTGAATCTTTGCATTGCTGAGTTGATTTGTATTGTTATGTTTTGTTTTAGTTTTGTTTACTTCATTCATTTTTTTTTTCTTTTTGCATATGGGGCTGATATATGGAAGCAAGTTACAGGGTGATAAACTTATACAGTGTGATATCTTTGTATAATAGGCATGGCTTGGTATGCTTGCATTAAATGCATGAAGCATGTTGCATTAATTGCCTGATACCTTCCCCTTTATGCTAGAGATACTAGTATTTATTATTAAGTACTTGTTTATTTATGTATTTGTTTACTTGTTTCATTCCATGCTTATATTTGTACTTGCTTGTTTTCATATTTAAATGTTGTTTCTTTTCTTTTCTTTATTTTCTTTCACAAGCTTTTGCATCTATGTTTGTTTTAAGTGTTTATAAAAACATATTTTTGTTTTAGTCCTTTGTATTTTATTTGTTTGTTTTATTTTCGTCTACATTCTTTTCATATTTAAATGTATTTTATTTTCTTTAAATCTTCTTGTTTTGAAATATAAATAAATTTCTATTTTATTATGTTGTTAGAATTTAGCAAATGTTCTACTTCCTATTTTTATTAAAATTTATCTCATATTATTTTTCTATTTCTAGTTTAAATATTTATTGTTATCTTACTTTAATATTTATTTATGAGTTACTATATATATATATTTTATTAATTTATTTTATAACTCAAATATTTATTAAACCATTCATCTAAGATTTAAATCCAAATCAAATATATATATATATATACACACACAAGATTTTATAATTTCAAATTGACTCATATATACCCAAATATACATATATATATATACATTCACATATATACATATATATATACAATAATTAAAAATTTAAATGATTTATATAGAATATATTTGAACTCGGGGAAACTCACATCACTAAATCGATTAATTTCACCGTTTTCTTCAAAAATAGATTTTAATTATCATTTTAAATTTATATAAAAATCCGGGGTCGTTACAAATTAATTTTGAAAGCTATGAATGAATCTTTGTGAAAATTTGGTGAACTTTGTGAAGTGCATCTTTTTGTGTAAAGATTTGAAAATGGTAATTTGTTTAAACCATTTGAAGAAAGGTTTCGGGCTTTAAATTGTGACTAAACTAAGATCCCATATATCCATATGATTTTAAAATTAAGCGCCCATTATTCGGTTTAGATGGGACAAGATTTTGTGTCATAAAATTCATTCCGAATAATGATACGAAGTAAATGGATAGCATTTGAAGACCGGTGGTGAAGACCGGGTATTTTCGAGAACGAAAAGATAACCCGTCGAATGTCTCTACACTGAGTCGCGCCGGTATAGACATCTCCATATATGATGGGGAGTCCTATCGGGATTGGAAATACCCGGATTGCAAGGGCTTCTTTGTGAAGTGCCTTCGGTTCTATTCGAACCCGGAACAGACTTATATGGATGTGTGCCTGACATTACACTTTGAGATGTAGAGCTGGTTTCTATCAAATACATTTCTTTTTGGTGGCGGAGAATTTATTCACTTAGCTTAACACCTTTCTATGAGACGTACGAGCTCAAAGGTTATGTAGTTGATGGTTACTAGTGATACTTCCCAAGTTGGTAATGTGGCATACGAAGTGCTGCTGATCATTTGTTGATCAAAGCATGGCTTTTGTGAAAAGAATAGCTTTGTGGACGTGACCTCGTCGAGCCTCATAACCCGGAATGGTCGAAACAGGAAAGATGCAGAAAGGTTATTTGGTGGCAGGGCCCCTTGTGGGTATGTCCATTTCCTTCCGGATGAAGTGGTATCATGGTAGCCTAGATATTTAACCTATGTGGTTACTGCAAATTTATTACTTTGTGGTTGTTGGTGTCGAGCGCTTGGATAAAGGTTGGTTACGACCGGGGGATGGCATGCTCGTGTCAGTAGTTACCTAGTTACAGAAGTAACTTGGCCTTGTGTTGGCAGAGATCCGATTAGGTTCTTAGGGTGTCCCTCCAGAGGCATACTCATGTGGCCCAAGAAGTTCCTTTGCCTAACCATTTGTTGGAAATCCAAAGAAACAATGTGATCCCTTTGCAATTGCAATTGTATAACCTGCCACCTCAGGTGGTAGCTATAGCTGGCATAATATAATGGTACCAATGTTGTAAAGATTTATATTATGCTTTCGAAAGTTTTCTGCACTATGCACTAATAATAATATCAAAAGAATTTTGCGTATCAAGCATGTTTGACTATCATAAGAAGAAATCTCCCCTAAGTGTGTGATTACATTGTGTGTGTTCCGGAAGGCCTTACGGTAGTTTCATTTTCCAAAAGGCATTGTGGATTTCAATCTTAAATTATTTTTTTGTTTTTTTTGTTCAAAATTGTTTTCGTTTGCTCACACCAGTCTCATGACTGACCCAGAGTTTATTATTCCCTTCCTAAACTCTGGTGCCCACAATTTTCCACATGGCCAGTCTAGAGTTGGGATTTTCAGATAATCAAATAATAGGTGTAGATTCGACAGCCTTTGGTCTTTGGAAATCTTCTTCAGTCTTTGGTCGACTAACCTTGTTTAAGTCCAACTTGATGGTGGTTCGAGCTTTTGATTTGGAGTTTTGGAGCTTTATTTTTGGGATGCAGTTTATGGATTCATTCTCTCTTGAAGAATATGTTGGAGTTATCTTTTCCGTTGTTGTGTCTTTCCGCTGTTATGTATCTCAGATATGTGATATTCATTGTATCATTGTTGTAATCAACTGTTGTATATCAATGATATTATTCATTTCTCCCGCTGTGTTTTTGTACTTAATGTGTTATAAGCTCCGGCGAATCGGGTTTTAACGGTTGAATCTGCATCATTCAAATACGAGTAAAGTATCGATGTTGATTTTCGAACATGAAAATCTGGGTCGTTATAGTGGTATCAGAGCTTATGGTTGAACTCTAGCTCAGGAGTATAACACATTAGGTAACTCATTAGAGATAGGGTGTAGTGTACCCTAGAAAGAGTATTTCCTCAGATATCTGTCTGTATGCCTCAGTAAATTCTCTTACTATTCACTGATAGTAAGTATGAGTGCAAGAAGAAGACGAGATAGGGGACAGGGGAGTACCACTACAAATGGTTAATACCCTGCAACAACGGGAATAATCTTTCTCTATCAATCTCCTTCGATCCGATATCAATTATTTGATGGTTTCGTGGCAGCTACAGGTAGAAGCTTTGGTGTGGTTGCACTTCGAATCATTATTGAAAAGATTCTAATTCCTATCCCGTATGCTCATTATCAGTTTTTCGTTTTGACTTTAACGAATTGAAATTTAAATTGAAATAAACTGGTTAATAAAATTAAATTGTATCGATAAAATTATTTTGATTAAAACCAAATTTGAAATTCTTTTGTAATTTCTTGAGAGAATCAAAGTCCGAAGATGGACAAGCTAGTGTATATTTTGGGATATTCTGACCTGAGTTGAGTATCCATTTGTTTGTTCTTTTGGGTCCATTATGTTCTATGAATGGATAGTTATCCTTTCGAACTAATCAATACCCTTGTATATTTCATAGACTGGATGACCCATGTACTTCGTGAAATATTGAATGAGTAACTATTGATGAGATTCTGATTTAGTGAGCCAAATGCAGAATGGATATTCATTTTGATCTAGAAAGATATTTCTTCATCTTTCATTTGTTCTTTGTTATCTCCCTAGCAAATTTCGGGGATGAAATTTTCTTAAGGGGGGAATCTATAACATTCCTATATTTTAGCCAAGTTTAATTTGATAATTAATTTAATTTTTTGAATAAAACTGTGAACTTATTGATGAATAATTAGGAAAATTCCAAAACAAATAAAAAATATGTGTTTGTAAATAGAATTTTGATTTGGAATTCAAAAGTAAATAATTTTTTTAGATAAATTGAAGTTAAAAATCTTTACATTTTAAAGAACTAATAAAATATATACATTTATAAAAACATATTTGTTTGTTTATTCATTTATAAATATATGTATATTAATTTTTGAATTTGAAATTTTAAAAAATAAATGTTTTTTTAATAATATATTGGATTTGGAAACTCAAAAATTTAATACTAATAGGAAAATTTGTTTTTTATTTATAATGTAATGATTTGAAAATTTTATTTTGAAATTGATTTACAAAAGCTATTTACAAAGTCAAATTGAAGTATATACATATTATATACTTATTTATTAATGTTTAATTGATTTTAGATTATATTCTTTAAAGATATACATATGTATGTAAACGGAAGTGGATTATTTAAATTTAAAATTTGATATAAAATTTTATTAAAACATAAATACATGTAGAAGACATGTGCAAATATTTTAAAATGTGAATGAATAAATGTAAATTTTAATAACATAAGGGTTTAAGATAAAATTTATAAATTAAATAAAATAAGGAATTTTTACATATAAACACAAATGTCTTATACTTAAACATTTGGAAGATAAATAAAAAAACATATTAAAATTATTAATGCATGAAAGATTACATGTGTAATCATTGTAACAAGCAAATAAACAAATGTAAGAATTTAAAAGCATGAGATTAACAAGTGTCATTACTTGTTTTTATTTTTCTTTTATTTTTGAAATTAATGAATAAAATGGAAAATAAGATATATGTATATATACACACACACACACACACATACATCCATTCCCTTTCTATTCTCTTTTGTTCATGCATTCAAACAAAGAAAAAACTCAAACCAGATAAAAGAAATCAAAATCAAAACCAGAAAAAAGAACCAGTAACAGTTTTCTCAAAAACAAGAATAGTGGAAGTATTTAAAAGGTTGATTACTTTATGTAATTTATTAAGGTACTTTATTAATGGAAAATTATTGAATGTAATTAAAGTGATTAATTAGTCAAAAGTAAATTAATTTGGGTAATTAATTTAAAAAATTGATTTATTAATGTGATTAATTAAAAGTTAATTAACGTAAGTAATTAAAGGTAATTAATTACTAAAAGATAATTACTTAATTAAAAGTAATTAATTAATGATTAAAGTTAATTGATCAAGTTATTAAAGAAGAATTGCTCAAAGTAATTAAATTGTGATTTATTAATATAAGTAATTAAGATAGTCACTTATTGTAATTAATTAAGGATAATTGATTTAATGGTAATTAATTAAGGGTTAATTAATTTATTAATTTATTAATTAAGGGAAATTAATTTAAAGGATAATTAAGTAATTAAAGGTTAATTATTTAATGATTAATTGTTGATTGAGTTATTAATTAAGATTGATTGGTTAATGATTAGGGGTTAATTAATTTATTTTTAAAGGATAATTAATTAAAATGGTTTGTAATTAATTAACGTTAATCAACTAGGATTAGTAATTTATTCATAAGTAATAATTATGATTTAAATTAATCAGATAATTAATTGATCTTACTTATGGATGTTTAAATTCTATTGAATGTTGAATTGTTTGATATCCCTGATGTATGCTGCTTTGTGATATGAATTGAATTAATTTGTGGTGTGATGAATGTAATCTATTTATCTGTGAGGAATGTAATTTATTTTTCTGTGATAAATTTACGTTATTTATCTATGAATCTGTGAATAAAGATAAGTGTAACGACCCGTAAAATTTTGTTAATTTTTAATGGTTTTATTTAGCGTATTTAATTTGATTTTGAGAAATTTTAAATAATATTTTGAAATTTATAGCCATTTCAGTATATAACTTTTACACGTTTTATATTCATTTAATTTCAGCAGTCCGTTGCCTTTAATTTTTAAACTGTTCCATGTTCTTCCCAAGCGGCAGCTCACATTCCATTTCGCTTATAAATCAGTTTCCACTTTTAGTCACCTGCTCACCTTTTCTTCCATCTATCCGTTTAACAGTTATATATAAGTTATAATACGTTTCTCTGATTCATCTCCTTTCTTTTTTCATTGACATATTAA